>CM035791.1:10293547-10501047 GCA_020466265.1 Siphamia tubifer
TACACATATGTATGTATATATATATATATATATATATATATATATATATATATATATATATATATATATATATACAGTATATATGTATATATCTCAAAGGCTACATATATAATGGATTCCATTTCTATAGTGATTTTGAAGGCACCCAATGCGCTTAACATTATTGATCCATTATTCATTCACTCTCACATTCTCCCTCTGGTGGTGGTAAACTACATTTGTATCCACAGTTGTCCTGGGGCAGACTGTCATTTTACACTTTTGGCCCCTCTGACCACCATCAAACATTCACACACATTCATACACCAGTGTGAGTGACACTGGAGGCAAGGAGGGTCAAGTGTCTTGCCCAAGGACACAACGGACTGACTTGGACAGAGTATTTACTTAGTCTAAATTGATTTTAACACCACTGCAGACGACCCAGACTAAAGTGTTAGTTCAGATAAATACACACCTGTACACTAATCCTGCTTTTCTTTACTTTGAGGACTCTACCATCACTTCAGTTGTTCTATTGTGGTTCTTTATTGCAGTGTTTCCCAACCCTGGTCCTCGAGGCACACTATCCTGCATGTTTTAGATGTTTCCCTCTTTGAACACACCTGATGGTCATTATCATTCTTCTGCAGAGCTGATAATCATTTGTGTGATTGGAGAGAGAAACATCTAAAACATGCAGGATAATGTTCCTCGAGGACCAGGGTTGGGAAACACTGGTCTATTGAATCATATTTAAATAGACCAGTATTATTGATGCTACACCAGGTATCAACCATTGTAATGTGTTTGATTGTTCGACCATTTGGGGAACTTGGAGCTCATGAATGAATACTGATGAACAAATGTTGTCCAGTCCTTTTTAAATGTCGGTCCTCACTTGTAAAATATAAATGAAATACGCAAAGTTCTGCAAATGATGTCATCATACAAATACTTTTTTTCCCCAGAAGTCCTCATAGAGCATGGGGGAAACAGATGCAAAGAGAAACATGCATTTTTTTCAAAGTTTGAAGATATTTCCTTTTTTAAAAAGAAAAAGAAAAATATTTTATTCATTTTTATTAATTCATTGAATGTTTTAATTATTACTATAATTATTATTTTTCTTCATTCAGTTTTCTTTCTTTCTTTAAATTCAATTACATTTTCAAAATGTTATTATTTATTTTATTTTATTTAAAAAATATAATCTATATAACTAGACCAATGACTACTTTATCTACAAATAACTACAAACTTGGTCCTCATGAAATATGGAAAGCAGTGTGTGTGTGTGTGTGTGTGTGTGTGTGTGTGTGTGTGTGTATGTTAGTTTCACTTCAGTCGAGTGCAATTGTTTCTGCAGCTGCAAAAGCTCAAAAATGTTTCCATTTGATGTCGAAGCAGGTTTTCTTTATTTTTTTTTTCTCTGTGGCGATGAAAAGCCCGCGCAGGAGCGTCCAAAACAGACAAAAAAATACAGCGAGATCCTTTACGAAGGGGGTCAGAGAGCAAAGTTGAGATGCTCCGGCCTCAATCATTGCTTTTTTATGTAAAAATCCACCTGTGTAATCACGTTAAATCACAAGCGCAGCCTGTTCCCACCAATCCAAAGACGTACTGCGCCTACGAGCGAACTCCTCCGCTCGCAAAGGTGATAAATTAGTTTTTAAGAGGAAAATAAAAAACACGTAACGTCCTACCCAGAGAAAGCAGCAATGAATGATGTCAGATCTTATCTTTGTTCTCCCCATGGTGTCGTTTATTACAAATATTACAGATTGCCCAGGTGAATAAATATGAGTGAAGTATGTGCAGTTTGTTGTTGTCTCTTTAGATTTCCAAGCATTTGAAGTCATTAAATTCACTTTTCTCATGCAGGGTGGACTCATTTATAATCATTTTGTCTAAATGTGCTCTATGCAAATGGAGGGGGATCACTTCAGCCTAAATAAATCCTATTTAACCCAGGAATAATAATGTCTGTGGTTAAAAGTCATAATAAATAAACCACTGAGCCAAAATAGAACAATTCACACAGAAAGGATACAGGTCAAAGGTTAACTCACTCTGTTATCCTTGTAGGGTGACGGTGGGGTCCAGGGTGTGTTTAGGACCCCACGTGGGGTAACCAAGTGGTCAGCTAGAATTCCTAACAATTGATAAAACTATGCAGACTATGAGGCCCACTTAAAAACATTTCATTTTCTCAAAAAACAACAGTGCGCTTTATAATGCAGAGAGCATTATATGGGTGATTTTGATGAAACAAACAAAAAAACCAATGTCCCTGAGGTTTTATTGGTTAAATATAACATAAATACTGTATATAGAATTATTTTACTGTAGAGGAAAATGTTTTTTTTCTTTCACACTTGGTCCTTTTAAAACACTCAGTTTTTATTTTCCACTTTTTAAACATTTTCTGTGCAAATTGTCATTACCAAAATGTGGCTCGATCAAAGTTTCTATTGCTTAAAAACCTCTTTATAATCCCTTATCATGGACTGAAATAGAATGCCTGTAAAAAAAAAAAAAAAATCCCTGAAATGTTTTAGTCCAGTCTAGAGGGTGGAACCAGAGGAAAACTCTGACCATTCATTGTAAGGATCATCTTTACAATGATTGACTGCTGATACGTCCATCAAATATCAGTCCACTCCCACCCACCCACCCCTCCCCCTTCCGCGCGTTCACATAAACAGCTATGGCAGAAAAGACGACAACAGCAAAACCAAAGTAAAAACTGTGTTTGAAAAAGCTACAGTCATGAGGAAGCTGAGTGAAGAACGGAACAGGACAAGGGTGGTAATCGCTATGACTTTCCAGCGCTGGCGTCAACTGAAAAAGAAAAACCGATGCTAAGGTGGTCATGTTAATACTCCATAGGTAAGATGATACTGTTATGATTCTATAATATTTCAACATAATCAGTTATGTGTATCGTATTCACCCCGTCAGTGAGAAAATGAAAGATGTTAATGAAAATAGCCACTGTGGTGTTGCTTGTTGGCTTTCTCGCGAATGGTCGTGAACTTCCATGACCGCTCGAGACAGTGTGTGTGTTCAGTCGTAAAGGCGTGGTCTCTAGGGGTTTATATTTTCAAAATGTCACTTGTGTACCTTTACCCACGTCAGCCTCTGGCAGATGTTTGCAGATAATTCACTTAGAACAGAGACATTCAGAAAACCCTGGCACCAGCTGTGGCTCAGTTGGTAGAGCGGGTTGCCCAATGGCTGAAAGGTCAGCGGTTCGAATCCTGGCTCCACATGTTAAAGTGTCCTGTCTCCCAGTAGGTCTGGCAGCACCTTGTATGAGCAGCAGCCACTTCCTGGTGTGTGAATGGGCTAATGTAAAGCGCTTTGAGCAGAATGAAGGTGGAAAAACACTATGGAAGTGCAGTAAACAAAAGCCATGTGATACAGCCATTATTACATCAAAACTGATGAAAAAGGGACTGTTTCTAGCATCTAAATCCACTATCATTTGTCACAGTACTGGAAATCAAATTATTTTTGTGGTAACTTTTTCTTTTTTTAATACTGCAGGGCTTTCCCCAGAAATGCAGAGCAAGGATGCATGGTGGAGGCTAATTTAATGTTATTAAATGAGTCCTACATGCCCACTTTATATGCCCAGGTGTGGCGCACAGCGTTGTTCACAAGCACCTCCACCCACACCTTTTTTTTCTCCTGGAGGCACTACTCCTCTGCGCTCTGGGAGCTTGCACTTTACAAATTAAGCACTGGTTGTCATCATTTATAGGAAAAGAAAAAACTCATGGAGTCATTTAATAAGCTATTATGCTCTTCATCCCACGGGCCACATCAGAACCATTGGCAGACCACGTTTGGCCCCTGGGCCGCATGTTTGAGACCCTTAATGTACACCTTACACTTGGTGTGTTTGTGTCATTCAAACTGTCTTCAATACATCAGACACAGGTCGCATATGGGCCCACGAAAACCAAAATGGCATTCGTGCCACATTTCCTTTCAGTCTGAGCGTAAGACTGTAAATGCTTCCGGGTATTTGCAGATAGAAGTGGATTCTTGTAAAATAAGCGGGCCTTTTCTGCGGCCTGTCACTTTAAAATAGCAGCGTTAAGCCTGTGAGTAACATCAATAAGCCAACGAGGCCGACATGTGTCCCGGCGGAGGAGCCACAATAGCCCAAAGCCCGGGTTTGAGCTAATCTCCAAGTATGCTGAGTGTCCTTCTGCGGGAACAATGAGGGTGTGTGGTGGGAAGACCAGGAAATCTTACACATACCAAGCAGGCCGCTCCAAATTAACTCAAGTGTGTTTTTAAGAGCGGGAGGGACCCAAAATAAATCTTGAAAGACCGGACTATCATGCTCCTTGTCTGACTCTTATCCAAGTTTAGCCGCGCGCACAACGAGAGGTTAATTCTTTTGACCTGAAACAAACTCTTTCCAGGTTATTAGGCATTTCTGCCGCTGACAGAAGCTTTCAGAGCCTGTTCGTTACAGACCAAACATGTCAGAGAAAGGAGCAGGAATGACAACCATGTGGAGGAAAGAGGGAACCCGGGACCTGCGAGAACAGGGAACAACACCGACACCACCACGCTAATGATGTGGAGAAACTATGAGGAACACGGACAATTGTTTTCTAACAGGGTCTGGAATAGAAAATAATAAAGATTCATCTTATGATTCATTCTGTTCTATAAACCATCCTTTTACACTAAATGGAAGAAAGACTGGGGGTGGGACAGTAGACCTTTTTACTTTGTCCTACTCCTTTTCCAGCACGTTTATTTGAACTTTTTGGTGCATAAATGATGAGAACCTTAGTGGAGATTTATTTCCTGAGTGTTTTTTTAATTGTTCTTTAGACATTAAAAACACAATGTGATTGAAATTGTTTTATATGGACCTATTATTCCTGGAATTACAAAAATATCCACTTAGCTGGAAAACATGTTTAATTTTTGAAACCAAGAAGTATGTAGTTAAAACTCATTATGTAAATGAATGAATGAATGAATAGAAAAAACTATTCAGCTAATTTCTCACATTTTAACAAACTTTTATACTAGTTATTATTTTAATTATTAGGTCATGGAGATGATATGCATGTTTTTTTTATTATTATTATTTTGTTGCAGAGTTACAGAACCAGGATGAATGTCAGTGTATTGGATAATTCATAACCCAAAAAAACCTATGAATATACAAGAGAACAGTTGTGGAATAAATGTGTGACCAGTATACATCAAAGGGTTAATGTATTATGCATACATGTATTTTTCCCTTTTGTTTAGATAAAATAAGACAAGATAAGATAAGATAAGATAAGATAAGATAAGATAAGATAAGATAAGATAAGATAAGATAAGATAAGATAAGATAAGATAAGATAAGATAAGATAAGATAAGATAAGATAACCACCACACACAACAAAGTTAGTACTTTAGGACAATTAATGTAAAATTGAACCAACAACAATTTACAATCATGTCCATTTGGAAGACTAACGATGTTCAACCTGCACACACTTCTCTAAGGCAGTCATGTCTTAGTTTTTGTCTCGCACTTCGTAACCTATGTGATGTTTGTGTCATTGGTCGTCTGTCCAGGACTACAGATGGAAATTAGCTTCTCTGCTAAATCTGGTGCATGCATTTTGTTCCTTGTGACTAATTCCAATACACACTGTCCTGTATTAAATAAATAAATGAAATGAAAATTAAAATAAGATAAGATATTATTTTATTATCATCATACAATTGTACAACGAAATGTGTCCTCTGCCTTTAACCCATCCTTCTAAGGAACAGTGGACACCCATGGGGACCCATCCTCATGGTCAGTTACATAGCTGGAGGATTTTTACCCTAACAAACATATTTTTGGGTGATGGGAGAAACTGGAAAACCCATAGGAAACCCATCCAGACACGGGGAGAGAAACATGTAAACTCCACACAGAAAGGCCCACATGGTCTGGGAATCAAACCTGGGTCTTCTTGCTGTGAGGCTACAGCGCTAACTGCTCAGCCACTGTGCCGCCATTTATCAATCATTATTTGAGTAGGTTTGTTTGTTGTTATGTCTGTCTGCTTGTTTCTTTATTTTTTTGTTTATAAGCAGGTTTCAGAATAGCATCAACAGTTTAATTTTCTTTCTCTAGTGCAACATTGTTTAAAAAGCTAAAAAATACTGACAGTAACAGACATAACATAAACAGAACTGAACATAAACAGACTACAAATTACTCTCTTGATGTATAAGATAATAAATACATGTTCGTGTCTTCCTGAATTGTACAATAACACCTTCTAATTAAAGTCAGATATCTACACCCACCACCGCAGTAATAATGTGGAGAAACTAAGCAGAACATGGAGAATTCAGCTGTTTGTTTTCTGGCAGAGTCTGAGATACAAAATAATAAATATTAATGTTATTATTCATTCTATTCTGTTCTATAAACCATCCTTTCACACTAAATGGAAGAAAGATTTTGGGTAGGAGTGTATGTTTTTACTTTTTTCTACTCCTTTTGAGCATGTTTGATTTCATTTATTACCTACACCAAGGAAGTTATGTTTTTGCCGGCGTTTATCTGTCTGTCTGCCTGTCTGTCTGTCTGTGTACTACATAACTCAAAAATTCATGAACAGATTTTGATTAAACTTAAGATAGCTCGGGAATGACAAAATCGCTTAGATTTTGGTGAAGATCTGGAAGAGATCCTAGATTTGGGATCATCATTTGGGATGTATTCTCCATTTACCACAATGTTAACAAAAACTGTCTTCCTGAATGTTACCATGACCTAGCCTGGTAAGCCTGACTATGATATGAATACATAGTCTGTAGACGATCCATAGACGCAGCTTTAGCGTACGGGTGTCTTTCAAACTGCTCTGCATGTAATAGGCCAGTGCTATGACCAATCAGAGCAATGAACAATGTGACGTATACAGAGCAATGAAAACTCATCTAAACTAGCGTCTATCTGGTTGTTTTAACATCCTATAGGCTAGGCTAATTAACGTTAGCACACTGGTAACAGTGGAGGAAAAATATCCAACCAGGTCAGTTTACCTGCTGCTTATCCGACCATAGACTGTTTATAAGTTCGTCATCGTGCTAAGCCCCGCCCTACAATCTCGCTAGACAAATGGAGGGTTGTGATTGGACTGGTAAAACAACCACCACACACAATAAAATCATTACCTAAGGACAATTAATGCAAAATCGAACCAACAACAATTTACAATCATGTGCAGGGGCCCCGACATTTGGAATAACTTGAATAAATCACTGTTAATTTTTGTGAATTTTCTTGATTACTTCGTCAATTTTCAAAACTTTTGTTCCTTTTCTTTCAGAATTCGTTCTTTTTTTTGTTCATTTTATTGCTTATTTTGTTCATTTCCCTCCATAGTTGGTCATTTTCTTCACTAATTAGTAGATTTTTGTGAATCATGTTGAATATTTTGTGAAGTTTTATATATTACTTTTTTTAGAAATTGTAAAAAAAAATATTTTGTTCATTTATGAATGTTCTTGCTTAGTTTTATATTTTCATCCATATTTAGTAAATTTTTCTTCACTAATTTGTTTATTTATTTTGAATTTTCTTGATTATTTTGTAATTTTTTTTTTATTTGCCAACCAGCATTTAATACTTGGGTTTTCTTTATCACTGACACACATGTGGGAACATTTCATTAGTTTTATTCCAGAAGCATTTTACTTGGAGACCAGTGTTATTAAAGAGTTCTATAAAATATCTTTTATCATTTCCTGATTCTTAACAGGTTATCCACCTGTGTATGTGCTCTAAACCCTGGTCACTCTCTCTCTCATACGGGTCATTTTTCATCTCTGGTCGTGGGTTTCCGTGGCGAAGCCTGGGGCCGCCGTCGTACCTCGGCACCTTGTCCTGCAGGGGTTGGTGTTTATTTAGAGAAGCTCTCGTTAGTGGTGTTTACTCTGGGCGAAGGTTAAAACGTTACACGGCTAAATGAACTCAATCTCAACACGGGTTACGTTCCAGCCCAGACGTTTCCGTAACAATGTCAAGCTCTGGGAAACCAAACCAATCACAGCCCAGGAACTGAGATGACTTGTTTATCTTACGCGTGGTAAACACGGAGGTGAAAGCTGCAAACGTAAACGTCCGACGCACACGATACCCGACAGCTGACTTAAATCAGAGTCATAAATGTCCAGGAATATACACGACATGTGCATGAAAGTATGTGGAGATGTTGAATTCAGGTGTTTCTTTTCTAACGGGGTCTGAGGACTCATGTCATTATTAACACTGTCAAATAATTAACATTTTTACATTTTGGATTCATTTAGATTAGATTAGATTAGATTAGATTAGATTAGATTAGATTAGATTAGATTAGATTAGATTAGATTAGATTAGATTAGATTAGATTAGATTAGATTAGATTTTGAATATGTTTTGGAATTTTCATACATTTTTTGGTGGTAATTTATTTTTCAGTGAATTTTAGTAGAGGTTTTTTTCCTGCATTGTCTGTGTTCATTTGTGTATTTTTGTGGGAAATTCGAGTACAAAAATCCCAGAGACAGAACAGTCAACTGACATAGTCTTTTGCAAACTCTGCAACAAGTTTTCTTTTGAAGCACATCCGGTTCAGAATACCACATTAACACAAAGCATACAGTATGTTAGCGGTGGATTCTGCTAGCACTAGCCTATAGCTAAGACTAGGCTAATGCTAACACTAGCCCAATGAGTCACCCAGTGATGAATAGCCCTATATCTATCTGTTATTATTATTATTATTATTATTATTATTATTATTATTATTATTATTATTATTATTATTAGTAGTAGTAGTAGTAGTAGTAGTAGTAGTAGTAATAATTCTCCTAGTACTGTACTTTCTACTGTCCAATTGTATGTTTTTTTCCACAAATGTTTTTTATAGTTCTTACAGTTTTTCTTCTAACATTTCTTATGTGTACATTTATTGTTGTTCTGTTACTGGAGCCTCATTTATCTAATCTAATCTAAAATAATCTAATGTAAAATAATCTAATCTAAAATTATCTAATCTAATCTAAAAGTACAAAACCATGCAGGACTGATTCCAGGTGAGACTCGTCTGCGTTGTGGTGACAGATTGCATAGGTTGTCATGGTGACGGGGTTGAGCAGGCCAGGCCTTCAGAGTGGACAGCTCACACCTGTGGACCCTAAAGCGTGGACGTGCTGGCAGTGGGGTGACACAGAGCAGAGCCCCTCCACTCCTGTAATTTAAGGTGATTTTACAAACCATTATCGTAAATTTCTCTTTGCCAGCTCTCGCTTTAGTATCAGTTTATGATCCGTCAGTCGGGTGGGGGTGGGGGGGGGGGCAGGAGGGGGGCCAAGGGGGGCCAAACAGGGCCAACCAGGGCTAAGTGGCAGCTCAACGTGTCATGGGAAAGAAAACATGCCCCCTCCCCTCCCCCCGTCCCCCCATACAGCGTCGCCAGCCCGCTTAAGGCTCCTTTGAAAGGTTAACGTCTCTGTTTTAACGGCGACATCACAGGCCGCTCTGGCCCAGAGTTCGCCACAAACAGGAAGTCTCTGCTAATCCTGGTTTTCCCTAATGACGCAGAGGAATTCGCAATATTCCTATTGTCTCTACGACTGCACTTCCTTTTAGACTTCGCAGGCATTGTTTGGCTTTCAGGCTTTTCAAGAACTCCGAACCGTGACGTTTCCTCATCATCTTCCGTGTTAAAGGTGAGTTTTAAATGTCAACGGGAGAATATGACACCGACATTTACATCATAAGTCAGTGCTCAGCGGTGACTATTCCATGCTATAAGTGATTTGTTTATATATTAAAAGGTAATTTTCAGTATTAATGTGAGAATATAACAGCCGTTTACATTAGTCTTTTCTCAGCAGTGACTTTTATCATCCATTTTTTTTCTACTTTATTATAGGGCTGTCAAATGATTGTAATTTTTAATCAGACTAATCACAGGGTTGTTTTGGATTAATCATGATTAAAACACTTCATCAGTTGACTGTCTTGTCTTGTGATTTTGTACGTTTTTTGTATTTTCTCCAAAATACACAAAAATACACTAAGAAACATACATTCAAAACATGTTAAAATCCAATAATATTGACAAAATAAATGAACTAGCAATGAAAAATCCTAAATATATTCAAAAGGTCTTCTAAAGTACAAAATAAACACCAACAAATTTGATAAAATATCCAAAAAAATATGCATAAAAATTCCTGCACACACACACACACACACACACACACACACACACATACATAATAAACATGTTTCTTCAACAGTTTCAACATAACAACTGTTAATAACTGTTCTATTTAATTGTGTTATTACATAATAATCAGAGTGATTAATCAGATTGATCAAGATGATGGATTAATTATAAACTGAATGTATTATTACCTGAGAAAAAAAACAGATGCTTTTATTCTCTATTCTCTATTCTTTCTTTTTTCTACTTTTTTATGAATATTCTGTGTTTTGTCTTTAAAGCTTCTAAATAATTCAGAACCAGGACATTTTTAATCATCTTTCATGTTAAAGTTGAACTTTAAATCTCAATTTAGGAATATAACACCAGCACTTACATTTGTGCTCAGCGGTGACTTTTCTGATCATATTTCACCATTATGTTATCATTATTATTACCTCCGAACACTTATAGTACTGTAGCACAGGTGTCAAACCGAAGGCCTGGGGGCCAAATCCAGCCCTCCAAATGCTCCAATCTGGCCCAAAGGATGAATAAAATATATTAATGGTGCAAAAATTTAAATTCACATTCTACATACAGAATAATTTGATCCCATTTGGGTCAGAGCAGGGAAATATGATCATAATTACCTCTAAATAATGAAAACTGCCGTTTTTAATGGAAAAAAAAGTCAAATTACATGAAAATCTTTATTAAAAAAAACTATCCTTTTACAAAACCCTGAATAAATACCTGAACAAATATGAACCACCTGAAATATCTGAAGAGAAGTGTCATTTTACAAATATTCTGCCTGTAAATGTAAATGTTTAGTGTATTTGTAATTGAATTTTCCGTTATTCTGCACATGTGCAAATGACAAACTGAGACAGAACATGGTTCAAATTGCGCTTGTTTTTCTTACTACATGTGAAGTTGTTGATGTTATTCACATTTTTAGGGAAACATATATTGGAATATTATCATAATGTAAGTTGACTCTTTTCACTGTTATTATTTTGCTGGTCTGACCTTTTTCAGATCATATTGGGCTGAATGTGGAACTGAACTAAAATGACTTTTTTTTTAATTGAATGGACCCTTTGGTGGCCTGGTTTTGGACCCTGGGCTGCATGTTTGACACCTGTCCTCTAAATGGAATAAACAGCAGTCATTTCAGTGGATTTGTGTGTTTAAGTCCATATTACCTAGAATCTGATCTTTCACAGGCTTTGATTTCTGCTTTTTTTGTTCCCAGCTGTTAAACCACTGTGGCTTCAGCTGCTCAGGTAAAGTCACCAGTTCTTCTGTTTAACCAAATAAACCGCTTCTGGTGTCATTAAAACGGCATTTTGAGGAACAGCAGATGTGTTTTCACCCCAGATCAGGGTTATTATGATTAACAATAATGCTAAAGCTAAAACTAAGAGTGGAAATGTTATTTTATTAGCTGCAATAAAGATCAACATAGAGTCGAAAACCAGAAAAACTTAATAGAAACCACATTGAACAGAGCAACAGAGGTTAAAAATCAGCTTCATTTTCATTTTCCCACAATGTGAGAGAATAAAAAAAGCTCTGCATGATGGGATTCCTTTGTTGTTGGTAGTTTTTTAAAAATTATTAAACACCAGTTTAGTGAATGATATGGGATGAATATGGAAAAATAAAGATAAAAGTTACAAAACCTCAGATGCAAACTGACGTACGAGACTGGTCTGCAGTAATGATCGATGAATATGGATTTTTTTAGGGCCAATACAGATTGATTTTTTTTTTACATTAGACAATGTTTGGAGCCGATACTGATTTTTTTATTGTGGTAAATGAAAACAAATGACAATTAAAGTGACAGGCAGACAGACAGATATATAGACTTTATTAATCACAAAGGTCAAACTCAAAGTACAGTACCACTCCACACAAAACACAATCATACCACATTAGCACTTAAATAAATGAATAAATAAAGAAGGTTAACAGCTCTGAGATAAAAAAAAAGATTATGATTAAAAGAAGCAGAGTAAAATAAGATAATAATAAAATATATATATATATATATATATATATATATATATATATATATATATATATATATATATATCTTCACCTGTGAGTAAATTATGGCAGGGGACAAAAGAACATATCAGCCATGCAATAGGCTTATACCGATATAAGAAAAAAACATAAACATCGGCCCCATATATTGGCTGGCCAGTAAATCCGCCGGTTTATATAGTGTCCTATCATTAGCCTGCAGTAAAAGAATACATACAGTATATCTGCAAAGCCTTCAAAATAAAATGATGCCAATAACATACAGTATGTGACCCAGGTTTCAGATGGTTTTACACCTTGATAATAACTTCAAACACAACCTAATGTTTGTACAGATTTGGAGTCTTTTAGCCTGTTAAAACATCATGCATGCCTCCACACCTTTGTTTCAATCCTGCAAAATATTGTTTGTTCGATTTCAAGATTTCAAACAGACTTTCAACGTTCCAAAGCTCATTTTTCAGAGTCTGATTATGGCACAGTTATGTTCTGTTTTTCTGATATCTTGCATTCTTTTGGTCTGCCCTTGTTAGTTGGTATAAATTACAACTTTCCTTGGAATACCTGACAAAACTAAGTTCCCAAAGTACACTGAAATAAACCTAAGATCAAGGAGATTGGTCAATTTTGCTAAGGAGTATTCATGCTGACACTGATGGACATACCTTAATAAAGAAAAGAAAATGTCAGAAGTCTTTAACTGCTTTGACTTTGAGAAATAATGATCAAGGTTCAGGTTCAAGGAAGTCATCAAAGTTTCTCAGAGTGCACCCGAAAACAACAAATTGCAGAGATTGGATGCTTTTTTTTAAAACAGTGATTGTGTCTGTGCCATTTTAGAACTCAAGGACACATCAGAAATATGTATTTATTCCTAAAGTTTATTGATAGGGACAATACAAATTAAATAATAGAACTTTTGCCTGTTTCAAACAAGGTGTAGTCACTGATGAGTCACATAAGGATATTATAGCTATTGCTAGTTAACATCTACAGTCACTACATCATCTATCATTTGACCTTAAAGGTGAAAATCAAGGTCAATGCCCAAGTAAATCATCCAAGAGCTGCCAAAGTCCCACCTAGTTATGAAAGACCAAGTAGACAAAACATTTTTCTGAAGAGTATTCTGCCTGACACTGATGGACAGTCCAGGAAATGAAAGAATGAAAAAAAATGTCAAAACTCTTTAACTGCTCTGACCTTGAAACAGGAAGGTCAAGGTTGATCCCCAAAGAAGTCATCCAAGAACTTTCAAAATTCCACCTCAGTGGTGATGTGAAGAGTATTTACGTATTATACGTACGTACGTATTACGTATTATTATAGTATTTTCTGCTATTGCAGAAGTCGAGGCCAAATTTGACACTTTAACCATAATTTGACCTTAAAAGCGAATATCAAAGTCGACATCCAAGGAAGTAGTCCACAAGCTTCCCAAAATTCACCAAGTTACCAAAGACCATGAAGACGGGGCATTTTTCTGAAGAGTATTCTGGCTGACACTGATGGACTGACCTGAATAAACTAAAGACAATGTTCAAACGTTTTAACTGCTCTGACCTTGAAAATGGAAGGTCAAGCTTGATGCTCAAAGAAGTCATCCAAGAACTTTCCAAATTCCACCTGAATACCAATATATGATGGAGATGTGAAGAATAATTGTGTTGATGCCATTGCAGAAACCAAAACCACATTTGATATATCAACTCTGATTTTACCTTAAAACTTAAGGACAAGGTCGACACACATGGACGTAGGCCAAGAGCTTCCGGAAGTGCACTTACACAGCAAACATTGCAGAGATCTGATGGTTTTTGAACAGTAATTGTGTTGATACTCTTGCAGAACCCAAGGTCAAATTTGACAAATTAACTGTGATTTGAGTTGTTCAACAGCTTCCCAAATTCCACCAAAATACCAAAGACCAGGAAGACAGCGCATGTTGCTGAAGCATATTCATATTCACGCAGATGGACAGACCAGAGGAAACTAAAGAAAATGTCAAAACTCTGTTCCTGCTTTCGCCTTGAAAAAGGAAGGTCAAGGTTGACACTCAAGGAAGTCGTCCAAGACCTTCTCAAAATGCACCCAAAGAACAAACATTGCAGAGATTTATTATTTATTTTAATTAGAATTAGGAATATTCTGTCTAAAACGACTGCAGAAAAATTAATTCATGCATTTGTTACATCACGATTAGATTATTGTAACTCCTTACTTGTAGCATGTCCTAAATATTCCCTAAAAAGCTTGCAACTGGTTCAAAATGCAGCAGCAAGATTATTAACAGGATCAAATAGAAGAGAACACATCACGCCTGTGCTCCAAACCCTTCACTGGCTTCCAGTTGAGTCTAGAGTTAAATTTAAAATCCTCCTCCTTACATATAAAACCATTAATGGTATGGGCCCCTCTTATCTTAAAGATGATCTGGTTCCGTACCAACCCAATAGAACCCTTCGTTCTCAGAATGCAGGTTTACTGAAAGTTCCTAGGGTTTCTAAAAGTACAGTAGGAGCTAGAGCCTTTAGTTATCAGGCCCCTGTCTTATGGAATCAGCTTCCCTTTAATATTAAAAACGCCGAAACAGTCTCTACATTTAAAATTAGGCTTAAAACATTCCTGTTTGAGAAAGCCTATGGTCAGGTTAGTTAAAAATTATTTGACTCATATATCATGTATACATGATGTATGAGTCACAGTTCAGTCTAGGCTGCCCTAGGAGCTAGAATGCTGGGGGAAGTACAGACACTGAGTTCTTTCTTCTCTTTCTCTTCCTCACATCTGTTTCTGTAATTTTTATAACATATCTTTCATACTAAGTCTGTTCATGACTAGTCACCTGGTGTCCCCTTTCCCCCCTCCCCCCCTGGGGGGAGTGGTGGCTCTCCTGACAGTGCCTGCACGGGAGCCATGGACGACAGGATCTGGAGTATCTTGCCTGTGCTGACCTGTGACCCCGGACCACCGCCCCTGCCTGTCTGGACCAGCCCCCCTTCCTGCATTTATACATGGACGTTCATCTATAGCCTGTCCGTCCATGGGAGTGGATCTCTCCTTCAATGTGGTTCTCCTCAACATTTCTTCTTTTTCCCACTGGGTTTGGAAGTTTTTTCTTGCCGAGAAGGAGGGTCTAAGGACAGGGGATGCCTGGGACTTTTCATGTATTTCTGTTGTTGATTATGTTTTTGTAAAGCCCTCTGAGACAACTTTGTTGTGATTTAGGGCTTTATAAATAAAATTGAATTGAATTGAATTGAATAGATTGGGTAACTTTTTTTAGCAGTAATTTTGTCGATGCCATTTTAGAAATGAAGGACACATTTGACAAATTAAACCTGATTTGACTTTAAAAGTGAAGGTCAAGGTTGACGTCCAAGGAAGTCGCCCAAGTGCTTCCCAAAATGCAATAACACATAAAACATTGCAGAGATGCTGACATGGGTGATTTTTTTAACAGTAATTGTGTCAACACCATTTTAGAACTCAAGGCCAAATTTAATGAACTAAACTGGATTGGAATTTAAAAAGGAAAAATTAAGGTTGATGCCCAAGGAAGTCACTTCCTTGCACCTTAACCTCCTAAGACCTGGACTCATGTATTTTTAATTTCTCTTAGCTATTTGGGGTGCTTGGGACGGGGTGAGTTTAAAAACAAAGAATTAACAGGAGTGCCAATCTGAAATATATTTGAACCAGACTTTGGGAAGTAAACTGCTATATTTATCTGCATATAACACAAATAGGAGCCTTTAAATTAACATACTTCATAATAAAGTGAACTTTAAAGTGTACATTTCCAGCTCTGCTCTTCTCTTCTGTTACAAAGCCCACACACTTTAATTGTTGTTGATTGTTTAACTATATTTATTCAGGAACAACTAATTTTCTCTTAAGTTTTCAGATATCCCACGCTTTTGAATGCCCCAGAATGTTACGATGGTCGTGATCGCATCACATCTGCACATAATGCTGGTATGTTGTTGAAGCTAATACGATAATAAGTTAGTTGTCATCTGTGTGCCTTCTGTGAGGTGATTTCTGTGTATTCCATGACGCATATTATACATCTGAGTGACTCATATAGTTGTTTTTCCACCTTAAAATGAATAATTTAAATTCGGGAAAAAAATTTTGAACAAAAAAAATCTTAATTTTAAAACAAAAAATCCAGATACATATGTGAATAAATTTTTTCTCCCACCCCTATTTTATATATATATATATATATATATATATATATATATATATATATATATATATATATATATATATATATATATATATATATATATATATATATATATAAATAACCTAGTATTATACTCTTCTGAACAGTATAATGTCCTCATAAGTGGACAAGTGGACACCAGGCCCTTTGAGAAGAAATTGTGGTATTGTGGTCGAGACAACAGAAGATGTGAAGTCCACATATGTAAACGCCAGGTCCTAGGAGGTTAATGCCAAACATGGTGGAGATGTTATGAAGAGTATTTACATCAGTCAAAATTCAAAGCCAAATTTGACACTTTAATCCTGATTTGATCTCAAAAGTGAAAATGAAGGTTGATACCCAAGGACGTCATCTTAATGCTTCCCAAAGTTGCACCTCAATGCCAAACATGGTGGAGATGTTATATATATATATATGAACACTATATGTTGATGTCATTGTAGAAGTTAAAGCCAAATTTGACACTTTAACCCTGATTTGACCTTAAAAGTGAAGGTCAAGGTCAACATCCAAGGAAGTTGTGCATGAGCTTCCCATGTTTCACCAAAGACCAAGGAGATGGGACAGTTTTGGTGAAGAGTATTCACGCTGAAGCTGATGTACAGACCAGAATAAACTAAAGAAAATGTCAAAAGTCTTAACTGGACATGAAGACGAGCAGCTGCCGGATCACCACTACTGCCGCCGCGTCCGTCCGATCGTAACCTGGGCGGGAGGCGTGTTGTGCTCATGCCCGGTGCGCTCCGAATGCTGATGCACAGATTAAAGCTGAGCCCATCATGGGTCTAGTCCAGTCCGGCTCAGCTCCTATCAGCATTATTCCAAAGCACTCAGGCATGACATCTGCCAAGAGGCCTGCAGCAGGGTTCGGCCTCATCACCAGGAACGCGTCCAAGTCAAATATTGTTGCCCTCGCACATTGCGGGGCAGCACCCTGTCACGGATCCTCTTTAACCAGGAGGTGATGTTTATGACAGCGCTCGGAAAATTAATGGCACTGTTTCCACACTTGGGGGAAAGAGAAAAAAAAAAAGAAGCGTGGGAGGTTCAACATACCACACACACTCATGCACTTCGGAGGGGGAAGGTGGGGTCATAGTTCCTGTTTTTTCTTTTTCTTTTTTTTGCTGCTGAATTGCAACTTGACCGTCGTGTTATCGGCAGCAGAGATACGGCCAACACTGCGCTCCAAAAAAGTGGGATCAAAGTGGATGACATAAGCCAGTGCAACCTTCAGAGAAGTCAGATAAATGTACAGAGCCTTTTGCTTTATCAAAGGCTGGACTGTTTTAAGATCCTGATTAAAGCTCGCTGGGCTCCCCCCACCGTCGCCACCTCAGTGGAAATAGGTGTTCAAACATGATTCTGTTTTGGTTGGCCCACGGCTCCGTTGAGAAGCTCCCCCTTTGGGGTTTTTTTTGCCGTGAGACTCCTGCAATCGCCGGCTGTCACAAGAAATTCACAGTGTTTTTACTGTGTTTTTGAAACCGTGAAACGCGCTTCAGTTCGCCGCTGAGAGGAGGAAAAAGAATAATAGAGGCTGTGATTTCCGTTTGATCTGCGCTGTCCGTGGTTCGGAAATAACTTTTAAAAAAGGAGGCTTGTGGCTTAAGACAACACCAACACTGTCCAAAGTAATAAAGGTGACGCTACACGTGTTGTAGTGCAAACATGTTGGTCTTATTCGCCCTTTCCCGGTGTCGGCTGCTGCAACTATGTACCCCTGGGTTTTCATTAAAGACAACACTGACAGGATGATGTGAAAGGAGAAAACAAAGCCCACTGTTTCACACTGTGTTCAATGCATTGCAATTTCATTTCCTTTCTTATGTTTTTAATTATTGATGTAACAGCCTCTATTATTCTGCAGTAATGTGAGTATGAAGAGGATATTGTTTATTGGTTATTGTTATAATTACACAAAATCTATACAGTTATTAAAACACACCCAGGGTCCATACTGTACAGTGGAGGCCAGGGTACTGTTTTTATTTTCTGTTTGTCCATCCATTTGTAGGTCAAAGGTCAAGGTCACTGAAATGTGTTTTTACAATGATCAGAGGTAGGGCAAATGAGGAATGTCCTTTTCATTCCTGTATACTCAGTTTTACATAGAACTTGTTTTTGCTCTCACTGTTGATGTGCAGTGACATCAGAACCTCGAAGGACAAATTTGAAGACTCTAGGTCAAAGGTCAAAGTCAAGGACACAATAAAGGTCAAAATTTGATTAGAATAGAATAGAATAGAATAGAATAGAATAGAATAGAATAGAATAGAATAGAATAGAATAGAATAGAAGTACTTTACTGATCCCACAATTGGGAAATTACTTCATGACAAGATCAGCATTCAAACTGAAACTAAAACTGATGAACAGTGGGGTGCAAAAAAAGGTAAGGTACAATGTCATATTAAAGTGTCCATACAGAATAACTGAGTAGTGAAAAGTAAAATAGTAAAACATTTAATTACATTATTCTTTGTTATTTACAGAAAGTGCAGAATAAAAAACAGAAATGAGATGTGATTATGATTTATTAAATCATAATCACAGTTATACTTGGATATAACTTTTGAACTCTTCATCTTAGAGTTTTCCAATGGGTACCAAAATGCTGGCCTTTCCTTTCTGCATCTCATTTGTATAGATTATGACCTATTGTTGACCCAAGAGATCAGGGGTCACTCGGTCAATACCTAAAAAAAATATAACATATAATGGAGTGGAGATATTTATTATTGACAGATACGAAACCGGTATGGGCTTCACAGTGGTGTCATGAACTTTGACCTTGAGTGACCATGAAAGGTCAGAATTAAGGTCACATGATGTTAAATGGTCATAACTCCAAAAAGAGGGATGATAAGCATTCAATTACTGTTGTTGACAGATAAGAAACTACATGTTGGCTTGAAAATTGCATCATGACCTTTGACCTTAAGTGAGCTTGAAAGGTCAAACTCATAGTCTCACGTTTTGAAAGGGAGATGTCCTCAAATGTTTGTGAGGGGGCGAGAAATTATTTATTTATTTTATATATCTATATAAAATTAATTTTGGGTAACACAATGGTGCAGTGGTTAGCACTCATGCCTCACAGACAGAAGGTCCCTGGTTCTATTCCCACACCAGACCTTTCTGTGTGGAATTTGCATGTTCTCCTCGTGTCTGCGTGGGTTTTCTCCAGGTACTCCAGTTTCCTCCCACCATCCAAACACATGCACTGATAGGTTAACTGGTTAATCTAAATTGTCCATAGGTGTGAATGTGACAGTGATTATTTGTCTATATATGTTCAGCCCTGAGATGAACTGGAGACTCATACAGGGTGTACCCCGCCTTCACCCATTGTAGCTGGATAAGGACCTCAGTGACCCCTGTGACCCTAGTGAGGATAAAGCAGGTTCAGATGACGAGAGAGACAAGACAATTAATTTTAGTGTCATTTTTGTATTTCATATTCATCCCAGGCACTAGACTGGACCCTTTGTCAGGCCAGATGTGGTCCACAGGCCACGTGTTTGCAAAGTGATAAACATGTTTATCTTGTTCCTCATTTCCGGCCTCATATCAGACAGTTTTGTCACAGACTAGATGAGCAGATCTGTGTGTGTGTGTGTGTTTGTGTGTGTGTGTGTGTGTGTGTGTTTTTTTTTTACAGTGGGATGAGATAAATGTGGAGACCATCCATACATGCACCAGTATCAGCTGAGCCAGATGGAAAAGACTGGAACAGCTGATAAATATAGTCAGGCTGGAAGTGGAGCACAACCTGAGCGGGGTGGGGTGGTAGTGTGTGTGCATGTGTGTGTGTGTGTGTGTGGGGGGGGTGATATCTATTGGCCCAGACACTTCAGCAGGAAATGAAAGAAAGTATCTAAAGCAGCAGGTGAGTGGATAAGAACGCCGAATATATGAACAATCAAGAGCAACAGAAACACCCCCCGCCCCCCACCCCCACCCTCATAGCCTAGTCTGTCTGTATTTATTTCAGCCAATCTGGCCACAGTTTGCAAAAAATGTGACACTTCCTGTTTGTAAATTCATGGGAGGGCAGATGTTTGAGTGTTTACAGCAGCAGATAAACAAAAGGTCAAAGCATCTGGATACAGGTTTAAACACAGTCTGGATATTATTCTATTACTCTAACAGGAAGTAGAGAGGATTACATGGTTGTTAAAAAAACAATATATGGCTCGAACATTAATATATTCAGAATTTATTTTTAGGTTTTAGATTATTTTAGATTAGGTTAGATTGGATTAGATTAAATTGGGTCAGATTAGATTAGATAGAACTATATTGATCCCCAGGTAAAGCCCTCTGGAAATTGAAGTTCCAAGAGCAGCACAACACCAAACAAACAAATAAAACTTAACTTAAGAAAATTTAAGAAACAAAACTATACAAAAACAAGTATTCAGAGAATGCCTAATCTCACTTGTTCTCGAATTAGAGCCAATAATATGACTTTGACCTTTCTGCTAAATGCAACCTTGACCTTTGACCTTTTGCAATATTGCTACTTTAATTACATGTATATATGCATCAGTGAGTGTAATGTAATGATAATATATCCAATATTAATTAACTTATAGTGTGATATCTCTATGCTTGACAAACACAAACAGTGTTACAGAAGTTAATCTTGCATCACCTTTGACCTCCAGGTGATCTCAAAAACTATTGGTTCTAGGTAATAACACCAATTATGAGAATTGTAGAAATCTTCATTCTGCATTGTTTGGTACCAATCTAAAAATTCTGTGACCCTCCGTTCTTGAGTTAAAATAAATAATGTGGTTTTGCCTTTTTAGTTAATTCAAATGGACCATTGCATCATTGCAGTGGTTTATGTTTCAATATTATAATATAGTATAGTTACTGATATATACTGTTACTGTTTATTATAGATTACATTACATTGAATTACATTAGAATACATTAGGTTAGATTAGATTAGATCTCTTAAGAAGGCTCCTTCAGGGAAATGATGGTACTTCATTTGACATATGACAGGACACACAGGACATATCAAAAAAGTTTGCCTGGCCTCTCCAAAACAAAGGTCAAGACCTGCAGGCCGTCTATCAGGGGCTATGCTTATCAAAATTTAAAAAAATAATAATAATTTAATTGGATTATTATGGCATACATTTCTGGTCATGAGTGCTGATATTGTTTCATCTATACACTGTAGATTTTGCAGTGTTAATTTGGAGACAATGGGACCAAATACACTTTAGAAGAAGTTAAATAAACTCTCTAAGTGTTGATTTAACACTGCAAAATTTACTGTGTATACATGTATTGACAAATAAACAGAACCTTCAAAACTTCATTAGGGAAGTGTCACAAAAGCAGCAGTAGGTCTTTAAGGGTTGTGTCTTATTTTTGTTTCATTTTATTAGATAAATAAAATGTAATATCAGCAGCTGCCGCAGTTCTGCTTTGAGCTTCAAATATCCATCCATCCATCCATCCATCCATCCATCCATCCATCCATCCATCCATCCATCCATCCATCCATCCATCCATCCATCCATCCATCCATCCATCCATCCATCCATCCATCCATCCATCCATCCATCCAAACCTGTTTTATCCTCTAGGGCCATGGAGGTCACTGGAGCCTATCCCAGCTACATAAGGGTGAAGGTGGGGTACACCCTGGACATGTCAGCAGTTCACCACAGATCTGACATATAAAGATAAACAATTACACTACAAAAGTCTAAACCTGACCAAGTGTATTTTTCTCATTTGTAGTCACACTTAACCATTAGATGCATGATTTATGAGAGTGTTCATCACAATTTTTTTCATGTGTTTATATTCTTCTTTAGGTATGAACAAAGCAATATGACTGTTTTTTATTTATGTTTTTCTATTTATTATGGAGTTACAAAAATGTCCACTCAGCTGGACAACATATGTTTAAGCTTTGAAGCAAACAAATGTGTATTTAAAACACAATATTATAATAAAGTGTTTAAGAAGACTGTTAATGAGAGTCTAATAACAACAAGCATGTTAGTGTTAAGAACAGACCAGTTACAGTAATGATATGAACTGACTGATATGGAACTAAAACAACACAACAAATGAATATACAACTGTCGAAGAACTGTCCACTGGAGTGACCAGTATGGATTAAAGGGTTAAAATCAGACAGAATCACCTAAAGAGGAACTTGTAATTGAGATATAAGTGCTGATTTACAGACAACAGATGAAGAAGTCTCAAAAAGATCATTTTCACTTTTTTGCATTTGCAGATTTTCTTTTACTTGAATTAAGTGAAAATGAATCTGCCAAAGTAAGAAGTGAAAATTATTTCTTAAATCAGATGTCGCCAGATCTATTGTCTATAAATCAGTTCTTCTATCTGACTGGGAAGTTCCCCTTTAGGTGATTCTGTCTGATTTTAAGTGTGATGAGATATTTGGACTAGAAATGAGAAAAATACACTTGGATTTATATTTTTTTTTACAGTGTGGACATCTGCCTTGGCTCAGCTGGTAGAATGGGTCGCCCAATGACCGAGAGGTTGGCGGGTCGCTGGCTGTCCACATGTCGAAGTGTCCTTGGGCACTGACACTGAACCCTGACTTAGTCTCCCAGTAGGACAGACAGAACCTTAGAAACCTACTGGTGTATGAGTGTGTGTGTGTGAATGGGTGAATGTGAGGCTAATGTAAAGAGCTTTGAGCAGCATGAAGGTGGAAAAGAACGATATATATGCAGAACATTTACCAGTTGGGATAAAAGACAGAAAGAGAGAGACTAGGGGAAAAGGTGTGGGGGTGGAGTATGGGGACGTGTGTGTGTGTGTGTGTGTGTGTGTGTGTGTGTGTGTGCATTTGTATAACTGACTCCAAATGACTAGTGTTTGTAATGGCCCGGGCCCATCTGCGTCGCTCCTACACGTGTTCATCTGCATTACAATGACATGAAAATATGAGAAGAATTTGGCGTGTCTAGGTTTTAGCAGCTTGAAAGTTAAACTATGAGCTACGGTCTCTGGCATTTCTTACCAGCCCCGTAACTCGGAGAAACGCTGACGCCGACTGGATGTGAAAGCGTCCGTCATGAGCAGCTGGTTTCTCAGAATACAAACGACACAAACACAAACTCCTGAACTTCCTCTTGGGTGACGGTGAGGGATGAGCTAGAGACGTGTGCGCTGCTCTGCACTGGAACAATATCACCCCTAAAAATAAGTTGAAAACATTTATTTTAAGAGATTTTGACTTGAATAATATTTGGTTAATAAGTTTTTCCAGATCTGTTGTCTATCTATTATCTATGGCAGTTGACAAATGATACTTGTTTCTTTTTTTTAGCCTTTCCTAAGTGATTTATTACCATTTATTACAGTATTATTGTATTAATATCATTATTGTTGTTTGCATGGGTCTTTCTACATTAGTGAAAAAATCTACCCAGTACTATAAGGACACTTCCACTTTATTAATTTCTATTCTATTTTTGAAAGTTGTTATTTGGTACTCTTATCTATTGTACTTGCACAGCGTTTTTTTTTTTTTTTATTATTATTGTTTTGTTTTTAATCTACTGTGCTTTGTGTTAGTTGCTTTTAAATGCACTGCAGTTTCTTGTATTTATTTCTTTAGAGATTTTTACTCACTTCCCCCTGTGTGTCGCTTTGAATTAAAGTGTCTGCCAAATAAATAAATAAATAAATAAAAACAGAAATTATCCTCTGTATTTTTCATCTTTCCACTGAAAATTCAGTATTTTGTACTTTTAATTCATTGATCATTTATTTATTTATTTGGCAGATGCTTTCATCCAAAGAGACTTAGAGGGCAAAGGGCAAAAAAAAAAAACAATCACAGAAATAGGCCCCTCCCCCTGTCCTTAGACCCTCCTTATCAGCAGGAAATTCTCCAAAACCCAGTAGGAAAGAGTGACGGGCATATCCACTCCCGAAGACGGACAGGCTATAGATGGACGTCCATTAGCAGATGAAGGGGGGGGGGCAGGTCCATCCACCAGATGGGTGAGGAAGGAGGTCTGGGGTCACAGGTCAGGACAGGAAACAGGTGATTGACTGCAGATCCTGTTGTCCATGGTTCCTTATGCGGATACAGACGTGATGTCAAAAATATACTAGAAATAAATAAAGTGAAAGTGTTAGGACAGGAGGGTTTTTCTAAAGAGGTGAGTCTTCAAGAGCTTCTTGAATATTCGGAGGGACACTCCTGTTCCTATAGCACTGGGTACACCATTTCACCAATGTGGAACCAACAGCCTATGTTTCCTTGTGCAGAGTTTGAGGACTGCCAGACAGCATTCAGTCGATGAACGAAGTGGACGTGGGGGAACATATGCTGCTATTAGTGCACCCAAGTACGTATGCTGGAGCAGATCCATGGAGGACTTTGTACGCCATTATCAAATATTTAAACTATATATGGTCAGCTTTAGGTGATTCTTTCTGATTTTAAGTGTGATGAAATATATTTGAATTTGAAATTAGAAAATACACTTATTTTAATTTCTATATTTTTTCAGGTGGGACAATGCACATTAATGAACACATTTATTTTAGTATAAACACGTAAATATGATGGAGTTAGCATCAGTGCTAATTTTAATCCATAGTCAGCCAGTGCAGCTCAATCAACAAAGTGCCCTTCTTGTTTTATTGAAAACCAGATGCGCTGTGCATTCTGGATCCACTGCAGTAGTTTCACAGAACAGCAGGACTGTTAGAAGGGCAGTACAGTAGTGAAGGTGGGACAGAACGATGATCTGAACCAGGAGCTGGGTGGCATGTTGGCTCAGGTATGGCCTGATCTAGAAATGTTAGAACAAAATCTAAATCTGACGATAGATTAAAATTAGCACTAACGCTAACTCTAATATATGTACATGTTAGCATCTACAGGAGAAGCTGCTGCACAAAGTTGATAAAAATGGCGGAATAAACTGGTTCATGTTTTCAAAACAAGCAACGGCACGAAACCTAGCTGAATGCTACTCTGGCATGGTAAACACACACAGAGCGAGAGGGGAGGGGGGGGTGTTCCTTCACGCATTCTTAGCCAATCAGAGATGCCTCATCACCACGTCATGGACATGTATGAGGAAGCACCAGTAAACTGTTGTTCGATCCCAAGTCATTTTTCTACCGTCGCCTCTGCATGATATGCACATGGTCACAAGAGCATGAATCACAAACGTGTCTCATAAATATTAAAGAGTCTTCCCTTTACTACTTCAATCATATAGAGGTGTCCTCGTGAATATTAAAGAGCTATAGTGACACATGCAGCAAAAACACATACAAACTGACTGTATTCATTCAGTATAGGGTTGTACCGAACTGAACATCTGTTTTCAATGCTTCGGTACAAATACATATACTGTTACGGTCTTAGAATTAAGTAAAATAACTTGAATTAAACAAAAAAACATATTGAATTAAACAAAAATATATTGAATGAAGCAAAAAAATATTCTGTTTATGGAAGAAGTGAATATTATCTTTACTTTATTTTATAAATGTTGTTTGTAAATAAAGGTTTGTTAGTGCTTGGTTATAATATTTTCCCTAATTAAATTATTTTAAATTTTTTTGCTTAATTTAAGGGTTTTTATTTTATTTTATTTATTCAAGTAAAAAATAATTTGCCAACGACGTAAGTGAAAATGCTCTTGGTCAGATTGGTTACATCATATTAGTCCAGATCTATTGTCTATAAATCAGTTCTTATATTTGACTGGAACGTTCCTCTTTAGGTGATTCTGTCTGATTTTAAGTGTGATGAGATATTTGGACTAGAAATTATCATAATACACTTGTTCAGATTTATATTTTTTCCAGTGTAAAAGGGCCTGGGACATGTGCAGCACTCTAAGTAGGAGAGATGGCGTCCAGTATTTACTCAGGTGGAATAATACACAGCCAAAGTAGTCCAGTGTGTAGTGATAAAACAAAGACGAGTCTGAAGAATGTGCTCCATATGCTGCTCAGAGCGGATCAGCAGCAGCTCCATTCCCACATCACTATCACTGTTTTCACCATAAATGGCTTCCTTCATCAGTCAGGGGGAAACACCTTGTTAGTCAAAACGATTACCTCCTGAGCTTCTGCGCTTCGCCAAGAATGTGTAACAGCGAGTGGAAGTGTGAAGACGTTTGTGAAGCATAAATATAAGTATGAATGTTCAGATAAAGCTGCAGGAAAAGACCGAATCTGTGAGTGGAACAAGTCTGTTCAATGAACAGGTCTTTTTATAAAGATAAGGTAGAAGGTAAAGTAAGGTAAGATACAATAAGATCTAGCCTTGACCAGTCCAGACCAGTCCGGGACCAGACCAGTCCCACCCACACCAGGGACAGACAAGACCATTCCCAGTCCAGAGTGGTCCACACTAGTTTCAGTTCCAGTCCACACCAGTCCAAGACCAGTCCCAGTCCAGACCAGTCTCAGTTCAGACCAGTTCCAGTCCACACCAGTCCCAGTCCAGACAAGTCCACACCAGTCCCACTCCAGATCAGTCCACACCAGTTCCAGTCCAGTCCCAGTCTAGACCAGTCCAGACAGGTCCCAGTCCAGACCAGTCCCAGTCCATACCATTCCCAGTCTAGACCAGTCCCAGTCTAGACCAGTCCAGACAGGTCCCAGTCCAGACCAGTCCCAGTCCATACCATTCCCAGTCTAGACCAGTCCATACCATTCCCAGTCTAGACCAGTCCAGACCAGTCCCAGTCTAGACCAGTCCCAGTCCAGACCAGTCCCATTCCAGATTAGTTCAGTCCAGACCAGTCCCAGTCTAAACCAGTCCCAGTCCAGATTAGTTCAGTCCAGACCAGTCCCAGTCTAGACCAGTCCACACCAGTTCCAGTCCACACCAGTTCCAGTCTAGACCAGTCCACACCAGTTCTAGTCCAGACCAGTCCAGACCAGTCCCACAGGTTGATCACAAGCTTGTATGTTGTTTTGTCTCCAGGAAGAAGATGAGTTCAGACACAAAGTGGAAAAAGATCTAATCACTGTTTTGGACGAACAAATCCAAAGCAATGATGTAAGAAAGAAGAAGTGTAAACAGGAACTAACTACTGCATCACTGACACCATCTATGTTCTGATTCTTCTGATGAGAGTGAACCAACAGACATCGTTATATAAAGTGTTTTATAAACGGTTAATGACACTTTACACTGTAAAATATCTACATTTGAACAAGTGTATTTTTCTCATTTCTAGAACAAATGTCACATTTAATATCAGACAAAATCACCAACGCAGTCAGAGTCACATAGAACTGATCTATAATCAATAGATCTGGACAAATGTGATTGAAGAAATCTGACCACTTTATTTTCGTACTTAATTACATTTTTTTTGTTTTGCTTCATTAAATTTCTTATTTTTATATTTATTTATTTATTTGTACTTAATTCAAGATTTTTCTTTTGTATAATTCAAGATTTTTTTTCAAGATTTTTGTTTTTTTGTATTTCGCCAAATTTCTTTGCTCAATTCAAGACCTAATTCAAAATTTAATTTATTTATTTTAGCTTAATACAAGATTTATGTTTTTGTTCATTTCAAGTTATTTTTTATTTAATTCAAGATTTATTTGTTTATGTTTAATTATTTAGATTTTACTTTATTTGTATTTGTTTTTGGTTAAGCCAAGAGTTTTTTTTTACTTAATTCAACGAAAAATAGACAATAGATCTGTAAAATATCTTACCAAAATAATTTTCAATTGTTCCATTGGCAGATTATTTATTTATTTATTTATGCTCCTCGTCTTGATTGAAGCAAACCACTCTTGTATTAATTGGTTATTCACCTTTTTGTCAAAGGGTATTTTTCCAGTGTAATGGCTGCATCAGCTGCATCAACAAAAGCATCGTTTGTCTTATTTTTCTCATGAGAGTGAACGAACAGACCGGAGGCATATGTCTTTATCTAACATGTTTTATGTGTTTTATTGCCGGTTACGACGCATTACATGAAGTATTTCTGTTGATTTAAGGGTATTTCAAAAGACTATACGTCAAAGTGGAGCAGGTTTATTAGAGGAGCTGCTACACAAAGTGTTGATTTCCAGCTAAAGGAGTCAGAAAAACACCTTCCACACATGGCAGGTGCACATTCCTTCAGGGAGCAGGCAGAAAGCTTTAGGTAGTATTTAACACAGATGTTCCGTCCTCCCTTACGCTCAACCAACACATACACCCCGCGTCTTCCCAATACATGGACGGGAGTACGAGGGAAAACACACCAGGGTTCAGGAGTCCACCAACACAGCGAATGAAAGGAATGCAAAGGATGACATGGGTGTAAATAATGTTTGATTGCAGCTGATACGGCTGATATTAACCTCACAGCAAGAGATTTTTATTAAATATCTCCAGCAGGGAGAAAGAAGCCTGTGACCTTGGCATGTCAAAGGAAAATATTCACATCACAGCACGGCCAAGCTGAACTCTGAAGAGGAGTTCTGACAAAGAACTGCATCACACGCATCCTTACACTCTTAAAAATCACCTTGTAAATACAAGTTTCAACAAATACAATACAAGATGTTTCTGCTTGAATTAAGCAAAAAAATTTAAAAAATATGCTAATGGTACAAGTGAAAAAGATTAAGATATGTGTGTGTGTGTGTGTGTGTTAGGCTTGCATTAACTCAGATTAAGCCACCACCATGATTAATCTAATTAAAATGTTTAATGCACTTGAATGGAACAGTTGTTTACAGAAACTCAAAGGTGTTGAAAAAGAAAGTTAACTGTGTATATATCAATATTTTTACAAATAATTTGGATATATTATCCAATTTTTTGGTGTTGTGTTCTGCATTTTAGAAGACTTTTTGAATAAGTTTTGGATATTTAATTTTTTGTGTGCATGTGTGACTTTACTTTTTGTTATATTTATTGGATTTTAGCATGTTTGTGTATTTTTTTCTTGTATTTTCGTTTCTTAGATTTTTTTTTTGTATTTTGTGGAAAATTTGAGTACAAAAACTACTAAACAAAACAAAAAACAGAACAGTTAACTAAAAAAAGGGTTTTGATCTCGATTAATCAAAAATTAATCCACAGGAAACTTGTGATTAATCTGATTAAAAATTGTAATGATTTGACACAGCCCTAATGTATATATGTATATATGTATCTGCTATTTTAAATATAATGTGTTGATATTCACTCAGTGTTAAATATGTATATTAAATATGTACTCATTTGTAATACATTTTCTTCCCATTAAACAATTTCCTTGTGGGAAGGGAACCTCTTAGTCTCTTCATTAAAAATGTCACATTACATTGACTACCCCTGTCATGTCTATTGGAATCAATGTCTCAGTTTAATCAGTGTCATCTTTATATGGCGGTAACACTGCTTGCCTGATCATCAATTGGCAATGTCTTCCCTGATAGTGTTAGGAACATAGGGACCCTGTAGCAAGATGGCTGCTGTGACACCTGAGGCTAACCATGCTAACATGCTAACATGCTGATATACTGTATACTGTTCTATATCTATGTCATGGGGTTAGGATTTGTGAAACAGGTCACTTTAAAATGCACTAGAATACAGAATATTGCATCTAAGAAGTAAATTTTTTTTCTGGGAGGCCCCCATAGACCCCCCTCTGAGCTAAGTCGCAGATCTTTACAATATCTGGCTCCGCCTCTGATTCTGTTTATAACTAACAATGTACTATTATTTTAGTAGATTCCCAACAATGGAAATAACTTCTGCTTCTGACACACACAAAAGTACCTTTAGATGCTTCAAATAATTTTAATAAGACAGGTTTTAAATGATAATAAATAAGGTATAAAAAGAAAACAAAAATGAACCTCCCTTATATCTGCACTTGGATAAATATCTAAAAACATCAATACATTATTTTTTAATATCGATACAGTATTGTGCAATGAGACATTGCAATATATTACAGAACTGATATTTTCTTACACCCTAATGAAAACATTTTATGATGCGTTACTTCAATAAAATAACCTTTATCACAGGTTTTGCTTTTTCCGCTGTTTGAGCATTGAGTTAAAGGAAACACATCAAACCACCTTGGACTTCACAGGCACATACTTTGGCAGCTATTTCAGTCATGGTCTGTCTAGAGGAACTGCTGTGTCACATCAAGGGAGGCGTGACAACACCTGATAAACACCATGTACTAAAGCATCTGTACTGTGTAGGAAACAACTGCGAACAACAAAAGGACTCAGGTTCTTATCAGTACTGAGAGATAGAAGGCCAGAGGGAGATAAAGGTAGTCGCAAACAAAACCCATCAAACCATCAAGACTTTAACATGTGGGCAGTAGAAAGAAGACACAGAACAAGTGAGCTGAGGTTCCTCTACTTCTATAGACTAAATATGATGATAAGACTAAATATGGAAATAACAGGCAGATTAAGAAGAAGAAGAAGAAGCGTTTCCAGACAGAACAAAAACTACCCTTTGCAAATGTTTTAGTTCTTAACAGACATCTCCCTCTCAAAATGTGAGACTATAGGTTTGACTTTTCAAGGTTACGAAAGGTCAAAGTTCATGATGCCATTTTGGAGCCTCCATGTAGTTTCCTATCTGTCAACAAAAGTAACTGAGTATTTATCATCCCTCTTTTTGGAGTGACAATCATCTAAAATCATGTGACGTTAAATTTGACCTTTCAAGATCACTCAAGGTCAAAGGTCATGATGCCATTTCACAGCCCATGTCAGGTTTCTTATGTGTCAACAATAGTAACCAAGTCTTTATCTCAGGTGTTTTTTTTTCCGTTATGGTCTATTTTAGGAGGTTTTTTTTATGTATTGACCCAGTGACCCCTGACCTCTTGGGTTAACAATAGATCAAAAGCTATACACACAAGATGCAGAAATGAAAGACCACCATTTTGGTGCTCATTGGAAGTCTCTCATATGAACATTTCAAAAGTCCGATTCAAAATTTGATTTGGATCTTTATTATGAATTTGACCTAGAATCTTTAAATCTGTCTAATGTCAATGCACATCAACAGTGAGAGCAACAAGAAGCTATATGTAAAACTGGGAATACAAGAATGAAAAGGAAAGTCCGAGTCCATTTTTGGGGTTTTAGGTATTGACTGAGTGACCTCTGACCTCTTTGGTCAACAATAGGTCAAAATATATATACACCAGTGACCCTAAGTCATCAGTTATGGGTCATTAAAAAATATTTTTAATGATATTCAAGTTGCGGTTGGTCGGGTTGTTTGAGATTAAAAATAACCTGGTAAATACGCTTCATTAGCTGAATGTCTATGAAGGTGACATACAACGTGGTCAGTATCCTACAGTATGGAGGGAGCAAGAGAGAAAGTCAAGTTAGGAGAGTGGAAGCTCCGGAAATATACAAACACAACAGTAAGGTTTGGGACACATTCACTTAGATTTTTAAAGATGATGAGTAGCTCCCAGTGTTTTATTTTCCATGGAAACCGGGTTCAAATGTCTCTTTGGGTGTTACAGGTTGCCGACCCCAATGACATCAGATTTTAACACAGAAATAAATGCAAGTATGTGAGTAAATTCATGTGATGTTCATAAAGACCAGTAATTACATTTTTAAAAATGTGGGTCGAGAAGTGGGTCGGGTCCGTTCTTTTCAAATACATTTATACGGTCTGAGCCGCGGGCGGGTTAGTTAAAAAAACAGTTGGTTGCGGGTCATTTATCCATCGACCCACGCATCATTGATATACACACAAGCTCAGCATGTCAGTGCTCAATGGGAGTTCGTAAGATGAATATTTCAATAGTTATATCCAAAATTCAATTTGTACCTTTATCATGACTTTGACCTATGACCTTTGACCTAGTGTCTTCAAATTTGTCCTTCAAGGTTCTGATGTCAATGCACATCAACAGTGAGAGGAAAAAGACGCGATATGTAAAAGTGTTATTATAATATTATTTTATGTCACTGTTTCTAACTGTATTCTGGACTACTTAAAACAAAAACAAAAAACAAAGAAAAACAAGTGGTTCCAGGCCCCTCGTAAACATTTTCCCTTATTTACTTTACCACTTATTATTGCAAAAACACATTTTTAGTGACCTTGACCTTTGACCTACATTCAACAAAATGTAAAAGGTCTAGAAAGGTCGAAGACAGTGGTCCCCGAACTACGACCCGCGGGCCAGATACGGCCCGCCTCCACATTTGGTCCAGCCCCCTGAACACCACAGACCATTTAGACTTTTTTTCTTTTTTTATGTGTGTATTTGTATTTGATAACAAAGTTGGACTTTTGCAATAAAATGTTCCTTAGTTATGAACTATTTTCATTATTAATGAAGCAGAGAGCGTGGGGTTGTCTCCAGGATTTGGTTCAGAGTGACAAGGTGTGGGTTGTGGGTCTGATTAAAGAACACGGATACAGATGTCCTCATTGAAGGTTTATTCACTGCGGTCTGTAATAATACACAGTAACACTCAGTATAACAATATATACACACAATAATAAATTAACGAAAATCGACTATATGAGTCACTCAGATGTATTACACGAGTCATGGAACACACAGATGACAGCTATCAATGCTAGCTGCTAACATATTATCGTATTAGCTTCAACAACAAACCGGCACTAAACAGCATTAGCTTATACAGTACACCATGCTAACATCTACCTAAACTGTACTGTGTTATTTATCTCACCTTGTGGCATCTACACACAGTAATAAACCAGGAATAGATGAATAAAAAAGAGAAAAAGAAGCCGAGATGGCGAACTTGGCACAGTTACCTAGCAACACAAAGGCTAATAAAACACAGACTACGTTCATAACCGTAGTAACATCAGTGGTGCGTTCAAAAGCACGGGACATTTGAAAACCTACAGAAAAGAAGTTATTCCTGAACAAATATAACCAAACAATCAAATAAACAATTAAACTGTGTGGGCTTTCCAACAATTAACTATTATTAACTAGTTTGACACAATAATTTTGAGAGACTGCTCATATGAGTAATTTAAGTCAGAGATTCTGCTCTAACAACTAAGCTGAACTTGGAACCTGTTAAGATGAAGAAGTTTATGTTCCATGGACCTTTATTCTGTGAAGAGCCCACAGAGTGTTATTTATTTCATAAACTATTATTATTATTATTATTATTATTATTATTATTATTATTATTATTATTATTATTATTATTATTATTATTATTATTATTATTATTAATAATAATAATAATAATAATAATAATAATAATAATAATAATAATAATAATAATTTTCTGACTTTTGTTCTGTGAAGAATCCAGAAAGGGTTGTGGCTTTCTGGAAAACAATATATTTTTTTTACATTTAGGCACTCCTGCATTCGTCACACTTTTTCGGTTACAAATTGACCCCGGCCCCTTATCTGAGAAGGGAAAAGTTATGTGGCCCTCCCTGGAAATAGTTTTGGGATCCCTGGTCTAAGAGATCTATTCTGGACCATCTCACATCTTTCCTGAAAATTTCATGGAAATTGGTCCTTTAATTATTGAGTAATGTTGATGACAAACAAAAAAATAAACAAACAAAAAAGTAAACCAATAACAATACCCTCACCCTCCCTTTGGGATGAAAAATCTAAACTACTATCAGCATGTGTCAGACCCATGATGTCACTCCCTCATAACTCATCCAGACTCCACTTAATGTCAGACTTCCTTTGATACCATGAAGACAGACGGCTGATGGCCCCGCCCACTCTCATACCCACCCACCCACCCACCCACCGTTCCAGTGGCAAATCAAGCTGATGGATGTTTGGATGGTGACGGGGCCGCAGCTAAAGCATCTTGGAAAAAAAATAAAATCCCTGAGAGATTAGATTAAGTGTATCTGTTTTCATTGGCTCTGAAAATGGTCCAGGGGCCACATTTTTGGGGCCACGTCTCCGGACAACAGCAGCTGTTCACTGGGGGAGGGGGGTGCAAAAGAAACCATTACAGCGGGGCTGGTCCAGGCCTTCAGCGGCGTGCCACTTGCATTCTGGGATAGCTCTGAAATATTAGGTGATGTTTGATTTCATGGGTAAACGGAGCCTGGAACGCCGTCCAAATGGCCCGTGGCGTGTTCTCTCTTTTGTTACTTCACCCACTAATTATCCACTCATTCAAGGAGACGCTGCATGTCAAAACCACAGCTGCACATGAATTCATTCATTCACTTGTTTGTTTTTGTTTGTTTGTTTTGAATAAGGAAAAATGAAGCACTTTTTGTGTACTTATGACAGAGGAAATACACGAATAGACAAGTGACAACAACTGAGCTGAGGTTCCTCTACTACTATAGATTAAATATGATCATAAGATTAAATATGATCATAAGATTAAATATGATCATAAGATTAAATATGGAAATAATACACAAGCTAACAGACAGATTATTAGTCTAATAATGAGAAGAATAATCATAAGTGTTGACAGACACAACTAACCACGCCCCTCTCAAATCATTTTGCTCTTGATGGACATCTCGCCCTCAAAACATGAGACTATGGATTTGACCTTACAAGGTTGCTCAAGGTCAAAGGTCATGATGCCATTTTGACACCCATGCCATTTTATTAGATTTATTTATTTATTTATTTATTGGGTTGGTTTGTTTGTTTTGTTTTATTAAACCAGTGACCCCTGACCTCTTCAGGCACCAATAGATGAAAATCTATAAACACAGGATGCACAGTTGAAGGACCAACATTTTGGAGCTCATTTGAAGTCTGTAAAATGAACAGTTCATGAATAGTAATATCCAAATTTTGATATGGGCCTTTCATGGGGGGGTGGGGGTTCATCCCCCCTCTTGTTTTGGACATCACCATTATTGTCCATTGGGGTCCGCTGATTTTGCTGCCCTTGTGCACCCAGGCCCCATGGAGTGGGACCCCACCTCAGCCGGTGCACACCTGCCTTCACTTTCACTGCGCTGTGGGGTTTCTGGGAGACCCTCTGACCTGCATGTGCATTAGACTCATGTATTTCATGATGCGTCAGAAAGATTGCTGACATCGCAGATGACCCCTGGCACCTCTTCTACGTGGGCCGGTCCCCACCCTGGCGACCCTGGCACGTAGGAGGAAAAGGGGTCTCGACTCCTGTCCCTCCTGAGGCTTCGCATCTGGAGGAGGTGCAGCGAGTCTACGGCCCTGGGACGTGGTGCAGTCCTGACAGAAGACACTGTCCATCTGTGAGCCACCTTCGTCCCCTGAGCCTTCATGGACAACCTGGAGCCACAACTGCACCTGGTGGGTACACAAGCCAGACCCAGGGGGGAGGTCCCACAAGGGGATCCTCCCAGCAGTCCTCAGGCAGACAGCGTCAATGCTTTCACGTCCTGTTGAACTCTCTCTTCAAAATTCTTTTCAACTTTCCCAATATATATACACTTATACATTTATTTCAGTGTTAAAATTCAGTGTCATTGCTTCTCAGTTAATATGTTAAGAAAATATTTTCATCCTTTAAATCTTATCAATGCACAGCATCTAAACCAGGGGTGGACAACCTGCAAAGAGACATTTGAACCCAGTTTCCACAGAAAATAAAACACTGGGAGCCGCTCATCATCTTTAAACATCTCAGTGAATGTGTCCCAAACTTTACTGTTTTTGTTTGTATGTTTCTGGAGCTTCCACTCAATTAACTTTAGTTTCTCTCTTGCTCCCTCCTTCCATCATTGTACGTTACCTTCACGGAAATTCAGTCAATAAAGTGTATGTATTAATAATAGAAAATTGTGTCTAATATTTAAATGACAATGATTTACCAGGTTATTTTAATGTTTATCTCAAATGACAAATGACCCAACTGACTGCAACCCAAATATCATTACAAATATTTTTTAATGATGGTACAGGTGACCACATTTTTTTATTTTGTAATTTTTAAATTTTCATTTATTTATCTGTTTTTTTTTATCTTTTTTTATTTAAATTAATTAATTAATTAATTTATTTTAAAAGCTCACTAACCAATGGCTACTTTACCTACACATGATAATTACAAACTTGATCCTTGTGAGACATTGAAACCAGTACGTTTGTGTGTGTGTGTATGTGTGTGTGTTGTACTGCTAAAGCCAAATGTTAGAATCTTATTTATTTGATTTATTTACTCAGTTTTTACAGAGGACAGTTTTGTGATACACTATCAGATACTGTTCTGATCAAATATTCTAAGTATTATAAGTAATATTAATATTATAAATATTCTAAGTATTATAAGAATTCTAAATGTATATATATATATATTGCATGATATGTTATTGTGATCCTGGTATTGTGTTTTGTATGGTTATTACTGCCCCTGTGCATTATATCCTTATCTCCACATTATAATTTATTAGCAGCAGTAAAAGACCCCGTCTATAACATGAAGTGGGTTTAATCTCTCTTTTCCTCATTCCTCTTGTAAATCTCTCAGTGGCAGATACAGTGAACTGAGAGACGGGTCACAGCTGCCATGTTGGCTCCACACACACACACACACACACACACACACACACACACACACACACACACACAACATAACATAACATAACATAACACATCATACAATGCTATGGCTATCCCTTTTCTTTTTATAGACTATGAAACTAGCCATGAAATCTGGGTCTTGTAATCAGCCAAGAGTAATATTTCACAGTTAAATGTTGTGGTTTTCCTTCAACTGTGAGAAAGTGCAGCTCCAGTCCTGTAGGTGAAAAATGGTCGTATGGAGTTTTATGGTAGATTAAAAAAAATAAATAAAAATGACGGTATGTTTTGGAATTAAATGCACTGAATGTCATTTTTGCAGTGAAGGATTTTGTCATGTGATCTGTGCAGGAAACATTTGTTAATTTTGAGCCATTTAAGGAAGTTTTTCAACACAGATATCACCCAAATGTGTGTACGTACTAGGGCATTAACAGACATGTCGACTCCTGGAGCACAAGCCGACTTAAATTTAGAGGAGTCGACAAGTTGCATGTTATTCTCTCTCTCACTCTCTCTCTCTCTCTCTCTCTCTCTCTCTCTCTCTCTCACTCTCTCTCTCTCTCACTCTCTCTCTCTCTCTCTCTCTCTCTCTCTCTCTCTCTCTTATTCTATATATCTGTAAACATTACTATTAAAGCAAACAAAACAAGGATGTAAAACAGATACTTAATGTGTAGATGTTAATTTTAAAGTAGGAAATAATCTTGAAAGACAAATTAAAAATAAGAAATATATATTTAATGTGCAAATATTACTTTTAAGGCCTATTATTATTTATATCTTTAGAAATTACTCTTAAATAAAATAAAACCAATATAGAAAATAGATATTTAAAGTGTAGATGTTAGTTTTAAGGGATATTATTGAGTATATCAAAAGGGAAATACTTTTAACCCTTTAACTCCTGAGACTTAAGCAATTCCACAGTAAAAAAATAAAAAATAAAATAAGCAACAAAATGAACAAAAACTGCCAAAGTGATCAATAAAATGAACAAAAATTAATATTAAACTAACAAAATGGCATGTAACATGAACAAAGTAAGACACTAACAGAACACAATTGAAGAAAAATAATAAAATTAAAAAATAAATGTATAAAAACTAAACAAAAATAAGCAACAACATCAACATAAGGAAAGAAATATTCACAAAATAAATAACACGAAAAAATGAAACTAATTAATAACAGTAAATATTTATTTAAAGTTTTACTTTTAAGGGATATTATCATTTATATCTATAGAAATGACTCTTTAAAAAAACTAAACCAGGATAGGAAATAGATAAGTAATGTGTAAATGTTACTTTTAAGGGATATTATTGAGTTTATTAGGAGGAAATACTCTCTCAAAAATCTAAATAATAATAGGAACTATTCATTTAAAGTGTAAATGTTACTTTTACACGTCAGCGCCGATGCATCAGGAGTTAAAAGGTTAAAAAAACTAATTAATAATATGAACTATTGATTAAAGTGTAAATTTTAAAGTGTTTTACGGGATATTATAATATCTATCTGTTGAAATGACTCTTAAACAAACTAACTCAGGATAGGAAATAGATGCTGCGATGCTCTAACGTCCCAGTGGTTCCTTCTTGGTGGACTTGATCGATGCTCATCTGTTAGGGCCTTACCCCACCACTGTGATCAATGCTAACTTGTCGGGGGTGGGGGTGGGGTCTTATCCCCACCTCTGTGACACCATTCAAGTCCAGGTCATTCGATAGTCCTGCAGGACCGGCTGCTTTCTAAAGGCCTTGGTCCACCTTCGTCCTGCTGCTTTGAAATAAAACTTGCCATTGTTGTTTTTACTGCCCATGACCAGGACAAAGGCAGAGGGCAGCGGACACACACACACACACACACACACACACACACACATGGCCTGTAATGCAATAGCGCTGGGAATTCCTCTTTAATTTCAATGCTATACTTGATCTGTGGGCTGCATGACTGACCACCTTATTATCTATAGCGACAGGAGCTTATCAATACACAACTCTCTGGGTCCACAGACCAAAGACAAACACGTCCTTTATGCAGGATGTCCCCTCTGGGCATGAGACACGCAGCGCAGGCCAACCAGCCAAATTCCACAACCCAAAGGGTGGGAGACTGAAAAACATTTCAATACAGTCAAATTAGTAAAAAAAAAAAAAAAAAATGGAGAATGGAGGTGCAGCGGGTGAAGATATGAAAGTATAAATCATCATCAGACAGGATTTAACTGCTTGAAAAACAGATGAACTGATGTTTTGTTTTGTTTTGTCTTATTTTTTTCATTTGGGTTGAAAGGAACAAAAAAAAAGGGATTTTAAAATGAATGGTCAAAATTTGTTTATGTACATTAAAAAATTCATAAAATTTAAAGAAATGAGCAAAATATTTAACAAAACATAAACAAATAAGAAATAAATAGCAACATTTAAACAAATAAGTCACAAGATGAACAAAAAGAACACAATAATATCTTTTTTTTCATTGTACGTTTGGGTTTAAGGGAACCAAAAATATCTGTGTGTGTGTGTGTGTGTGTGTGTGTTAGACTTGCATTAACTCAGATAAAGCCATCATCATGATAATCTGATTAAAATGTTTAATGCAATTGAATGAATACGGATGTTTTGCTGAAATTGTCAAAGGTGTGGAATAAGAAAGTCAACGGGGGGGGGGATTTCAAAATGAAAGGTCAAAATTTCTTCATGTACATTAATTACAAAATGTACAAAATCTAAAATAAGACAAAGATTGGTAAAGGTTAAACACATTTCCAACAAAATGAAAAAGAAATTAACAAAGAAGCAACTAAATGAACAACATTTGAACAAATAAGCAACAAAATGAAAATAAATAAATAAATAAGCAACAAAATGAAAATAAATAAATAAATAAGCAACAAAACAAAAACATTTAACAAATAAACAACAAAATGAAAAAATTAAACAAATAAGGAACAAAATTAACAAAAATGTAACAAATAAGCAACAAAATGAAAACATAGCAAACAAATATGTAAATGTATAAAAAGTGTTGACATCTTCACCATGTTATTTTAGCTCCAGGTTTAATCGTCCAACACTTTAGGGTCTTCACAGCCCTGGTTTCTGAAAAACTACATGAATATGAGTCTGACAGAACGACTGAAAAACTCATGTTATTTTATCATGAAGTAAATGACAAAGTGTTTTTCTAAAATCTGAGGTGGAGTTGTCATATAAACCGTTGTCTTCTGTCAGACTGAACCTGCTCTAAATCTTCCGTCTGTCAGAACCACAAACATGGATCAGTTTTCCTTCTTTCAGCCGTGATGACTTGTTCAGTTTTTTTTCTTCAGGCTCTTTAGAGTTTATGACGCCCACGTTCACACCTTTCTGGAAAACCATTTTAACAAGTTGTGCCAGGAACAATAAACTCCGCCCCTTGCAAACAGTTTAGCTCTTAATAGACATCTCCTTCTCAAAACGCAAGACTGTTGGGTTGACTCAAGGTCAAAGGTCATGATGTAATTTTGGAGCCTACATTTAGTTTTCTATCTGTCAACAATAGTAACTGAGTACTTATCGTGGCTCTCATTGGAGTGATGATCATATTAAATCATGTGACCTTAATTTTGACCTTTCAAGGTCACTCAAGTTCAAAGGTCATGATGCCATTTTGAAGCCCATGCCAGGTTTCTGATCTGTAAATAATAATAACTAAGTCTGTATCTGCACTGGTTTTTCATTATAGTCCACTTTAGTTTTTTAGGTATTGAGTGAGTGACCTCTGACCTCTTGGATCGACAATCGATCAAAATATCTATGCGCACTAGACAAGCATCCCAGTGCTCATTGGAAGTCTCTAAGATGAATAATTTAAAAGTTATATCCAAAATTCAATTTGTACCTTTATCCTGACCTTGACCTTTGACCTAGAGTTTTCAAATGTGTCCTTCAAAGTTCTGATGTCAGTGCACATTAACAGTGAGAGCAGAAAGAAGCTATATATAAAACTGAGTATACACGAATGAAAAAGAAACTCCTGATTTACCCTGTCTCTGATCACTGTGAAAACATCTCACCTTGACCTTTGATCTACATTCACCAACATTCACCAAAATCTCATCATATGAACCCCCTTTATCCTCACTGTAATATTACAACATAACATTAGGGTCTTTAGGGGTGAACATTAGGGTCTTTAGGGGTGAACATTAGGGTCTTTAAGGGTGAACATTAGGGTCTTTAAGGGTGAACATGAGGGTCTTTAAGGGTGAACATTAGGGTCTTTAGGGGTGAACATAAGGGTCTTTAGGGGTTAATAGGGTCTATTCTGGACCACTTCACACTACTTTTCTTTTTTCTTGAAAATTTCATGGAAATTGTTCACGCAGTTTTCTGTAAAGTTGCTGAAAAACAATAAAACTAAACCAAAAACAATACCATTGCCTCTCCTTCTTTTCTTTTCTTTCTTTCTTTTTTTTGGGGGGGGGTCTTGGATGCAGCATAAAAAGGGGAACAGATGTGCACAGATCTGCTTGGTTCTGGAAGCGACTGGACCGTGGTTCTGCTCTGAACATGACTCCTCCCTCTTCCTGCAGAGACTGTGGAGAACATACTTTGTTCTCCTGAAGGTTCCTCTTGTTCCTCTGAGTGAATGATGACCTTCACTCATCACATCACAAACATGTTCAGGTGCTTCTTAAGTGCAGCAAATATTTACTTTCGGGGTTCTTTAGTTGTTCAGACCTATCAGTCGTAACCAAATAAAAGTGACCCAAGTGTTATTTGATGAAGATGAATGTGGATCAGGCTGGTCTGTTATCGACTCCTAATAGACCACAGGTTAAAAGGCACTATCGCAATAAAAGTTAATGATGTGTTGAATTCATTCATAAATAATTAATGTGAAATGGCCTATTTTAGATTAGACCAAACAAAGGACATGTGTGAAGATTAATGGAAGAACAGATATTAAACAGTAGATGATTTTATTCACCAGTGGATCTTTGGGTTTTTTGGGTAAAAGTGAACTTGTATTCCCACATGTTATTTAGATGAGCTTAGAGAAAAGAATAGAATAGAATAAAAAAATAATACAATACAATACAATACAAAATATAGCATAGCCTAGCATAGCATAGAATACAATAGCATAGCAGAGAATAGAACATAATACAACTAATAGGATAGAATAGAATAGTATATAATATAATACCATAAAATACATAGCTTAGCCTCGCCTAGCCTAGCATAAAATAGAATAGAATAGAATAGAATACATAGCATAACCTAGGAAAGCATAGTATGGTATAGGAGAGAATAGAATAAATAGCATAGAATAGAACTGAATGAAACTAAGATTAAATAGGATAGAATAGCATATAATATAATAGCCTAGCCTAGCATAAAATAGAATAGAGTAGAATAGATCTGAAAAAAACAGAGATAGAAAAACAGAAATACAATACAATACATAATATAACATAGCATAGAATAGAGTAGAATAGAATATAATAGCATTGAATAAAATACAACACAATAACAAAACCTATGAAGATAAAACACCGAAATATTCAAGTGCCGGAACAATAGGCTACTTCTAAAATATAGAAAAAGTTAACTCTATAATACAGATTAAATAAATATGTGTACTGTATAAGGACATATACAGGTAATAAATGTTAATAAAGAAGGTAAATGAATGTGACTATTTGACAGATGCATGATTAACATCACCTGTGCTTTTCATTTGTCCATGTCAGTGTGTGTGTGTGTGTGTGTGTGTGTGTGTGTGTGTGTGTATTCATGAGTGATTTGGCAGCAGCTCAGTGAAGGAAGCGGACGGCTGCTTCTGGCTGAAACTGTGCTGTTTGTCAGTTGAACGCTTGTCTGATGTGTTGCAACTGCACACTGATAGATAGCATGAGAGGCTCTCCACAAACAAGTGAAAACAAACAGGGTGCTGGGTGGGCGGCCACAGCGCACCTTCAGTTTCAGAGGGGAACCACCCAACAATGGACACCCTCAGGCATCCTACGCAGGTGTGACCTGGATTTGATAAAAAACTTAACTTCTTACCCAGTGCAAATAAAGCCAAAGCTGCCCAGGTGCAGCTTTTGTTTGTGTGTGACTTTTGGCAGCCTGGACGCTTTCGCAACAGGGTCGGGAAAGTAAAAGCACACTGAGGGGCAAGGCTCTGACGAGTTCAGGACATCACAAAAGACAAGAAAAAGACTCCTTCTGTTAACCCACAAGTTGTTAATAAGCACATTTTTCTGAGTTAGGGTTAATTGGAAAAATAACTTTTGTTGGATTAATGTGAATGTGTTTTATTCAGTTAATCAGACAATGGAGTGATGACATAACATTCTCAACCAATAGACATACTGGATAACAAAAAATAATATAATAGTAATAAGATAACACATTATTATAATACTGTCTTTGTAACCCTTGTCATTACCACCGTCTGAGACTGAAGGGGTTTAGGCTGAAGTTTGATTTGATTTGATTTGAATGATTTATTTCGAACATGTGCAAAGTGCAACAATAATCAATACAACAATAATAATAATAATAACAATGACATGTCCGAAAAGGAGTAGGAATAAGCATAAGCTTATTTAATCCTACCCCTTCTTCACTTCCCCAATAACCTAAATTAATCTTATAGCAATATAGTGCATAGTACAAAAAAATGATGATAATAATAAAAACAATAACAAGAATAATAACAAAACTAATAATCAATAACTGAAGTATTAAACATATACATATATACAAAAAACAAAAAAAACTAAAAACAAATGAGCAGATAGGAAAGTAGGTAACAAATAGAGTTTTTTTGTTGTTAATTGTTTTCTTTTTTCCTCCCTTCCTTCTTCTTCTCCCTTTCTTTTTTCTTCCTTTTTTTCTTATCTTTCCTTTTTCTAAGTTGTCTGCATTTTGTTCTTATTTATTTTATTTATTTTATTTTATTTTTCTATTCATTCACTTATTTTATTCATGTATTTATTTATTTTTTATATCTTTTAACCCCACAGAGGGGGAGTCAACAGTGCTAGAGATCAGTGCATATTCCAGTCTGGCAGCCATATACTAGACTATTTAGTGCATGTGTGTGACCATCATCGGTCCTCCCCGAAAGCTGAGCAGACATCCCCCATTAGAACTCTCCATTACAACCCAGTGAGAGCAGTGCTGCACCTCAGTGATGTGCGGAGGAAACAAAGACTGGACAGGACGGACAGGACGAACGGGGACAGAAACCAACAGGCGGTGCTATTGTAATTAAAGACTGCAAGGTGATGTGTTATTCCCAACCACCAACTGTCCATCAATAAAAACAAATAAATAAGTAGATCAGAAAAAGAGGAGAAAACCAAACCAGCACAAAAGGAGAAACAAAAAAAAAACAAAAAACAAACAATTAAACAATCAGCACCGTGGATGTCCTGATAGTACAAAATAGAATGCAATGTAATAGAATAGGTGTAATAAGTTAAACTTATTACGCCTACCCCTTTTACTAAAAAGTAAAGCTTCCACATTTAGGATAGTGGACATGAAAAAAAAAACCATTACAATAGATTCTTTGCATTAATCTTCAGTTCAATAACTCAAGTATAGCCAAGTGCCTTATGCACTTTAATTACTTTTCAGCTGTTCTTGTTTTTGATCATTTTCAACTGTTAATTTTTTTTTACACTTTCTTAAATATTTTCAATGTTCTATAGGTTTTGATATTTTCATCAAGTTTATTCCACAGTGTTACGCCAGCTATGGAAATACAGTTACGTTTTTTATTTGTCCTTGCCTTGTTTTGCTTATAAAAGATACATTCCTCTTAGATTGTATTGATTCTCTTTACATTTAAACAGTGTTTGAATTTGTTTTGGAAGGCTATTGTTATGGGCCTTATACATAGTCTTTAATATGTTGAGATTGATTATATCATATATTTTCAAGGTGTTTAACTCAAATTATTTAACCCTTTAACTCCTGAGACTTAAGCAATTCCACAGTAATTGTCACGGATCGGGGTGAGGTGAAAGGAGGACTCCATTGCACAGTACTGAAGGGAAAAATAAGTTAATAACAAAACTGAGAAACATGAAGACAAGACAGACAAAACCTGGGAGCAAAACGGTCAGAGGTCATTCATCATGGTGATGATGAATGTCCGGGTTATGGTGATTGAGGAGATGGCAGAAGATGTCCGGGTCATGGAGGTGACAATACTGAATGGTCCCGCACTGGCAACTGCAAGCCTTACTGCTTTTATAGCCACAGATGAGGAACGGCTTGCAGCTGCGCAGTGCGGGACCAGGTGAGTGTGGATGAGCACTGGGGGAAAGGTCACCGGAGCGGAGGTCATGACAGTAATACAAAAAATAAGATAAAATAAGCAACGAAATGAACAAAAACTGCCAAAGAGATCGGTAAAATGAACAAAAATTAATATTAAACTAACAAAATAATATGTAACATGAACAAAGTAAGACACTAAAACAACACAATTGAAGAAAAAGAAACTAATAAACTAATAAATATTCACTAAATAACACATAATGTGAAAAAATGCAAAAAAAAAAAAAATACGGTTTGAAATACAATTTAAAAAAGGAATAAATGACTAGTGTTGTAATGTGGTTCCAGTAGTTTTAGTTTGGGCTTTTCTTTTTCTAAACCTGTACATTAGTTCTAATAACAAAATTATCAGTAAAATACCACAAAAAAACTTTAATTATTCAGAATTTTTAAACTAAACCATTCATTCAGAACATGTCAGCGTTGACGCAGCAGGAGTTAAAGGGTGAAGTGAAGTTTACATAGAACATGTGATGATAGTAATGAAAACTTATAATACCGAGTTTTAACCATTTACTAAAAATGTTTAATTTAATCAACTTAAAATCAAAGTTTAGATCAAACTACAGTAAGGTGTTTGAATCTGATTGTTTTCTTACTTTAAAAATTTGTCTGCATTTGTTAGAGGTAGAATGCATCATTTCCATGTTTTTCATCACTTTTCCTTCACTCTCAGGATGAAGTGTTTTATTTTGCTGCAAATTCTTCACTTTCTGGATTTAAAAAAAAAAAAATTATTTTGTATATTTAACTAAAGCCTAAATTTTAACAAACATTTTCATTTCTGTTCATTGTACTACAGTACATACACACCCTGTGTAACCTCAAAATATTATCACATTATTTGGTAAAGGTAGTTGACAGTAAAACTAAATTATTTTCCTTTTTTGGATCCTAGATGTTAGACATTTCCTAACAAGCAAAGTTTTTAACTTCAGTCGTGAGGTTGATATTTTAAACATGAGTCCTTAATGCTTTAGAAATGTGAGTACTGTCCTGTTAACGTTGACAAAAGAGGACCACTTTGTTAAAAAGTTCCCCATATTTTTAGTTAATTCACTGGGATAGTGTCTTTTCTAATACAAATAACATGTCTTTCAGTCTTTTCTACTTAATAATTTAAGTCCAATACATTTAGCATTAAAGCTGAACCTACACTGTAGATTTTGCAGTGTTAATTTGGAGACAATGGGACCAAATACACGCTAGAAGAAGTTAAATGAACTCTCTAAGTGTTGATTTAACACTGAAAAATTTACTGTGTACTTAAAGCAATTAATTAGTTGATCATTACTCAAATAATTTAAGTGCAATCACTTGCCTCAATTTTTTAAATTAATCTCTCCAGCAGAGGTGTCAAACATGCGGCCCGGGGGCCAAAATCAGCTCGCCAATGGGTCCAGTCTGGCCCCTGGGCTGAATTTGTGCAATGCAAAATGTACACAGAAGATATTAATAATTATGGAAGTTAAAATAATTTGGCATTAATTCAATCTAAAATGGATCAGACCGTAATCATAATAAACAATAAATTATGAAAATTGTTAATTTTCTTCCTTATTTTAGTGTAAAAAGAGGAAAAAATGAATAAAAAAACTATCTTATTACAAAAAAAATGCAAATAACCTGAAATGTATGTAATGTGTATGTGGAATTTTATCAATATTCTGAACATTACTAAATGTTTTGTGTATTTGTGTCTTCTTTAAATTTTAATACTTATGTATAAATGATAAACTAACATGCAGTATTGTTAAGATTGCACTGTTTTTTCTTAAGAATCTTTAGGTTGTTAATATTTGTTCATGTTAAGTTCAATTACAGTTCATAGGTGTAAAGATTTTTATTATAGAATTTTGACATTATACATTTTTATCCTGTTCTTACTATTATTTTACTGGTGTGGCCCCACTTAATACCATATTAGACTAAATGCATCCCCTGAACTAACATGAGTTTGACCCCCCTGCTCTACAGTGTGCAACATGAAACAAAAATAAGAACACATGACTGGAAGGACAGAGAACCAGAGATGTGCTAAATACACTTCATGGACAAAAGGGAATTCAGGTGTTTGTTTTCATAAATGTATTTATATATAATGTGTTATAGGTTGAACCCTTTGATACTTACTGGTCACTACAGTGGACAGTTACTCTACAGCTGTTCATGGGTTCTGTTGTTCACCGTCACAAATGCTGCTAGTCCGTGCGTCCGTCCAGGAACACCGTACTCTTAATAACGTTTGACAGCTTTAATGGAGGATCACCACATTCACACATGCCTCTCATGAAGGCCTTGCTCATGTTAGATGAGTACTCGTTCTTTTTGACACGTCTTTTTTGTCATTTGTGTGACGGTTGGACACAAAGCCTTCAGCAGAATATTTAGTTTTAGTTCCATATCAGTCAGTTCATATCATTACTGTAACGTGGCTCTTCTTAATACCTGATCTGCACTAACATGTTTACATAAACATAAATATGTTTTATTGAATTGGGGAAGGGGGTATAGGGTCCCACGCTGCAAAACAAATAGATATAAGCACTCATGCATCCCACTGACTTTTATGTGGCTGTGGAATTATTATTACTGTAATCATGATTGTTTTTATTTTATGATATTTTTAGGGTTTTAAGCTTTTATTAATTGTATATGTTTTTATTAATGTTTCTTAATGAATGTAATTATTGTGGGTATGAATGTAATTAGTGGGAGGGTGAGTGCAGCAGACAAAACTAATTTCTCCCTACGGAGACAAATAAAGATACTTTGACTTTGATGTTTACGTGTAAATTAATTGTTTGTTGTTATTAGACTGTAACTAACAGTCTCTTCTTAAACAAAAACTGCATTAAAAATTTCTTATTTCATAGTGTTGTGATATTGCGTTTTAAATACATGTTTGTTTGGTTCAAAACTTAAACACATATTGTCCAGCTGACATTTTTATAACTCCATAAAAAATAGTTTCATTAAAAAGATTTCAATCACATTGTTTGTTTCATGCCTAAAGAGGAATAAAAACACTTATCTTAACTAAGGTTTTCATTATTCATGCATCAAATGGTTAAGACACAATTACAAAAAGAATTCTGTACAATATGAAGTAGACAATATATAATCAATATGATCATTAAAGAAACATGCAAAGATAAATGGAAACAAACCTTTTTAAAGTTAACTCTACTATAGATAACAAATATGTTCCACAAATACATTTAGTAACAGGCGACATGTCTATATAATATTAGCTTCAGCTCTGGACTTAAATAAAAGTGGCTTAAAATAAATAAATAAATAAATAAGTAAATAACCAAGTAAATAAATAAAAATAAATAAATACATAAATACAATTTTAAAAATAGTTATAATATAAATTTATTATTATTATTATTCATATTATTATTCATATTATTCATATTATTATTATTATTATTATTATTATTATTATTATTATTATTATTATTATTATTATTATTATTATTATTATTATTATTATTAATAATAATAATAATAATAATAATAATAATAATAATAATAATAATAATAATAATAATAATAATAATAATAATAATAAATGAATATATAAATACAAAAAATAAATAAAATATTTTTTAAAGAGTATCTTGGGAGCGGGGTGGGAGCCAGGGCCGCACACAGACCTCTGTTCATGCTATTGATCTTTTGTAACATCAGACAGAGGAGGTAGAATGAGCATAACATGTATGAAATGACAGGTGTAATTCCAACCCAACATAAAAGGCTGAAGGTGACGTGAAAAGGGGACGAAAAAGAGCCACTTCTGATGGATGAGACCCCGTGACAATAAGTGTGTGTGTATGTGTGTGTGTGTGTGTGTGTGTGTGTGTGGGGGGGGCTCAGCCTTAAGTATTTTCTGTTGTTTTTTCTTTTGTGCTGCTAAAATGGATGATTGACCGTGTTCTTACAGTCACTCACAACAATGACGAAGCTCTTTATGATGAATGAAGGAGGCGACACATGAGACACGACGGTGGCGTTTATGACAAAGGACTCATCTATAAGTGTGAAACAGGCTTTTATGGAACCACAAAGTATCGACTGGGCTATGAAACCTGATGAAACCTCCAGATAAAACCACCAACCAGCATTAAAGACAACGAACCAGGCTAGAACAGCTGAAGGTACGACACTTTAAACAATCTACATTCATTTATATGATACAAAAGGAGGTGGGCTGTCGTTGCATCTCTGACGTCACGCTACAGATTTGGCTGCTGCAGTTTGTTATGTGTATGTACTTTTGGTCAAGGAACAGACTAATACTTTAGAGTTAGTCGATGTTTGATACAACAGCCTCAAAATCAATTTAATTCAATTTTATTTGTAGAGCCCCTAATCAACTCAGAGTTGATTAGAAAAAGCAAACAATCACAGCAATAGGTCATGTCCCAGGCCCCTCCCCCCTGTCCTTAGACCCTCCCTTTTAGCAAGAAAAACTCTAAACCCCAGTGGGAAAAACCTGAGGAGGACAACAGTGAAGGACAGGTCCACTCCCATGGACGAACAGGCTGTAGATGAATGTCCATATGTAGATGAAAGGGAGGGGGGCAGGTCCATCATCCATCACACGGGTGAGGTTGGGGGAATGAGGGAAGAGGTCTGGGGTCAGAGGTCAGAGGTGAGTCCTGTTGTCTATGCTTCCTTATGTTGATACTATTAAGATGCTATACCCAGACTAGGGTGAATGTTTGTGATAGTTGGAAAAGCAGTGGGGCAGCATGTGTGAATGCACCACAAATGTCCACTCTTGTGTGTGGGGGTGGGGGGGTCCCAAGGAAGGTGCATATAAAATTTGAAATAAATTTGAACAGTACTTTTTGTGAGAGAAGATGTTTGAAGAAATTGATGAAGACAATGAAGACCTTCAGAACCTTTTGTCCAGTGAACTACAGAACCCATAGTCCAGTATAAAACCACACTGTAGTCCACTGAAAACTATTTTTCCCCAAATTTGTCCTTATTGACTAAAAAAAGAACCATTAAAACTGACCACTAGGCACAACAAACCCCACCCCCTGTCAAACTATGACACTATGGGTTTGACCTTTTCAAGTCACTCAAGGTCAAAGGTCATTACACCATTTTGAAGCCCATGTCAGCTTTGTTATCCATCAATAATAGTAACTAAGTCTCTATCACCACTTGTTTTTCTGTTGTAGTTAGAATTTGAGGGCGTGACCCCTGACCTCTTGGGTCAACAATAGGTCAAAATCTCTACACACAAGAAGAGGAATTGAAAGATGAACATGCTGGTGCTCAGTACAAAGATGACTGGTTTAAAAGTTATATCCAAAATTAAATTTGGACCTTTACTGTGACCTTGACCTTTGACCTAGAGTCTTCAAGTTTGTCCTTCAAGGTTCTGATGTCAATGCACATCAACAGTGAGAGCAAAAAGAAGCTCTATGTAAAACTGAGGAAACAGGAATGAAAAAGAAATTCCTAATTTGCCCTATCTCTGATCATTGTGAAAACATTTTTTTGGTGACCTTGACCTTTGACCTACATTCACCAACAGTTAATGCAGTGGTTCTCAAATCCGGTCCTCGTGGCGCAGTGTCTTGTTTTAAATATATCCCACTTCTTTTTTTTATTCTATGTTTTTTTTTTTATAAAATTGATAAAAACTATAAAAATGTTAGAAAAATTAATTAATAATAAAAGAAAAACTTAATTTAAAAATAATCTCAATAATAAAAAAAATAAGTTAAATTCTCAAAATCTGAACCTGCTTTATTCTCATTAAGGTACCAGGCAGAGGTGAGTAGTCCAAGCTCGCCAGAGTATTTTTAGTAAACTTGACCTTTAACCTACATTCACCTACATTTAATGGGACCTCTTATGGAGGTCACCTTTACTAAACATTAAATGGGAATTGGTCCAGTAGTTTTTTTGTTTTTTTTCATAAAAATGGTGACAAACAGACGGACATACAAGACATAGTTGCCCTTGCCTCCTGTTCGGGGGCAAAAATTCTGAGCTGAACTGAAGAACACTGATGTAAAAAAAAACTATAAGAGTATTGCAGGAAAGTGAAGGAGCTGCGGAGGATGTGTTTGAGGAGGTGCTTTGCATTAGAGCGCGGTGAAAACATGCAGAGATAAGAAGCTGGAGCGAGTTAGTGGAACTGATCCTCAGGTCTGAGCAGCTTTGCCTGGGCCTTCCAGAGCCGGGTGGTCTGGTTATTCAGCCTTATCCAAGATTAACGTGGGTGGTTTGACACTTTCATAAAGAGAGTTTTTCGATGCGAGGACACGAACTCCTTAAGTGCGTCCGACTTCCTTTCAATGTTTACGGTTCGCAGATGTCCGTATGCGACACATGTCCAACACATGCATCGACTAATGAAATATTCAAATCGACGTCTCATAACCGGGATCGGCGTTAGGAGCCCGGATGAAAACGTGTGTGTTGTGTACGGTCCCCACATGGCCAGTGTCTGGAATACATCTGTCTAATGTAAACATACCAATGAGGTCAAGCCTCGTCAGACTGTATTAAGATTACCTGTTTCTTAAACAGTTTCAAAGAGACGAGGAATTAAGCGCACAAATGTGGCTTCAATTATAAACAGAGGGGCTCGAAGGAAAATAAACATCTTCCCAAACCAATTTTTCAGCAAAGGGGAAGCTCTTTAAAGCTGGAAAGTAAGAAGAGCTGGGAAAATATCATGTCAGCTAAACAATGTTGATAATTCCCCACTTGATATGTAGCTTGTTTTTACTGCCGGTCACGTCTAAAGCAGTGTTTTAAAGTTGCATAATTGTGTCTATGAAAGAAAAAAGCTGCTGTTCTATCTCTTTTTTGTTGGTGTACAGTGACCATCCAGTGGGAAAACTTCTGGTGTTACTACCTCTGCTCCCCTCAATGCACGTCATGTGATCTTATAATTGCAAATCCCACAGGGGGAGGTAAACAGGGGTCAAATTAAATGCACTTTTTTTTTTTTTTTTTTTTGCTCCAGCATCTTGGAAGTGAATTATTTTTGCCGCGCTTCCACTGGTATCGTCTTGTCTCGACTCCACTCGACCTTTTGCATAAAGAAAAAAAGTCCTGGAATTTGGTGCCTGGTTCTAGTTAGTTTTCTGGTATTGCCCCAACGCAGGATCCAAATGATAACAAAACTAAAGATATCCTGATGCGATACAGATATAGCAGTCTTGAATTTTGGCCAATATCAATATCAATATGATATCAGCATGACTCATTGATTTGTTTTGTGGAATATTAGAATAGGTTTGATGAAGTGATGTTACTCAAACAGAGAACAATACACACCACTGGGTGTGAGACAGGACTCTTTTCGCCCAGGTTTTAAATCACATTCAAAAACACATTATTTATTCTTTGGCTTTTAACTCGTAATGGCTCTTATTTGGCATCTGCAAACACACAGCTAACATGAGCCTGTTTCTTTTGCCGTTGTGTGTTTTTGTTCCCATGATTTTAAAAAATTTTTTTTTTTTACTTATTTTCCTATTTTTGTGTACAGCACTATGGTTTCCCCTGTGGATCTTTAAAATGTGCTATACAAATAAAGTTGATTGATTGATTGATTTATTGATTTGTTGATTGATTGATTGAATAGGCAGTAACAGTAGGTCTGAGAAAAAGTAACCTATTTATTATTGACCAACTGGTTATGTCATTTTTAACTTTCAACATAATATCTACAGTATTTTACTGCTCGGCACAACAAACTAGGGATGGGACATGATTTTCCAATATTCGTGACACACTTGAATATAGAGTATTAATTTCGAATGCTGAATTATTTGTTTTGTGTTTCATTTAGAATGTCGTATTGACTTTCATTATACGTTGGCTGACAGCAGCTTTAGCACCACATTGACAAAACACTGTAAACACAAGAAAGATCAACAACCAAAAACACAAACACATCAAACAAATGCAAGAGAAAAATGTTGCAATAAGAGAAACGAAGCAGAGCGTGTACCTCTGTGTGTCTGCAACATCTGTGCCATCGGAGCGTGTGTTTTCAGCAGCGAGATTAATTGTGAAAAGGATGCAAATACACCTCCACCACGAACATGTGGACATGTTTTGTTTGTTTTTTTTTTTAGAAAAACTCGGTGTAGATTCATTAGACTATTGTTGTTAAAACCGTTTGACATTGGTAGGTGGAACACCCTGTTCCACCTACACAGTGAAATGAAATATAGCATTTGCTACGGTTATTGTGATTTCAAAATTAAAAGCCTTAATTGTTTCATGGTGAGGGGGGTGTGGTGGTGGAATTATGTTCGATTTTCAAATAATATTCGAATAGTTTCTATAGAATTTTGGATAGTGGTTTGGACCCGCCCCCCTCACACACATTTAACCCGATTTGCCCTTTGTCTTATCATTGTGAAAATAAATTTTTGGTGACTGTGACCTTGAACTTTGACCTACATTCAACAAAATTTAATGGGATCTATTCTGGACCACCTTGCACATTTACTGAACATTTCATTGAAATTGGTCGAGTACTTTTTGCGTAAACCTGCTTACCATCAAACAGACCAACAGATAAAACAACTCAAACACAATTCAGCTCCGGGCGTCACGTGACTTTTAGTTGTCAGGACGCCATGTTGGCAATAAACACACCAGACCGCTGCACCACTGTAAACATGGCAGTAAACATGCCGCCCATCTTCGCACCATCGGAGTGCACATCTTACTTCAGTTAAAGTGAAACTCAGATTTATATGCAGAAACTGGACAGATTAAATATAACAGAACTGTATAATGCCCCCCAGGTGCTTTTCAAAAGTATCTCCTCCTCAGCTGAAGAGGGACATCCCCAATTTACAGTATGCTAACATCTATAGCTACACCATCAGTTTACACAGGGAACTCTCTGGGAGCTGACAAGAGGCTGTAGGTTTACAAATGGACTCATTTTAAACATTCAGTTGTTTAATATTAAATCCAAAAACTGCAGCAACATCACTGGAAGGGTGAGTGTTAAATTATCCCAGTTTAATAGGAAGTGTCTCGTTAGCATGTTTGATTTTTAGATGTGCTAGCTACATCTGACAGCAGTACAGACGACACTGCTTTGTAGCCTCAGATACTAGGGCTCCTGGAGTTTGTTTCCTCGTAGGAAAAGAAAAAAAAGCTCACACCGTTTTGTTGAAGCTTCCCGTGTCGGTTGTGATACCGACTATGACATACAACAACACAACACACACAGACTATTTTAACCAGCAATGGGTGGAATAATAACTGCGGCACCTTTGGTATGACTTGATTGTTTGCCAGCTGTGTCTCTGACTCCCACATTTATTTACACTGTAACTACATTCCCAAACTTAGTTACACATTTGTATTGTTGTGATGTCTCTGTTACCAGTTACAATCTACCAACACTTACTGCCAAGATGAACACTTTTTTACTTGTCAGCCTGTGAAGCCGACCAGCCTGTGACTTCAACTGCTAGAGCTCAATACCCCTCTCCCCTTCGGCTCTGGGGGTTGGGGGGGGTGATTAAATGAAAAAAAGTAGAAAAGCACTCAAAGAGAGCACACTCCGCCAAGGCAGATCAGCCCCTACCGCCTGCATACACTTCTGTGAGCAGTGGTCTGCTCCAAACAACCCAATAAAACTTGTTTGGTGGTTCTAATGTAAAATATACACTGTATTATGTAATAAACATCTAAAATCATGGTTTGTAATTGCAAAGAGGAAAAAAATGCAATGCTAATTTTTCAGCTTGTTCTATTTCTGAACAACAGAATTAATGAAAAATGAATAAGATTTACAAAAATAGGCAAAAAATGGACAGAAAATAACCAAATAAGCAACAAAATGAACATTAGATAGATAGATAGATAGACAGATAGATAGATAGATAGATAGATAGATAGATAGATAGATAGATAGATAGATAGATAGATAGATAGATAGATAGATAGATAGATAGATAGATAGATAGATAGATAGATAGATAGATAGATAGATAGATAGATAGATAGATAGATAGATAGATAGATAGATAGATAGATAGATAGATAATTAAAAGTGCCTCAGAGTACTTTAACTAAAATTCAAGCATTTTCAAGGATTTCCAGGACGCCTACGAGTCCAACCTGACATGTTACAACGCCATGAATGCCACATGGACTTTTTACCAGTAGGAAAAGGTGGCATCTGAGAGGTGGGGTAAAGGTGGAGGTGGGGGGTGTTTCCACTAAAGCTGACACAGTGTGGATTTTGTTCCCATCCTAATGGAATTGCAGAAATATTTGAGGGGAATCCCATTACGTAGCATTTGCAGTGGTGTAATAATGTACTCACAGTCGTTTTCCCAGTGCGGTTGGCCTCCTCTCGCTCTGCCAGCGCTTTCAGGAAGTTATCTTTGAGTTCTTTTCCTGCACTTGCCAGTGTCCTGGAAAAGACAACACTCCAACGGTTTGAAATGTTTCTTTTAACATGAAAAAAAAAAGATCAAGAAAAAAAAGTCACATGTAGTCTTAAAGGTTCTTTATGGAAGCGTTTGGCCCCTTTAACAGACTGGAAGGCTCAGTGCTACAACATATGGATAAAAGTATCAAATCCTCATCAACAGGACATTTAACAAGTGTAGTTTTTGGTGTTCTTTCGTATATTTTTATTTATGTTGTGTATATTTTAATGTATCTTTTTGTATTTTTCACTGTAAGTTTTGGTGGTGTGTATTTTAGTATAGTTTAGTGTATTTTACTTTATCTTACTGTATTTTTGTATATTTCAGTATATTTTAAAAATTGCTGCCAGATTTTCTTGTGTATTTTAGTGCATTTTTTTTACTATATTTTTTTGTATTTACATATATTTTAGTGGATTTTAGTATATTTTTGTGTACTTTTTGTCTATTCCACTTCAAGTATTAGTGGGGTTTTTTTGTGTGTATTTTAGTTTAGTTTAGTGTATTTTACTATATTTTTGTGTATTTTAGTGAACTTTTTCTGTGAATTTATTGTATATTTACATACCTATATTTGAATACATTACATTACTTTTTGTGTATTTCACTGCAAGTTTTGAAACTTTTAAGATTTTTTTGGGGTTAATTAGCTTTTTGTCTTGTCTTGTTCATGGCACACAATGCAGTTTTACTTTTTTACTTTTGTACTTCATTATAATTTCACTTTTACTTTAGTAAAGGAGTTGAATCAGTACTTCTACTGTGATTAGAATACTTTTTCACACAAGTAGTTGTACTTCTACTTCAGTACAGAATGTGAGTACTTTTAACACTTCTGAATATGTGTGAATATACACTCGTTTGTTGCTAACGTGGCTAACAGGAAAGCACATAAACCTCCTTCCAGCAGGAGTTATATTGGTGGTAAACCTGGCAAATTGCCATGGCAACACCAAACCAATCACCCTTGAGACTATGTGTTTGACTTTACAAGGTCACTCGAGGTCAAACATTATGATACCATTTTGAAGCCCATGCAAGGTTTCCTATCAGTCAACAATATCAACTCAGTGACTACTCCACTGTTTTTTTTTTCCATTATAGTCCATTTGAGTTTTTTAGGTATTGACCCAGTGACCCCTGACCTCTTGGGTCAAAAATGGATCAAAATCTATACATATGAGATGCAGAATTGAAAGAGCAATATTTTGATGCTCATTGGTAATCTGTAAGATGAATAGTTCAACACATCTATTCAAAATTCAATTTGGACTTTTATTGTGACATTGACCTTTGACCTAGTGTCTTAAAATGGGTCCTTCAAGGTTCTGATGTCAATGCACATAAACAGTGAGAACAAAAATAAACTATATGTAAAACAGGAATGAAAAGTAAATTTGTGATTTGTCCTACCTCTGATCATTGTGAAAACACTATGTTGGTGACTTTGACCTTTGACCTACATTCACCAACATTTTCCCCCCAATGGGGTAATGTGCACATCACATATAGAAAAGAGTGTAAAAAGACCTTCAGTCTGCAAGAACATGGACAGTCCTATGGTTCACATGAACATGGAGTATTGCTGCTGTATTTTAGGACCCACTGTGACCTGATGGATAAAGACGTGTGTGTTCATTATCTGTTTTTCCAGAGCGTCATTTAAACTCAGCATAATAAAAAAATATCTGAGTGATGAATTAACACAGCGTGAGATGGACGTGAGAGGAAACAGAACATGAAACCCAGCCAAGGTCCCAGGACACTCCCAAATACTTCAAATACCACTTGTTAATGAAAATGTATCTGAATATTGTTCTTGACTGTGGTTTTTTGTTTTGTTTTTTGTTTTATAAAGAAATGTGAAAAGTTTACGAGAATCCGGTGGAATGTCCAACACCACTCTGCTTCAGCTCATTCCACAAACGCACACTTCTATTAATCATATCAGAGTTTTAATGACTTAATATAATCCCGGGACAGCTTTAGGCTGGCCTGTTTCCATGGAAACGTGGTTTTTGGCGCACACCGTCGTACCCACACCTGAAAAAACACTGGCACTAATATTTGAACAGTTAACACTGTAGTAGGAGTAACAGAAGTGTGGCTGGGCTCCAGAGCAGACTGTGCACGACATTCATCAGATCCACAGCACGTTAACATCTTAAAGGCAGTAAACAGCTCATTGGTGAGCGCTCACATGTGGACACAAGTGGAGAAGAAGGAAAAACAGGCCGCTGCATTTAGTTTAGTTACAGCGCAGTGTCAAAAACATCAAATAAAGTCTGATTTTAAATGAATTTTCCCCGTTTGACCTCATCTGATTCTGTACAATTGGCCTGTTTACATGAAATTTTATTCCTGTTTAATTCAGAATAAAGGTTAATTCCTCTTTAAGACGAACCATGTAAACACCTCAGTCCATCTGAAAATTAATATTCCCAATTAAACTTAATTCTGAAAAAAAATCACTGGCTTATTCCACTCTTAATTCCAAATGTAATAATTCCTCTGACGTGGAAACAGTTAATTCCTCTTTATTGTCATTGATTATATAACATTATTCCTGTCATTCTGTCATTCATTTTTTCACATTGATGGGAAGCGTGAAATCTAAGGCTACATTTATATGGTGATGAAGAAAATAGTGGTGCAAATGTGGTGTCTCGTCTTCAGTTTTTCATCCAGGTTTAGACGAGTGTTTACAGGAGGAAATTCTTGTTTATACAAAAATGCAACAGTAGGAGAAATACGATTGGTTAGTCATGCCAGGCCACTAGGTGGTACTGTGATAGACCGCTGACATGTCCTTTTGTGTTATTGACGTATGTAATTGTCCACCTGTCTCCGTTCGGGTATGCGTTTCTGTACAACAGCTGAAATGACTCCTGTATATTTACTAGAGCTGCTAATGTTAGTGCTAATGCTAATGCTAATGCTAGTGCAGCTGGAAGATCTGTGGGATCCAGGTTGTCCCACATGTTTGTTGCTTTACCTGCTCAGTGTGTGAATGTAATGTGAGAGTGTATGATGTGAACATCTGTGACTTAAAGAAGCACACAACATCAACATGTGCGTTTCTTCCAGTTTAGATGGAGACACGACCCAGCTTGTTTTCTGTACATCCCACTCTGGAAGAGGTCTTCAGATTTTTGAGTATTCACAGCAGTGCCGTGTAAATGAAAGGCATTTCTGATTAAATATTTTGTCATTTTTAGCTACAATCGTCCTCATGTAAACAACCCCTAAGAATTTCACTGCATGGCATCAAGCCTGTTTGTTTTTACTGTATATGTGACAATAAACCTCTGTTGAACCTTTTAAATGCTCCTGGTCTTGTCATGATGATGCACATAATCTTCCCCATCTTTATCGTGACCTTTGACCTAGAGTTTTCAAATTTGTCTTTCATGGTTCTGATGTGAATGAACATCAACAGTGAGAACAAAAAGAAGCGATATCTATAACTGAGTGTACAGGAATGAAAAGGATATTCCTTGCTCTATCTCTGATCATTGTGAAAACACATTTTTGGTGACTTTGAAATTTATTCTCTATTTACCGCAATTTAAAATTTCAAAGTGATCCAGCATCCAGGATCTCTTCCGGATCTTCACCAAACTCAAATTGAATGGTCCTTGTGTCATTCTGTAGCTTTTCCATTTCATGGAAATCCGTCCATAACTTTTTTAGTTATGTTGTACAGAGACAGACGGACAGACAGACAGACAGACAGAAAGACAGACAGACAGACAGATAAACACCAGCAAAAATATAACCTCCTTGGTTGAGATAATTAAATACATGCAGTCCAAACAGGAGAGGCATCATGGACTAAAGCTGAGAATATTTGACTGAACACGACGGGACCGAAAAATTATTTTGATCATTTGAATCAGGTCCAGGTTGAGTTCTATGGGCCCCAGGCTGGTTCAGATCTGGTATTTAAGGCCCATTTCATGCTCTGCCATGGAGCCCTTCCTGCAAAAGAGGCAGACATGAACACTGAGCACTGTGCCTAATTGGTTTTACATAGGACATTTGTATTTAATATTTATACAATAAAACATATTTTTTTGGCTCAGTTGGTAGAGGGTTCATCTATTAACTGAATGGTTGGCGGTTCGATTCCCATTCTGTCCGAGTTAGTCCGCTGTGTCCTTGGGCAAGGCACTTCACCCTCTTTGCCTCCAGTGTCAGTCACACTGGTGTATGAATGTGTATAAATGTTTGGTGCTGGTCAGAGGGGCTGTAGGCGCGAAATGTCAGCCACGCTTCTGTCAGTCTGCCCCAGGGCAACTGTGGATACATATGTAGTTTACCACCACCAGGGGGAGCATGTGAGAGTGAATGAATAATGGACCAATAATGTAAAGCGTTTTTGGTGCCTTGAAAAGCGCTATAGAAATGTAATCCATTATTCTAACAAATCAACAACCACTGTTCTCCTTTTTTCAATGTAAACTTGACATTGGTCGATCACTATTCCACACACACGTCCAAACTATGAGGTGTCATTTATCCAATAAACATGAACAGTCATACTTGGACAGAGGTGGTCAAAGTACTCAGCTACTGGTGTGAAAAAAATACTCTGGTAAAAGTAGAAGTACTGATTCAACTCCTTTACTGAAGTAAAAATAAAAAGTAAAACTGCATTTTTTTTTGGCCATAAATGCAACAATGCTTATTTAACCAGGAAAAATCAGGAATGTTTCAAAAGTATCTAAAATATAGCCTTTAAAAGTGAGTTATTGTGTCGATAATGTGTTTAATCAGGTCACCGTACTCAGTTTTGTGGATATGGGCAGGACATTTAGGAAAAAAGAAGAAAAAAAAAAAAGTCACAATTGGGATAAAAAAAATCATCATGAGATTTTAAAAAAATAAATAACCAAAAACGTTAGAAATATGAGACAATAAAATGCATAATTTTAAGATAAAGGGTCAAAATTGTGAGATAAAAAGTCAAAAGTATGAGATTGAAAAGTAAAAATTAGAAGATAAACAGTAAAAATGATAAGATAAACAGTCAAAAACAGTCATTGAACTATAATATATAAAGTCACAGTTTCTCTCCTCCACTGATTTTCCCTCCAAAGTGATTTATTTTTCATACTGTCACATCTGTCATCAAGTAATAAGTCTATTCTGAGAATGAAGTATAAAGTACAGATATTTATATAAAAATGTAGTTGCCAGAAAAAGAAATACTCAAGTAAAGTACAAATACCTAAAAACTATATTTAAATACAGTAATAAAGTACTTTTACTGAGTTACTTTCCACCTCTGCACTTGGACTGAGCACCGACAGACACCTGAGTTTTCCTTTGGCCATAAATCAGTCACATGATCTGTATTTTACTGCCGACGTTCACAGCCCAGCTCTGCCTGACAGTGTGTCCAAAGAAAAGACAAATTCACTTATATTTCACATTAATGTCGCGTCAAATCCACTTTCCATTCCCACAGCACTTTAAAGCCACAACAACCACAACAAGCGCAGACAAACAGCCTATTTCTGCTCTTAGAGCGGCCTAATGTTACCGTGGACCAGAACAGGATCTGAATGTTTAAATTCACTCCGATCTGGAAGAGGATTGTAATTCATCCCGGCCGTTTGGCCCGTGCCCCATAATGAAAGTCTTAGAGGAATCCGGGTGGTAAAAGTGCAGGGACAGCACATATTTGGAGGCTGGAAGCTCACTCCATCTTCTGAGTGAGTGAAGGATCGCTGCTGGGTCACGGGGGCCGAGGCCCCAAAGTAAACACAGGTGTTGAGGAGGCAAAGTGACTGGGGTTACCCCGTCCAGTAGCTAGAGTAACACACACAGGCACGGACAGACCATAATAAGAACTGCAAAACATGTGCACGGATAACTGTCCTAGTTTCCCGTCAATTAACAAATTTCTTATCAAGCCTCATTTAGGAGGGATAACAAGAATTCTGCTATTAAAGACGGTTATTAGAGCTAATGAGCAGCATTAGGCAGCGCTGGCTTTAAGGCGTGTGTTCTGGACTGAGGGCCAAGCAGGTGGCTCCAGGAATGAAAGAAACACAAGCCAACGAGGAAAAAAATATCAAAAATATAACTCTGACCAAGTCTGCTTTTCTCTTTTATACTCCACGTATCTCATCCCACTTAAAATCAGACAGAATCACCTACAGAGGAATGTTACAGTCAGATATAAGAAGTGATTTCTAGACAATAGATCTGGAATAATATGATTGAAGAAATCTGATAAAGATCATTTTCATGTCTTCTGTTCCTACATTATTTTTGCTTAATTCAAGATTTTTTTTTGCTTCATCCAAAAAAATCTTGCAAAGCACCAAAAAATCTTGAATAAATCTGATAAAAAAATCTTAAATTAATAAAAAAAATATCTTGAATGAAGCAAAAAAAATTATTAATGAAGCAAAACTATTCTTGCAAAAATAAAAAATCAATCTTGAATGAAGCAAAAACATTTAATAAAGCAAAACAAGTCTTGAATTACAAAAAAAATGTGAATAGCGGTAAAAATCAGACAGAATCACGTACAGAGGAACGTTACAGGCAGGTATAAGAACTGGTTTATATCTGGACTAATATGATTGGAGAAATCAAAACAAGATCAATTTCACTTGTTCTCTTAACCTCTTCCACCCTGAGCCTATTTTCAGAGAAAAACGCCTAAAAAAACATACCCAAAGTAAATGAAGAATTGCTCCACAATCCTAAGGTTTATATGGATGTTCTTTGTGTCTATGGACATCTACAGGCTTCACAGAATCTATTCCCATTGTCTAAAATAGTGTAGCTACTACTATGACTGAATAAACTGGAATAAACTAAAAGATAAATTAGAATTTTTTGGTCTCGCCTGAATTTATTATTTTTTTGACAAAAGAAAACACCCTGCTAACAATGATTCCAAGAATATAGACACTATTGATCACCTTCAGTAACTCCTTTCCAACACAGGAACAAAAGTTGATAGAATTAGAGCAAAGGACAAAGCCTCCAGAAAGGTTTAAGTCCAGATAACACCAGGCGGACACTGCATTTGGAACAGTTTGGCACACTGTTGTGCCAAACTGTTCCAAATACATTATTTTAATTTTCCAGTAAAATCTGTGTGAAAAATACAACTCATATCCATTACAGAAGTCTATTACTGTCTACTGGAGCTTTTAGAAATGAAATTTACCTTGTGTTTCATCAACTTCTACCTTTGTGCACAACTAAAATGAATAAAACCATATAAACATGGATTATTTTGTCTCCAAATGGAGTAGTTTTATTAAGAACTTACTCCAAACAATGTAATAATATATCAATAATAATAATAATACACTTTAGTAAAAATCAAATATAAAGTTGAACAAATGTGCAAAAATATATGATAAATTCAATTAGAATAAATATAAATATCAAAATTAGTGCAAATTTACTAAACAAAATAACTAATACAAACATTCAAAACACAAACAATTGCAATAAAGTCCAAAAATGTCCATGTGTTATCATCAGGTGGGGGCTGGTTTATCATTAGGTTGGGGGGAACTGAACAGGCTGTCATCTTCCTACCTAGGAAAAATGAAGACAATCATGATTTGAGACTTTTTCCTTCTCATGAAATGATATGTTATTTATTTTTGACAGAGAAAGTGAATAAATCCTCAAACAATCATTGATTAATTATAAACTTATCTACTTATGTGTAAAAATAACAATACAATGAGAAATGAGACTGAAAAAATACTACTAGAGTCAACAGTGTTTGCATGTGTATAGTATAAAATGTAGTATTATTGTTATTATTATTACTATTAGTTTGTAAAACAGATATCAGTAAGATACAACAACTTACTGGGTAGATGTTCATCCTGTTTTGAGTTCATATCCACAGTCAGATCTCAGTCAGATGTTGAACATTCAACTCCTTCTCTGTAGTGTCTCTGTTGTTTACATGTTAGCACGCGGCTAACATGCTAGCTTCACAAAGCTTACCATAGTCAGTAACATTCAGGAAAATACACTGTCACTCACTGTTACCCACTAAAACTCTCTAAAATGACTTAGAACTAAGAGTAAAGTCGGGAAATATAACTATAACCGGCACAGCGATGTCTAGCACCCTGCTTACTACGCTGCCGTAGCGTGTGTGCCCCAAGCCGGTCCCGTGCATGCGCTCGACATGCGCAAAGATGCTAACCTTTCACCTTTTACGCATGCATTTCCTGTCCAGAGGGAAATGTAGTTCATGGAATGTGAGGTGTCATTGGATTCAGGAGACTCTCCTCTTTCAAACGCCTACAAACATGGCCGCCTTATCGCTCGCCAAAAGGAGATATAAATGAATTAATAGCGCGTATCGGCGATTAAAAATAACTTATATTTCACCACACACACATTAAAGATCATATTTAAAGGTGACTTTTATCACTAAAGTACACTTTATATGTACTTTTATGAACATTAGGGTCTTAACTTTGAGCAAAAGTTGAAACAAATTTCCATTGTCCAGATTTATTATATGTTAATAATTAATGAAAAATTACACAATTTTCTCGGCCCACCCGTGGGCCGACCGGGCTTAAGGGGTTAACAGTTTTTTTTTTGCTTAATTCAGTATTTTTTGTTTATTTTATTCAAGATTTTTTATTATTAGTTTTTTATTTTTTTCCCTTTTTCTCCAAGTTTTTCCTTTGTTTTTCTTAATTAAATTTTTTTTCATTAAATCAAGATGTTTTGTTTATGATTTGTTTTTGCTTAATTCAAGCTATACTGTTAATTCATACACTTTTCATCCACATTTTTTTTTCTATGGCCACCATCACAGTTTTCCTTGGCCACTGAACAGATATTCCCAGCTGTTGGAAGTGTTTTGTAGTCAACTATCACCACAAAATGAACCAAAAACCACCAGTGTCGACATGCTCGTAATGATAAACAAGGAGGACTGGGTACAACTCGTGACATAACGTGAAACTCCAGCTGCACTCACTGAAAGCCGGAAGGATTTCCTGTATAATATGAAATCGCGATTTTCTCCAAGATTCCAGAATTGTTAAGGGGGTACCAATGAAAAATTATCTTTATAATTGTATGTACTATCACCCAGTGCCATTCAGTGTCGTTCATTTCAATTCAACTTTGTGTGGGTTTAGTTGTGTTAAATAAACACAGAAATTAAATTAACAAAGGTTTTGGGCCATGATGAAACAACAAAATCCACTCTAATTTAGGTTGTTTTTTTTACATAAGAAATACAATTTTTCTCATCTTGTTGCTGACTGTGTTTAGATTTGCAGGGTTTTTTTTCCCACTTTTATATGAGCCTCCAACAGTCATTTATCTGCCTCCTCTTCTTCAGATCCATCTTTTGGCAGATCCAGATTGTGTCCAGATTTGGTTTTGGAAAGTCTGGACACCAAAAACCACGAGAAATGTGAGATTTGCAAACAATCCAATCAATCTAATTAACTGCACTACTGCAGTTCTTCAAATGTGACACATGCACAGTCTGTGTTCAGCAGCTCACGCTGGAGTCGAATGCATCTGTTAACGTGATGATCAACGATGTCAAATCCAATATCTGAAATGGTGGTCGACTGATACTCACACGGATTTTATTTTATTTATTTTTTACACCAGTCTTAGCCGATGACCAAAACAGGCTGCTGATATTTCTAAGTCGATATTTCTAAGCTAATTCTTCTAAGCTAATATTTCTGAGCTAATATTTCTGAGCTGATATTTCAAGCCAATGTTTCTAGACCACTATATCTTAGCCGATATTTTGAGCCGGATATTTCTAAGCCAATACAGTGGTACCTCTACTTATGAAATAAATTCGTTCCAGAAGTGTTTGCATACTCTGAATTTTTCATAAATAGAGTTGCATTTTACATGTAAAAGGCCTAATTTGTTCCAAGGCCCCAATACTACCCCTCAAACCCTTTAAAAATGATTTTAAAAAATGATTGATTTTGTATGAAACGTGTGTTAAAAGAAAATGTAGATTTAGGCCCTGTCCCATTTCTCCCCCTAACCCTAAAATTTCCCCTAACCCTAGATTTTGCGCGTTCATGTGTAGGGGTAGGGTGTCCCATTACCTAGGGGAGCAAGTGGGAGTGCGATTTTGCCCTTAAAATCAACCCTCAAAATGTAGTGAGGTTGGTTGCGGACTTCGTTTTGAGGGGAAGATGAGATTACCCATGATGCACTGCGAGCTCAGCGAGCCGACTGATTTCTGACAACAAAAATGGCGGCCGCAGCTGGAGGTGAACAATTTCGTTGTAAGTATATTGTGGCACAGAGGCTATGACCGGTAATGTTACCTTGTCAAGCTAGCGGTAATGCTAACGTTAATGTTATAAATCGCCAACTATTGAAGAAAAAATATATCAAAATATTTAAATAAATCAACATACCAGAGACAAGACTGAAAGGCAAAGTAGACGGCGAATGCGTCTTCTGTTTGCCGCATTTCTTCTCTGCGCATCCCGAAGGTAAATAAACAGAGCCAACACAACAGTCAACACAGCTGGGACCGGCATTTGTCCTCCGTGTAAATAGTATTCAGCTGCTGTCAGTCTCGCGGAGGGGTGGTTTCATATTTCGCGGGGTAGACTTGTCAGCTTGTGACGTGAGCACGTTTGTTACGTTCACTTCGCGAGTGGTGTCCCATTTTCAGGGGGAATTATTTCCCCTTAATGAGTGGAATTTACTTTTTAGGGCACTTAAAACCAAGTGGAAGTTTTAAGGGGGAGAAATGGGACGGGGCCTTAATTCTTAGCCCGTCCAGGCTAATGTCAGTGTCCGGGACAGAAAAGTTGAGCCACGTCTCAGTAAGAATGAGGATGCATCAGTCTGGTGGATCATCATCATCTTACACTTTCTCCGCTTAGAGCAGATTGTGCACTAATGTGAGAGAGCCGTCTCCAATGGTCGCGGTCCTGCGTGGCTACATTAAGGGAAGGCAGATCTAGATTTGACCACTTGTGGATGTTGTCACGCCATCTTCTGCATGGTCTACCTCTATTTCTCTGCCTTCGACACAAAGTCTGGAGTCTGATGTGACCATGAAGTTTAAGTGTCCTACTTTGGATGTAGGCCATGATTGGTACGAGTCCACTTTTCTTTAGGAGATCCTCAATTTTAACGTGGTCTGATTTGTCATCAGTCTCATAACTTGGTTTTGAAATGTTTCTCATTTTCTTCCTAAAGCAGCGGTCCAGTTTACACATTCAAGTCCATATAAGACAACAGGCAGTATATACGTGTTATATATCTTTGTCTTCACACGGTAGGGTACCCTCTTGGTGGATAATGTTTGGTGTTTGTTTTCCAGTGAGCGTACGTTGGTGAGCAGGACTGATGGAACTGGCGGTTGGAACGAGTTAGCACTTAGCTTAGCTGTAAATCCACTGTGACAGCCGAGATTCTGCTTCCTTTCGCACTGCTTCCGATGTCTCCGGATGCGGAGCCTCTGTGGGGGGAGACTCCGCTGTAGGATGCTGGATCTGACGGTCCACGTCTCTGGCCAAGGTTTTAACAATTTCCATTAAGCTGATGATAGTCTGTCGGTCAGATACTCTTCTTGCACCGTTCAGCTGAACTTTTGATACTAAAAGCGCTGGTCTAGGTGGTGAAATGACCGTTAAAGTGTCTGTTACTGGGAGACACAGCAACTGCAGACAAACAGGGCGACACCATCACCCTGTTTACTGTCATTTTATAATATGTACTGTAATAAAGTTTAAATGAACACACTGGGAAAAACTGAGGAAATAACGGTAACTCTGTGATGAATGAGGGTCAAGGGGTAACGAAAAGCATCATGGCTAACTCCCTCATAGCCAATGGGATGCTACATACAGTACGTATGTGACATATTTACATACATTACGTAGTTACGTATAGTAATGTACTGTATTTATGTATGGGGGGTTTCAGTTTCCTTTCGTAAATAGAATTTTCTTTCATATTCAGAGACGAAAAAATTGAGGCAAAGGTTTTTCGTTACTTGGATTATTCATTAGGTGCGTCTTTCATAAGTAAAGGTACCACTGTATTTGGAATCAATACTGAGTTGTTGTTGTTTTTCTCTGTCAAATGATAATCAATGTCAGAAGATTTTTTTTTTGAAAGAAAACATTTATTGAACTAAAAATAATATTAAATTACCATTTAAAAAAGCAGCCAGCTGAGGTCTCTCAGACATCTATTGAAGGTGCCTCCTGGGCACCTCCCAGGGGAGGTGTTCCATCATGTCCATCTGGGAGGAGACCCAGGACACGCTGGAGGGATTACTGTATATCTCTCAGCCGGCCTGGGAACGCCTCGGGATTCCCCTGGAGGAGGTGGCTGAGGTGAAGGAAGTCTGGGCTGCTTTGGTGAGGCTGCTGCCCCCGTGACCCGGACCCGGATAAACAGAAGAGTATGAGTAGTTGAAAAAGGGAATTGTTCCATAATACACACATTTACATCTGTATTAATCAACAACATAGATAAAAATTATTATTATTATTATTATTATTACAATTAGAAAAATTAGTATAGAGTATGTTGTGATTTTTTCACAGGTGTGACTAGAGATGTCAACATGAAATTTGGAGCTGATTGATTGCTTCTTTCTGGCATTAAGCAAAATAAAGTGTTTTATAATATCCCTCTGTGTTCATGAGGTGAGAGTTTGGTGCTGATAAAATTAACGTGAATTAATCTATCATAATCATTAAACTGATTAAACATTTTAAAGCAATTAAAGAGAACACTTGTTTGCAGTTGTTTTGTTGAAACTGTCAAATGTGTTGAATTATGTATTGCATATATATCATATTTTTGCATAAGTTTTGGATTTTTATTTTTTTTTTAATCAGTGTTTTTTCTGTATTTTAGGAGAGCTTTTAAATATGTTTGAAAGTCACAGAAAAAAAAACAATAAAAAATTCTAGAGGATTTTGGCATGTTTTATATATTTTTCTAAACTTTTTGTGTTTCTTAGTGTATTTTTTCTGTATTTTGTGTGAAATTTGAGTACCAAAAAAAAACCGAGACAGAATAGTCGACCACTATGAAATGTTTTGATCATGATTAATTCAAAGCCACCCTGTCATTAATCATATTAAATATTTCAATCATTTGACAGCTCTAAATTTAATTTGGATTAGTGGGTCAGATGAAAAGGAAAGGAATAATAAGGAAAAAATAAGCTTTTGATTGTGGCCTATTCCTTTTCTTGTGTTTTGTGTTTAACAGGATTGTTGTAATGAGTGCAATGATAGATGTACAAACTAAAAATATATTCATTCATTCATTCATCATACTACGGACTCTGAAGTGAGTCATGTCAATATTTAAAATGTATTCAATCATTTGCTTACGTTATAAAGCATAACTTTGCATAGGCGACTGTATGTTGAGCAAATTTATATCTGTATTGCGCAACAATTCTTGAAAATTTTTAATGAGTAGTTTCATATTATTTTTATTTCAATAAATGTTTCCTTTAAAAAGAAGATTTTTTGACATTTGTTTTCATTTGACAGAAGAAAAAATAAATCAGTATTGACTCCAAATAACAGCTTAGAAATATGTGTGGCCTGTATCAGTCAGGGCCGTGCACATGATTATAGAGGGGCAGGAGCTCTAAGCCAGAAAAGGGCAGCATGTGCACAGTTTTTCCCGGTCCTTTACACAATATGGAAATGATGTGAACGTAAAAAACAAAGTAATAATATAAAGCTAACTATTATTGCCAACATGAGTTAATTCAGATTATCAGAGGCTTGGAAGACATGCAAAGCAATAAAACACTGGTCTGATATTAGGCTATTTATTGTTTAAGATAAATTGTAATATTTCACAGTGAAAGAAGCACTTTGAAACTAAAATAAATAACCATGATGGAAAAACCTTAAAGGAGCAATCTTCTCTCAGAAATTCCTGTGTTACTTGGTTTAAACCATGCATTAAGAGGTTCTGTACTTCAGTGATGCTGGCAGTGAGTCCATTTATATGACCGTCAAAATCTGATAACTAGGAGTAAGCAGAAAATAGCTGTTATCAAATGTGACGTAAGGGTTGGGTACTGAAAGTCAGTATAGTTATGGAACCGGGGCAAACAAACAATCTAACATACAGTGTTGTACCTGAACGACTTCATTGAACGATCGTTCACAAACTATATCATATTTTTGACGAATGTGAATGACTCGTTCACTTTTGCCAAATGAACGGGAAGTTGTGAACACAGTTATTCTGGCATTTATCGAACTGCACTCTTATGTAGTTCACATTTCATTCTCATCACGTTGCAAATATTGAGTCCTATAAGGTATAAAATGGGATCAAAAGCATTATCATAGATGTCATTATTGTATTATTCTGAACAAATTTTGGCAACATAATGTTGTGGAATAGCCAATGAGAAGCATTTTGGGCGGGGAAGAGAGAGAGAGAGAGAGTTTTTCGGAGCGGAGAAAAAGAGTTAAATGTACAGAGTGTGACCAGCGACCGGAGCAGGTGTTGTCCCATTCTTGGAAATAAACATTGAAAACGAAGCTCACTGACACCGCTCCTTGTGTTCTAAGAACCTGCAGAGGGAGGTTAACCCTGGGGTAAGGTACTTACTCCCGTCCTGGAGGAGGACGGCATTTTCCCCTGATTTCCTGACTATGGTCAGGATAATGTCAGGAACGGTTAATAATAAGTTTTCAATAACAACACAAAAAAAGAACAAAAAAGTTCATTTTGGGATCCGTGAACTTCTAGTTCATAATTTGGAAGAATGAACGATGAACTGAACTAATTCATATTGAGTAACTTGAACTGAACTTTGAACTAGTTCCTAATTAAAGTGAACTTTCCCAACACTGCTAACATGAATTTCAGTACCATATTTCGGTACCACACATACAGTATATGTAGCTGTTGTTTAATTACACCCTTTGGATGGTACAGTTCACAAGAAGTTCCAGATTCTTCCATATGCTACAGGTGTTAAAAACATTTACATGCAAACGCTGGAATATGTCTAATTTAATGAAGCATTTGGAGACACACAGTGTTTACTGATGCCTCTAAAGCACAGGTGTCAAACATGAGGCCTATTGTTTAGGTCTTTAAAGTTCAGTGAAAATGACCAAAAACTCTGGCAGTGTCGAGCTCTCTATTCTGAACATAGCTGGCAGTCAATGAGTTAACTGAGTTTCCGTGAAGGTGACATACAATGTGGTCAGTATCCTACGGTATATGGAGGGAGCAAGAGAGAAAGTCAAGTTAGGAGAGTGGAAGCTCCGCAAACATACAAACAAAAACAGTAAGGTTTGGGACACATTCACTGAGATGTTTAAAGTTGATGAGCGGATCCCAGTGTTTTGATTTGATTTGATTTGAATGATTTATTTCGAACATGTGCAAAGTGCAACAATAATCAATACAACAATAATAATAATAACAATGACATGTCCGAAAAGGAGTAGGATGAAGCATAATGTTTTATTTTCTGTGGAAACTGGGTTCAAATGTCTCTTTGGGTGTTACAGGTTGTCCACCCCTGGTTTAGATGCTGCACATTGATAACTTTTGAATGATGAAGCAGGACAAAAATATTTTCTCAACATATTAATTTACAAGGAATGACATCAGATTAACATAGAAATAAATACAAGTATGTGAGTAAGGTCATGTGTGATGTGATGTTCATAAAGACCATTGACTACTTTTTAAAAATGCGGGTCCAGAAGTGGGTCGGGTCCGTCCTTTTCAAATATATTTGTTTTGGTCTGTGTTGCGGGCAGGTTAGTTAAAAAAGTGGTCAGTTGCGGGTCGTTTATACATTGACCTGTACATCACTGAACCATACATAAGACACTTCCTGTCATTTTTTTCTACTTTTTGATCACAGTGATGTAGATTATATCATACTATAATGGAGTATTTGACACACTGGTCTCACCACACTGCCCCCTATAGCCTTGTCGTGTTCTTGATGGTGCAGACATTCAGGCCCATGTTGACGAAAATGTTTCTAAAAACCTTCACTTGTGCAAACAAGGCTTTTATCTTTTCATGCAGAGGGTGAAATATCCCTTTTCATGTTCTCTTTCATCTTCCACAAGTGCAGAAATTTACACCAGCAAATCATTCTTGGTGATAATTAATGAAAGTCCATTAAAAAGCCCTTTGTAGAGTGGGGGTCCAGCATTCCTCCACCGTCCATAGCCTCTGTTCAGCAAATAAATATTGAGCAACTGGACAAACAGTGTTTTTCTGAAAGATTTTCATAGTGTGATGACTTACAGATGTGCTTTGAAATAATTTGTTCCTTTATTCCCAACACAGATTAGCAGACACAGGCTTTTATTTTTTATTAGCCTGCAGAGTTTTCAATAGAACAGTGATTTAACCTTTTACCAGCCTTATGTCCTGGTCCCACCACATGGATGATATTATTTTAATAACACCTATATATATATTTTATTTTGATTTGATTGATTTATTTCGCAAACAATAATCAATACAACAACGATAATAATAATAATAATAATAATAATAATAATAACATCTATGTGTATACCTATATTATTCTACTATTATGTCCATATACATGATTTTAATATCTATAGATACAGCTCCCACTAACACTTGCACTTGTCGCACATCAAATCAAAATGAACAAACTCATCTTTGTGAATATATAAACCATTCTGAAGCACAACAGTAACATCACGTACACTGAAGGATGGTTTACATAAAAGTGAAATAAGAGAAATTTGGCTTCTCTTAATTTAAAGGCTGTCTATGGGGTGCCATTTGTAAAGCAGCTCATGCTGAAAATTTCAGCAACATTTTGTTATATTTAGCTGTAAACAGTGTTTAAGAAACGGGTGTGAATTTTTGGGGCTCACTTTTTTGCACATTTCTAACAATATTTGTCGTCTTAGAGATATTTTAAATAGTTCGATCCAAATATTAAATGTTACACCTAAATGTTAAATATGAAGCCTAAATGCTAAATCTAAATGTTAAATCTAAATCTAAATGTTAAATCTAAATATAAATGTTAAATCTAAATGTTAAATATAAATCTAAATGTTAAATCTAAATCTAAATGTTAAATATAAATATAAATGTTAAATATAAATAATGAGTAGCCTCCGTTAGCCGTGACCCTAGTGCACATCTCCACCAGCTGCCGTAGCTAGTTTAGTTAAATTAGCCTTGACACGAATCCAATGCTACGTTAATTAGAAAACACATAGATACTTACCGAGCTGGCCTGTGGTGGTAGCCCTGTGAGGGTTGCTGTCGCTGCCATCGTCCCAGTGGAAAAATGTTGTATCGCCGCTAGAACGGCTCTTCCGATGTTGCTGAGCAACCATAAAGAGAAGGCGCTTACTGAGCAAATGATGTCAAAGTTAGTGAAAGTGGTTGTTGTGGCCATAGCGGAATTAGCATATTAGTTAAATATTTAGTTTCACCTGAAACATTTATATTTAGATTTAACATTTAGATTTAGATTTAACATTTATATTTATATTTAACATTTATATTTATATTTAACATTTATATTTATATTTAACATTTATATTTATATTTAACATTTAGATTTAGATTTAACATTTAGATTTATATTTAACATTTAGATTTAACATTTATATTTAGATTTAACATTTAGTTTTAGATTTAACATTTAGATTTAGCATTTAGGCTTCATATTTAACATTTAGGTGTAACATTTAATATTTGGATTGAACTATTTAAAATATCTCTAAGACAACAAATATTGTTATAAATGTGCAAAAAAGTGAGCCCCAAAAATTCACACCCATTTCTTAAACACTGTTTACAGCTAAATATGACAAAATGTTGCTGTAATTTTCAGCATGAGCTGCTTTACAAACGGCACCCCATAGCTGTCAGGGTAGTAAAAATACTCACATTCTGTTCTTTAAGGTACAGTGTAAATACAAGCTAAAATACTATGATAAAAACACAATAAACAATAAGCAAATAACTAAATACACATGATATGGGAAAAAAAAGGGAAAAAAAGTGTAATTCCCCAAATTCCCCCTCTGTAAAATGCATAAAAAATAAGCATAGAAAAAAATGCTCTAAAACTGACATTTTTACAAAAAAAAAAAAAAAATCATCATCACCTGTTTATTTCAAACTTGCAACCACAGTTTACACTGGACAGCCAAGAAAATAGAAGGAGTGGAAGAAACATTGATGTTAAATCCCACCCCCTTACATAACACAACCATCTGAAAACATCACACTACAGCGATACAGAACAATACTAAACATTACAGTCACACAACATCACATGACAGAACAAAACCAAACACACACTGACCCCTCACCCACTCTGCCTAAAGATCCTTCACACCATTTAGAGCATCAGTCCATACGTTTACATGGTGTTTTATTTATTCCAAAAAATTTATTTCAAATATAGTAATTCAGAATTAAACCTATTTCCTTTGTTATTACATTGATTCCACTCTAGTTAATTTGGCTTTAAGAGATGGGGGTACAGAGGGTTCTGATTGGACAGAACACCCATGTGACATCTTGACGTCAGAAGAAAACAATCATGTCCACTTCCTGTTTTGTCTTTCCATTATATTTAATTCTTCCAATTCTCCAATTAAATACTAAACTTCGCTGTGACTCTGATGTTTGCTTCATACAGCCATCTCGGAAAATGTTTCGATACTAATGCCAGCAGTGCGGAATACGTCTGTCATCAATGTGAAATATGTATGTCATCCTGACATGACCAGGAGCATGTGCAGAATGACGGGAATAATGTTAAAGAGGAATTAACTGTTTACATGTGATAGGAATAATAATAATTCAGAATAAACATAGGAATAAACCAGTGGTTAGCACTAGTGCCTCACAGCAAGAAGGTCCCTGGTTCGATTCCCACACCAGACCGTTCTGCGTGGAGTTTACATGTTCTCATTTTCTCCAGGTACTCCAGTTTCCTCCCACCATCCAAACACATGCACTGATAGGTTAACTGGTTAATCTAAATTGTCCATAGGTGTGAATGTGAGAGTGATTGTTTGTCTATATATGTTCAGCCCTGAGATGAACTGGAGACTCATACAGGGTGTACCCCGCCTTCACCCATATGTGGCTGGATTAGGCCCCTAGTGACCCCCATGACCTTAGTGAGGTTAAAGTGGGTTCAAATGAGGAGACGTGACGAGACGAGAATAAACCAGTGACTTTATTCAGAATAAAGTCAAATTCAGAATTAACATTTTCAACTGGAATTAGGTGTTTACATGGTTAGCTTAATTTTTATTCAGGATTAAACCGGAATAAAAACTCCCATGTAAACAGGACAAATGTCACTCTCTCGCTTCAATGTACATCTCCATTATTTGTTTTTTTTAACATTGTTTTAAACTTCAGATTGTTTTCATCGTTTTTTAATCCATCTGTTAAACCACCCCAAAGCACTAGTACCCTTATTGAAATACACATCGATTTTAAAGTCATTCTTACCTTTGGTTTGTATAATTTATTAATACATCGGAGATTTAACTTATGTTGATCATCTCTGTCTTTAAATTATTTTTGGATATTATGTGGAATACATTTTATTGATGCTCTGAACATGATTTGTGCAGTTTTGTACTTCATCAAATCTACCAATTTGAAGTGGGTTGGTGTGATCATTATAATAAGTTTTATGCACAGTTCAAATAGCTTTTTTTTAGAGTAATCAATGGCAGTAAGTTAGTCCGAAAACAATTCCCCCAGCTTTCAATACAATACTTAATATAAGACATAACAAATCAATTATATGATTGATAAATAACTTTTATAATTGATATATTACTTTTTTACTTAATCCAAGTAAAGCCCTTTGATTAAGTCCATGACTGGATCTTTTCATCACGCCAACGCTTTTAACAACTTTTTTTCATAAATAACTTTGAACTGTAATGGTCACAGACATTGTTCTGTTGGTAAATGGTGTGTTTTAGTTCATACCTGCCAACTGTAGACAAATACACCATGGTTTAAGCACAAAAATTAAAGCGGGGGTCTAAATGTATTAGTATTTCTAAGTCTACAGCTTTTTACCTGTTAAATAAACAGTAAAAATGTGTGTGTTATTCCAAACTCCAGGGTGTTACCTTTATAAAGAGCCCATTATTTTATCTGTACAGAACAGCTGCAGTTTTAATTTTCAGAGGGATTTTTTTAGACATTTTAAGATAAATCACCCTGGAACACTAAAGGGTTAAGAAACAACACATACTGTAGTAGAATATTTTTCCTCACGGTGCTTGGGAAAAGGAATCTTATGGAAAATATTATTTTGGGCTGGTGGACGTCAAGGGAAATTCCACACAGCATGACAATTTACTTTATTTTGGGCTTTTTTTTCCCCAATCCTCTGTCACCTCTGATTACAATGAGCCGCATGTATCAGTTACACATGTGCTACAGATGATATTCTACCTGAGCCTCCCTGTGTATTGTGGCCGCCTCGGCTGCTGGAGGTTGGGGAAGGTTCCACATCATGCGAAAATTAGACGTATTTGATCAACGTGCAAGGATGGAACGACCGACGACAGAAACAGAACTCCACACCACCTGAACACGCGAAAAAATACAGACTGTGGAGATCGAGTTTGGTTTATTTTTAACGTATTTAACCTGCGATTTTCCATTGTTGATAAAGTTAGCGGACAAAGAAAGGGTTTGTTTCAGGCAATGATGAATCAAACAAAAAAAAACGCTCTCCAATTAATTTTTTAAAAAATCTAAATATACATAGCACTGCGACTGATACTGAAAAGACACATTATATGCTGGCAATCAACAAATATTGTCCTATACTGATGGTTTCTTTACAACATATAATAACAAAAACTACCTACATTTGTTTTGTTTGCATCATAAATACTGTTTTCTTATCTTTTTTTGGCTGTTTTGTATTTGATTATTCTTATTTTATGAGGAATAAGCCCGGGGGGGTTCCTAATATTGGTGTGTTAACAAGAGTAGCAATGCTAATTTTATACACAATGAAAATAAAGGACATTCTATTCTTTTATTTTCATAAAACATGACATATAGTGAAAATACACATTATACGCTGATGACAATCAACACATATTGGCCAATATTGATAGTCTGTTTGCGTTGAAAATACCATTAAAATCAAGCAAAAGGATTTCTATAAAAATAAAGTAAAATATTAGAAAACGTTTGAAGAATGGTGTATTCCTGATATGTTTGTTGTATTGATTAATGATTATTTATTGTGTGGATTTGTTTCTTAAACTCAGCGTCATGTAAAAGTACAGAATATTTCTGATACTTAATGACTAGTTTTACATGATGCAAACTATTTTAGTCATTACTGCTTGAATATTTGGGTGGAAATATCTTAAATGTCAAATTTAAACCCCAATCTAACTCTTGACATTTTTAACGACTTCAACTTTTGATTTTTCATCATGTTGTGTTAAATAAATACACAATTTTAACAGAAAAAAGGGGATTTGTTTTGGGCTTTGACGAAACAACAAACTTTTCTCTAATAATAAATAGGATTTGTTTAGATTTGCAGGTTTTTTTTTTCACTTTTATATGAGCCTCCAGCAGTCATTTATCTGCCTCCTCTTCTTCAGATCCATCTTTTGGCAGATCCAGATTGTGTCCAGATTTGGTTTTGGAAAGTCTGGACACCAAAAACCACAAGAAATGTGAGACTTGCAAACAATCCAATCAGTTTAATTAACTGCACTACTGCAGTTCTTCAAATGTGACACATGCAGAGTCTGTGTTCAGCAGCTCACACTGGAGTCGAATGCATCTGTTATGTTAACGTGATGATCAACGATGTCAAATCCAACTAGTGGTCGACTGAAACTGACACTGATTTTTTCATTTATTTCGTTTTTACACCAGTCTTAGCCGATGACCAATACAGGCTGCTTATATTTCTAAGTCGATATTTCTGAGCTGATATTTCTAAGCTAATATTTCTAAGCTAATGTTTCTAATATAATATTTCTAAGCTAATATTTCTAAGCTAATATTTCTAAGCTAATATTTCTAAGCTAATATTTCTAAGCTAATATTTCTAAGCTAATATTTCTAATATTTCTAATATAATATTTCTAAGCTAATATTTCTAAGATAATATTTCTAAGCTAATATTTCTAGGCTAATATTCCTAAGCTAATATTTCTAAGCTAATATTTCAAAGCTAATATTTCTAAGCTAATATTTCTAAGCTAATATTCCTAAGCTAATATTTCTAAGCTAATATTTCTAAGCTAATATTTCTAGGGCAATATCCAGTATCTACATTGAACTAAAGGGACATAATCTGATTTACACCAGGGCTGCTCCATTTTGAGACAAAAATAAAGTCCAGACTTTTTTGGAAGCAGAATGGTAGTTTTTTGCCTTTAGGTGTCGAAGAGATTTGCTTTGCCAAAGGAAACTTCATAAAATCTATGATGATCCTGTTAATATTCTGTCTTTATTCTAAGTTTTGTTGCACCATGTTTTCAGGACAAGGAAAAAGAAGATGATGAAGATGCTCACAACAGGTATTGTCAGGCATAACAAACCCCGCCCCTCGCAAATGTTTTAGGTCTTAATGGACGCCTCCCTCTCAAAATGACAGAGTTCACTTTTCAAGGTCGCCCAAGGTCAAAGTTTGTTATGCCAATTTGGAGCCTACATGTACTTTCCTATCTGTGAATAATCTCCACTCTTTTTTTCTTATATCGTCCATTTTAGTTTTCTTGGTATTGACCCAGTGACCCCTGACCCCTTGGGTCAAACATAGGTCAAAATCTATACACACAAGATGCAGAAGTGAAAGACCAGAATTTTGGTGCTAATTAGACGTCTCTATGTTATATCCAAAATTATCCATCCTTTTAACCTTCGTTGTGCCGGTGACCTTGACCTTTGACCTAGAGAATTTGTCCTTCAAGGTTATGATGTCTATGCACATCAACAGTGAGAACAAGAAGAAGCTGAGTAAAACTGTATGTAAAACTGAGTATACATGTCTGATTTGTCCGATCTCTGATCATTGTGACTTTGACCTTTGACCTTGTAAATAATTATAGAGATAACAATAATGAGAACAAAAGCTGAGTAGACTGGATAAAAAAAACAATTATTCATTATCGGAACCCGCTTTATCCTCACTAGCGTCACGGGGGTCACTGGGGGCCTAATCCAGCTACAATGGGTGAAGGCGGGGTACACCCTGTATGAGACGCCAGTTCATCTCAGGGCTGAACATATATAGACAAACAATCACTCTCACATTCACACCTATGGACAATTTTAGATTAACCAATTAACCTATCAGTGCATGTGTTTGGATGGTGGGAGGAAACTGGAGTGCCCGGCGAAAACCCACGCAGACACGGGGAGGACATGCAAACTCCACACAGAAAGGTCTGGTACGGGATTCGAACCAGGGTCCTTCTTGCTGTGAGGCACGAGTGCTAACCACTGCACCACCGTGCCTCCCTAAAAAAAAAAAAAACAATTAAAAAATTATAAAAAAATAAATTCAATTACACTTAAAAAAAATTTGTATGAGGAAAAAAATCAGCACAGAATGGACAAGCCCTCATGATGAGCCTTTTTAACTTTTATGTTTCATTGAGTTTTTATCTTACTGTTTTTACATTTTATTATGTTTTATTGGGTTTTTATCTTAGTATTTTTATATTTCATCATGTTTATTGCATTTTTATCTCAGTATTTTTGTATTTTATTATGTTTTATTGTGTTTTTATCTTAGTATTTTTAGGTTTTATTGTGTTTTTTGTTCAGTATTTTAAGCTTTCATCATGTTTTATTGCATTTTTATCTTGGAATTTTTTATATTTTATTGTGTTTTAATCTTAGTATTTGTAGCTTTTATTATGTTTATGCTTGATTGTGTTTTTATTTCAGTATTTTTAGCTTTTACCATGTTTTATTTGCATTTTTATCTTGGTATTTTTAGGTTGTATCATGTTTTATTATGTTTATTTCATTGTACAGCACTTTGGAGCCCTTTTTATTGTTTAAATTTGTGCTCTGAAAAATAAAAATAGATTGTATTTGAAATGGATGGACTAGAAATGAAAAAAATATTTTTTTCCAGTGTGGATGTAACGAATATGAAAGTTTAAGACAAATGCCACGGTGGCCTCTCATCCCCTGACAGTAGTCTGTCCGGCACATGTTGACAGGACGCTTTCTCCCTCCTCACTTTATTAGGTTACAATGCAACCCATATGAAATCATTTACAAGTATTTTTCAACTCATCGTGCTGCTGATTACTGAAGAATGTCCTTAGCAACAAAATTCTTACACGTCCATTCCTAATTTGTGGTTATGTACCGCTGGAACTGTTCAAGATGGCGGAATTCTGGGGGGTTGTTTTTGTTTTGTTTTTTCATCCATAACCATGGCGTCACTCTGTAAAATCAATAAAAACCAAGGTGGTAATAATTATTCTGCGTATTGAAGATCTCATGCATGTTTCAATAGGAAGGGCCTTCACCTCCATCCATCAAACGCAGCCATCCTCACGCTCGCCATTCTTCTCAGTACAAAGCGCAGGATGACAGCGCGGCCTGCGAGCCTGATGGCTGCAGACATACGATGTGGAAACCACTTCCTCCCCTTCATCATCAGGGGCACTGGGTGGGTACGCCAGGTGGTTCCCATCACGCACCCGCCATTAAACATCCCAGGCCCAGGGTGCAGCTCGTGGGAGGTAAAAGTGAAAACATCCTCGCAGACGGTTACCGACGTTCATTTAAAGCGACTGTTACAACCTGAAGGCTGTGACTGATTTTAGGAAAGACACGGGAGACAAAAGGGGTCAACTGGAAGCAGAACATTTGTCTGGATGTCACTGCTTTTATTCATAATGTGTTTTATGTGGTTTGAATGTAAATGAAAGTATGTGTTGCTGTCATTCTTGGGCAGGTCTCCCTTGAAAAACAGGTCATTGATCTCAATGGGACAAACTTGGTTAAATAAACGTTATGATGATGAACTGGAAAAGTTATTTTACATTTTTTAAGGCTGTCAAAATGAACACAGATTAATCTCTCATCATGATTAATCCGATTTTATGTAATTAACTCATCTAGGTCAGAATCTTTGTAGCAGTTTGTAGAGTCGGACCAAGATCATTTTCACTTGTTCTATTGGAAGATGGGTTTTTTTTTTGCTTAATTTGAGATTTTTTTGCTTGAATTAACAAAAAAAATGTTGAATTGAAAGAAAAATTTTGAGGTAAAAAACAAATCTTGATTTAAGCAGAAAAAAAAGTTTAATTCAGCGAGAAAAAAACTTGAATTAAAGAAAAAAAATCTTGAATTAATAAAAAGAAATCTGTAATCAAGAAAAAAAAATCTTGAATGAATAAAAAATGTAATCAAGCAAAAAACAAACATACAAACAAACTTGAATTAATAAAAGAAAAAAAATCTTCAATAAAGAAAAAAAAAACACTTCAATGAACCAAAACACTTGACATCTTGAAATAATAATAAAAAATAAAATACAAATAATTATTTAAGCAAAATAAAATTTAAAAAAATCTGCCAATGGAACAAATGAAAATGATCTTGTTCAGATTAGTTAAATCATGTTAGTTCAGATCTATTGTCTATAAATCAGTTTTTATATCTGACTGATTCTGTCTGATTTAAAATGTGATCAGATATTTTGTGGAAACTTGAACCAACCATCATTTAATTTTCTTTATCAGTAACATTTCATTATTTTTATTATTATTTTTATTATTATACTGGGTGGGTACACCAGGTGGTTCCCATCATGCACCCACCATTAAACATCCCAGGGTGCAGATGGTGGGAGGCAAAAGTGAACACATCCTCAGCAAAATTTGGTGCCATCACTTGTTTTGAAAACTTGTAGGGAAAAAAAATCTATGCTTTATTTCCACAGAGAACACATGAACCAGTTTGATCCGCCGTTTTTTTTTTCCAGTTTGTGCAGCAGCTACTGTGGTGCTGTCTTCTCTTGTGGATGCTAATGCTAATGCTACTTCAGATTTGCTGCAATGAGGGATGGTCTTAACCCCACGTGGGTGACACCAATATCCACATGACGTAATGTGAGGCTCCTTTCTCTGTGTTGTTTTCTATGAATGGTAAATACAGCCAGTGGAGGTGACACACTTTCATACGTAGCATCATCATCAGATTCCAAAAGGTGTGTGTAAAAGTGGTTTTAAGCAGCATGACACCTTTAATGGTTAATAATCAGCTGCTCATCATCTCTGCATGAGACTAATAATAATATAATGACTTCCTGGTTTGATGGAAGAGGGAAGCATCTGAAACATGTAGGACACTGTCCCTCCAGGGCCACAGTTTGAAACCGCTGACGGAGGGAACCCAACACAGTACCTTCTATTAGCCGTGAAATGCTAACGGCTAAAGCAGAGCGCTGCCTGGACCACAGGTTTAGGAACATTTCCATCCACTACTGCTGCTTCTTGGCCATGGGTTTGTTCATCAAAAGAACCATTAAATACAAATCCACAGCCGATGTGAGCGGTTTGTGTGGACGTTAAGGTGCGTGTAATTTCCTGCAGCTGACATCTGCTGCCTCCTAAAGCGAACCAAACCAAACCTCTGGCCTCAATCACAAACTTTGGGTGATATTTCTGTCTGCAGCTCTTCATACTCTGCAGTATTTTTTTTTTTTTTACCTCTAATATGGAATTTCTGCACCTTGTATTAATTCAAATGTGGGTTTCACTTTTCTTATTGCTCCACATATGCACATAAATAAAATAATTTGCTGTATCTGCTTTCATTGCACTTTTTTTTCTCCGGTGATATTCTGAGGTTTATGGAGCTTTTTGTACAAAATGAATCAGCAGGATGGAAACACACCTTCAGCTTTTACAAGTGGAACAAATCAAAATGTGACTGTATTTTTCTCATTTCTAGTCCAAATATCTCAACACACTTAAATTAAGACAGAATTATCATTTTTATCCATCGATCTTTTTTCTCAAACTGTCCATATATTACCATCAGTTTTGTAGAATCCTGTGGCGTCTGGTCTGTAAAGGACACTTTTTTTCAAGACATTAAAGAAACATTTGTAGTTTTACTTCATTATGGCTTTTTTTATCTCAGAATTATTACAAAATAAAGTCATAATTCTGAATTTATTTGATAATTATGACTTTTTATCTCATAGTTCTGACTTTCTCACCTTATAATTATGACTCTTTTTATCTCATCATTATGACTTTACCTCATAATTATGATGTTTTATGTCATAATTATAACTTTTTACCTAATAATTATGATGTTTTATTTAATTATTTTGAGGTTTTATCTGATAATTCTGATGTTTTATGTCATAATTTAAACTTTTTATCTCATAATTTCAATTTTACCTCATAATTAGGACTTTCTAATCTCATAATTAAGACTTTTCATTGGGTTTTGTTTTCTTCCATCATGGAATGGGTTTCTACACCACTCTAAATCGTGAAATCAGACATTGCAATGAGTTTTGCAGAATGTTCTCTCATGCTCAGGCTTGTTATTTCTTATATCATCATTACTGTCTAATATATAAGGAAATATGATAATTTTCCAAGATACTAAAGGAACATTTGTAGTTTTTGCTCATTAGAACTTTTTATCTCATAATTTTGAGTTTTATCTCATATAAGTTTTATCTCATAATCTCTCATCCTACAATGTTTTTTCTCTATGATTTGTTTTCTTTACTTTTTATCTGATAATTAAAACTTTTCATGTTTTTTTTTTGTTTTCCAGTGGCAGAAACATAGCCTAGCCTAGCTGTAGTATCCCTATTAATTACATGTATAGGTCTAGGAATGCTTCATAGTCAGGGGAGGCGGGGCTAAAAGGCTGTCATTCAAATCCTCTGTATACAATAGGAGGGTACAACAACCAATCAGTGTAATGTTTAGGATGACATAGTTAGACCCTGGAAAGTTCACAACGACTCTGGAGAAAATTACAAATGACAAAAAAAAATTACTTGTGATTTCCATAACATGCAACTTTACAATGCAAAGTATTAAAGCGATGGGGTCGCACCTCCACACATGGCTGAGATTGGATATTGGTCGTTGGCCCACAAAGAGGCCTTACCACAAGTACTGGGAATGTCTTGAAAGTGTTCAATAACTTTACAAACCTTGGCTGCTGGGTGAACTCTAACGAACGCAACATAAAAACTCGCAAAGCTTTAGCCTGGTCAGTTCTTAACAGCATGAGCAAAGTCTGGAAGTCTGGTATCTCACATGATCTAAAACGCTGGCTCTTCATTGCCACCATTGAAACAGTGCTACTGTACGGCTGGGAAACTTGGTTGCTCACGTCCACTCTCGAGCAATCAATGGACGGATCGTACACTCGGATGCTCCACACAGCTCTCAACATTTCCTGGAAAAGCCATACTTCGAATGACGTCGTGTATGGCTTCCTTCCCTGCATCTCCAACAAACCTGAAGACACCTTGGACTCACCGGCCTCTGCTACCGGCATTCTGGCCCAGCTGCTGATCTGGTACTGGGGAGACTCATCATGGCCAAAGATGCAGAGGTCACCCTCCCAAAAAAACTTTTGTCAACACGTTAATGAGGGATGTGAGGGTGGCCACTGCCAACGAGCTGGCCAACTGTATGGTCAGCAGACAGGATTGGTCTGCCAGACGTGCTGCCTGGCTTCGGTCACTATGAAGCAAAATGAGGGATTATGGATCTTAACGACTGTTGTTGCTTCTGTAAAAAGAACTTAAAGATCGCTGACATTTTCTCACATTCTTCACTCTTCTATGGTTAGTTCCAGTCATTTGTCTCTGAATCATTGCATCATCACTTTGTTATGCCCGCCCTCTGACTCTATACTTCGCCATGATTCATCAGCCAGTTTCAGGGACATCTAGCCAAAAGCTGAATCGAACGTAACTAGACTACTACTGTAGCACATTACATGTGCTGTCGCTAGAGTCTAGTGTGGCTAGGCTAGCAGAAACAGGCTTCCATCCATTGTTATTTTTTTTGGAACCTGTCTTTACATAACAATCAGTTCTGCAGAATCCTCCAGCTTTGTTTCTTATTGTTTAGTCCAGTGTTGTTCACCTCTGGTCCTCGGGCCCCACTGTCCGAAATCTTTTAGGTGTCTCCCTGCTCCAGGACAGCTAATTTATCACAACTGATAACAACCCAGTGTTTTTAATCAAGTGGGTTAGAGCAGGGTGATAGGTCTAAAACATGCAGGGCACTGGGAACACTAAACTAGTATGGAAACAAATATGGCATTGTTCCCAAAACATCAGAGAAACATTTGTCATTTTAGCTCATTTTCACTTTTTATCTCAGAATTTAGATTTTTTTTAATCTCAGATTTCTGCTGTTTTTGTCATAATTTTGATTTTATCTCATAATCCTGACTTTTTATCTTTTAATTCAGACTTTTTATCACATAATTATGGCTTTCTATCTTTTAATTATGACTGTCTTATCTCATAGTTCTGACTTTTTATCTAATAGTTATGCCATTTTATCTCATACTTATGACGCGTTATCTTCTGATTCTGACTTTTTATCACGGAATTCTAACTTTATCTTAGCATTCTTTTTATCTCATAATGATGACTTTCCTATTTTATAATTATGACTTTTTTATCTAATATTTGACTTTATCTCATAGTTTAGAATTTTCCTCATTACTTTTTATCTCATATTTCTGAAAATTATGGCTTTTTCTTCCCAAATTATGACATTTTATCTCATAGTTTTGACTTTCTTTGACTTTTTTATCTCATAATAGTGATTTTTTTTTGTCCTAATTATGACTTTATCTCATAATTATGACTTTTCATCTTTTTAATTATGAGTTTTTATCGCATAATTATGACTATCTCATAATTCTTTTTCTCCCATAATTATAACATTTTATCTCATAGTTTTGACTTTCTTAGCTCATGATTATGACTTTTTATCTAACAGTTGTGACGCTTTATCTTATAATTGGGAATTTTTATTTCACAATCTTGACATTTTATCTCAGAGTTTTGACATTCTATCTTGTAGTTTCAACTTTTTATCTCATAATTTCAAGTTGTCTCATGATTTCAACTTTTCATGGGGGTTTCTTTTCACACATATGCTCCTTCATCCATTATTTTGTTTGTTTTTTTGCAACCTGTCTGTGCATTACTGTCAGTTCTGCAGAATCCTCCATCCTCCAGGCCTCGTGCAGCTTGTTATTTCTTATCTGCCAGTGCGAGGCGTACGTGTGGACGTGCACGTGGGCGTATGTGGGACTCGACGGCGGAGGTTTAGCCCCGGCAGGATGTGTGTATGTCTCTGGACAGACTTTGCAGGGGAGAGCTCCAACGCCCCACAGCCATCCAAAATCACAAAGTGCAAGGAAGGCAATTGGCTTGACAGCACATGTAATAGAGACTGTGAAACCTCGTAGCCCCGGGGCCCTTCGCCAGAGCGGCAGTTCTGCAGAGTGGCGGGGGTTTGGCTCGCTAAAAATGAGCCTGGGAGCAGCTTTGTGAGGCTTCTCATGTCAGTCACATCCACAGTCTTATTTTCGCTACGCATCTGGAGGTTGGATCCCAGATGTGTTTCGCCGCCGTGCGTGTTCGTCGCGTCGGTTTTACTTGGCACGGCGGTCGATAGCTGGCTTTTAATATAGAGCAGAGAGTCGGGGAGCGCGGAATTCTTGAGGCGGACTGTAAAAACGTAGCAGCACAATGGACAATGAGCATGGCTGTGGTTTTGGGCCGCGGGGAGATCGCGGGGAGCCTGATGGAAACCTCGCCGGGCTGCCGTGAGCACGCGAGGTCAGGACATATGCTGACATGGACTTCTGGGACGCCGCCAGAGCCAGAGCGCAGAGGAAGCTGAGGCCTCACGTCTGCTAAGGTGGCGCTTCCATCATCCTCCTGTTCGTCTTCAAAAGTTATATCACCAGGTGTGGCATTATTGATACAGCTGAATGGACAAAATGTCAACAAATGTAAACAAATAAGCAACAAAATGAATAAAAAATAAACAAATGAGACAAACAACCAACATGAAGAGAATTTGAACAAATGAGTAACAAAAGGAACAACATTTAAACAAACAAGGAACAAAGCAAAAATAAATAAATAAATAAATAAATAAGAAGAAGAGCATTCAGAGAGTGCAGACCTCCACCAAGGCAGACCCCCCCCCAATGAAGGTTATTATTTTGCCAGCGTTTATCGGTTTGTCTGTCTGTTTGACTGTGTACAACATAACTCAAATAGTTATGGACGGATTTCAATGAAACTTTTCAGGATATAGTGGTACCTCTACTTACGAGTGTATGCGTACCGTGAACGTTTCGTAAATAGAGTCACATAAATACTACCCCTCAAAACCTTTAAAAAGCATTAAAGTAGGAGATAGCACAACTCATGAACATTTTTTCTGGATGATTTTTTCCACAAATTCAGAAAGTTCATGAAATTCCACCAGCATGTTTTGAATTGGTGCTGATGGAGTGATGGCTGCCTCTTCCTCTTCCTCCTCCTCTTCCTCCTCCTCTTCCTCCTCCTCTTCCCCCTACTCCTCCTCTTCCTCCTCTACATTCTGTTCATTTCATTCCTCATGTATTGTCGAGTGTTGCAGCTCCTTCAGCTCCTCCGTTGACAGTTCTTTCTCGTTGCTCCTCGACCAAATCGTTAATGTCCTCCTCAGTGATGACCTCTGACCTCTTTTTCAATATCACACAGATTTCTTTTGGAGGAGTCGCTGCTTTTAATACATCCTTCTGCTTCAATATCGGACCAATGGTAGATGGGTGTCGGCCATATTCCTTTGTGATGTCACTCAAACATGTGACACTTTCATATGTTTTATTATCTCCTGTTTCACTTCTATTGATAACGCAGCTGCTTCTTCTTTTCACTTTCTTTGGGCTCATGATGAATAATGAATACATACTGTAATAAAGATTAAATGAACTCACTGGGAAAAACTCACCAAACAACAGTAACTATGATGAATGAGGGTCAAAGGGCAACAAAAAGCATCATGGGTAGCTCCCTCATAGCCAATGGGATGATACGTACAGTACGTACAAAATTAATCCAAGGCAACTGTGGCTACAGGGGGGTTAGCATGTTTTATATTTTTTTCTCTGCATTTATTGTGTATCTTAGTCTATTTCTGTGACAGAGCAGTCGACCAACATAGTGAACATGATTAATCGAAATGGATTCAAGGCAACTGTGGCCACAAATGTAATTTACCACCACCAGAGGGAGAATGTGAGAGTGAATGAATAACAGATCAAAAATAGAAAGGGCTTTGGGTGCCTTGAAAAAGCACTATAAAAATGTAATCCATTATTATTATTATTATTATTATTATTATTATTATTATTATTATTATTATTATTATTATTATTATTATTATTATTATTATTATTATCATCTGACTAACAGCTTAACCCCTGTGAACAATGACGTGTTTTGAAAGGAATGGAATGTATTGTAACTAATTTCGAAAAAAGCTACTAAAACAACTGGAACCAAATTACATATTATTAATTAATTAATTAATTTATTTATTTATTTATTTATACTTTATTTTAGTTTATTCAAAAAGGTTACGGGATTATTTTTTAACTATTTATTAGCTTTTGTCATTTGTTTTTCCTTATTTTGTTTTATATTCCTACATTTAATATAGTACTTTATCATTTTTCTTCTCTTTTGTGTCTTATTTTGCTCATGTTACTAATTATTTTCTTGGTTTATTACAAATTTTTGGCTGGTATTGTTCATTTTATTAGTTATTTTATTAATTCTGACTAGAACTGTTAAAGTCTCAGGAGTTAAAGGGTTCAAACCTTTTCTTATCATTTGACAACCCTAAAAAAAAAAAGACTTTTCTATTTCTTGTCTACGTACAACTATTCTCCAAGTATACCAACAACTTGGATCAGAAATGGAAGCAGCAATTGCAACCCAACCCTGTCCTTTTACAGCCCCCCACCTCTCCCCTTAACCAAACAACCACACAACTGACTAAGCATCTCATTCATTGGAGTTTCCTTTTTCAATCACGTATTGAATTTCACTTATGTCTGATGAGAGCACCAGGTCTTTTGTTTGCTCTTTTTTTGTTGTTTTTTTGTGACCACCTCCACCCCCCCCACTCCCCCTCACCCTTCCTTTCACAACCGAGCTGTCAGGAGGAGCATGTTGTCCTCGGGAATGAGACAGGGCAACAACAGGGCAACATCTGATTAGCATTCAGCGCGCTATCTCCGCTCCCCTGGTATTTTATTACCACAGGTGCAGGGGCATTCATTGATCAGATGCACGCTACAGGCGAGGTTCAGCCTTAATTGAAAACAGCTCTATTTATACACCTGCAGGCACTAAAGGTCTCCAAGAGAGCACAGGGAGGTTGAAAAGAAGAGAAAGGAAGGGGGGAAAAAACACAGAGCAGTGACAGAGCGCTGAAAAAAGACATGCCTTGGGAGACATAGGTTAAGGCGAAGGCATTCCCGAAACAGCGTGGCTGCTCAGTGCCATGAGGAGATCCTTAAGTGTGCAGGTGCAGACGTCTACGGGGAAGCTCCCAATGCAAAAGAGGCACAAAGAACTGCAGATCTGACCTGGAGTTCTGTTGTCCATTAATCATCCAATACTGACTCTTCCCCCCCTTCACTAAACAGTTTTAGTTCAACGAAAATAGGCCAAAACTCAAAAAAAAAATGCTTGAATGTATGAAATTATGCTGAAATCAGGTATGAATATGACCCAAAAGAGACTTTAAAATGCACTGAATGAAGTACAAATATGTAAAAACTCACTATAAAACTCAATATAACCAGACTATGCTAAATTCAAGGAAAATATGCTAAAATGAGACGCAAATGAAACAAAAAAGACATTAAAATGTACTGAATGAACAGGGAAATATACAAAAATGCACTAAAATACACAAAATATGTTCAAATGAGGCCAAAATATGACCAAAAAAAACATAAAAATGCACTAAGTAATTAAAAAATGACACAAACGTGGACTAAAAGACACAAATATGCTAAAATGATACCCAAATTAATCAAAAAGGATGTTAATATGTATTAAATAATTTAAAAAAACTACTAAAATGAGACAAAAAAAGACCTTTAAATATATTAAATAATTAAAAAATATATATACAAAAATGCACTAAAACAAACTAAAATATGCTAAAATGGAAACAAAACTGACAAAAATAACAAAAAAAAAACCACACACAGAGCAGTGACACAATGGTGAATATAGGTTTAGCAGTGTGGCTGCTCAGTGCCATGAGGAGGTCTTTAATTGTGCAGGTGCAGACGTCTATGGGGAAGCTCCCAATGTAAAATAGGCACAAAGAACTGCAGATCTGACCTGGAGTTCTGTTGTCCATTAATCATCTAATACTGACTCTTTTTTCCCCCTCACTAAACTGTTTTAGTTCAACGAAAATAGGCCAAAACTCCAAAAAATGCCCAAATGTATGAAATTATGCTGAAATGAGGTATAAACCAAACCAGACCAGACCAAAAAGAGATTGAACAAAACAAAAATATGTAAAAACTCACTAAAATAAACTAAAATATGCTAAATTCTAGTAAAATATGCTAAAATGAGACACAAATGCAACAAAAAAATACGTTAAAATGCACTAAATGATTTTTAAAAATATGCTAAAATGAGGCAAATATGACAAAAAATATAGGAAAATACACAAAGCGAACAGAAAATATACAGAAATGCACTAAAATACACACAGTATGTTGAAATGAGACACAAATATGAGAAGAAACGACATTAAAGTGCACTAAATAATGAAAAAATATATACACAAATGAACTAAAATATGCTAAAATGAGGTACAAATGTGACAAAAAAACCAAAGCGATCACACAGATCAGTGACAGAACAGTGAAAATAGGTGAAGGCATTAGCGTGGCCGCTCAGTGCCATGAACGGATCTTTAAATGTGCAGGTGCAGATGTCTACAGGGAAGCTCCCAATGCAAAAGAGGCACAAAGAACTGCAGATCTGACCCCCAGGTTCTGTTGTTAATTAACCGTGTGCTGTTACCCTGTAGTTAAGCATACATTTGGGCAACGCTTTACGCAACTTGCCGCATTTCACAGGGAAATATTCTACTTTTCAGTGCGCTGTGTTTGTGTGACAGCTTCAGTTATTGTTCAGATGATGGTTTGACACACTGGAGAACATAACGAGATGTTAAAATACAACACATTGTTAAACATTACACCAGTGGTCTCTAAACCTGTTGGCTGCGGAAAGGAAAGAATTCAGAAAAAAATACCAAAATGCACGCAACTCACATTTCAGATGGAGACAGAGTGTTACTGACTTTTTTTTATACTCATTAAACACTTTTATTTCAATAAGCTTTCAGAACACAGCAACAAAATGATACTATTCTAATTAATCCATCACACATTAGACAAGAAACCATTAAGAAAACATTATTCACATGATAAGGCAACGTTTTGGCACAACGCCTCAGCACACAACTATGAGTTGACCACACATTCACAACAGGTACAGGAATGCATCTGTCATAAGGGTACTATAGTTATATACAACTACTATAGTTATATACAACTACTATAGTTATATACAACTACTATAGTTATATACAGCTACTATAGTTATATACAACTACTATAGTTATATACAACTACTATAGTTATATACAACTACTATAGTTATATACAACTACTATAGTTATATACAACTACTATAGTTATATACAACTACTATAGTTATATACAACTACTATAGTTATATACAGCTACTATAGTTATATACAACTACTATAGTTATATACAACTACTATAGTTATATACAACTACTATAGTTATATACAACTACTATAGTTATATACAGCTACTATAGTTATATACAACTACTATAGTTATATACAACTACTATAGTTATATACAGCTACTATAGTTATATACAACTACTATAGTTATATACAACTACTATAGTTATATACAACTACTATAGTTATATACAGCTACTATAGTTATATACAACTACTATAGTTATATACAACTACTATAGTTATATACAACTACTATAGTTATATACAGCTACTATAGTTATAAACAACTACTATAGTTATATACAGCTACTATAGTTATATACACCTACTATAGTTATATACAGCTACTATAGTTATATACAGCTACTATAGTTATATACAGCTACTATAGTTATATACAACTACTATAGTTACGTATATACAGCTACTATAGTTATATACAGCTACTATAGTTATATACAGCTACTGTACAGTTATATACAGGTGCTATAGGGGTATATAAAGGTGCTGTAGGGTTATATACAGGTGCTATAGTGTTATATACAGGTACTGTATGGTTATATACAGGTGCTATAGGGGTATATACAGGTGCTGTAGGGTTATATACAGGTGCTATAGTGTTATATACAGGTGCTATAGGGGTATATACAGGTGCTGTAGGGTTATATACAGATACTGTAGGGTTATATACAGATGCTGTAGGGTTATATACAGATGCTGTACAGTTGTATACAGGTGCTATAGAGTTATATACAGGTGCTGTAGGATTATATACAGGAGCTGTACAGTTATATACAGGTGCTATAAAGTTATATACAGGTGCTGTACAGTTATATACAGGTGCTCTAGGGTTATATACAGATGCTGTAGGGCTATATACAGATGCTGTAGGGTTATATACAGATACTGTAGGGTTATATACAGGTGCTGTAGGGTTATATACAAATGCTGTAGGGCTATATACAGATACTGTAGGGTTATATACAGGTACTATAGGGGTATATACAGGTGCTGTACAGTTATATACAGGTGCTCTAGGGTTATATACAGATACTGTAGGGTTATATACAGATACTGTAGGGTTATATACAGGTGCTATATGGTTATATACAGGTGCTATAGGGGTATATACAGGTGCTGTACAGTTATATACAGGTGCTATAGAGTTATATACAGGTGCTGCAGGGTTACATACAGGAGCTGTACAGTTATATACAGGTGCTCTAGGGTTATATACAGATACTGTAGGGTTATATACAGGTGCTGTAGGGTTATATACAGATACTGTAGGGTTATATACAGGTGCTGTAGGGTTATATACAGATACTATAGGGTTATATACAGATACTGTAGGGTTATATACAGGTGCTGTACAGTTATATACAGGTACTATAGGGTTATATATATACTTTTGTCAGACACATTTTGTCCACTTCATGTGTATTTCTTCCTCTTCTGTTGCCTATGTTTACATCTTGGTTGCCGTGGCGTCGCTGCCTTCACTCCTCCAAACACTGCACTGACTGTGCTCCTTCACTTCGCAGGTGGTACGTTGCATCCTGGGCCAAATGTGTGCGTGTGTGTGTGTAGGGGGGGGGGGGGTCACAGGGTCAGTTTGGTGGAAGTCCAATCACACAGGGGGAAAGTCCAATCTGCATTTAGTGACTGTTGAGGAGGGGGGGTGCTGGTGGGTGTGGAAGGTGTTGGGGGGGGGTCAGAGTTAAAATGTGCCACTTCTGATGGAAAACGTCTGTAAAGTGCACTGAGTTTTGGTGTTTTTTTTCTTCACTTTTCTGTCCTGTCGAAGCCTGTAACCAAATGTCAAAAACCCGAGTGTGGGAATGCGCTGAAGGCCGGTAATTAGCTCCAAAACAATCCCACATCGGCTTATATTCGCCTACAGGTCGCTGGCATTGGAGCGTTAATCCAAACAGCAGGTGAAATCCACCACCGTTCTCGCCCCGCACATGTTTTCAGTCACGTAAAGTGGAACCAAGGTGTGAGAAAAGCTCAAAGAAAGCGGGCGGATCACATGATTATTTAAGCGCGCGCTTCTATACAAACGTTGACATTCGCCGGCCGTGGGCTATCGCTTACCGAGGACAGGATCGAATCCAACGTAAAGTGTGTTATTTTAGCGATAACATAACACCGCAGGTTAATGACCTGGGAGACGTTTGTGAACGACAGACTGTGAAGCTGTTACGGGTCGATGCGTTTCCCAGCAGCGGCGTCCACGTTTTCATCCATCTGCCGCCCGGCGCACGTGAAAAACATGTGACTGTCAGGGATTGTTTCAAAGCTGCGCCAAGTGCGGCTATTTTGGGACTATTTTGTGTCTGAAGTGTTTTGGTAAAAGGGACAGGTGCTTTAGCGTTCACCTCAATTACTACAATGAGTGCAACAGATGGAAACACCTTCTGCTCAAGTCGTATGAGCGTATATGCACTAAAATGTACAAAAATATGCTAAAATGAGATAGAAATGCCACAAAACAGACATTAAAATGCACCAAGTATAACAAAAATATACAATAATGCACTAAAATAAACAAAAATATCATAAAATGAGACACAAATGCAGTAAAAAAAAAGGCAGTAAATAATCAAAAACTCTTCAAAAATATGCTAAAATCAGACACAAATGTAACAGGAATACATTACAATGCACTATATAATCAAGAGCCCAAATAATGCATTAAAATGCACTAAATAATAATTTAAAAAAAGGCACTAAAATATGGACGCATGCTGAAATGAGAAACAAATGCATCAAAAACAGATGTTAAAATGCTCAAAATAATAAAAAAAACATACAAAAAGTTCTCTAAAATAAATTAAAATATGCTAAAATGATGACATTAAAATAAAAAAACAAAACAATAAAAAAAAATATATACAGAAATGCAGTAAAAGAGACAAACTAACCCAAAATGATACATGTCAACAGACATTAACATGCACTAAATAATGAAAAAATGCATTAAAACACACAAGATGCTAAACACGAACACATCAAAATGCGCAAAATAATACAAAATATATATAAAATTAACTCAAATAAAAAAATATATATATTAAACAAATGAATTAATTGCCTTAGACAACCATAAAATATACACACAAATACGACAAAAAAATTATTAAAATGCATGTAATAATCCAAAAAACATATTAAAAAATGCAGTAAAACACCCAAAACTCTGCTAAAATGAGACATGAATCATTCATACAAAATGTTAAAATGTACTAAATAATCCAAAAAACATACAAAAATGCACTAAAACACAATAATATACTAGTATAGTAGTAGTATAGTAATATACAATAATATAGTTTGTCAATAAAAGTGACAAACTGTCCTAAAATACACAACAATATGCTAAACAATGACACATTAAATAATACAAATAATGAGAAAATTAACTAAAATAAATTAGAATATGTTCAAATTAGAAAAATTCAAGGAGAAGACAATAAAATGCACTAAATAATAAAAAAGAAATCGACAAAAATATGCTAAAATAACTTTGGAGACATTTCACAAACTCTGAGCGACAGACTGTGAAGCTGTTCCAGGTCGATGTGTTTCCCAGCAGCGACGTCCACGTATGAACGGGACGTTTGCTGCCCGGCACACGTGAAAAATTTTGTTTCAAAGTTGCGCCAAGCGCAGCTATTTCGGGACTATTTTGTGTCTAAAGTATTTCGGTAAAAGGGACAGGTGCTTTAGCGTTCACCTCAATTACTACAATGAGTCCAACAGATGGAAACACCTTCTGCTCAAGTCGTATGAGAGTTTCTGCAGCAAAAAATAAGGATAAAAAGGTTCCCAGCCCTGTTAAATGGTCTGAATACCTGTAACTGCAGCTTTTGTCATTCCATAGGAGAAGCTAATAAGGCTAAAACTAAATATGCAACACAAAAATATGCCAAAAATAGAATACACAAAAAAGACAAAGTATATGAAGACATATTATACTGAAGAATAAATTAGATCACAAAAACTTTAAAATGTACTATATATTGCAAAAATAATCAAAATAAACACAGAAAAATACCAAAATATGTAAAATTAGGAAAATTTATAGAATAGAAGTACTTTATTGATCCCACATTTGGGGAAATTCCTTCACAACAACAGCAGACAATAGGACAGAAACCCATTACACTAAATAATATTTAAAAAATATGTAAAATAGCATTAAAATACACTAAAATTGTAAAATGACAGAAATTAGACAAAAAGACCATAAAATTGCACTAAATGAAACAAAACAAAATCTGTAAAAAATGCAATAAAATGCTAAAATATATGAAAATATGCTAAAATGAGACCAAAATAGAATTTAAAATGTATTAAGTGACACAAAAATATCTAAAACCAGACTAAAATATATGGAAATGTGCTAAAAATGACCAAAAAAAAAGAATAAAGACTAAAATAAAAAGACTAAAGTGCACTAAACATAAACAATAATTCTGGATCATCACAAAAATCTAATCATTTGTTCCTTGTGACACTCTCCAATACATCATGAAATTTTCATCATGATCCGTCCATGACTTTTTTGAGTTATCTTGCTAACTGACAGACAGACTGACAAACTCCAGCAAAAACATAACCTCCTTGGCGGACCTCTCTTCATTGGGAGGGAGGGAGTTCTGTACTCTCCTTTTCTAGTCCTTTTCTAGTTTTCTTCAGTTTTTACATTGATAGTCGATATAACACATAAAAATCAATCGGGCTTTTTCATGGTGCATATCTGGTAGGCACAAAATCTTTTTTTAAATAATGTATGTTGTCGTAGTTCGGTAGCCATGATGGTCGCCCGTAATGCACATGTGTGGTGCAGATCGGTTAGCCTAGCAACAACCGCCATACAATGAAGTGGGGAAGGGGAGTGGAAGCAGAAGTTAGCATCTGTAATAAACTGCACCAACACACACATATTTAAGCAGCTGTTTTGTCAAACAGACAACGACTGTAGAATGAGGGAAAAAAATGATTCACTGCAGATTTACTGTCAAATCCATTTTCAACAAACATCGTGAAGAAAGGTTGAATAATTCCGAAGCGAGGAAGTCTGTAACGACCAGGAAAAGGATGTCTGTCACTTCCAGTCCACTAACTGGATTCTGTACCAGAGGAATGGATAGTGTCTGGAGGAAAGACAGGAGGATGTCATCCTCTTTTATTGCGGGAGGTTATGCTCCCAATACAGCCCACACTAGGTGAAATCCACAAAGTTGTCACCGTTACACTCACTTATTTTTACACCATTCCATCTCTGTCTGAGCTCATGTGAAGTTTGGAAACGGAACAGACTCCTGTGTATAAGAACATCCCCATATTTCCCTGGATCCTGTTGGGACAAGATGAAAGGCTTTGTGGCCTAATATCACTGTAACTGCAGGTGTGGAGGCTCCCATTACACTAGTGTCACTGATGTTCAGAGGAGGGGGGGGGTGGGGGGCGAGGGGGGGGGGGGGGGGGGGGGGGGGGTGGAGACAACGGCCAGACATCTGCACATTTGGATAAGCATCTGAGGGTTCAATCAAATTCAACACCTAACAGGTAAATGTTTGGATATCTGTGTGTGTGTGTGTGTGTGTGTGTGTGTGTGTGTGTGTGTGTGTGTGTGTGTGTGTGTGTGTGTGTGTGTGTGTGTGAATAGACTTATTTGGAGTCAGCTCTGGCTTGTCATCAAAGCAAAACTTTACATTCACATAAATAACAATCCATTAGGCCTCATAGTGTACAAAAAATACACAAGACTACACAAAAAAAGACATTAAAATGTAATATATAATACAAAAATATGCAAAAATGTACTAAAGTGCACAAATATGTTCTAACATATATGAAAGTAGGATGAAATTAGACATAATGAGACAAAAAAGATGCACTAAATAAACAAAAAACCAAAAAAAATGCATTTAAATGAGACAGAAATACAATAACTAAAAAAGCACTGAGCCAAGCACGTCAGCCAAGGCAGACCCCCCACTATCACCACCACCAACAAAATCTAAACATTTGTTTATCTCGCCATTGCTGCCATACCCTGAACATTTCATCAAAATCCATCCATAATTATGTTATATTGTACGCAGACACACAGACAAAAACATACAGTAAACTCCTTGGCGGAGGAAAAATGGCACTGATTAATTACACTAAAATATACTAAACATGCTAAAATGAGACAAATGTGACAAAAAAGACATTAAAATGTATTAAATACTACAAAAAATACATTAAAAAATATGCTAAGATGAGACACAAATACAACAAAAATGGCATTAAAATGCACTAAATAATGAAAATATTTACTAAAGTACACTAAAAAAATGCTAAAATAAGACAAATGTGACAAAGAAAACATTAAAATACACAATATAATACAAAATATGCAAGAAATACACTAAATATACTAAAATACACACAAAACACTAAAATATATGAAAATATGCTAAAATTAGAAATGAGACAGAAGACATTAAAATGCATTATGTAATCCAAAGAAAGACAAAGGAATGTGAAAATATGGTGGAATGAGACAAAAGACATTCAAATATACTGAATAATAAAAAAGTGCAAATAAAAATGGACTAAACTACATGAAAAATGATCAAATGAGACAAATGTGAGAAAAAATACATTAAAATGCACTAAATACTACAAAAAAATTGACTAAAATGCAATAAAATACTCAAAAATATGCTCAAATGAGACAAAAATCTAAACAAAAGACAAAAAAGAGACAAAGAGAGACAAGTGGACAAAGAGACAAAAAAAAAAAAAAATCGGCAAAAATAAATATATGTAAAATATATACTAAAGGGGGTAAAAGGCAAGGTGTTAAATGATCATCAAAGCAGATGTTATGACCATGTAGCTTTATTAAGACCAAGAACAATATCTGTCATTTTACACTGGGGGGGAGGGGGGGGGGGGCACTGGGGGCAGTTTGTAGCATGTTTACGATAGCATGTCGGACTTTACACAGATGGTCAGGAGTTGTTCGCGCACGACTCGCACTTGATGTCGTGCGCGACTGGTGTTTCTTCCGTCTATTGTTGGAGCTGATCATTAAGGATTATATAAACTCTACCCACTACCGCAGCGGATGGAACAACAGGAGCTCCACTTTATGAGCTGTCATGCTTTGATTAGCGGAGGAGAAGTTTTCAGCCAAAGATACATTTAGGTTTTTCCTCAGAAGACCCCTCCGCTGCCGCCGCTGATCATTACAGGAGCAACACAAACCCAGGTCATGGCTGTCGACAAAATCCATTGAAATTATTTCAACTGAAATCTGAAGTGTGAAATAAGCAAATTAAAAGGTAATTTTTTACAAAAACACCAACTGAAATTATATCGTGTTTTCAGAAATAACTAACAACTGGGAAAGTGTGATGTTTTTGTTCTGATCCCAAAGGGTTAGAACCACATCTCTACAAGTGGTTCCAGGGACAACAAACCCCGCCCCTCTGCAAACATTTTAGGTCTTAATGGACATGTCCTGACATGGGTTTGACCATTCAAGGTTGCTCAAGGTCAAAGGTCGTGATACCAATTTAGAGTCTACATGTATAACAGTTCATACTCTTTTTGAAGTTACAACTGTTTAAAATCAGGTGAGTATGACCTTTTAAGGTCAGTCAAGGTCAAAGGTCATGATGCCATTTTGAGGCCTATACCAGGTTTCCTGTCTGTCAAAAATAGTAACTAAGTCTCTATTTCCACTGGTTTTTCTGTTATAGTCTATTTGAGTTTTTTCAGTATTATGCAAGTAATCCCCAACTTCTTGGGTCAACAATAGGTCATTGTGGTTTCCATTAGAGGCCTATAAGATGAATGGTTCAACAGTTATATTTTGACTTTTACTCTGACCTTGACTTTCAACCACACCTTCACCCAATGACTGTCACAATAAACCCCGCCCACATCCATTAACAGTGTCACAATAAGCCCCGCCCAAATCCACCAACAGTGTCGTAATAAACACCGCCCACATATATTAACAGTATCATAATAAACCCCGCCCACATCCACTAACAATGTCATAATAAACCCCGCCCACATCTACTAACAGTGTCGTAATAAACCCCATTCACTAACAGTGTCATAATAAACCCCGCCCACATATATTAACAGTATCATAATAAACCCTGTCCACAATGAATAATTAAATAATCATTTTTGTTTTCACAATTGAATATGAAAATAACCAATTGTGTGAAAATGGATAAAAACTGTTTCCATTACACGTCTGGACGAAACTTGTGTACCCAAACATATCAAACATCATGAGATCGTAAACACTTTTGTGTCCTCTGTGACAGTTTTTTTGTGACATTTGTCTCTTTCTATTTCTGTATTTCTACTGTGCAGTTACCATGTTCTGAGGGTAATGGAAACCCAGCCACTGATCATATAATACTTAACCAAACTTCACAGGTGCTGCCCCCCCCCCACCCCTTTGAAAAGAGGTCATAGGTCAGAGGTCAGCAGAGGTTACACAACCCAGCCTTAAAGCTGCTCTGCTGTATGAAAGGCCAACAGAGGATCAGGACATAAAAGGGAACGTTCTACCGCACAGAGAGAGCGGAGAACAGAGGAACGTTTGACATTAAGCACCGACAAAGAAAAGCACTTTTGTACCGTTCGCTTTTATTACAACAGTTTAAAAAGAAGATTTAGTTCATTAAGAGCCATGAGACTTAACAATGAAAGGAGTCAAAACTAAAAGAGACTAAAAACAAACAGAAGATAGAAAAACTGAAGCCAGGAAATAACTTTAACTCACACCACGTTTAGACAAAACTCATTTGTTGCACATTTTTGACAGTTAAAAAATGTGAATTGAGTTTGTTTCCAAATAAATTCAACGACACAGCGCCATAAGCAGGCGGTGATGGAAGTTAAATTACACATGGACGGTGAAAAAATTCCATTACAATAAACTGCACCTAACTATTGATAATTACCAATAACATATATCATATGTTATGGAGATTTATTCTCTCTTCTTTGTTATTTTTTAGATTCTATATATTTTTTAGTTTTATATATATATATATATATATATATATATATATATATATATATATAAACAGGTAACTCCATTTTTCTTTTTTTTCACAAAATATAATTTTTTATGCTACATTCCAGGTTTGACATATTATTTATTTAATTTGGTAAGGTAAGGTTTTATTGAATAAAAAATATATGAAATCAATAAGTGACACCTGGAATGTAGGAAAAGGAAATTTCTTTGGAAAAAGGTAAATACCATTTCAGGTCTGTGTATGGGTACACATGTAGCAGAACTGACAAATAAAGCAAACTGAACTTTGAACTACTTATATTTTCAGGAAAATGGAGTTGGAAATTAGAACAAATGTGTGTAAAAAAAAAAAAGGATTTTTGTGACTGTGAATGTTTCACATTTAAATTACATTCAGTGAAAATAAGCAGATTTTTTCTTGCCACCTGTGGCTGTAAAATCAGTTCCATAAAATGTTCCATCGTGAAACCAGTGAAATTCATCTGATATTGATTCACTAATAAAGCAAGTTTCAGTCCAAATTCTAGTTGGTTTAAGTTTCCAAGATCCAAGATCAAAATGTGAAAATGTGTGAAGAGAATGTTCCCACAGCTCAGACAAATGATAAAAACTGCAAATGTTTGTCTTTAAATGGAAAAAAGTAACAGTGGAATAAATGAATAACAAGAAAAGTGTTAAGGAAAGTAAATGGCATTGTACCAATACTGTGCCTGTTATTAAATGTTTTCTGTATTTGTAGATCCACTGTGTTAAAAACACAAAACATTGTGTGTGTGTGTACATATATATATATATATATATATATATATATATATATATATATATATATATATATGTACACTTCACCATCCAACCATCCATCCATCCACCCATCCATTCACCCATCTGTCCATCCATCCATCCATCCACCCATCCATTCACCCATCTGTCCATCCATCCATCCACCCATCCATCCATTCACCCATTCACCCATCTATCCATCCATCCACCCATTCACCCATCTATCCATCCATCTAACCATCCATCCACCCACCCATCCACCCATTCACCCATCTATCCATCCATCCATCCATCCATCCACCCACCCATCCATCCATGCATCCATTCACCCATTTATCCATCCATCCATCCACCCACCCACCCATCCATCCATCCACCCATCCACCCATTCACCCATCTATCCATCCATCCGTCCATCCATCCATCCATCCATCCATCCATCCATCCACCCATTCACCCATCTATCCACCCATCCATCCACCCACCCATTCACCCATCCATCCACCCATCTATCCATCCATTTATCCATCCACCCATTCACCCATCTATCCATCCATCCGTCCATCCATCCATCCATCCACCCATTCACCCATCCATCCACCCATTCACCCATCTATCCACCCATCCATCCACCCACCCACCCATCCATCCACCCATTCACCCACCCATCCACCCACCCATCCATCCATCTATCCATCCACCCATTCACCCATCTATCCATCCATCCGTCCATCCATCCATCCATCCACCCATTCACCCATCCATCCACCCATTCACCCATCTATCCACCCATCCATCCACCCACCCACCCATCCATCCACCCATTCACCCACCCATCCACCCACCCATCCATCCATCTATCCATCCACCCATTCACCCATCTATCCATCCATCCATCCATCCACCCATTCACCCATCTATCCACCCATTCACCCATCTATCTATCCATCCATCCACCCACCCACCCATCCATCCATCCATCCATCCATCCATCCATCCATCCATCCACCCATCCACCCATCTATCCATCCCTCTATCCATCCACCCATTCACCCACCCATTCACTCACCCATCCATCCATCTATCCATCCATCCGTCCATCCATCCATCCATCCATCCATCCATCCATCCATCCATCCATCCATCCATCCATCCATCCATCCATCCATCCATCCATCCATCCACCCATTCACCCATCTATCCACCCATCCATCCACCCACCCACCCATCCATCCACCCATTCACCCACCCATCCACCCACCCATCCATCCATCTATCCATCCACCCATTCACCCATCTATCCATCCATCCATCCATCCACCCATTCACCCATCTATCCACCCATTCACCCATCTATCTATCCATCCATCCACCCACCCACCCATCCATCCATCCATCCATCCACCCATCCACCCATCTATCCACCCATCCACCCACCCATCCATCCACCCATTCACCCGTCTATCCATCCACCCACCCACCCACCCATCCATCAATCCTTCCATCCATCCACCCACCCACCCACCCATCCTTCCATCCATCCATCCATCCATCCATCCATCCATCCATCCATCCATCCATCCATCCATCCATCCATCCATTCACCCATCTATCCACCCACCCATCCATCCACCCATTCACCCATCTATCCATCCATCCATCCATCCATCCACCCATCCATCCATCCATCCATCCATCCATCCATCCATCCATCCATCCATCCATCCATCCATCCATCCACCCACCCATCCATCCATGCATCCATCCATCCATCCACCCATCCACCCATCCACCCATTCACCCATCTATCCATCCATCCATCCATCCATCCATCCATCCATCCATCCATCCATCCATCCATCCATCCATCTACCCATTCACCCATCTATCCATCCATCCATCCATCCACCCACCCATCCACCCATCTATCCATCCATCCACCCACCCATCCATCCAGCCACCCATCTATCCATCCACCCATTCACCCACCCATCCATCTATCCATCCACCCATTCACCCATTTATCCACCCATCCATCCATCCACCCCCCCCCCCTTGCACAGACTGTGGTTGCATTAGTTTGTTGTTGTCTTTCTACTCACAGCGGCTGATTCCTGCTGTAGAAGGTGTTGTTCTTTGCAGTCTCTGCCGCCTGTGCAGCTGCTTTCTTCTCCTCAAACTCCTCTCTGCTCAGGACCATACCCTTATGGCCATTTTCCACCAGTTTACGGGCTAACTCCCTGTTCTGGACAGACAAAATCACACAGAACAGATGTCCCTGTATGTTAGCAGTTATCGATAATAAATCTCCAGTTCATTCATTCATTCAGGACACTATCTTCCCAACCTTACATCCAAGACTCACAAAAATAAGACAAGAACAAGACATCAGAGATATATGATTGATAGACAGACAGATAGGTGGACGGACAGAGGGACAGAGGGATGGATAGATAGATAGACAGATAGATAGATAGATAGATAGATAGATAGATAGATAGATAGATAGATAGATAGATAGATAGATAGATAGATAGATAGATAGATAGATAGATAGATAGATAGATAGATAGATAGATAGATAGATAGATAGATAGATAGATAGATAGATAGATAGATAGATAGATAGATAGATAGATAGATAGATAGATAGATAGATATAAACTGAAAAAATGGGCCAAACATGGAGACACAAATAAAGACCAAAATATAAGCAGCAAAATTAATGGAAAATGAGACAAAAACTAATAAAAACTGAACAACATTGTAAAGAAATTGATAAAGAGGAAAAGAAAATGAAAAAGAAAAGAAAATGAAGAAGAAGAAAAATAGATTTAAACTCCCTACATGAGTTGTACTCAGTCTGTGTCTTAGTAAACTGTGGAACATCCACTAAATACTGACGTTTCCACCCATTTTCAGTGAAGGTTTCAGATCCGCTCAGCAGATGAAAGTCCATTCCATCCCAGAAGGACACGGCTGCAGAGCAAGAATTTAGCAACTTCATCCACACATCTTTCATTTTCTTGGTCATTCTCTGCCAACTCCACCAGGATTCAACACTTTTTCCCAGTTCATGTCATCCATTTTTCCTCAAATCAGTTCATCGGACTTTGCGTAATCCCCAATCTCTCCTCCAAATCATTTTTTAACTTTGGCCCTGGGAACTAAAGTCAATCGTCAGCATGTGTGTGTTTTTATCAAATGATCAATCTTCACAAAGGCCAGAGGTGTCAAACATGTGGCCTGGGGCCCAAAATCGGCCCGCCAATGGGTCCAATGTGGCCCCTGGGATGGATTTGTGAAATGCAATAATTACACAGAAGATATCAATAATAAAGGAAGTTCAAATTATTTGACATCAATTCAATCTCAAATGGATCAAATCATAATTATAATGAACAATAAATTATGAAAATTTTTTATTTTCTTCTTTGTTTTAGTGTTGAAAAAATGAGGAGAATAACTAAATAATAAATAAAAAACACTAACCTGTTATGAAAAAAATGGGAATAACCTAAAATTCATGTGGAATTTTACCAATATTGTGAATGTTACTAAATGTGTTTGTTTTTATGTTGTGATGCACATGTATAAATGATAAACTAAGCACAATATTGTTAATATTGGACTTATTTTTTTAACCCTCTATGGGACTACGTCATATATAAATGTCACTTAAAAAACAGCTTTAAAAACAATAGCACAAGCCTCTAACCAATCATATTGTACTATAAATCTAAAAGCCTGTCTAACCAATGTAATCAAAGATTATTTAAAATCCTGATGTCATGTGCTGCAACAAGCATAACATTTCATATGAAGAAATCTACAAATGACTCTTTAAAACAGCATGATTTTAATACACTTAAACAAGTCCCATAGAGGGTTAAGAATTTTAAGGTTGTTTATGTTGTGTTCAAGAACAGTTCGTAGATGTAAATGTTTTCATTATGGAATTTTACTATTTTTGCTCAAACACATAGAGGAAAGTTAGACTACATTCACACAGCAGGTCTTGATACACAATTCTGATTTTTTTTTTTGTTGAATCAAATTTTTTTGTGTGCTCGTTAATATAACACTTGAAATGCGACTTCTATCAATTTTGTGTGTGAATGGAATGCGTTCCTGAAGTGACCCCGCATGCGCAAGAGGCTCCAACGTAATGACTACTGAGAAAATACAGCATAGTACATGACATATGTGTGAGGCTAAGACGCTAGCGGTTGCTATGGACAAGAGCATAGTATCGACATGCAGCAGAGAGCCGAATAAATCAAGATTTAATATGAAAAAACATGTATAACCCTTTGTTGGTCAGTTCAACCGTTTGGTAGAGGTCACTTTGAACCCTGATATATAATCTAAATTTAAGTCCTTTGACACCAAACTTCTTGGGCAGTCAATGATATATTCAGGCCATGCTAGCATACCACCAAGGAAGAAGATCATAACTATGGCAACACGTCTGCTATGATATTTTCTTTTGGACACAAAATTGCAGGTAAGTTAGATTTTCTTCATTTTATTAACTTTTATTTTATTTTACATGAATAATCCTCATCATATTTCAGAAATATGTTGATATTCATGTAATAATTTTTTTGAAAACATGCTCAACCAAACAGTAGAGATGATAGCAAACGGTCATGAAATGCTAATGCTAATCGCTAATGATACAAACACAAAGAGTTAATATATCTAATTTGAACCAAGTCACAAACTATGTTGGTAAGATTGGTGAAGAAGTAATGTTTGAGTTTTAATACTTTAGTTAAAATTTAGGGTCAGTAAAAAAAAATAAAAAATAGTCCCTGTGGGGTGGAAAAAGAAAAAAAAAAGATTTTTCTATTGTGATTTTTTTGTGTGTAATCAACAAAGGGATAAGGTAGAGGCGAATGCAAGAGGTACATATATAGAGAAGCTCAATGTGACATACTGAAGGTATTTGTAAAAGATCAGAGATATAAAGGATACGTCTGTGCTACGAACTATCGAGGTTCACCGGTACTGACAGGTCCCGCCCCCCTGGACCTACATACAGTTAGGTCTGGTTTTGGGCATAAGTTACTAGACAGTGGAAAAAGTCCTTTAACAGCTATGAACAATTTTAATGTGACTGGTTCAAGGTTTAGCATCTACAGCCTGATGACTGAAAATACTGTGGTGCTAAAGGTCAAAGGTCAACCTGTGGATAGTCACATGTTTAACATGTCCGTGGTAATTATAAATACATTAAACTAGTTGTTAACTCATAATATTGTACCTCTGGGTGTTTATGTTTGTTGTGTCAATCACGGGAGTTACTGAAAAAGTCAGATACATGCGACATGAAGTTGCATTGCAAAATATCAGATACGTATCAGAATTAGTATCACATATGAAAGTGGCCTTGGTTTGATTTTTTAAAAAAATCAGATTTGTGCCGTTCAGACTGTGTTTACCCAGTTAGATACAGGTCAAATGGAAGCAAAAAGTCTGATTCAGGACACATTTACCTGCAGTCTGAATGTAGCCTTACAGTAGTTGACATTATTTATGTTTTTATTATCCTATTAATTTTATTATTTTACTGGTCCAGCCCATTATATACCATATTAGGCTGAATGTAGACCTTGAACTAAAATGAGTTTGACACCCCTGACATAGGTTCATTCATCTCAGTTTTTTTTTTTAGCTCTAAATCTAAACTATAACATGAGAAAACAACACGGCAGGTCCAGAAACACGAGGTGACATGTCATGTATTATGCAACAAACCCTGCCAGTACAAGACGAAACCTGCAAATTTAAGGGGAAAAAAAGACTTCAGATGCATCACGCAATGCTTAAAAAAAAAAAGAGAATCCAAACCCTTGAAATCTAAATAGTGCAAATACCTGAAATAAAACCACTGAATGTAATATTACAAACACATAAAGGTATGAAATGAAACATGACGCGTCTTCAAAAAAGGCAGAATGATGGAGCGAGATAAGATCTGTAAATTTTTTACATTTCTGTGATGAATATTAACACACACAGTCTCATTAAAACAGTCTGATTGTGTGTAGAAACATCCCATAGTAACCAAAGGATCCAACCACTTCTGTATGTGACAGAGGTTATGGAATTGCACCATCAACCAAGAAAACAGCGAATTTAAAGCTTTTACATCTAGGAAAAGAAACAGATAACTCATTAGTTTTTCACTAGAATGTGTTCTACAAAATATTCAATAAAAACAAATAGATCAAACAAATTGCTTATTACCCCCCCCCCCCCCACCCTCCCCACTCCAAAAAAAAAAATTATATGGGAAAAACTGGAGTTTCCAATAAAGACAATTATTTAATGTAATCTGGAGGTTAATAACCCTTTAAACTTCCACATATAGGCTGGAAATAGTCACTCAAAAATGTTAAGCAGGCCACCCAAACCTGTCCCAAATGTCACATGACCTAATGTAGTTTGTACCTGCTGTGGACATTTTTTTGGAAAGTGGTTTATATCTTCCCATGCGTGAGAATCTCCGTTCTCAATCACTCATTTGGTCAAAATACAAATGGCAAACAGCTGATCTGAACCTTTATGTCTCATAATTATTTATAGAGGAATAATATTCCATCAAACACGGTTGTAGTCCAACAAAAACATCCAAAACAAACACAAAAAAATTGTCCAAATGTAGTCCAAAACATTAATAAATAACCATAAATGGCTATTTATTGCATCATTTAAATCCAATATCCCACTTTTCATCTTAATATTTTTATGTATAATATAATCAAACACCAACTGCATGTTATTAAAATGATTCAAGAAGAGCCTTCGATTTACTTTATTAAGAAATTTAGGTGAAACTGAGTGTAAGTTTAAAGGGTTAAAACTCCTGAAAATGCATTTGCTTGTTGCCAGAAAGTGGGACAGAGTTTTTATCAGCATCAGATTTTTACATGAACAGATGCTGCAGGGGTTTTGTTTTTTTCTGTTTTTTTGTTTTGTTTTTTTCAACAAACCCACAGAGAAATGATCAACCCTCAAGGTTCACAGTCATGATGAAACTCAGCCACGACGGCCAAACTAAAACAACTATTTGGATTGAAGCTTCAGAATTGTGCAAGGCCTCATGAACCTAACAGACATTTTTCACCTGTTTTTCGTTTTTTTTTTTTTTTTTTTTTTTTTTTTTAGGGGGGGTGTCTATGTTATGAACTGGGAGGTCCGAGGTGACTATGTGGGTGCATTGGTCGGCTTCTTTATTCCGGCCTCTGTCCAGTTGTCGTCTTTGTCCAAACCTCTGTCACATGTCCTTCTTCCAAAAAAAAAAAAAACAGGGAGGAAAAGTGGGATTTTCCTTGGGCTTTGATGTGGCCGCCACCAGAAAAATGAGTCTCAGACGTCGGCCTCTTCCTCAAACCGGCCTGGAAATCATTAGTCGCTTTTCCATTGACCCTCGAATTGTGCAAATATAACTTCAGTATTAAAATGTAACCGATGGTAAAACATCCATTTAAAGAAAACTTTCATTTTTGTAATTAAAGGTTTTTTCACCTGGCAGGAGGGTTGTTATTGGGCCGAGTGTAAACGTTATATTACACAAAACTGCAACAGAAAGACCTGTTTTCACAAGTGCAGCCTGTTACTGCAGCTCTTCTGCTGGAATAACACAGTCCTTTCCTCTAAGGGATCAATAAAGGATCTGGGATGATAGATTCATCATAAAAGTGGTCATTTTGGCAGCGCTAATACAAATGTCAAACTTTTGTCCCCACAGAGGACAAAAATGTCCTGTTGAGTCTCTATCAGGACATGGACCCACTGAGCATGAGTGTCACAGTACACTAGTGGACTGTGTCACAGCAGTCGTGTGGACTGTGACACAGCACACGAGTGGACTGTGACACAGCAGTCGTGTGGACTGTGACACAGCAGTCGTGTGGACTGTGACACATCACACGAGTGGACTGTGACACATCACACGAGTGGACTGTGACACAGCACACGAGTGGACTGTGACACAGCAGTCGTGTGGACTGTGACACAGCAGTCGTGTGGACTGTGACACAGCAGTCGTGTGGACTGTGTCACAGCACACGAGTGGACTGTGACACAGCAGTCGTGTGGACTGTGTCACAGCACACGAGTGGACTGTGACACAGCAGTCGTGTGGACTGTGACACAGCAGTCGTGTGGACTGTGTCACAGCACACGAGTGGACTGTGACACAGCAGTCGTGTGGACTGTGACACAGCAGTCGTGTGGACTGTGACACATCACACGAGTGGACTGTGACACAGCACACGAGTGGACTGTGACACAGCAGTCGTGTGGACTGTGACACAGCAGTCGTGTGGACTGTGACACAGCAGTCGTGTGGACTGTGACACAGCAGTCGTGTGGACTGTGACACAGCACACGAGTGGACTGTGACACAGCACACAAGTGGACTGTGACACAGCACACGAGTGGACTGTGACACAGCACACGAGTGGACTGTGACACAGCCCACAGGTGAGTGGATTTGAGAGTGAGTGAATGCAGATGATTATCAGGTCAGACATGAGCTGTTGTTCTCAGTGTGGACACAGGTGTTCAAACAAAGCAACACAACCTCTGCATCATACTGTGAACAACACTGACCCCTGCTGGACAACAGTGTGTGGGTGCGTGTCTGTCTGTCCTTGTATTCCTATCTTTATGGGGACATTGAGCTGTTTACACAGTCATATCATGGGGACTTCTGACACTGTGGGGACCAAAATTAAGGTCCCCACAGAGGTTAAATATAAATTCAGGTCAACACTACTAAAATAGAAATTATGTGACCCTATCAATACATGAATTTGTTTTTTGTTTTTTTCTGGAAGTCCCCATAAAGCTTTGAGGAAACAGGTGCAAAGTGAAGCATCTATTTTTTCAAAGGATTGAAGATGTGTTAACTTTAAAAAAAAAAGGATTCATTTGTATGTATGTTTTTCATTTATTTATTTCCATTTTGTATTTATTTTTAAAAATCATTAATATCATTATTCTTATTCTTATTCTTATTCTTATTCCTATTTTTTCTTTTAAATTTATTTATTACATTAAATTTTTTTATAGATTCATTGATTTTGAACTTTTTTAAATAAAATTTTTAAATATGTATTATTATATATTTCCTTTTTTTAGAAGACAAAGAAGATGATGTAGTTACAGTGACTACCCAATGGATATTTGATTACAAACTTGGTCCCATGTAAACGAGTGTGTGTGTGTGTGTGTGTGTGTGTGTGTGTTTGCACGCCCTTGTATTCCTATCTTTATGAGGACATTAATATGTTTACTCAGCCACACCATGGGGACCTCTGACACTATGGGGGCCAAAATTCAGGTCCCTACGAAGTTTAAACATAAGTAAAGGTCCCCACTAGTAAAATAGAAATGACGTGGCCCTATAGATACATGAATTTGTTTTTTTCTGGAAGTCCTCAGAAAGTATGGCTGGAAACAGGCGCAAAGCAAAACATGTATTATTCAGAGTTTTGAAGATGTTTAAAATAATTTATTTTTATGTATTTTAAGTTTGCTTTATTTCATTTTTTCATGTTTTAATGTTTGATGTTCATGTTTCATTTATTTTATTTTTTAATGTATTCATTTTTATTTTTTAATGTAATACAATTTTCACATTTTTATTATTATTTTATTTTATGTTATTTTATTTTAAAAAGATGTGTTTACACTCATTACCCTATGGCTCAGGTAGTCTCAGTTACTGTTCATATGGTATTATGTTTTTTCTTTTTTTGTTGTTTTTTGTTGTCCTTTCCTTGCTTTTCTTTATAATACGTAATGTATTATTAGTACTTATTTAGGGTTCTATCCACTGTCATTGTCATTGGTCCACCTCCATGGTGAATCAGTGTTGTAGAAGTTGAAAGTGTTTCCATGGTAACTACGGAGCGTCTGAATGTCTAAATGGGTCATATCTGATAACTATGGAAAGATGAAGAACTGTATTTTACGCCAATTATTTACATGTATAGATAATATTAATATATCAACAGGTTTTAAACAGCTTAAATCAGTAGATGGTTTTAGTTGCCAGCAGATTTTTATAAATTTTTTGTCCTCATGGGTATGATTTTAAATGTTCTACCTAATACCCAATAAAAAAAATTGTGTTCTGACTGTAAATAATATTTTTTCATTACAATTAACCATTTATTTTCCTAACACGTTACTGAAGAACAAAAAATCACTTATTAAACTTTCAGAAATGTTAATATATGATATTAATATTAATGTTTTTATATAAAATCCTCATAAACTGGCGTAATAATAATAATAATAATAATAATAATAATAATAATAATAATAATAATAATAATAATAATAATAAGTAAATAAATTAATACATCCTAAAAAAGAAAAGTTAAAAAAAATAAAATAATCCAGCTTGGTGTTTTTACATTGGGTTAAACCGGTATGTGGGCGCCATCTAGTGTACAAATTGGAAAACTGCATCAACACAAGGTTTTCCAACAGTATTAGTGAAGGCTAGACTTCTGAAAATGTTAATAAAAGTTCATAAATGTTAATAAAACTTTTAGTAAGAAGCCAGTCTTTCCAAAAACAGGTTTTAGGGACAGTGTCTGTGTTTAAAGCCAGAGTGTATTACACTTTTTGCCAATTCTGCATTAAAAGTTCACAGAAAGAAACCAGTTGGGTCTGAAAATATCTTTAGCAATGATTTTACATACATTAGGTAATAATGTTCAATTCGGGATACATTAAATTCAGTAAAAATTGAATATTTTAACGAAATATCACTGTTTTGTGGATGAAAAACTAGCACCAGACAGAATTTGACACAGAAAAAGCATTTAGTCAAATGTACAAGAACATATAATTGTATTTGGTTAAGGCCGAAGTGAACAGACACGTGTTTGTGTGTCAGAAAAGTGAAGGTTGTGTTTATATCAGATCAGGTGACTTTAACACACATGGTCGTGGAACCTTAAACAAACCATCACTGGTCGCAGGTTTGAGTCCAGGCTCACTGGAAGTAAAACCTAAAAAACAAACAAAAACTGGACTCACGTTGATGTAAAATAAATCCACGGCAGTGATTTTGGAGTCCAGATAATCCTCGTAGACTTTAAACTGAGTCACAGTGTCGTGGAATCGTCCCGCAGTGTTGAACTCCATCTTCCTGAGGTGTGTTGTTTGGAACAGTTGCTTAGCAACCGAGGTTTTTTTTTTACGCTACTCTTTATTGAACATGAAGTTAAACAACCGCACATGCGCACTTCGATACTTGGCATTTGACCGATTATATCCTAATAAAGAAATATACTAAAGGTAGACACGTTTCTATTCTATGTACTCTATTGTAATCTATTCATTATGTATTTATTTTCTATTCTATTCAATTATTCTATTCTTTTATTTTCTATGTGTACTTTTCTATTCTATTTCATTCTATTTTATACTTTTCAGTCGATTCTATCTTATTCTATTCTTCTGTATTGTATTGTATTCTGTTCTATTCTACTCTTCGTTACTCTATTCTATTCTATTCCATTATTCTGTGATCTATTCTGTTCTATTCTGTTCTGGTCTATTTTATTCTATAATATTCTATGCTGTTCTATTCTATTCTGTTCTATTCGGTTCTGTTCTGTTCTGTTCTGTTCTGTTCTATTCTATTCGGTTCTGTTCTATTATATTATATAATATTATATTCTATTAGTTTCTATTTGGTTCTGTTCTATTCTAAAATATTCTATTCTATTCCAATATTCTGTATTCTATTCTGTTCTATTCTATTCTATTCTATTCTGTTCTGGTCTATTCTATTCTATCAGATTCTATTCTATTCTATTCTTTTCTATTCTATTCAGTTCGGTTCTATGTTTGCATAAGCTACTAAAACCAGTGCTGTCATTAACCTCAGTTGTGTTAAACTCAGCTCATGTCTTTATTCTTCATTCACTGCTGTTAAATAATGAAGCGTGTTTATTCCTCTAGGTCACATGATCACCTCCACGCTTCCACCACCAATAAAAACCACCTCAGCCCTTCCCTCACTTTCCATGGACGTCACAGCAGGACCGTTAAAAGTCACAACGCATGACAAAATTAAACAAAGCGACAATAAAACATGATAATATCAGCCAAGAGTCACAGAATATATGTATATACTATAAAGACATTCACAATGAATGTTTTATTAGATTTTTTACTGTCATAATTAGAGCAGATTTTCCAGGATGGAAGAACTCATCATGAGTTATTATTACATTTATATTCAATGAAAATAAGAAGATTTTTTCCAATTGTGGCCATAATATTAGGTATCTGTTAAAGTGGAACATTTGTTTTAACCTGTAAAAACCCAGTGGTGCTTTTCTGTCACTTCCCAAATGATTTTTTTTCTATATTTAACCTTTTTATAAGTGATTTATCATAATCTATTGCAACATTATCATCTTTGCTTTGAGCATTTCTCTTTTTTGTGTGTCAATCATCTATTTTTTTTAATTTTCACTACACCAATCAGATAGATGTTCATAAAAGTTCAGAGTAAATTAAATGTTATTATATCAAAACCAATCTTTTTCATCAAAAACAATGATCATTAATTAACATGTTCTTTTTTTTTCTTTTTTTTTTTGCAATTTAGTCCAACGTGTGGCTAGTTTTGCCAATGTTACTTATTGTTGTTATTGTTGATTTATTATGACTTCTTTTTTAATTTTACAGCTGTTTTTGGTCATTTTGTGGCTTGTTTTTTCACATGAATTATTATTTTGTAGATTTTATTTATTCAGTTTTTGTTCATTTTACTCACTGTCATTGAACCAACTGCATGGGTTTTCCTAGTGAATCAATATTCATATTTTTAATTTAAATTCAGTCATTATTTTTGCAAAACTTTCATTTTATTAATGTAATTTATTATTTTAATTGTTTTATTCATTTTCTTTTTTTCTCTGCAATTTAGTTCCATTTGTGGCTCATTTTGTCAATGTTATTTATTATTTTGTTGATGTATAAGGAATTTTTTTCCCCCCATTCCATGGCTGTTTTGGTCATATTGTAGTTTTTGTTGTTGTTATTTATTTATTTATTTATTTATTTATTTATTTATTCTCATTTGTTATTATTTGTATATATACTTTTCTGTTAAATTTTGTTCAATTTATTCATTATCATTGATCCAATTTCAAAAGTTTTTTGAGTGAATCAGTGATTAATTTAATTAATTTAATTAAATTTTTATTCATTATTTTGCTAATGTTTTCATTCATTTTGGTTCTTTTGTATTAATTTAATTTATAAATTATTTATTTTTCATTTCCTTTCATTTTATTACATATTTTTTCATTTCATGGCAGTTTTTGTTAATACTGTAGTGTTGATCTTTTTGCTAGGTTTTTTTTCACATTATTTATTGTTTTTGTAGGTTTTTTTTCACAAAATATGTGTCCGTCATCGATCCACCTCCAATGGTATTACCGGTGAATCAGTGTTATAGAAGATGATGTTGTTTCCATGGTAACTATGAGCATCCAAATGGGGTGACATTCCATAAAAACATCCATGAGAATATAGTTGTATATATATTTATTTGTATTACATAAAAACTCATCTCTATACATGTCAGATGCCAGACAGAATTTGGACCACAAAAGCTTCACGATTTAACACAGTTTATTGAAGGTTTTGGTTGTGGCAGTCAAACAAGGTTTGGTGATCAAAGTGTGGAGTGGTCTCCCCTCCAGATACTGACCGGGCCTGACCCTGCTTAGCTTTGGTGAGAAGCCAAGGTCAGGGGTGTTGGTGTCACGGGGGTGGGTGTGTGTGTGTTCCCCGGTGGCCGAGTGGCGTCTGGTCAAGCTGGTGTCTGGGGTTGATGGATGAAGCTCACTCGCCACGATTCTGGAAGTCCTGGGGGACACACACACACACACAACAGCAGGAGGGGTGAAAGCCAGGCAGAAGTACCATTAAGGAATAGGCAAAAATCTTGGTCAGAGAACAGAAAGGCAGGTTGAGTTTACCGGGACTGGAGATCAGAGGCGTAGTCAAACAGGTTCAGGATCTTCGGGTTGGAGTCAGAGACGTGAAGGTTCAGACAGGTAACAGGCATTGGTTTGCTGACGTTCTGACAAGGGTGGACTGGAAGACTGGGGTTTATATACAGAGGTTGATGGGAGAGAATGCATTGCAGCTGGCAGGTTAATGAGGGAGCACAGGTGTGGAAAATTAGACAGGATAGAGAGCAGGGAACAGAGAGAGAGTCCATGACAGAACCCCCCCTCTAAGGGACGGCCCCAGAAGTCCCCAAAAACAAAAACAAAAACAAAAAAAAAAAACCAAACCGGGCGGGTGGAGGGGGAGCAGGAGGATGGCTAAAACTCCTCCGAATGATCCGAGTCCATAGCAACGTCTTCAGAGAGGACTGGAGAGCAACCCCCAGCGGATGCGGCTGCGCCTTTGTCAGAAGAAGGGCAGACGGAGAGACGAGGTCGCCTTGGCCGGCCCCGACGGGCAGACGGCTGGTCTGGATGCTGCCGATGGAAGTCAGCAATGAGTGTCCGGTCCACTATCTGACGGGTTGGAATCCAGGTCCTCTCCTCCGGTCCATATCCCTCCCAGTCAACGAGGTACTGGATGCCTCTACCTCTCCGTCTGGACCGAAGCAGGCGTCGAACGGTGTAAACCGGCCCACCATCAATGAGGCGAGGGAGAGGAGGAGGTGGAGTTGGAGGAACCAATGGGCTTTCATGTACTGGTTTGATCTTTGAAACATGGAAGGTGGGATGCACCTTCATGGACCTCGGCAACTGGAGCCGTACTGCAGTGGGACTGATGACCCTCTGGACTGGGAAAGGACCAAGGAAACGTGGAGCTAGCTTGCGAGAGTCTACTCGCAGTGGCAGGTCTTTGGTGGACAACCACACCTTTTGGCCAATCTGGTAAGTGGGTGCCGGTATCCTCCGACGGTTCGCCCCGGTGGCATAGCTGGTGACTGACCTGAGAAGGGTCGCACGGGCTTGTGCCCAGGTTCGGCGGCACCGTCGAGCACAGGCAAGTGCAGATGGACAGGAAATCTCTGCTTCCTGGCTGGGAAACAGTGGAGGCTGGTAGCCATACACACACTGGAACGGCGACATTCCAGTAGCTGAGCAGGTGAGGGAGTTATGGGCATATTCCACCCACGTCAATTGCTGTGCCCAAGACTGAGGTTTACCAGAAGCCATGCACCGAAGGGCCTTTTCTAGCTCCTGGTTAGCGCGCTCAGACTGGCCATTGGACTGGGGATGGAAACCAGAGGAGAGACTGACAGTGGCCCCCAAGAGTTTGGAGAATTCTCTCCAAAAAGTGGAAGTGAACTGTGGCCCTCTGTCAGAGACAATGTCCATAGGTAGCCCGTGTAAACGGAACACATTATCCAGGACAACCTGGGCAGTCTCCCTTGCAGATGGTAGTTTCGGGAGAGGGATAAAATGTGCCATTTTACTAAAACGGTCAACTACCGTAAGAACGACCGTCATACCCTCAGAGGGCGGCAGGCCTGTGACAAAGTCTAAGGCAATATGGGACCAGGGTCGAGTGGGCACGGGCAGAGGCTGGAGCAATCCAGCAGGGGGCTGGTTGGAGGATTTGTTCTGGTTGCAGGTGGGACAGGCTCTGATAAACTCCTTGACATCTTTTCCCAGTGACGACCACCAGAAGCGCTGGGCAATGAGATGGCAAGTGCGACGGACGCCAGGGTGGCAGGCAAGGTGGGAGTTGTGTGCCCACTGTATGACCTGAGATCTCAAGTTGTCTGGGACAAAGAGACAGCCGTCCGGGCATGAACTGGGACCGGGTTGGTCACGGAGGGCCTCTTGCACCTGACTCTCAATATCCCAGGTCAGGGCAGCCACAATAAGGGGATTTGGGAGGATGGGCACAGGTTCCAGGGTGGGATCATCGCTCTTCTGGAACTGGCGGGACAGAGCATCTGGCTTGATGTTTCGGGAACCTGGGCGGTATGATAGAGTGAAGTTGAATCTGGTAAAAAACAAGGCCCAACGTGATTGTCTGGGGTTCAGACGCTTGGCAGTTCGGATATATTCCAGGTTTTTATGATCAGTCCAGACCAGGAAAGGTACGGTGGACCCCTCCAGCCAGTGACGCCACTCCTCCAGGGCTAGCTTGACAGCCAACAGCTCCCGGTTTCCAACGTCATAGTTGCACTCTGCGGGTGAAAGTCGGCGGGAGAAAAATGCGCAGGGATGCAACTTGTTATTCTCTGCCATGCGTTGCGAGAGAACGGCTCCAACCCCAACATCTGAAGCATCCACCTCAACTACAAACTGCCGATTTACATCTGGCATTTGGAGGATGGGGGCTGAAGAGAACCGGGCTTTGAGGAAATTAAAAGCTTTCTCAGCTTCCGGGGTCCATGCGAAGGGGTGTTTGGTACTGGTCAGGGCTGTGAGTGGAGCAGCAACAGTGCTGTAGTTTCGAATGAATCTCCGATAGAAATTGGCGAAGCCAAGGAACTGCTGCAATTTCTTTCTGTTCACTGGAACTGGCCAGGAGGTGACTGCAGAAACTTTTGCTGGGTCCATTTGGATATTCCCTTCGGCCACAATATAGCCCAAGAAAGACACGGATGACGCATGGAACTCACACTTCTCAGCTTTCACATAAAGGGAGTTTTCTAGGAGACGACTGAGGACCAGCTGAACATGACGAGTGTGTTCTGACAGGGTTCTGGAGAATATTAGTATGTCATCCAGGTAGACGAAGACGAATTGGTTCAGCATATCTCGGAGTACGTCGTTCACCAGAGCCTGGAAAACTGCCGGGGCGTTAGTAAGACCAAATGGCATTACCAGGTACTCATAGTGCCCGGTGTGAGTGTTGAAGGCCGTCTTCCACTCATCGCCCTCCCGGATGCGTACTAGATGGTAGGCGTTTCTCAAGTCCAACTTGGTAAAGATCGTGGCTCCTTGGAGTAACTCAAAAGCAGAGTTGATTAGAGGCAGAGGGTACCGGTTCTTCACGGTGATATTGTTCAGACCACGATAATCAATACAGGGACGGAGGGAGCCGTCTTTCTTTCCCACGAAGAAGAAGCCGGCACCAGCAGGAGAGGAAGATGGGCGGATGATTCCAGCTGCCAGAGAGTCTCTGATATAATCCTCCATGGCTTTTCTCTCAGGCGGCGACAGTGAGTAAAGATGACCCTTGGGTGGCGTAGTTCCCGCAAGGAGGTCAATGGCACAATCGTAGGGACGGTGTGGCGGCAGAGAGGTGGCTCTAGTCTTGTTGAACACTCGACGGAGGCTATGGTAGCATTCTGGGACATTAATAAGGTCAGGGGCAGCGCTGGGTGGCATAGAGCTAGGAGGCAATGAGGCAGCATGCAGACATGACAGGTGGCAGTTATCTCCCCACTCTTTGATGGTTCCGGAGGCCCAGTCGAGATGAGGGTTATGGAGGCGGAGCCAGGGATAACCCAGTATCAATCGCTGACCTGGAGAGCGGAGAAGGTGGAAACGAATTTCCTCTTGGTGGTTACCAGACACTTTCATGGAGACGGGGGCTGTGGTATGTGTGACTGTACCAAGAATGTGACCATCTAGGGCCCGGGCTGGAACAGGAGAGGATAAACAGTGGCTCTCTAAACCTAGCTGATGAGCTAATTCCGTGTCCATGATGTTCGCGTCGGCACCAGAATCTACCAGGGCTGCCAGAGTGTGGGTTGTGTCAGACAGGTGAAGACAGATCTTGATCAGGGGTTTGTGGTTAGTGGAGGGCCGAACGTTCATTGAGCTCACCCAGATCCCTCCTACATCTGGTGAGCCTCGGCTTTTACCGGACAGGTGGCGACTCGATGACCTTCCCCGCCACAGTACAGGCACAAGTTTAACGAGATGCGTCGTTGACGCTCTGCGGGATAGGTGGAGGCACGGCCGATCTCCATAGGTTCAGACAGGTCCAACTGGCTTGATGGAGTGACAGAGGTGGGCAAGATGGGAGCTGGATTGTGCTTGGGGCTTGTGGTTGGCAGGTTCAGGCGTCCTCTTTCCCTACGGCGAGTCTGAATTCTCCGATCGATGCGGATAGCTAGGGCGATCGCTTCGTCGAGGGTGGTGGGTGTGTCATGGGACACCAGCTCGTCTTTGATGTAGTCTGCCAGGCTGTGGTAGAAGACACTCACCAATGCCTCCATATTCCAGGAGGTCCTCATTGCTCGGGTCCTGAAGTGGATTGAATAATCCGCGACTGTTCTTCTGCCTTGGCGAATGTTCAAGAGACCCTGTGACTTCTCTGCTGGGGTGGACTCCAAGTCAAAAACCTTTAAAATCTCCTTGGCAAACAGGTCAAAGGATGAACATGCCAGAGTTTGGCGTTCGAATTCTGCCGTTCCCCACAGCCGAGCTCGGCCCGTCAGGTGAGTGATAGCGTAGGCAACCTTTGCTCCCTCCGTAGAAAAGGTTCGGGGCTGTAGGGAAAACTGGAGGCGACAACTGGTCACAAATGCCTGGGCCTGGGTCGGGTCGCCATCAAAGCGCTCAGGGTTGCCGATCCTTGGCTCTGGGGTATTGGTATCTGGCCCGGAAACTGGAGCTGGGGTTGGAGCTGGAGCTGGGGCTGGAGCTGGAGCTGGGCCAGACGGGGGAATCAGAGAAGTGAGCAGCTGCAAGGTCTGGTCAAGACGTCGTCGTTGCTCTTGAACCTCTTGTTGCTGCTGCTGAAACAGCTCTTGTTGTTGGTGAAAGAGTTGGATCATGGACGAGATGTCCCCAGCCATCTTATGCATTTCTCCCTCTGCATTTTGCAGGCGCTGCATTGCGGTTGGTGGTTCTGGGTTGGTGGTGTCCATGATGGATGTGTCGTGCGCTGGGTCCATACTGGTCAGAACGTACTGTCAGATGCCAGACAGAATTTGGACCACAAAAGCTTCACGATTTAACACAGTTTATTGAAGGTTTTGGTTGTGGCAGTCAAACAAGGTTTGGTGATCAAAGTGTGGAGTGGTCTCCCCTCCAGATACTGACCGGGCCTGACCCTGCTTAGCTTTGGTGAGAAGCCAAGGTCAGGGGTGTTGGTGTCACGGGGGTGGGTGTGTGTGTGTTCCCCGGTGGCCGAGTGGCGTCTGGTCAAGCTGGTGTCTGGGGTTGATGGATGAAGCTCACTCGCCACGATTCTGGAAGTCCTGGGGGACACACACACACACACAACAGCAGGAGGGGTGAAAGCCAGGCAGAAGTACCATTAAGGAATAGGCAAAAATCTTGGTCAGAGAACAGAAAGGCAGGTTGAGTTTACCGGGACTGGAGATCAGAGGCGTAGTCAAACAGGTTCAGGATCTTCGGGTTGGAGTCAGAGACGTGAAGGTTCAGACAGGTAACAGGCATTGGTTTGCTGACGTTCTGACAAGGGTGGACTGGAAGACTGGGGTTTATATACAGAGGTTGATGGGAGAGAATGCATTGCAGCTGGCAGGTTAATGAGGGAGCACAGGTGTGGAAAATTAGACAGGATAGAGAGCAGGGAACAGAGAGAGAGTCCATGACAATACATGTGTTCATAAAAAACGTTTGGTGCAAAAAATATTTCTTTGTTACATGAGAATCACACAAAAGTAACGACAGTGTCAAGAACAAATGGCATTGACATATTTACAATGTGAGAAATAAAACATGAGAAATAAAACAAATAGGAAAATTGATTGATTTGCTACATTTGTTTTCAGGAGGCAAAGATAGATCATAAAAGTCAGTAAAATATAAATGTTGATATGTGTGTTCACCCTTTAAAAAGGCTATTTATTATTATTTCTATTTATTTCTTCTAATATTCAGAGGAAAAATTACATTAAATATGACATGAGACTGAGAAAATAGAATTAGTTTTCAAAGGCTACGTTTTGGTGAAATCAGATTTCTTTGTGAACAGTCAGTTTTGAGTCTGAACTGAATGAAGCAGAAAAGAGGAGCTGACAGAATATGTGACCATACAAAGATGCACTTCACTACTAACTTTCCCATCAGATATATGAGCAAAACTTAACTGATATTTACTAAATGTTGAAAAAACACATGTATGTACAGTGATGTTGGTTGTTTATTTATGATCATGTGCTATATGGAGTTGTTTTGCAGATACATTAATTATTATTATTATTATTATTATTATTATTATTATTATTATTATTATTATTATTATTATTATTATTATTATTATTATTATTATTATAATAAATTACCTCTCTCTCCTACTAAATAAAAAATATTGTGGTTTCCTGCAACATTTTTAAAAACTCTTCTTCTTCACTTGTTGTAACATCTGTCAAAATTTGTATAGTTTTTTATTAAATTCACGTGATTCTACTTGTAGAAACATACAACACTTCTTTTCTATTTTATTTTTTATATATAATATTCTTTAAAAAAATATTTTCTTGAATGTTTCTTGAATGTTGTTATGTTGTTATAGGTCCATTAGTGGCAGTCAGGAAATGTGTACTGGAATAAATAAAACCTTTTACTTAAGTAAAACAGTTGAATCAGTTCTTCTACTTTTACTAGAACATTTTTCCACAGAACTAGCTGTACTTCTACTTAAGTATATAATGTGAGTACTTTTACCACCTCTGCATATAGATAATTCTTTTAACAGTTGTTAAACTCAGCCTGTTCATGCTGTCAGCTGATAGTTTACATTATAGCTTTGTTAGCACTGAGCTTAAGAAGAGAAAAGTTAGATGAAATTGCAGCTTAATCTTCCAGCGCTGAAAGGATAGTTTTACGAACAGTGTTGAATTTACGGTGACTGAAGCTGTTCTTCAGAGCCATCTGTGTCGTGCTCCCAGGAGACGCCTCCCACTTTTCCTCCAAAGCCTTTCCACGGCTGTCGGCCATACGATACATGTGCAGATTTACCCAAAAGCACCTTTATCACCATGGAGACGGCAAAGGACACTGGTCCTGCCTGGAATGTGAGGAGGTCATGACTCCAGAAGAGGAAAGGAGGAGGAGAGGAGAGAGGAGGAGGGGGAGGAGAGGAGAGAGAAGAGGAGGAGGAGAGGAGAGGAGAGGAGGAGGAGAGGAGAGAGGAGGAGAGGAGAGAGGAGGAGAGGAGAGGAGAGGAGAGGAGAGGAGAGGAGAGGAGAGGAGAGGAGAGGAGAGGAGAGGAGAGGAGAGGAGAGGAGAGGAGAGGAGAGGAGAGGAGAGGAGAGGAGAGGAGAGGAGAGGAGAGGAGAGGAGAGGAGAGGAGGAGGAGGAGAGGAGAGGAGAGGAGGAGGAGAGGAGAGGAGAGAGGAGAGGAGAGGAGAGGAGAGGAGAGGAGAGGAGAGGAGAGGAGAGGAGAGGAGAGGAGAGGAGAGGAGAGGAGAGGAGAGGAGAGGAGAGGAGAAGGAGACGGAGAGGAGAGGAGAGGAGGAGGAGCATGGGGACAATGAGGAAAAGGAGGAACAGGAGGAGGAAGAGGAGAACATTGTTATTCATATTTTTCTCCTCCTCCAGCCTGGTCAGGTCAGTGGCTGAAGTTCGTGAGTTTGTGAGTTTGTGAGTTTGAATCCCACACTGCTTCCAAAAATCACTGGCAAAAACACACTGACTCATTTTCAAAACTGGTAAAAAATATTATATATTTATTAAATATTAACTTTCATATATAATTATATATTAAATATTATGATGTGCTAATTAAAAAATACTAGTAATTAGTTTTAATTAAAGGTGTTTTCTTCTCTAGACTAAGTTTGTAATATTTATTTATTTCAGTTTTAAATCAGTGTAATGTTAGTTTTTCTGGGTCTCATCAGAAAGAACATTTTCATCCATTCAAACATTTATTTTCATACGAGGTGGTTCCTTTCTAACCTTCCTGAAGTTTTCCGTAACCTCGTCAAAATCTAACTTTGTAGTTTTAATTTTGAAATAAAACTTTATGATTCCATTATATACAGTAGGTGTGGAAACTATGAGCCTGGTCCTTTATTTAGTCTGTGGAAGCATGGGTTTGGTTCACTGGTGGGTGTGGGAGCTGTGGCTCTGCTTTCATTCATCACATCACAACTGTTTTTTGATGCTTTACAAACTCAACAGTACATGTAACTCTCTTTGACAATAGACAATCTTTGTTTGTAGAAGCCAGAGATAAGAGACAGACCATCATCCATTGTTAGCAGGTTGACAACTACATACATTTTTCCATTGAAATAATTTTTTTTATCACTAAATAATCAAATTATCAAAATAAATTAACTGTTCTCATCTCCCGAGGGAAAAAAAAGTTCAAAATTTCTAACAAACTGTGCAGAAATTCTAGGACTAAATGTTTTATACATTAAAAACTTATATTTGAACCTAAAACCTTAACCCATAAAGACCCAGTGTAACTTTTGTGTCAGCTCCCAAATGACATTTTCTCTATATCTAACCTTTCTTAAGTGATTTATAAGCATTTCTTATAAGTTTGTCTTCTATATTTACAGTTTTATCAGTATAAAACAAATGTTTTTCTGTATTTAATTTACTGAACAGCAGAGGTGGTTAAAGTACTCACCTTCTATTTAAGTAAAGGGTGTCAGTTCAGGGGCTGTATTAAGCGAAATTTGATTTGCAGAGGGTCGTGCTAGTGAAATAATAATAACATAATATTTTAAAAAATTATCGTCAACTCCAACTTTTTCCTCTATGTTTTAGAGTAAAAAAAAGTACAGTTATGTCATGAAAATGTTTACATCCTTTAAAACAATTTAAATAATACGAACAAACTGACATTTCTTAAGAAAACTATGCGCAGTTTTTAACAATATCATGTCTCAGTTTATCATTTACACATGTAAATTACAATTTTTACAGAGCACAGTAGATCAACAAAACATAGATAAAACATTTAATAACAGGCAGAGTATTGGTAAACCATTTTAAAAATATTCATATTTGTTCAGGTTACTTGTAAAATTATGATTTTAATGTGGATACAATACAGTGACATGAAGATTTTTACATTTACAAAAAAAAACACTTGGAGTTGTGAGTATTTATACGTTATTATGAGAGTATTTTTACTGATCTGACCCACTAGAGATTAAATCGTTCTGTATGTGGAACCTGAACTAAAATGATTCATGTCTTCAGTGTCATTTTTGCATTTCACAAAGTCATCCCAGGGGCTAAACTGGACCCTTTGGAGGGCCGGATTTGGCCCCTGGGCCGCATGTTTGACACCTCTGATTTCAGTAAAAATACAGCTACTGGAAAAAAATACTCTGATAAAAGTAGAAGTACAGATTCAACTCCTTTGCTTATGTAAAACAAAAGTACATCTTCTAAATTGTAATGAATTAAAAAAGTCACAAACTCCATTTTTTTTTTGTCATGGATGAAATAATACTTTATTAACCAAGAAAAATCTGAAAAGTTTGAAAAGTATCAAAACATAAAGCCTTTAAAATGACTTGAGTTACTGTGTAATACCATGTATTTGGTCAGGTCATAGTATGTCTTTTGTGGATTATGGGTAGGAAATTTAGCAAAAATGGATAGAAAAGGCACAATTGAGATGAAAAAAATTAGATTTAAAAAAATGAAAATGAAAATTGTGTGATAAAAAGTATAAATTATGAGATGATTATGAGATAAGAAATACATAATTATGAAAAAAAAAAATCTAATTTATGAGTCACGATCACATTTCTCTCCCATTTATTTTTCGTACTATCACGTCTGTTTAGTTTGAAAAAGTAACACATCTATTCTGAGAACTATTCTGTAAGGAGTATAAAGTACAGGATTTTATGCAAAAATGTACAATAAATAAAAATAAAGATAGTACAATATGAAATACTTCATTAAATTCCTCTTTGGCATAGCACATTTGTTCAGCACAAAAAGTTAGTCAGACCAACATTCTACTGCTATAATGCTGGACAAAATAATGTAGAAAAATTTAATTAAATTCAACCCCAACCACATCAGGGACAAAAGTTTGGCAAATGGAAAAAAATAAATAAATAATAAATGTCATCTGAAAGTATAAAACATGCAACTAGAAAGAAAAAACAAAAACCTTAATATTAAAATATACTATCTGGGTTCGTCTGTGAAACTGCTCCTAAAACAGGATATGGGGCTAAAAATGAAAACCAAATCAAAATAAATGTTATTAAAACAAGTTTGGAAACACTTTGGGTCTATATTTGAAAAATAAATATTTACTCAGATAAATAAAAAATAAATTATTTTACAAAAATATGGAGTCAGACGGACATGAAAATTAGAGATATTTGATGATCTCGTGATTTTTTTTTTTTGGGGGGGGGGTTAAAAAGCTGGAAAACCAAGATGTACCGGTTTCATGACCCCCCCCCCCCCCCCCCCCCCACCACACACACACACACACACACACACACACAGAAGGAGAAAACATGTTTTGCAAATGAAAAAAAGATCTGTAAAAACACAAGGTTTGAATCTGAAAAGATAAAACAAGAAACTGAAAAAGATCAAATAAAACCTCAAATATTAAATGTGTGTGGGTTCCAGGTCCTACAATGTACCCCGGTTATCATATAAACACTTGTATAAAAAAATAATATAATTCATTCAAAAGATCTACTGTACCAAAGTGAATCAAAAAATAATAATATTAAAGTGAAAAAAAAAACCTCTTCATACACTTCTTTTTAATTTGCATCCATTGGTGGATTTTTCTAAATTCAAATTTCAATACATGAATTTTTTTCACATGTAATAATAATAATAATAATAATAATAATAATAATTTCTATAGTGCTTTTCAAGGCAGCATAATCAGTTGACATTATTGATCTATCATTCATTTGTTCTCACATGCTCGCTCGGGCACTGAAAAAAGTAAAACCATTGAATCAACTTAAACAATCTTCTTCAATTGTGACTTTTTATCTCATAATTTGTACTTTTTATCTCATGATTTTGACTTTTTTATCTCATAATTTCAAGTTTTTACCTCATAATTTTGACTTTTTATCTCAAAATGTTGACTTTTTATGGTCACACATAAAATCCAGTTAGTGAACCAAATTAAATTGCATAGGGCATATGCATATTTGAATTTAATTTGATTCACTTCAATAGATGTTTTTTTTTTTTTAATGTGTGACCTATTGAAGAAGCATTTGTAAGTTGATTGAATGTTTTACTGTTTTCAGTGTGCTGTGTGGTCAACTACATCTGTATCCACAGCTGCCCTGGGCCAGACTGACAGTTAGCATCGCTGCTAATTCAAACTAAACAGCCCCTCCCACCACTACAAACATTCATGCGTCTTCATCCACCAGTTTGAGTGACACTGGAAACAACAGACTGACCAGGACAGAAGAGAATTCAAACTAGTGAGGCATGATATTAGAAAAAAAACTGACATTGTGATTGTTTTTTAACCCTGTGACATGAAAAAAATCCTCAACAGTAAATAACTGTGTGGAGCCGACGCAGACACTCAAACAGATTAGTGGTCGACACAGGACATATGTTTGTGCATCATCCTTCTTGTAGCTGAAATAATTCCACATAACTGATGTTATTTTTCTTTGGTTTTGGGTGATGTTCTCTTGTTGGTCGCTCTTTTTTCAATCTTGTTACCAGTGACTCGGTCCAAACTGGTTCAGAATGATAGTGATGTGTTCAGTGTGTGTCAATTAAATGAGAAAATGTTGAACCTATTCATCTCCAACATTGTGATGTGATGCTCAAACAATATACAGTGGTACCTCTACTTACAAAAAACCTAGCTAACAAATCATCCAAGTAACGAAAAATCTTTACCTCAAGTTTTCATCTGTGAATACGAAGGAAAATTGTATTTACGAAAGGAAACCGAAACCCCTGAGACATAAATACTATGTACATTACTGTAGATACTAGGGCATTAATGACCTCAGTTTTTTTCAAGTCGACTTATCTGTCAATAAAGTCGGAGTTTAGTCGACTTGTCGTGATGATGTCATGACATTGTCAGCTGGAACAACACAGACACGCAGCTAAAACAACACCAACAACAAAACACACGGACACACGTCTGTCCAGCAATGAGCAACTTGTATTAAAGTTCACTGTAACCTAACAATGTCCACTGACAAGACACAAGCATCAGCATTTTAACACCAACAAAACAAAGGCTAACGTTAGCAACCAGTTTCCTGTTAAATTTTACTGAACATCAGTAGTTGAACATATGTCCACATTTTGTCTGGACCCACGGCTCTAAAACCAGACTGTCCACACGTCTGTCATGCGTCCTCACTTTTCATATTAAGTGCAGAACATTTAATTCAGCGTTGGATAAGACACACACCACTGTCCACATCATGTCTGGATAAAATGAGCGCCTTCGCTACTGCTCACTCAGGTTAGCTAGCGGATGCTGCTTATATGACGCAGATTAGCGAGTGAATGCCTCTTCAGATGGCTGTGCATTTTTTTTTCATCTAAGGTGAAGTAAAAGAGAGTGACAGACACACATGTCCACCACAACTGTCTTACCTGCAGCAGCCACGTCTTGTTTAGGTCTGACTATGTTTACGTGCTGAGAGAGAGAGACAGAGAGAGAGAGACAGAGAGAGAGAGACAGAGAGAGAGAGACAGAGAGAGAGACAGACAGAAAGAATAACATGCGACTTGTCGACTCTTCCAAATTTAAGTTGACTCGTGCTACGGGAGTCGACTAGTCTGTTAATGCCCTAGTACATACTGTACGTAACTATGCAATGTATGTAAATACATCATGTACGTACTGTACATTGGCTATGAGGGAGCTACCCATGATGCCTTTCATTCATCACAGTTAGTGTTGTTTGGTGAGTTTTTCCCAGTGTGTTCATTTAAACTTTATTACAGTTCATATTCATTATTCATCATGAGCCCAAAGATTCCTGATGAAAGTGGAACGCAGTTAAGTGATATCACAAAGGAAAAAATCGTCTACCATCGGAACGATATTGAAGCAGAAGGATGCATTAAAAGCAGCAACTCCTTCGAAAGGCATCAGTGTGATATGAAAAAAGAGGACGAAATGGAGAGACTCTTACTGATTTGGAAACTGCAGGAGATACAGTGACTGAGGTGATTGTTTCAGAAAAAGCTTCCGTCATATTCACTGATCTGATAATGGAGGTTCTTCAGAACAGTAAGCACCCCTGGACTTGAAAGCATCTCGTGGGTGGTCAACAAATATTGTGGTGAAAGTGACAATTAAAACAACCACAATGGTATGGAAATGACTTGCATTTTTTGTTTATTTTAATTTAATGTTTAATGTTCAGTCAGTGAAGACACATTTACCTACTGAGACCAATAAATTCAATGTAAAATCTACATTTTCTTTTACTTTTAACACATATTTCATACAAAAACTAGTAAATTTTAAATGATTTTAAAAGGGTTTGAGGGTTTATTTGGGGCCTTGGAACAAATCAGACCTTTTACATATAAAAAATTCCCGGTACGAAAACACTTCTACAATGAATTAATTTCATAAGTAGAGGTACCACTATATTGTGCTAATTCAAATCACCAACCCATCAGTTACTGCCATGGCCTTCCAAATTTAGTTTTTCTACACAAAACGTATAGCCTCAGAATGACTCCGTAGAGCTTCACCACATGGATAAATAACAGGAAACAGAAAACCAGACTCACATGGATAAAAAAGCCCCGCCTACCAGCCCAGATTGTGCGCAGCAGCCCTTTGAGGTTCTTCCCAAACAGCAGGAATGCTTTGAACGACAAATGTCTGGAGTCTGTAAAAGTTCACGACTCACATGTCAGTGTCAGTGAATCTACCCGAAGCGGTACTTAGGCCAGTACTTGACTTGTGTTCGCTTCGGTATCGTCCCTGCGTGGATGTTCACCCTGGGCGGCGGAGGTGGCGCTTTCCGTCTTTCTTTGCTTTTGTCCGTGATGGTGAATCCGCGCTCGCCGTTGTCGTGAAAACCGACCCTGGGCAGGAAATGCGTGGACACGTGTTGGGATTTGACCCGTGGACTGGAGCCCATCTTGGCCTTACCCCTCTTGTTGAGGGCGACAAACCACTGCCGTCCTGTGCGGTGGTTCCTGTGGATCACTGAGGCGTAGGTATTGTAGCTGTTCTCCTGGAAACGTTCCCTGAACATACAGTCGTCTGTGAACCATTCCTGGAAAATAACCACATAAAGGTAGAAGTTTCATTTTCACACTGACCAAAAAATTAATAGTTACTCTCATTTAGGGATGCACCAATACCACATGTTTCCACACCTAGTACCAGTACAAGTACCTACTTTTGACTACTCAGCAATACCGAGTGCCAATACAAGTACTTATTAATACCATTACAGTTCCATTACCGGTCTGTGGATCAATTGGTACCAGGCCGCCAGCTACCTAATAAATAATTAATTAATTAATTATTTCTATTGTATTTACTGTATTATCCGAGTCTGAAAATCTTTTATTTTGAAAAATGACCGTATTCAATGCCAAAAATGTTAGCAAAATAAGTAAAAAAACAGATGACTTTGGAAAGTTTCTTTTCGAAGAGGAAAAGGCCACTAAAGAGATAGAAGAAGAACCTCCAACTGCCAAGAAAAGGAAAGTTTTAAACAGTCAATACCAGGAGTTGTACTTGAAATATAGATTTATTGTGACAGGTGATTCCCACAGACCAGCTCAGTATAATTTGTAATGTATTTGCGGCGACCAATATAAACAATCTAGTTCTCTCTTTTTAATATTATTATTGTATTTATTATATTTATTACATTACTAGGTGTGTATGTGATGCATGTGTGACCTAAGCACTTTACTTTTGTTGGATTTTATATGCAATGACAATAAAGGCTTCAATCAATAAACAAATAGACCAACAATATACAAACTGAACCAAAAACAATACCCCTCACCTATTTGGGGAGTGGGGTAACAAACATGGATCTGACAATGGTGGTAAAATAATAATGTGGATGCTAATGTTGATATTGATGAGGATAGTTTCATAAATATCCATCCATTTTCTTCGTCTTATCCAGGGCGGGGTCACAGAGGCAACAGTCTAAGCAGGGACGCCCAGACTTCCGTCCCGACAGACTCTTCCTCCAGCTATTCCAGGGGGACCCAAAGGTGTTCCCAGTCCAGCCCAGAGGCATAGTCTCTCCAGTGAGCCATTCCTGATCCTTCTTCCCTGTGGGACATGCCCAGAACACCTTCCCAGGAGACCTTTGACCTTGAGTTTGCATATGTGTCCTTCGAGATCAATGCACATCAATAGTGAGAAAAAAAAGAAGCTGTGTGCAAAACTGAGTACTATATTTTTCAGACTATACGTCACAGTTTTTTTCATAGTTTGGCCGGGGGTGTGACTGTAACTATGGAGCGACTTATATGTGAAATTATTAACATATAAATACAATTTCACAAGATATTTTCACACTGACAACAGCAAGAGGGTGCTGTTGAGCATGTTCTTTATGCTATAGTTATCTGAATAACTGGTAATATGTTACTTTAACGTACCAAGCATGTTTTCATCATGTAACAATAGCTAAATGTGTTACGTTAGCATACAAGTGTTACGTTAGCATACCGTACACCTGTTGTTCTCTATTTTAAATTGTCTTTCATGATTAAATGTCTGTTCTTGGTGTTGGGTTTTATCAAATAAATCCCCCCCCGAAAAAATGTGATTTAAATATGTCTTTTCCTTCTTTATTTTGCATTTTTTGACTGGTGCGATTTATACTCCGGAGCAACTTATAGTCCAGAGATACAGGAATGAAAATAAATTTCTGATCTTGTCATTGTGAAAACACATTTTGGTGTTAAGGTACGTTTGACCTACATTAACTAAAATTGTATGGGATCTATTCTGGACCACTTTACACATTTTCTGACAATGTCATGGAAATTGTTCTTGTTTTGTGTAAATTTGCTGACAAAAAGACAAACAAAAATAACCAAAAACAATACCCCACTTCCCTTTGGAGAGTGGGGGTGAGGGTAAAAAGGCAAAACAATTTATTAAAATTAAAGTATACCCACTTCTCCAGGACCACTACACCAATAGGTATATATGTGGTAAAAAGTTTTGCATTGTCTCTTTCCATGAATTCAAATATTTCTAAAACTCTAAAGCCATGCTGGTGCAGTCTGAGCTGCAGATAATAGTCACACATTCCCTGTTTTCAGCCTAAAAATATCCGGGGTGGGAAACTCTTGCATGTACTCAGGGATACGACGGTCCTGGCTGCAGCTTCCCCAGTACCGCTCAGAAATAAAACAAACTGTTCTGCTTTGTTGAAGAGTGCAGCATAGCAGAAAATGATGCCATTACAGCGTTTGGTAAACATGCCAGTCACAGGAGAGTAACGGAACAAAAGCACAAACGAACACGTCATTCAGAGACTTCTGACTTTGGGCTGTTGTTTTTATATACGATTAGGAGACTGTACACTGTAAAGAAAACCATGTTGTTTTCATGGCAAAAAAAATGACAGCTGTGGTTACTAGAACAATCCTGTAAAAAAAAAAAAACACAACAAACTGGTAACATATTTACAGTGTAGCATGTAGCTTTAACATTTTAAACATATAGATTTAAAGGTGTCATTCCATGGTTATTTCATTAATATTTCTGTGTTGTCCATTGTTATTGAATACATTGTGTGTTGGTTCTATTAAAAAAAACAAAAAACGTTCGGATTGTTTTGTTTCCAGCTGTTTTTTTACGGTAGAAAAATTACTTGAGGTCGAACAACAGAGTTTACCGGTACTTCCGCACACATGTTCATGACGCAATAAAGAGGTGTTTCTGATTGGCTCAGAATGTGTGAAGGAACACCCCCCCTCCTTCTCTGTATGTGTTTACCTTTACCAGAGTATCATTCAGCTAGGTTTCGTGCCGTCACTTGTTCTGAAAATGTGCAGGGAAAAAAAACGAGGCTTTATTTCCACATAAAGCACATGAACCAGTTTCCAGCTACTGTGGTGTCGTCTTCTCTTGTAGATGCTAATGCTAATGCTACTTCAGATTCGCTGCAATGGAAGACGGGCTTAACCCCACGTGGGTGACGCTAAAGTCCATCTGACGTTAGATGGACTGGCTTTTTCTGGGTCCCTCGTTCCTCTTGTTGTTTTGTGTGAATGCAGTATGCAGCCAGTGGAGGTGATGAACCACTGTCAAAGGAGCATGTGTTGGTAACTCGGGGTGACCCATCAGATTCCAAAAGAAGCGTGGAAAAGTGGGTTTCACATTTTAAATGTGTAGATTTAACATTAAAAATGCAATAATTCAACCTTTAGTTACAGAAAGGGTTGAAAAACAGGTGACACATGGAAAAGACAAAGTTTGACTCCCTTTTTTATCAGTCTCTGCATTTTGGTCGAACGATAATACGATATTATGTTACTTTTTTTCTTGTATCGGTATCTGACTCAAACAAGGCTGCTCGTTGTCACTAGTTCGCTTCATAATTTTTAAGGACAGAATTTCTAGGTGCAACCAGAGGCCACAGGGGGTCCAGTTTGGAGGCCACAGGATTTCATATCTGCTTTTTGCAGATGATGTCGTCCTGTTGGTTTCATCAAACATGGACCTTCAGCTGCACTGGGGACGTTTGCAGCCGAGTGTGAAGCGAACAGGATGAGGATCAGCACCTCCAAATCCAAGATCGTGGTTCTCAACCAGAAAACATGGTCTATCCTCTATAGGTCAGTGTGGAGTCCTCACCCCAAGTGGAGAAATTTATGGCTACGATCGGAAGAGAAGACGCAAGACTGGCATCTCGTCTTAACTTTTTTGTTTCTGGACTTTCTCATCTCTTTATGTGAGTTTTTTGTTCATCCTCCTGTGTTCTTTTGGTTTGTTTCTGTCTTTGTTGGTGTCCTGGACTTTTATCTTATGTGGGTCTGTGCGCACATTGTCTAGTTTTGCTTCCTGTCACCTATGTTTTCTCCCCACCCTGTAATCTGCGTGATTGATCCCACCTGTTTCTTCCCCTTTATTATAAGTATGGTGTTTGTACACGGCTGGTTTGTCTACCTTGCCTGCACCCAAATGAGCGTTTATTCCTCGTGTTTTGATCTTGCTGTGTATGACTGGTTCGGTTTTTGGTATTTGTCTGTCATCTGTCCCCTTTTGGCTTTGGTGTTTGTCTCTGATTTCTGTTATCAGACTTTGAACTCGTGTTTGACCCTGATACTGTCTAGCCCCTGTCGGACCCTGCTGCCTAGGCTGAATACCTGGTTTGACTTTTGGATTTTGGCTCACCTTGCTGGATTTTTCGTTTTGAACTCTGCTTGCCTGTCTCTTGCCCTGACCTGTCTCTTACGTTGTCCCTCAGTTGCTGGTTCATTCCAACGACATCAAAGGATCAGCTGAATGGCTGCTGATCTAGAGTACCTACATTTACACTGCGTTTTAATAAACATATTACAACTAACATTCTGGTTCAGAGTCTTGCACCTGAATCTGTGTATCATTTATTCATTCATTTTTTCAAACTAAAACCAATAATAAGACAAAAAACAACTTCTTTCTTCATTATTTGTCTCCAAATCCAAAATGAAAAAAACAGATAACGATGCATTTTTTCAGTTTTTGTTTTTGTGTTTAAATGAATAATGGGAAAAACAGATAACGTCCATTTTTCGTTTTATCCCATTTGAACCTGAAACAAATTGAGTAAACCAGAAATGACTGTGACCCACGATGACAAAGATGGAAACCTCCGTCCTATTTTGGGAATCCTAAGACTTGAAGATATGACGACGGAGAACATATTCCAGGTACGTTCTTTTTTTTGTCTGAAAAATCCTTTTTTTTTTTTTTTTTAAACCTGAATTTGCTTCAGGTCAAAATTGGATAAAAAAGGAAAGAGGCTGTTATCTGTTATTTTATGATTCATTTAAACACAACAAAAAATGAAAAAAATACATTGTTATTCATTTTATCATTTTGGTTTTGGAAACAAATAATGAAGAAATTAGTAGTTGTTTCATTGTCTTATTTTGGGTTTTATTTTGAAAAATGAATGATCGAATGATACATGGATTCATCTGTGCTGTCTTCCTGTTACACACATGTTGCCTACATGGCCCGGCCTAAGCAGGGATGCCCAGACTCCTCCTCCAGCTCTTCCAGGTGGACCCAGGTGTTCCCAGTCCAACCCAGATAATAATAATAATAATAATAATAATAATAATAATAATAATAATAATAATAATAATAATAATAATAATAATAATAATAATAATAATATTTTATCTAATAACATAATATTTATTTGGTTAACCGTCCCTATTTTTGTTTTCTAATTTTAAGTAAAGAACAGTTTGTGACATTTGTTTTCATTTGACAGTGTAAAACAATCAGTATCAGCTACAAATATCGACTTAGAAACATTGGTGGAGCTAAGGCTGATGTAAAAAAAAAAAAATTAAATACATAAAAATCAGTATTGGCCCCAAAATGTCATATCGGTCGATCATTAATTTCTACATACAAATGTGCATTTGTTAACATACACTTCCTGTAAAAGCTAGATTTCATTGAATCGTTCGCACAAAAATCATCACAAATAAGTTTACATTGTATTTTCACTTAAAACATTTTTAGGTTATATTTATGTTGTGTTCTACTCTCATTTTTTACAGTGTACTGAACCCAAAGAGGAGCTGCTGCGGGTGGACAGCAGCCACTGAACCAGCAGACGGGCTCTGGTACCAGTCGGGGAATTACACATGTGGAAACAAATCCAGCGGAGCATGCATGAACACACACACACACACACACACACACACACATACTCGTTTCCATGTCTCATGAGGACCAAGTTTGTAATCAAGTAGCCATTGGATAGTGAGTGTAAGCAATTAAAAAAAATTAATAAATAAAAAAAATAAAATAAAATAAATGAAATAATAATAATAATAATAATCAAAAATGATGAAAAAAACATCTAAATTGTAAATTAAATAAAAAACAATGAATGAATAAATAAAATACAATAATCATGTAAAAAACAATAATGCTAATAATAATAATAATAATAATAATAATAATAATAATAATAATAATAATAATAATAATAATAATAATAATAATAATAATAATAATAATAATATATTCTTAAAATTAGGAATAAATAACAAATTTGAAAAAAAAACCACACAGATATTTTTTTTTTCTTTTTTAAAGTAAAGACATCTTCAAACCTTTGAAAAATACATGTTTCACTTTACACCTGTTCCCCCCATATACTTTATGGGGACTTCCAGAAAAAAAAAAAGATTTATAAGGCTACATCATTTATATTTTACTCGTATGGACCTTAATTTATATTTAACCCTTGTGGGACCTGAATTTTGGTCCCCATAGTGACTGTGCAAACATATCAATGTCCCCATTAAGATAAGAATACAAGCATACACCCACACACACACACACACACACACACACACACACACATATGAAGACGCTGTTGCTCCTGCTGAGTTTCATAGGCTCTAATGGCCGCTGTCAGATTCTTTCTCCTCTTCTGGTTCAGATGCGAATGCTTGGACAGCTGTTTAACCTGGCGTCTGCCCTGCTGCATTGGTCACACTCTTTTAAAGGGACCTTTCCCATGATCCTCGGGGTGAGCCGTGTCAAGAGCTGAGGTGGAAACTTAATAAAGACTATTATTTCAACTCGCAAAACCAACGGCCCAAGACCAGCCCACTAAAGGGTCCAGACCAGGAGGGGCCTAAGGACATATCGGTTCTGCAATATATCACGATATTTCATTTGTATCAGGATTAAAAGTATTGTGTTATTTATAGGTATTTATTTTTTATTATTTAGTCCTGAGGTGCAGGACGCAGCGTTATAAAAACAGCTTTGTTCCTGTCGCCGTCACTGAGCTCAATAAACAATAGCGGCGTTGCACTTGTTTACTCATTAAGTCAGGGGTCTTAAACTCTGGTGTCCTGTATGTTTTAGATATTTCCCTCTTTTACATGATTCAATTAATCCTTTAACTCCTGAGACTTTAGCAGTTCCACATAAAAACAAACTATTATACTAAGCAACACAATGAACAAAAAAACAGCCAAAGTCATCAATAAAATGAACAAAAATGAAGAATAAACCAATAAAATAATTAGTAACATGAACAAAGTAAGACACAGATGGAGCAAATTTAAAGGAAAAATAATTAAATAAAAACAAGATATAAAAAAAATCAACAAAATGTGCAAGAAAATTATCCAATGGTGCTAATAAATATTAGCAAAATTCTAAATAATTTGGAAAAATTTGCAAAAAAAAGATAATTAGATAATTAAGCAAAATTTCTAAGTAAGTTTTAATTTTAAAAAAGTTAGTTGGATTACAGAAACTATTTAAGTGAAGTTTACATGTAAAATGTGATGATAGAGTGAAGTCAAAGTCCTGAGTAATGCAATCTTATAATATCAAGTTTTAACTATTTACTAAAAATATTTAGTTTTAAACTTTTTCATGTGATGTCTTTTTGGCTTATTGCTACACAGCTACTTTTTATTTGGTAATGTTCATTTAAATCCTTGCATTTTGTGTTTATTAAATGTTTTTATTGACACGAAAAACTATTTTGATTAGAGATAAGATTTTGAGTTTGATTAACTTAAAAAAATCCACCCCAGTCAATACCCAGACATTCAACTGAGAATTTCAAATATTAAAACTACAAGCAGTCTCAAAGGTCTTTGCCGTCCCTTGCGACCGCCTCCACCGATGACAGCTGACGGCGAACAATTTATTTAGTCATAATTTTTCCAGAAAACTTTGCAAATTTTGTGACAGCGTAGCAAAAAACGATGCACCTTTTCCAAAAACATTTGGATAACTTTTGATGTGGCGTACTTCCTGTTGGTTTATGGGCGTGGCCATCATAACGTTTTTTGTTCGTCATCATATGATGAACACGTGTAGCGATTTTCATATCTCAAACTTCACTAGGGTGTGATCTGGCCTAATACAAACTATTGTCACTTTTCTAGGGGGCGCTGTGAACTTATGAAACTTATATATACTATACCCTTCATATATATATTATATATATATATATATATATATATATATATATATATATATATATATATATATATATATATATATATATATATATATATGAAGGGTGCACAAAATTTGGTGATTTTCGTGCATATTCAGGGGGTCAAATTAAAGCTCAAAGGGCTGACTCCCCTTGCGATCACAGCAGACTCAATAGGCCTTGTGCCGGACGTGGTCCACGGCGAAGTGTTTGTGATTATTTGGTTTGTCTGTCTTTTTCCATTCCTTCACTCTACCTTTGTTCCTCCGTGACCTCTGAATTCTCCACATTATTCTGTATGTGATTCCTGGCTGAGCGGGTCACGCTGCCTCATGTGCATCTGTCTCCTCACTTATCGTTTCACTAATAAATTGCCACCGTGGAAACATGTAAATATTAAATATGACACAACGCAGTGAGGTCAGGTTGGCGGCGTCACCTGACACTGCAGCAAGGGGCCCCGGTCCGCTGGCGACGGCCCCCCGAGCTTTACATCCAGCTTGGATCATCGCGGCGGATATAAAGCAGAGTGCAGCTGTAGCCACAGATTGGAGTTTTAGCTTTAGACAAATATTTCTCTGAGGCAGAGGTACTTACTGTTAGAGGAAAAAATCCAGAGCAAAAACCAGAGCAAAAAGTTCAGAACATTAAAGTAGACTGAAGACAGGATACTTGATTTGATTTTATCTTCAATATCTGTGTCTTTTATCTAGGAGTGTAAGAAAATATATTGCAATATTTTATTTCACGTTACTGTATCAATATTAAAAAGTAATGTTTTGATATTTTTAGTTATTTATTCAAATGCAAAAAAACACCAAAATAATCCATAAATGTAACGAATGTAAATAAAATAGCCAACAGACTGAGTAAAAATGCCTGGAATAATCAGTAAAAACACAAGAATCTGAACAAAAATTTATAAAATTGTTACAAATTGGAAGAAACAAAAATCAACATGAAGCAAAAATGAACAAAAAGAATACAAAAAGAACAAATATGACCGAAATAACCAATAAATGTAACCAAAATAAATACAATAATATGCAGAATGATTAAAAATTATCAAAAATAAGGAGTAACCAAACAAGAAACTGAACAAAAACAAACAAAATGATTACAAATTCAAAGAAATAATCAACATGAAGAAGAAATGAACAAAAATAATCACAAAAATAACAAAAATGAACAAAAATAATCAATACATGTAATAAAAATGAATAAAATAACCAGCAGAATGAGTAAAGTTTTGCTCTCTGTCAAATGAAAATTGATCCTTGAAAATATCTATTTTTCTTCAGTTTCCTCTCTTTGTAGTTTAATAAAACACGACTTCAAACTGACTTTTTATGAACGTCTGCATGACCAGAAAATGAAATGTGGGAAAACATGATTTACACTGAAAATACTTTCGATAATATTACAATAAATTGTGATAAATCAATTAAATACATAGAACAATTCATTTGGGAACTGACACAGAAGAAGCACTGGGTTAATGAAGTATTCAGATTCTGATAATGTGCTACATGCTAATGCTAGGTACTGTGTGTATGTGTGTATATACAGAGGATAATATTATTATAAATAAATGGAGAAAAATCAATTAAGAATGATTAAATACATAATGATAATGTGCTACATGCTAATCCTAATACCCAAAGCTAATGCTAGGTTTTGAATTGGTGTTCGTATGTCTGAACTGCAGCCATTTTAGGAAAAGACAATTTGTAGGAGGTGCTATAGAGCAAAAATATTATTTCTATTGATAAACTGGAGTAGGACCAAGAGATAGATCTCTGAGTTAAATTTTGGGAAAATCTGTGTTAGAATAAAATCAGAATGTCTTTAGCAAAATGGATGTAAACCTGAGAGATAGACGTGTCAAATTTCAGCCAAAATCGATGTTCGTATGTCCGAGCTGAAGCAATTTATGTAGCGGTAATTTTTCCTGAAAACTTTGCTAAGTTTGCGACAGCTTAGCATAAAATCAATGCAACCTTTCCCAAAAATTTCGATAACTTTTGATGTCCCCCTTCTGTGCATTGTGTTCATTGATTTAGAGCTTATTTGGCCCAACAACCAAGGAGGACTTCGTTAAAATACAAAGACAGCAAAAAACATGACTCTGTTTTTTGAAATTTCAATCCAAGATGGCGGACTTCCTGTTGGTTTATGGGCGTGGCCATCATAAGGTATTTTTGTTCATCTCCTCATGATGAACATGTGTACTGATTTTGAAAACTCTAACTTCACTTGTGTGTGATCTGGCCTAAGACAATATATTTGACTATTCAAGGGGGCGCTGTAGACACATTTCTTTACCAACTTTTATGAAACTATATATACTTCCAATTGGTCACACTTCTGAAGTGTGTGCAAAATTTGGTGAGTTTTTGTGAGTGTTCAGGAGTCAAATTTCAGCTCAATCAGATGTGTCCCTTGCTATCACAGCAGACTCAATAGGCCTTGTGCCAGACGTGGTCCGCGGTGAAGGCCTAATAAATGGTGAAAAATCAATTAAGAAGGATTAAATACATAATGATAATGTGCTACGAGCTAATGCTAGGTTGTTTATGGACCTTTATCACAACTTCCGCATTTCGCACCGGACATACGTCAGAGGAGCGTACCCCTACTTCCACACCGGCAAAACTTAAATGGCAAACATGACAGTAACGACCAAAAGTTATTGTAACATGCCAGGATGTTGTTGTAATGTCCAGAAGCAGTCTTATATTTCGTTCCACTCCTTCTCTGTTAATGGCAAAGCTAGACAAAAATGACTCCTGGCTATTCAGCGTTATGAAGGGTCGAGTTTTAGAATTAAAAAAGAGCACAAAAGATCACATCAGAACACTACATACTGGGGATGACTGTTTGCCGGTTAAAACCAGAGTCTGTCCCTAGCATTTTTCTTGGAATGATTATATTACTACAGGAATAAGGAGCCAGTATATGAACGGTGTCAAAAACAGCAGCTGTTAACGTCGGTATGAGTAGATATAAAACAAATCTCCATGGTTTTGAATGTTATGTTGAACACAAATAAGTAATGTTTGACTTAAACTGTAGTTAGGATCTTTAGCCTTTAGATGCCAGTACATCAGTGTCAGCAGTAAACAACAGTAGCATTGGAAGAAAAGAGTTTAAATAGTCATATAAGTGCAACTGCAGCCAGTGAACAGTAGTAAGTCACAGTAAATGTATAAACACTGATCAAACCTAGAGTTTGTGAGGATCCTCTTTTTTTCTTTGCGTGGGTAGCATCTAGCCCTCACAAAAACCAGCCCATCTACTACATTAGATATTATGACAAACACCAACATAAACACACACTCCTCTTATGTATTTCCTCTTTTTGTGAAAAAGGTCCATTATGGGTGAAATGCAGAGACTGATAAAAAAGCAGGTCAAACTTGGTCTTAATCTGTGAAAATGTTAATATTACTTCATAAATAATATACTGTGCTACATGCTAATGCTAATGTTAATGCTCGGTTACATGTTCGCGCGTGTATATTATGGGTGAAAAGCAGAGACTGATAACGGAACCAGTCAAACTCTTCAAACTCTTTCGGTAACTAGAGGTCAAATCATTGCGTTGTTAATAATCCGTGAAATCGTCCTGGCATGGTTTCCCACTGACTGAGTTGAAACATGGTGAAACAATAGCAGCAGCTGAGGGGGACATAAACCATGGTCCCCCCATGTCCACACACAGCAGCAGAGTGAGCGCCATAGTTTAGTCAACATATTGATTTTCACTTCTCTGTATATTATCAGCCGGTGCAGACGGGCCTTAATCTGCTCTTCCCATTAACACATGCTAACGGCAGCGTCCGCTATCACTGCCGCTGCCAAACCTCCTGCTGATGCCCAGGACCGGACGGATGTGGACAGATTTGGGCTTACGGCGCGTTTGGGGGGATTTCAAAGTCTCTGAAACTGTGGCTAAAGATTACAGCAGTGTGCAGTGACATGGTGATGTCCGATTTGGGGATTTTGTTCTGTAGCAAAGATGCAAAGCTATGCAAACTAATAAACAGAGTAAACATAGCTGCACCGGGTGAGGATTTGATGAGGAAATATATCAGGTTCATGAGTCGGAAATAGACGGGACTGCAGCAGAGAAGGACATGGAGTCCAGTGTGGGTAAAAAAAAAAGGTATAATACACATATAAATAATATAAAATATACATTTGTTTTCTTTTATCGATTTGTATTTAAAGTAAATGCTCTTTTGCACCTTCTTGTTTTGGACCAAACAGTTTGATTTTGGCACATTACATTTAATATACTTTCATTTATTATAATGTATATTATATAAATGTATATATATATATATATATATATATATATATATATATATATATATAATGTATAAATATGTATATTATATGAATCGAGCAGTTATTTATGGTTGTTTTGTTCAAACCATTGAAGATGTTGAATAAACATGTTAATTGCATATATATATATATATATATATATATATATATATATATATATATATATATATATATATATATATATATATATACACACAGTATATATTCATATTTTAGCATATTTGTAAAATATATTTTATCAGTTTTTCGCATATAATTTTTAATTTTCACTGCTTTTTTTTGTTTACGTTTTGTGAATTTTAGTGGATTTTAGCATGTTTTGGAAAAAAAAAACTCCCTTAATTATTTCTTAGTGTGTTCTGTATGTGTGTGTGTGTGTGTGTGGGGGGGGGGGGGGGGGGGGGCTTGGGGGTGTTGAAGAAATATTTTTGGTTTCCTAGTGTCTTCTTATGTTATATTTTTTTAATTACACCACAAAAGACAAACAGGTCTGTCCTTTATATTTGGGATTTGTTTGTCAGGATTCTGTCAGCAGCCATTAGGCTAAAGTAGATGCCAGATTGGATCACCAGGAAGGATGGGGGTGGGACTAAGGGGAGGACGTTCTGCGCAGCTGCCGATTGCATTGCTATGGCTGACATATACAGTAGCACTCAGATGCAGCACAGTCAAAGAAAAGCTGAATCGGACCATTAATCTCATGATTTTGACTTTTTATCTTACAATTTTGACTTTTTATTTTACAATTTTGACTTTTTATTTTACAATTTTGACTTTTTATCTCATGACTTTGACGTTTTATCTCACAATTTTGACGTTTTATCTTACAATTTTGACTTTTTATCTCATGATTTTGACTTTTTATCTCACAATTTTGACTTTTTATCTCACAATTTTGACTTTTTATCTCATGTATTTGACGTTTTATCTCACAATTTTGACTTTTTATCTCATGATTTTGACTTTTTATCTCACAATTTTGACTTTTTATCTCACAATTTTGACTTTTTATCTCATGATTTTGACTTTTTATCTCCGTAACGTCCCCGCCCTGGCTCCCTAGCTAAATGTGATCAATAAAAATGACAAAAGTTCACCAGTTTGTAGAGTGTGTGTGTGTGTTGTTGTGTGTGTGTGTTGGACTCACAGTGGCGTGGAGCCGTCCTCTTTTATTCATGGCCAGGAATCTGTTACTGTAGACCCCTCTGATGCCGATGACCCCCTGAGAAACCGCAAACAGCTCCAGGACACCTGGGAGGACACACACATGCCCCCCCCAGTGATTGATGGGCCACACTGCCATGTATTTTTACCCCCTCCTCAGTTCCGGCATCTTCTTCGCCATCTGCATCCAATCGAGTGTCAGTGATGTCGCACTAAAGTCAACTAACAACTGCTAACATCAATCTGTAGCATAAGTTTAGCCTCCAATGGACTATATTTACCAAAGATCTGCTCTGATATGGGCTGATTCTATCATCTTAACCTTTGACCCCTGAGCTCTGAATGCAGGTAAAGGTTCCCGTACTGTACCAATCCTTAGTAAAATGAAACAATGAATTTAAATTTTTCAAGAAATGTACTCATTTTCTCATCTCTGTTGTACATGTTTATGTCATGTCATGTTTTTTTTTTCCTCTAATTGTCAAGTATGTTGCTCCTTTTATTCCCATTTCATAAGTTTATCCTCTTAGTAATTGAGGTAAACTGCATTTGTCACCAGTTATATTAGCGGTAGCTGTAAAATTAAAAGTATTAGTGTATCAACAGGTATTAAACAGTTTATATCGGTAGATGATTTTGGTTTTTGAGAGGTTTTTTACTCCTTTTCTCTTTACTATAGATGGATTTATTCAGTTTTATGTCATATTGAAAAAGTTTTTTGTTTCCCCCTTATTTTCAAGTATTTTGCTCATTTTATTCCCATTTTACAAGTTTATCCTATAACTAATTGGGGTAAAACTGTATTTTACACATTAGTGTAAAATACAGTTTTAACCCAACATGTATTGATTGTATTAGTTCATCAACAGATATAAAACAGTTTATATCAGATGATTTTGGTTTTTGATTGGTCTGTTTGTTCAAGTTTTTTCTTCATTTTCTTCTCACATCAGGACTCCTTATTTTTTATGCCTTATTTCACGTTTTTATTCATTTTATCCTACTATATGAATACTTCAGGTAAAACTGTGTTTTACACTAATTATTGACATGTATTGATAGTATTTGTGGATTAACAAGTATTAAACAGTTTTAATCAGTAAGTAGATCGTTTTGGTTATTTGTTTGTTTGAGTCTCAAAATGTTTGTTATTTTTTAGATTATATTTTCCAGTCTCAAGTAATTATGAAAACCTACTAAAAGGTTTGTAATTTATGAACCCAGTTTATCCTCACTAGGGTCATGGGGGTCAATGTGGGTCTAATCCATCTACAATGGGTGAGGATTTGAAAGACGACCTTTTAGCCCCGCCTCCCCTGACTATGAAGCACCACTAGACCCATACATGGAGTGAATAGAGATAGCGTGGGGTTAAATTTTTTTTAACATATCATGTACCTTCAGTGGGCGGCACGGTGGTGCAGTGGTTAGCACTCGTGCCTCACAGCAAGAAGGTCCCTGGTTCGAATCCCACACCAGACCTTTCTGTGTGGAGTTTGCATGTCCTCCCCGTGTCCGCGTGGGTTTTCGCCGGGCACTCCGGTTTCCTCCCACCATCCAAACACATGCACTGATAGGTTAATTGGTTAATCTAAAATTGTCCATAGGTGTGAATGTGAGAGTGATTGTTTGTCTATATATGTTCAGCCCTGCGATGAACTGGCGCCTTCGCCCATTGTAGCTGGATTAGGCCCCCAGTGACCCCCGTGACCCTAGTGAGGATAAAGCGGGTTCAGATAATGAATGAATGAATGTACCTTTAGTTTTTTTAACTTTGCCATCTTCATAGTTTCTTAGGACAGGCTACAGCACAACAAATATATCTTAGTATTCTCACCAAGCTGCTCTTATTAGTAAATTAAAAAAAATAATACTGTAGAAAAATTTATAAAATATTAAAGGAAAAAAAGGATGCTGGACCTCCATGGCCTAACTGAGGAGGTTAAAACTAACATTACATTACGAGCATGCGCTCAAACAACACCTGTGGTAATCATGTATCATCAATCCAGAATATTGATTATTGTATATTTGCACATCATTGAGGTGCACCCTATAAGTTTGATGTGGATTTGTCTGTTCGTTCATAGTTATTCACATTTTTTTGCCAATTCAGTTGTGAATATGAAATGACTTGAACAAAGTGTAATTTTATTTTTTACAGTGCAGAGTGGAGACCAGTTCATCAATCTCTACAGGTTGTGTAAATAATGCTCCCATGGGTGGAGGCCTCTGATTGGTTCAGATTAGGTCCTTGTCCATCTTGCTGAAGTCCATCTGCAGCAGTGATGTGAGCGCTAATGCAGCCTGATGCTAAAACATTCTTCATATTACAGATCTATGACGGCCAGTCTCCGGCTCGTCTCCGTCTCTGTCCTGCAGGAGCCCAGGCCACATGGTTGTCGCCTTGAGGTCCATGTAACCTGACAACTCTTCTAAAGGGGCCCGTGAAATGCAGGCACAAGTGCACTTTCACGGTGAGCTTCGGCGTTTTCGTCAGCGGAGGAGCGGCAACGGATCTGAGGCGGCAGTAAAAACTAAAATTCAGATTTATGGGTTGGGTCTGTGGACCTGAGGACACATAGAGGACTGAGACAATGCAGAAAGAGACAAAGGTTCAAGGATGTGAGGAGTTCAGACCATAGATTTTAAATGTTTTGATCATATCCAAGGTTTATAAATGACAAAATAGGTTTAAAGGTAAATGATTTCCTTCTGTTGCTTAAACCTACATAATGCCCATGGTGTTGTTTTGTAAACATCTATCATTGCTTCACCGACTGAAGTAACTTACCGTTATGTTCACTGATTCAAATTCAAAGATTGTATCTTGTCAATTGTTCGCATTCACATGGACATACAGAATATTTGAAATGCTTTTTCTCTCTCAAACTGTGGTCATTTTTGATTTAAAAACTGGGAAAAAAGAAAAAATTACACACACACACACACACATATATATATATATATATATATATATATATGTGTGTGTGTGTGTGTGTGTGTGTGTGTGTGTGTGTGTGTGTGTAAGAAATCCTATGCAAAAAAATATACAAATTAAAATAAATCTTTTTTTTTTTAAATAACAGGTCCCACATTGCTTACACAATGACACAGAGACAACTCCACCAATCACTGTCTCTGCTGTTTACACATCATGCTTTAGTATCGTTAATCACATTCACTTGCGTCGGTGGAGGTAATATCAACAATCTAATATAGTACATCATGGTACTGAGTCCTTTTCATAGTGGAAATTTACCAAAGTGAACCAAGTCAAGTAGAGTCAGGCCAACGCAGCAATAGAGAATTGAGAAAATGCAGAAAGAGTCAAAGGTTCAAGGATGTGAGGAGTTCAGACGACAGATTTAAAGTATTTTGATCATCGCTTTAATTAGTCAAATGCTTTACAAAATGACAAAATAGGTTTAAAAATGATTTCCTGGACCATTTATTGTATTGCTTAAAGGTGTCATTCCACTATAAACCACTTTTCCATGCTCCTTTTAGAATCTGATGGGTCACCCCGAGTTACCAACCCATGCTGCCTTTAAAAGTGGTGTCACCTCCACTGGCTGTATTTACCATTTATAGAAAACAACAAAGAAATGAGTGACTCAGAAAAAGCCTGTCCACATTACGTCATGTGGACATTGTCGTCACCCACGTGAGGTTAAGCCCGCCCACTGAATGCAGGTGACACCCCCCCACACCCGTCCCTCATTGCAGCAGAAGTAGCATTAGCATTAGCATCTACAAGAGAAGAGCTGCTGCACAAACTTGAAAAAATGTTTGTGCTCTCTGTGGAAATAAAGCATTTTTTTTCCCTGCACATTTTCAAAACAAGCGACGGTATGAAACCTAGCCGGATGATACTCTCAGATGGTAAACACACACAAAGCGGGAGGGGAGGGGGGAGTGTTCCTTCATGCATTCATTCTCTGAGCCAATCAAAGACGCTTCATCGCCTGTATGAGGAAGTACCGATAAACTCTGTTGTTCAACCTCAAGTCATTTTTCTACCGTGAAAAAACAGCTGAAAACAAAACAACCTGGAGGTTTTTTTTTTTTAAAAATAGAACCAACGCACAATGCATTCAAGAACAATGGAGAACACAGTAATATTAATGAAATGATGTTAGAATGACATCTTTAATATTTCCTTTACATCTCAATTATACTGCTCTATAATTCTTACAAAAGTTCCTGCTTCAGACATTAAATGTGCTAAATCTTACATAGTTTAATAAGATGAATCTGAAAACAAATGACTTTAATGTTGGTTAGTTCATGTTTTTAATATATATGATAGTGTGTTATTCCACATATATGCTGGTTTATGTTCATGTATACAATGGATTAGTAAATATTCCACTAGAAAGAACCTGTAAAGTGAATGGATCATAATGTTCAGACAGTGTTTTAAGTAGATCTGGTAGATCTGAGACCAATATTAATTTGGACTAAAACCAATTCTCTTGTTCATTCTAACAATATCACATTTTGACCCCAGACGTATCTTGGAAACTTGAGCCAACTAGCATTAAAGACTGGAGTTTTCCTTTATCACTAACACACATGTGGGAACATTTCATTAGTTTTATTACAGAAGCATTTGAAGACCAATTAATTACAACCAATTAATTAAATGCTTGAACACAAAACTACAAAAATATGAACACCCGTGGAAGAGACAGGACTAAAAAAATACCATCCAATTGTTTTGAGCACCCACTCGAAATGACTGGACAGTGATAAGTCAATCAAAATCAACTGCCATTTGTCCCTCCCCCTCTGTTGGTTCCCTTACTGCATGAATCATGAGATCTCAGAGGTTTCCAGTACTAGTACAGGAAATTAAGCCAGGGCTAGGTTAGTTACCCCGACCCCCAAAGGGGAGAGGGGTATCATGTTTGAGTCAGTTTGTCTGACTGTCTGTTTTTAGTTTTTGTTTGTTTGTTTGTAAGCAGGTTTACGCAAAAACTGCTGGACAATTTTCCATAAAATTTTCAGGAAACATGCAAGGTAGTCCAGAATAGATCCCATTACATTTTGGTGAATGAAGGTCAAAGGTCAAGGTCACAGTCACTAAAAAATGTGTTTTAGCAATGATAAGAGATAGGGCACATCAGGTAAAATGTGTGCAAGGGGGCGGGGTTTGTTGTGTCTGGTACCACTTGTTACGCTGTGTTTCATGGTATCGGCTCAAGTCAACTCTACTGAGCAGGGGTTGAGAGTATTTCTATAACAGATACTATAGTACCTGGACTTCATCATGACGCTTCAGAAAAGGCTTTAATAGCAGAAACAGAAGTAAGACGTAGATGGTTGTTTTAGTTCTTCAGCTGTAATAACTGCTGTTGCTCAACCACTCTGTGTAGCTTATGTATAGCATTGATTTTGTTAATAAATATAACTACATGTCTAATTAATTATTGACATTAGTTTTCATTTCTGCAGTAGAGTTATTGTATTTATTGTTCGAATGGTATTATGTAAGTTTCTGTGATGTTTACTAATGTTGTTGACGCTGAAACTCAATTTGAAGAAAATTGTGAATCAAATCGAAAACGGTCAGAAAAATCACAATTATTTATTTATTTATTTATTTTTTAATCATTCAGCCCTAGTCTCCTCACACACAGACAACACATATTTGTGTTGGAAAAACATTAAAAAGTACATTTTACATGATATGTCCCCTTCAATAGTAACTGGTTCCAGCGGTCATGGACACCTCTAAGCTTCCGCCTTGTTTTAGGAACAACCACAAGCAACTGGTCAGCTGATCTGAGGGATAGGGTTGGGCAGTGAAGCCGAGGCTCTGATAAATATGGCGGAGCAAGATTATGCAAACATTTAAAAACAAATAACAAAAGCTTAAAATAGTCTCTGTAATGCACAGGGAGCCGGTGTAGGGACGCTAGAAATGTCTCAACCTCCACGACAGACCATGCTGCTGTTCACAGACTGACATCATTGTGTTACTGACGGAAGTAACTGACACTCTGTTTACTGTGACTCTGAATCTAGTTTATTTATTTATTACTTTTTTTAAGGGTGGGTCAGCATATATCTCAGGACTATTTAATGTGTAAACTGCATGAAATGGACAATATCTTTCCCAGTATATAGGAAACATTCATGAAATAAACAATGGTACCATAATGATCAAAGGATTCATGTAAAAAAAAATGACAAGAGGATTTATATTTCATTTCTAATTTCTTTCAATGTTTCATTTGTAATTACCTTCGCCAAGGAGGTTATGTTTTTGCCAGAGTTTGTTTGTCTGTTTGTCTGTAACTCAAAGATTTATTGACGGATTTTGATGAAAATTTCAGGATGTGTTAGGAATGTGATAAGGAACAATTGATTAGATTTTGGTGATGATCTGGGGTGCTGCTTTTCTACTTTCATATTCCTATTTTTTTCCTTTCCATGTCATCCAAGAACTAATAAGCTGACAATTGTATATATATATATATATATATATATATATATATATATATATATATATATATGATCTTGTGAAATTGAATTAAAAAAAGAGTAAAACAAAGTGATGGGTCACATATTTATAACACAATGACATAGGGACAACTCCACCAATCAGTGTCTACGCTCTTTACACATTATGTTTTAGTGTGGTGTGGTGGGGGGTATATCAAATATGTTACCAGGTTCTTTTTCATAATGGAAAAGCACCAAAGCAAGCTGAGTACAGTCGAGCTGAGCCTTATGTTAGGATGTAATGTCACTAACATAAATCAGTAATAAATGTAACATTAGTCATATATGTCTGAACTGTGGCTGTTCTGTAAGAGTGGGGTATGGGGGGGCTTGGCAGAGCCTGGATGAGGTTTATGTAGACCAGAGTAGGAACCTGATCCAGACCAGAGCAGGTGAACTGTTACTGGAGCTGCACAATATATTGTTTGAGCATCGACATCACAGTGTACGTCTGCGCAGTAAGCTAAAGGTTAAGTACTTTATTTGTTATTATACACTGTACAATGGAATTTATCCTCTGCCCATCCTTTCTTTTATGCCATTAGAGCACCTGTAAGGAGCAGTGGGGACCCATGTCCTACTGTAGAGCCAGGATTTTAACCTAACAAACTTGTTTTTGGGTGATGGGGGAAAACAGAGCACCCGGAGGAAAACCCATCCAGATTATTTTTATTGTATTTTTTTATTTATTTGTATTCATTTATTTTTTATTTGTATGTATTTTTTTTATTTATTTTTAATTAGTAACTAATACATTTTGCTGCATTACACAATAAATGATTACATTTAAGAAGGTTATTACAAAATGCACTTGCAGCTTTTTTATTTTCTTGAAGTAACATGGTACATTATGTAATGACAATTCTAAAGCATAGTTTATTTGTTCCTTAACTGTATTCAGAGGTGGGAGTAAAGTAAAACCCACTGGAGTTAACTCAATGACTGGTGAATAAATGGTGAATTAAATGAACAGAAAACAAGCAAAAACAATGACCAAAAACAGCCAATGAGAAAAAAAACCACAATGACCCAAAAAAATGATAATCAAAAGTGACAAAATGAGCCACATATTGAACTTTATTGCAGAAAATAGAAAGAAAATGAATAAATATTGATTCACTAGCAAAATCCATGGCATTGGATCAATGACTGGTGAATGAATGGTGAATAAATTGAACCCAAACTGAGTAAAAAAAACAAACTAGAAATCAATAAGTAATGTGGGAAAAAAATGCAAAAATAAATACATAAATGAAACAGACTATATTGTAGAAAACATAGAAAATGAATATATATATATAGATTCACTGGTAAAACCCATGGAGAATGAATAAATGGAAAATAAAATGAATAAAAAATTAGTAAAAACGATGTGGGAAAAAAAAAACAAGCAATAACATGACCAAAAACAGCTATGAAATGTAAAGAAAAAACACAAAACAAAACAAAAAAGTAATAATTAACAGTGACAAAATGAGCCACACATTGAACTATATTGCAGAATATAGAAAAACAATGAACAAATATTAACTCTTAAAACCCATGGAGCTGAATCAATGAGCATGGATGGACACACTTGTTTTTATATTCAGTTCATATTTTTGATGAAAAAGTCACTTTTTCTTCAGTTTGGTCTGTTTTTAAATAATAACCTTCAACTTTAATCTGAGCTTTTGTGAACATCTACATGATCAGTGAATTAAACACAGAAAAATACATGATGTTCACTGACAAAATGATCAATCACAGGTACAGGTAAGGTAAAGTACTTCATTTGTCATTATACAATACAGAGGATAATATATTAAATGGTGATAAAATGGAGCTGGGTCTGTATTTAAGGTGAACTTGGTTGTTTTTGCTGTGTTTGCAGTGGCGTTGTTGTAATGACAATCGTGCTGATTACAATCCGACACATCCTGCTGCTGCACCTGTTACTTCCACAAATAGTCTACCTGCCAACATCCACAGGAGACACAAACAAGGCTCGTCAGCGCCGGCATTTCACACGGACACACAAGACTAAGTTTAGGAGCACGCTGCCAGTGGGTGTGTAAATCATTATTGATGTTTACTGGTGTTGTGCCAAGGTACAACGCTATGCAAATAAAATATTACTATTATTATTATTAGGTAAATTATTGTTTTTGTCAACATCTTCTCACATAATTATGGCTCATCATTGGGATATTTTCAGATATGTGGTGGAAATGGGCTTCCATATATGGAAAGATATAATTATGATATTAAAGGAGTCGTTCTGCTGAAAACCACTTTTCCACGCTCCTTTTGGAATCTGATGGCTCACCCAGACTTACCAACACATGCTCCTTTGACAGTGGTTCATCACCTCCACTGGCTGCATACTGCATTCACACAAAACAACAAGAGGAACGAGGGACCCAGAAAAAGCTGGTCCATCTGACGACAGATGGACTTTAGCATCACCCACGTGGGGTTAAACCAATCCCTGGCAGCAAATCTGGAGTAGCATTAGCATTAGCATCTACAAGAGAAGACGGCGCCACAGTAGCTGCTGCACAAACTGGAAAGAAATGTTCGATCAAACTGGTTCATGTGCTCTATGTGGAAATAAAGCATAGTTTTTTTCCCTGCACATTTTCAAAACAAGCAATGGCACAAAACCTAGCTGGATGTTACTTGGGTAAAGGTAAATACTAGTGATGCGCGGTTAGGGGGTTTTACAGAAATCCGCCCCGCCCAAACCCAAGACGTGGCTAGGCCTGCACCCAACCCGCATGATGTCACGTATCGGTAAACCCAACCCGCCTGCTATCAACCCGCGAGCTTAAATTTGCCTCTAAACTCACATAGTACATTCGCAGCATCTTTACCTTGCGCTTCTAATGTTAAAAGTCATGAAGCATATTTTTTGCCTCCTTTCTAACGTCTCAATATGCACTCCAGCACATAAAATAGACTCCACCCACATCATCACTCTATAAAGCGAACACATACGTTTCCGTACAACCTTCGCATCGCCTGTTTTAATCTTCTCCCTGATCAAGTCCAACATTTTCATTCTTCAGTGTTCAGGGAGATTTGGCGCTAATAACAAATAACAAAAAGTTGGGATAAAGAAGCATTCAAAACAGGAACTGACGGGCTTGCACATGCGCGAGCCGAGCACGCACACACACACACACACACACACACACACACACACACACACACACACACCTCAGTGGGTATTGATCGTCCCTGACCCGCCCCACCCGCATCTGCAATATGTATTAATACTGCGACCCAGCCCACCCGACTCGCGGGTTACCCGCAACCGGCAACACTAGTAAATACACACACAGTGAGAAGGGAGGGGGGAGTGTTCATGCATTCTGAGCTAATCAGAGACGCCTCATCACCGCGTCATGAACATGTATATGGGAGTACCGGTAAACTCTGTTGTTAGACTTCAAGTAATTTTTCTACTGCAAAAAAACAGTTGGAAACAAAACAATCCGGAGGGTTTTTTTTTAAACAGAACCAACACACAATGTATTAAATAACAATTCAAAACACAGTAATATTAATGAAATAACCATGGAATGACAGCTTTAAAAGTCAAAACTGTGAGATAAAAAAATACAATTATGAGATAAAAGTATGATAATAAAATATCAATAATTCATTAAATCTCTGTCTGTAGTGTTCCTGTTTGTCTGTGGAACACCCAACACCTCCACAACTTCACCAAATGATCTGAGATTTGGAGGGTAACTTTCCAGTACTATAGCAGTGCAAAGTTTCACAGCATTACGACAGAAAACAACAAAGATATTAAACTAATTTCATTGCTCTTTCAAACATTGCCAAGTCCCGCCCCCTGATTTGGCTACAGCTGTACCAGTGTTCTGTCAAAATGAGCTACCAGCAGCCAAAATTTACAATAATCTTTATAAATTCACATTATTCCATCAAAATATGTTACTTTGCATTTGGAAACATTACTATTGATATCATATAGTCCTTCCATTATAGGTAGATTTTTAATTATTTTTTTTTTCTAAATTTAGTTACTCAAACGGTAGGCTATTGTTTGCATCCATTGAACTAACAATAGTTCTAACCCTGCATAATAACACCCAGGTACTTACGCTATTATCATCTAATGTCAATAATGTACGTCAAACTATGAATTAATCAAAATCAGTCTAATTTCCTCGAGAGCTACTATCCTGCATGTTTTTGATGTACCCCTCTTCCAACACACCTGATGGTCATTATCAGGTTTCTGCAGAGCTTGATGAGAGGCTGATCATTTGAATCAGGTGTGTTAGATGAGGGATGCATCTAAAACATGCAGGATAGTAGCTCTGGAGGACCAGGAGCACCCCTGGTCTATTTAGCAGAGATGTATAAAGTACTGGACTAGAGAAGTGGAGTAGAAGTACAAGTACTACATCAAAAAACTGACTTGAGTAAAAGTTGAAGTGTTCTTCAAGCATCATACTCAAGTGAAAGTACTAAAGTATCCAAAGAAAATTGCACTTAAGTATTGCAAGTAGAAGTATGTAAAAAATTTCTACTCAAGTACTGAAAGTAAAAGTAGAAGTAAAATTACAAGTAGAAGTAATGAAAAAATACTACTTAAGTACTGAAAGTAAACGTAAAATGTAAAAGTACTGTGTAGGCCTATACTGAATGAAAGCAGTCACAAGTTTGAACACATTTATATATTTAATATGAAAGGTACAACTTCAGCTGAGGCAGCAGTAGTACAAGGACATACCAGAGTATTCCAAGAATATGGCCAAGTGACAAACCAAATATTTCTTGTGTAAAAACAGTGTAACAGCTACGCATGTAACATTGCCAAAAGGTCGATTAGAGTGTGCAGTTTTATTATGTAGTGTTTGATGAGACACCATCATCAAACCAGGTGACAGAGCCATTTATCACTCTGGCATTGATATGCTATGGGTTTGGTATGTTTGATATGCTTCTGAACTATTTTAATAAGAGTAACGATTCAGCACATAAAAAATGTATCAGAGTAAAAGTATAATTTTTTTTTTAAATGTAGTGCAGTAGAAGTGGAAGTAGGTGAAAAAAATTATACTCCAAAAAACTACAGATACTGCATTTCACTACTTAAGTACAGTACTTAAGTAGTTGTACTTTGTTGCTACACATCTCTGCTATTTAGTCAGTGAAATGGTCGGCAAATGTTTACCTCCATTGCACTAATGTAAACAATAACACCCAGGCAACTCATGTGCATAACGTTCATATTATACAAAATTTACATACTTAAAACTCATTAATGTCAATATCCTATCTATCATATGCATGTAATTGCTTATATGCTTACTGGTCAAAAGCACGATGAAATTAATATACTTTAAAAATATTATTTATGTTCAGCGTCCAAGTCAATTACACATCTGGGTGGGGATGACTGAACTGATGGACTTTTTCTATGTGAAAACGCTTGGTGGTCATGTACATGCTCAAAAGCACTTGGGACCCCAATGTGATGGGATGCCTGAATTGACGGAACACCAAGCTTTTTTTTTTTTTACCCAACATGATTCTGGCATTCTCTATCACACACAGAAAGGGAGCAAGAGAGTTGAGTACTTAACATCGGTATATGGAACCGGGTCAAACATTAACAGTAGTAACCAGACCGAAATCTAATGTGAATTTTGGTACCACACACACACACAGCTGTTGTTTAATGACACCCTCTCTCCACTGTTAAACTGAAGCGCACACACGCGGCAGTGCAGACAACAACATGTCAAAGGCGAAGCTGAAACATACAGTTACAGTTCACAGGAAGTTTCAAATGATTCCATATGTTACAGGTGTTAAATACATTTACATGTAAAGGCTGGAATATGACTGATTTAATGAAACAATTAGTGACACAAAGTGTTTTTACTAAAGCCTCTGTGAAGATATAAGTAACCTAGCACTACTAGCAATAGCCTAGCACTATGCTGATAGCACTAGCCTAGCATTGTGCTAATAGCAGACTTTGAAATAACAAACCCAAGAGATAAATCTTCAGACCAGTTACTGTGCAGATGATGTGAATTACTCAACTGGTGACATGAGATGTAGTGCTAGGTTAATGATAATAGGTTAATAATAATAATAATAATAATAATAATAATAATAATAATAATAATAATAATAATAATAATAATAATAATAATAATAACAATAACAACAATAACAATAACAATAACAATAATAATGATGATGATGATGATGATGATGATGATGATGATGATAATAGCTTAGTGGGGGGTGGGGGAGGGGAAACTAATTATTATAGTCTTTCGTTCTGTTCCTTTCAAGTTTCATTTTCTTCCATAACACATTAGTAGCAAATAGTCTCACATTTTCTACAGGCTCCGCACTAGTAATAATGAGGGGAAAACAGTAAAAATAAATAAAAATGAGACAAACTCACAAATATTAGATCAAGTTAAAGTATGAGATAATAATGAAATGATAATAATAATAATAATATGGAAATAAAAAGTTAGACTAATGAGATTCAAAAAGTTATAATTGTGAGATAAAAAGTGAAAAGTATGAGATAAGTCATAATAATGAAATCAAAAGTCAAAAATTTTTGTAGTTGAAAGTAAGAGAAAAAGTCACAATTTTGACATAAAAGTCATAATAATTAGGAAAAAAAAGTCAACAATATGAGGCAAACTTACGATTATTAGATAAAGTCAAAGTTTGAGATAATAACAATGGAAAAAAACATTAGACCAGAGGTGTCAAACATGCGGCCCGGGGGTCAAATCTGGCCCGCCTAAAGGTCCAATCTGGCCCTTTGGATGAATTTATGAAATGCAAAAATAACATATAAGATATAAATCATTTTAATTCATGGTCCACATTCAGACCAATTCAGTTTCATAATAACCTAGAAATAATTACAAGTAAAACATTTATTTGAAAATTTTTTTCATTTAGTGACACTAAAACAAAGTAGAATTTCACCCAAAAAATCTGAATAAATATGAAAAATTGGAAATGTCATGAGAGAAGTAAGTACAATTTTAATAATATTCCACCTGTAACTAAAGATCTTGTGCATCTGTAGATCCAGTGTGATCTGTAAGTTAGAATGTATATGTGTAAATGATAAACTAAAGCCTAATATTGTTTGTTTTTATAATGCAATTTTACTTTTTTGCTCTAAAACAGAGCGACAACTTTGGAGTTGACATTATTTCTATATTTTGTTTTGGGTGTTTTTACTGGTTGGGCCCACTTTAGATTAAATTTAGCTGAATGTGGCCCCTGGACTAAAATGAGTTTGACACCCCTGCATTAGACTGAGATTAAAAAAAAAAAAGTTGTAATTATGAGATCAAAAGTACAAGGTAAGTCAAAATAATGAAATAAAAAGTCATTTTTTATTGAAAGCTTGAGATGAAACATCACCATTATGAGATAAAAGTTACAAATATGAGATAAAAGTTACAAATATGAGATAAAAGTCATAATAATGTTGTAAAAAGTCATAATGATGAGATTAAAAAGTCAAAATAATGACAGTTAAGTTGACACTGTCAGATAAAAAAAATCAAAACTCCGTAAGAAATAGTCACACTTATGAGATAAATGACAAAATAATGTAATTAAAAAGTCAAAAATACGAGATGTCATAATAATGAAATAAAAAGTCAATAGTTGAAAGTCTGAGATAAAAAAAAAAACTGTGATGAAAAGTCACAATTATTAGATAAAAAGTCATAATAATGACAGAAAATGGCCTAATAATCAGATAAAAGATCACAATTACAAGATAAAGAGTTAGAATAATGACAGGAAAAAAATCATAATAATGACATTAAAAGGTTACAATTATGAAATAAAAAAGTTCCTTAAAATTTTATAAAAAGCATAAAAATGTAGCTAATAAAACGTCATATTAATGAGGGGGAAATCGAAAATATGAGATAAAAAGTCACAATTATAAGATAAAAGTTTAAAATAATTTAGATAAAAGGTCCTAATAATGAGCTAAAAAGTATTAATAATGAAATAAAAAAGTCCTAATAATGAGATAAAACGTACTAATAATGAAATAGAAAGTGTAAGAATGAGATTAAAAAAAAAATCTTAATAATGAGATAAAATTCCTTGTAATGAAATTTAAAAAAATCCTAATAATGAGATAAAGTTATAATTGTTCCCGTAGGGGAAACTGTTATTTGCAAGGATACAAGAGGAGCCACAAACAGGTCAGGAATTATTATTATTATTATTATTATTAGTAGTAAATAATAATAATAATAATAATAATAATAATAATAATAATAATAATAATAATAATAATAATAATAATAATAATAATAATAATAATAATAAAATGTGCGCGTGTCAGCAGGACGCACCGGAGTGGAGTCCCGCGCGCCGTGCGTCACGCGGCTGTTGGGACTTACTCAGCTGGTTGGGCTCATGGCTGCCGTTGACTCTCCCGTCGGGATGAATCTGGAGATGGAAACCGATGCCAACACGACAGTAGAGCCTGCAAGTCCTGCGTCCCGAGAGGATCCCCTCCTCCAGAAGTTGTCGTTCCACGGACACGCGCGGAGCTCCGGCGGTGGCGCAAAGCAAGTGAGCAAAGGTCAGAAGGTAAAGAGGAACATTCATTCTTCCGAACAGGACACTAAACAAGCTAGGCTACTTCTAGCATTTTTGGTTGAAGGCTCATCAATCCGTGCGCACACAGACACGCGTGGGGTCCGTGCGTGCGTGCGTCCGCTCCTGGGCATTACCCCGGCTGCAGGAGCAGGAGCAGGAGCAGGAGCAGGAGCAGGAGCAGGAGCAGGAGCAGGAGGTGTTCTGCTGGCGGAGCGGGTATTTATAACGCCAGTGATCTCAGTGGTGGGTTCATGCCTGAGCTGGAAAGGACGCTGTTTCATCCAGATTTTGTCACAGTGATGCCACTCCTGCTCCACACTGATCCACAGCAGCAGCGAGGTGTGACAACGCACATTTTCCAAGGAACCGTCCGCGCCTGGACGCACCAAACGCGGCATTTTACGCACAGGGACGCATGGTTTTTCATAGACGCGCGGTCTGCGTTAATTGGTGAATGAAAACCAAAACAGGGTCCTGTGGCTCAGCCTGTCTTCCATCACCGCAGAGTTGAACCCAAAAAGCATCAAACATTCAACAGCAGAGGGAAGAGAGGAGGAGGAGGAGGAGGAGGAGGTAGAGCACTGAGGAGGAGGAGCAGGTCCTCAGGTGGCACAGCTCCCCTCCAAACACTGGCTCTGCATGAGCGCATGCAGACCGCTGTATTTATAGGCTTTAGCTCACCTGATCATATGATACCTCCTCAAGTTTACAGGAGAAGCTGCCAGGCACAAGCACGAGACACTCAGAGCAGTCGGCAGGGCCGTTTCTAGCTTCATGGGGGCCCTGGGCAAGATGTTGTTTGGGGGTCCCCATTGTAAGTAAATTAATACAGTGGTACCTCAACTTAAAAAATTAATTTGTTTCATAATTGGTTTCGTACCATGAAGTTTTGGTAAATAGGGTCAGATTTTACATGAAAAGGGCCTGATTTGTTCTGAGTCCCCCAATACCACCCCTCAAACCCTTTAAAATATGACAAAAGTATACACATATTGGATGAACTATGTGTTAAAAGTCAAAGAAATTTTAGCTTTTAGATGTAGTGTATTGGTCTCAGTGGGTAAATGTGTCTTCATTGACTGAACATTAAACATTAAACCATTAAAATGAACCAGACATGTAAATCATTTTCATACCATTGTGTTTGTTTTACCTTTCACCTTCAACAATGTTTGTTGACGGGCGTTTGGTGAAATATCGATCCAAAGACGATTGCCTTCGATGACTTTTCATAATCTTCGTAAAATCCACAAAGCATACATCATCAAAGTGGGCAATAGCACGACTTGTGAACATTTTTTCGGGCTGATTTCTTTCCACAAATTCGGAAAGTTCATTATACCAGCATGTCTTCTATTGGTGCTGATGGAATGATGACTGCCTCCTCCTTTTTTTATCATCTCCTGTTTCACTTCTATTGATAACACAGCCGCTTCTTCTTTTCATTCGCACCAGGAATTACTTTCTTTGGGCTCATGTTGAATAATGAATACGTACTGTAATGAAGTTTAAATGAACACACTGGGAAAAACTCACCAAACAACAGTAATGATAATGAGGCTCAAAGGCTCCCCAAAAGCATCATGGGTAGCTCCCTCACAGCCAATGGGAAGATACATATTTCCACACATTACGTACAGTACTGTATTTACATCTCAGGGGTTTCAGTTTCGTTTCATAAATTGAATTTCCTTTCGTATTCAGAGACAAAAAATTGACGTAAAGGTTTTTCGTTATTTGGATTAATCATGAGCTGTGTCTTTCGTAAGTTGAGGTATAGCTGTATTTAAGTAAGTATTTATATAGCACTTTTCACAGACATAAAGACACAAGTGTCTTACAATGAAACACAATCAAAATAAGTGATGCCCAGCACAACAAACCCCCGCTTCCCCGCTCGCACACACACTTGGCCTGATGAAGGACAGACCTCTTTCTCTTTTGTGCTGTAATAAAAGAACATAACATAAGAAGACATTAGGAAACCAAACATTTTTTTCAACCAGGCACAACAAATACACTGCCATTTCTAGCTTTACAGGGGCCCTGAGCAACATGCTGTCTGGGGTGGGGGGTTGTAAGTATAGTAAGCTTTTTCACAGACAAATAAATTTACAAGTGGTTTACAATGAAATACAATCAAAACAGGGCTCAGTTGGTAGAGCAGGTCGTCCATTAGCCAAAGGGTTGGCGGTTCGATTCCCGCTCTGTCCTAGTCAGTCTGTTGTGTCCTTGGGCAAGACACTTCACCCTCCTTGCCTCTAGCATCACTCACACTGGTGTATGAATGAGTATGAATGTTCGGTGGTGGTAGGCGCGAAATGGCAACCACGCTTCTGTCAGTCTGCCCCAGGGCAACTGTGACAACATATGTAGTTTACCACCACCAGAGGAAGGATGTGAGAGTGAATGAATAATGGGTCACTAATGTGAAGCGCTTTGGGTGCCTTGAAAAGCGCTAGATAAATCTAATCCATTATTATTATTATAAACAAGTGGAGCCTCGCACACATTTTACTTGATTTACCCTATCTCTTATCATTGTAAAAACACATTTTGGTGACTTTGACCTTTGACCTACATTCACCAAAATGTAATAGGACCTATTCTGGACCACCTCACACCTTTCCTGAAAATGTCATAGAAATCAGTCCAGTAGTAAAGCTGCTGACAAACAGACACAGACAGACCAACTCGGTTGAAGAAATGTGTTTGGTTTATTAACGTCTTCTTATGTTATATTCTTTAATTACATCACAAAAGACAAACAGGTGTGTCCTTTATATTTGGCAACTTACTACTTCTCTTTAAAGTCTATATATCAGACCCTCCAGGATTTTGCAATGTTGTGATTTGCAACTTCAATGCAAATTCAGCCAATCCCTGTGACTTCACGCCATGTTGCAAAATGTGACCAATCATTTGCCACGTCTTGAGCTGCTCCTTCCACCTTTTCCTGTTTACCTTACAGTATGAGGCAACATGTGCATGGCCAGCAGTTCATATTTGATGACTAAAATTATGCCAACACTCCCATTTTTCGCGGGACTCTCCTGTATTTCAGACACATCTCCCGCCTCCCTCCTGTTTTATCATTTCTCCCACTAATGTTCCAGAATTTATTAGGTCTTATAGTCAAAAACAAAATCTGAAGAGATATGATTTGGCTGATGTTGTCCAGTTGACACAACTAATATATGTGTAGTTGATCTGTGCACAGGTTGAAACCTTTCCCCTGGACAGTATCACACACACACACACACACACACACACACACACACACACACACACACACACGCCAACGATGGCAGCTCAGTTTTAATGTAAAAAAGCACAAAACATTAATATGTTTGAAGATTCTCAGTCAAGTTAAATCTAACCAGGGGCTATATCTGTCACTGTGTGTGTGTGTGTGTGTGTGTGTGTGTGATTAAAGTGAGAATGAATTAATACAGTTAATGTGAATTCAACAATACGTGCCATCCATTGAAAAAATTAATTTATATTTCTGGATAAAAACAGTAAGAGTATTTAATATGCACTGGAAACTAATGACATACCACTTTACCATCACTACACTGTAACACTGCAGTGTTCATTTGGAGACAATGGGACCAAATACACTCTAGAAGAAGTTAAATAAACTCTCTAAGTGTTGATTTAACACTGCAAAATTTACTGTGTAATTATCATAAAAATAACATTTGCTCATTGATGTCTCCTGAAAATGCAACGCCCACCACCACCACAAAGGTCATACAGTATGTGAGGTTATATGAACTTTAACCTTTGAACCAACAGGTGCATTTCAAAAAAAGATATATGTTGTTGTATATTTGTAATCCTTGTAATCGTTTATTTTCCATCTCGGTAAGTTAGTTTTGAGGACCATACCACCATGACTTTGAATTAATATTCCAGTAAGTAAATATTTGAAATACTATTTCATTTTGATTACAAAAAGGGAAAGTAGATGGACACACTGGGTTTATGGTCAGTTATTGATAGATGGAACTGTAAAAGTCACCTTTTCTTCAGTTTTTTTTCTGTTTTGATACAATAACCTTTGACCTTACTTTGAGCTTTAATGAAACAGATGATATCATCATGATATCATCAGAAAATATCATTTAGAAACTGCCTCAAAAGTCAGAGTTAATATATAATATTCTTGCTAACAGGGATGGTAGATGGGTAGATAGTAGATGGTGTGCTACGTCACTAACAGTGTGAATTCATTATTTGTTAAACAGTGAGTTTAACAAATAATGCTGCAATTTATTTTATTTATATCTTCCTTTTTCTTAGTAAGTGTTCTTCATCTTTTCACAGTCATTAAATATGACCCATTTGAACATTCAGTCTACCTGGTTACCATGGAAACGCTGTCATCTTCTACAACATTGATTCACCAGTACAGCAGGGTTAAATGTTATACTTAATAATAATGTTTAGATGTTATAAAATGATGACTTCTACTACTGTTTCATGTATTTTATTCATTTTCTTATGAGCTTAGAAGGATTTGTTCACTTTTATGCCATATTTAAAGGGTTTTTTTTGTTGATTATTTTCTTATTTTTCAAGTGTTGATTGTCATTCACAAGTGTATATTATTAATAAAAGCAATTCCACCAGTTTTATTAGCAGAAGCTCTAAAACATACAGTACACTGTCACTTCAGAAGGAGAATAAGTGACATAAAATACAAAATACAGGGTTTTAGATGATATAAAATGATGAATTCTCTTTTTTCAATTCTATTAATCATAATCTTATCACTTTGGAAAGACGTGTTCACTTTAAGGCTATATGTAAAGATACTTTGGTTATTTCCCCCTTATTTTTCCAGTATTTTAGTCATTTTATTCTCATTTTATAACTTTTTGTATTAATAATTGAGGTAAAACTGCATTTTTCACCAGTTTTATTTGTGATAACTGCAAAACATGCAGTGAACGGTCACTTCACCTCGTTTATCGAGATTTTTTCACTTTCAGACCATATTTAAATGGTTTTTGGTTAATTTTTCCTCACTTATTATTATTTTGGTCATTTTATTCTCATTTTAGAAGCTTGACCCATTAATAATTGAGGTAAAACTACATTTTCCATCAATTTAGCTGTAAAACATGCAGTAAATGTTCACTTCAGAAGTGAATATGACACCTAAAATACAAAATACAGTTTCAGATATTAGAAATGATTTTTCAAGATGTGTTCACTTTTATGCCACATTTAAGAGTTTTGGTTTTTTGGTGAATGTTTTCCTAATTTTTCAATTAATTTTCTCATTTTACAAGTTCTCCCCATTAACAATTGAGATAAAACTACACTATCCTTCAGTTTATCTGGAAAATGTGCAGTAAACGGTCACTTCAGAAGGAGAACATGAGGCCTACGTACTCGTAGGTTTGTAGTTTGCCATCTGTAAATGAGCTGAAATGCTACCACCCTGCCTGCAGCGCTGCGTCTGCATGTGTATCGTGTGCTGCACATGTCGCCGGCTTAGGGCTGTTAATTTCCCATCTTCACATGCGTGGCCTTTAATCCCAGGGCTCATTGTCTTGTGTGGGGGGGCTAACCCTGCTATGTTTGCCTTTGATTAGCTGGTGCCCGCCGCTGGATTACGGCCTGTGGAGGGGCCTAATTGTCTGTGGGCCACGGAGCCGAGGCCGGGCCCACATTACCTTTTAAGTAAACAACGGTCCAGTGTTTAGTCCCACTGTTCTAATGGCCAGTCATTCCTGTGAGGCCATTCCAGTAACAGTGAGGTAATCCCCCCGCTCGCATAAACACAGATGATCCTGATTGATTCCCCCGCCCCATTGATCCCAGCTTTTAGCAGCTTTTTAGTCTAAGCAAACAGCAGACGCCGGGTTCTGCCGCGACCCTGAACCGTCTGAGCCCAAAGACGGTGATCCATCTGAGGGTCGAGGGCTCGCTTTGGGAACGGTTTCGATCGGACTCATGTGAAGCTGGAATGGTCCACGGTGTAGAATGAACATTTGGACTGAAGGTGGTAAAAGTACAGGCTTTTACTACAATACAAGTACAAATACTCACATGGAAAAAAGTAATCCAGGTGCCCTAGCTGATCAACTGATCTGAACCAGTGATTAGATATGTATAGATGAAGACGCTCAGAGACGTGGGATGGTGTAAGACTGTGGAGGGATTTAAACACAAATAAAAGTACAGTGGTCCATCTGTTCAACTGTGCATTTAACTGAAAGGGTTCTATCTACACTCTGCTCTTTTACTGTATTATCTGTAGGGGTTAGGGGTATTGTTTTTGACTGAGTTTGTCTGTCTGTCTGTTAGTTAGTCTGTTAGTTAGTAAGATAACTCAAAAAGTTATAGACAGGTCTTGATGAAATTTTCAGGGTAGGTTGGTAATGGGGATATCTGGAAATTATAAGATTTTGGTGGTGGTCCGTTAATGGGGGTGGGGGTGGGGGTGGGGGGTCAAGATAAGTAAAACATTTATAGATGGATTTTGATGATATTTTCAGGATGTGTTGGGAGTGTCACAAGGAACAAATGATTATATTTTGGTGATGATCTGGAAGAGATCCTGGATTTTGGATCATTTTGATATTTTACATTGCAGTAAATGGAGAATAAATTTAAAAGTGATCCAGAATCAAGGACCCCCCAATCACCACCAAAATCTAATCATTTCCAGATCTCTGCATTACCAAGCTACCCTGTACATTTCATCAAAATCCATCCATATGTTTTTGAGTTATCTTGCTAACTAACAGACAAACAAATCTGGTAAAAACATAACGTCATTGGTGGATCTCTCTTTGTTCAAAGGGGAGAGTCCTGCCTTGGTGGAGGTTTGTGCTCTCAGAGTGTTTTTCTAGTTTGATTTCATTTGATCGTCCATTAAAATAATGCCTGTGCACATCATGCATTAAAAGGATAGCACAAAAAAGTCAAACTTATTTCCATTGTGGTCCATGCTCTTAGATGCCATTCTGCAGAAAACCACTTTTCCATGGCACCACAGTTGCTGCACAAACTTGAAAAAATAATAGTGGAGCGAACTAGTTCATGTGGTCTCTCGGGAAATGATTCATTCTTTTCCCTGCACGTTTTCAAAACAAGCGACAACACAAAACCTAGCTGGATGTTACTCTCGGATGGTAAACACACACAGTGTGTGTGTGTGTGTGTGTGTGTGTGGGGGGGGGGGGGGGCGTGTTCCTCACGTATTCATTCTCTAAGCCAATCAGAAACGCCTCATTACCACGTCATGGATATGTATGAGGAAGTGCCGGTAAACTCTGTTGATTTGCAATTCATTTTTTTACCCTCCAAAAACAGCTGGAAACAATTCGACCTACATGTTTTTTAAAATAGATCCAATGCACAATGCATTCCATAACAATAGAGAACACAGCAATATTAATGAAATAACCATGGCATGACACCTTTAACATACAGTCCAAAACACCCACAATAGCACATACACCACTATCCCCACCTGTCCACACCCTTGTCCCACCTCTTATTCTTGGATTTGGTCTAAAAACAAACTTTCACTTTAAAACTTTCAGTTTATGATCAGTTTAATGGATAGGGGCAGATTGTTCCACTCCAGGGCTCCTGTACAGTGTAAGTATTGCCCCATCTTAGTTCTAAACGTTGGGTAAACAGGTTAGTTAAGTTAGCCCTAGTCCTTTGGCTATGAGATTCTCCAGTGCTGGAAAACTGACTGTTTAGATGCACTGGGGTCCTGTTGTTAATGACCCTATGTACTATATTGAGCCTGAGCTGGATCACTCTAGTCTGGACTGGCACCCAATTGACCTCCTGGAAATATGTCCTTCCAATGTGGTCTTGAGGGCCCAACCCCATCACAACCTAAATTAATTTATTTTATGATACCTGTAATTTATTTTTAAGTGAGTTTGACAGTCCTGCTGCCCATGCTACACTGGTGTAATCAAAATGACATTGAACTAGGGTTACAGGCCAGAAGACAGAGGCTTTCCCTGTCCAATTGATATTGATATTTTAACTATAATCATGTGTTTTTAACTTGTCTGTTTTTGTATTTTTATAAACAGTGTGAACTGCTCTGTCTATGAATAGTGCTACACAAATAAACCTTGTTTGCTATAATGTGGTTCAGTTTCCACAACTTCACTGTTTTGTGGATTTTTTGTGTGCAATTTTGCATGTTTTTTTTGTTTGTTTGTTTGTTGTTTTTTTGTACAGCGTATGAATGTACATTGTATTCTGCGTCGTGATCAATCAGGACGCAGAATACAATGTACATTCTGATGCTCAGGTTCTATGTGATTCTAGAAGGTGATGTATAAACCCTGCAGACACTGACTGGTCAGAGAGTTGTCGCTGTCTGACCAATCAGATCAATCAATTTTCAAACAATCAATTTTGTCTGATAATATACAGATGTGGAAGTTTATTTATTTCGGCATCCTAAAGCATACAATCACAGAAGTCATTAAAAAAAGAGTCCCACAGTACATCTTTGCCAGGAAGAGGCAAGATATAAGATATACTGGCTTATACACAGTAAATTTTGCAGTGTTAAATCAACATTTAGAGAGTTTATTTAACTTCTTCTAGAGTGTATTTGGTCCCATTTTCTCCAAATTAACACTGCAAAATTTACTGTGTACAAGGCCTCCACCTACAGTTGGTGGATGACAGTTTAGTTAACAGTAAATGTATATTGGTACATTAATCCACATGATAAGATCCCATAATACTACACAATGGTGACAGCCCATAATACTACACCATGGTAACAGCCCATAATACTACACCATGGTAGCAGCCCATAATACTACACCATGGTGACAGCCCATAATACTACACAATGGTGACAGCCCATAATACTACACCATGGTAACAGCCCATAATACTACACCATGGTAGCAGCCCATAATACTACACAATGGTGACAGCCCATAATACTACACAATGGTGACAGCCCATAATACTACACCATGGTGACAGCCCATAATACTACACAATGGTGACAGCCCATAATACTACACAATGGTCAGTCCAGGAGATTCAGTCTTTGGCGACAGATGTACAAATTCAGAAAACATGAAACAAGTGAGTTTATCAACATTTCCCTGAGCAGATGACATGGAAGAACTTATCACTATGGTTATCACTTTGATGACGAGCTACTGTAAAGTCAGTACTGTCACTTTGACGACCAGGTACTGTAAAGTCAGTACTGTCGCTATGACGACCAGGTACTGTAAAGTCAGTACTTTCGCTATGACGACCAGGTACTGTAAAGTCAGTACTTTCGCTATGACGACCAGGTACTGTAAAGTCAGTACTGTCGCTATGACGACCAGATACTGTAAAGTCAGCACTGTCACTATGACAACCAGGTACTGTAAAGTCAGTACTGTCACTATGACGACCAGGTACTGTAAAGTCAGCACTGTCACTATGACGACCAGGTACTGTAAAGTCAGTACTGTCACTATGACGACCAGGTGCTGTAAAGTCAGTACTGTCACTATGACAACCAGGTACTGTAAAGTCAGTACTGTCACTATGACGACCAGGTACTGTAAAGTCAGTACTATCCTGGAGTGAAAAGCTCTCCAGGAATACTGAGTTGAGTACCAGTGGAAAAATGGCATTAAAGCTGTCATATTTATTTATAGGAAAATGTTTATATTTTTATTTCTCATATACCTGGGACTAAAAACAACTTTTGGTCTTTTATTTCCTTCTATAGTCATGTCCTTATTTATTTAATTAAATCCATGAATGTTTGAACTTTGAGTGTTGACATTCTTACAGTCAAAACTGTTAACATTTTCAGATATTTTTCAAAGCAAAAACAAATTACTCAGAGGAAATATTAAATAAAATATATTCATAGAAATGGAATGGGGTTATGAATTAAGAAGCCAACATCAATTTAAAAGTTTAAAAGTGAGAATGACAAGAATAAGTTTTGTTTAAAGAGATGATCTACTGTATACACACTATAAAACTGAAGATGGTGTTTGAGTAAGAACACATGGAACCAGTCCATTTTAGTTTTTTAGGTATTGACCCAGTGACCCTTGACCCTTGGGTCAACAATAGGTCAAAATCTATTCACAGAAGATGCAGAAATTCAAGACCAGTATTTTGATGCTCACTGGAAATCTGTATGTTAAAAAGTTATAGCAAAAAATCAATTGTGACCTTTATTATGACATTGAACTTTGACCTTGAGAATTTGTTCTTCAAGGTTCTGATGTCAATGCACATCAACAGTGAGAGCAAAACAAAGGTCTATGTAAAACTGAGTATACAGGAATGAAAAGGAAATTCCTGATTTATCCTATTACTGATCATTGTGAAAACACATTTTTGGTGACTGTGACCTTTGACCTACATTCACCAAAATTTTATGCGATACATTCTGGACCGCCTCACACTTTTCCTGAATATTTCATGGAAGTTGGTTGAGTAGTTTTGGCGTACAGTTGCTGACAAATGAACAAACAAAATCAAAACCAAAAAATTAAAACCAATTAGTTGTTTTTTGTTTGTTTGGGGGTTTTGGGGTTTTTTTTCTTTTGTTTTTGGGGGGTAATAATAATGAATGAATAATGACTAATTTTTCCATTTTCCAATTGAAGATGAAAAGAAGCAATGATACAGAGTGAATGCTCATAGTTTCGTCAGAGCAGCTGTTTGAAGACGTTGCTAAAGCTAACCCTCTCCACATTAGCTTGTAGCCTGTTAGCTCAGAGACCCCCCTGCCTTACATAAGTGACCTCTAGAGCTCATGTGTGACATTGTACAGATCTGTAGTTGTGCTGATTTGGATGAATGAGTTTGTTTCTACATGTTCTCCTTCTCTTTCTATCAGAGGCTCAGAATTAATGAGCTGTGTCTCAGATGCTTGTATATTATTTTGCTCTTTGAGCCCAATCGTGGGAGTCGGAGTCCTCCAGTTTATGTCTACATAGTTTTTGGCCACTTCATATTTTAACATGACGTCCTGGGCTTCTCTCCTGCGATGGCTGCAGAGGTCAGCCAACTTCCCTTCAGATGCATCACAGCTCTTTACATGATTTACAGTGTTTATGCTAACGCTTTATGTAAGAATGAAGATGTGAAGAGGCCATTTTTGTCTACACACACAAACAAACCACTGGCTGCTGATTGTACCAGCGCCTACAAACATATGTGACCCCCACCCCCTAAACTGCTTCCCACCACCAGTCACTCAAATGTACGTGCACCGATCCGATCCGATGGTGGCCTCCAAGCACCAGCACGTCCACAAATTCCACTGTTTCTTTTTTGTTTTGAATTGTTTTTTTGCCAATTATTATTTTATTTTTAGTTTTTATTTCTATTTTAAGGACATGAGGGAAAACAACAGACAAAAAATAAACAAAACAAAATAAGATACATAGCGAGAAGTTGTCTGAACCCGCTTTATCCTCACTAGGGTCACAGGGGTCACTGGGGGCCTAATCCAGCTCCAATGGGTGAAGGCGGGGTACACCCTGTATGAGTCTCCAGTTCATCTCAGGGTTGAACATATATAGACAAACAATCACTGTCACATTCACCCCTATGGACAATTTAGATTAACCAGTTAACCTATCAGTGCATGTGTTTATATGGACATGCACATAGTGAGAAGTGATCAATCAATACCAATATTATACTTTTTTACATCAGTTTTAGTCGATGACAGATACAAGCTGTTGATATTTCTAAGCTGATATTTGGAACCGATACTGATTTTTTCCAACCTTTATTATAATAAATGTCAGAAAATCTTCTTTTCTTGCAATTAATAAGTATGTTTATATGCACTTTGAGAAATTTTAATTATTGCCTTATTCCATTTAAAGGGAACATATCATGCAAAATGTACTTTTTAATGTTTTTCCAACACAAGTATGTGTTTTTGGGCATCATGGTAGTGCAGTGGTTAGCACAGAAGGTCCCTGGTTGTATTCCCACACCAGACCTTTCTGTGTGGAGTTTGCATGTTCTCCTCGTGTCCATGTGGGTTTTCTCCAGTTTCCTCCCACCATCCAAACACATGCACTGATAGGTTAACTGGTTAATCTAAATTGTCCATAGGTGTGAATGTGAGAGTGATTGTTTGTCTATATATGTTCAGCCCTGAGATGAACTGGAGACTCATACAGGGTGTACCCCGCCTTCACCCATTGGAGCTGGATTAGGGCCCCAGTGACCCACATGACCCTAGTGAGGATAAAGTGGGTTCAGATGACAAGAGAGAGAGAGAGTGAGTATGTGTTTGTCTGTGTGTGAGGAAACCCTTAAATTATGAAGAAAAATCATTCACTCTCTTTTCCCCCGGATCAATTTCTTGTTGGAGGGGGATGAAAACACTCTGTTTTGGATTTTTAATGTTTCATACGTCACATGCATGGATTAATTTAAATACCCCACCCCATCCCACCCCACCAGCTCAGATAACCCCACCTACTGGTCACAGACACCTCAGCTCAGACTCACAGATGGGAGGGGCTGGTCTGTTGGTGTCACTGTGTCCGTGGTGTCATGGCTTGTCTGGCCAGCCCAGGTCCAGATGAACCGGACCCAAACACGCACCAGGGCTGTTAACGGACCAGGATCTGAAGGCTGTAAAACTCTGCACTCAGTCCACTTTGATTCTCTCCAGACGATTTTATTTCATCGGTGTCTTTTTTCTCTTTTTCTCTGCCTGAACTTTGTCAGGTTCCAGTTCTTTCTGTTTTTCCTCTTGGTAGCATGTGGAAGAGAGGGGCGGAGTCAGCTGTGGCTCATTTGCATGAAAGCATGAGGCACTAAAACCAAGTGTTTTGAAAAGGGTTGTTTCTCCAGGTTAAAGAGGCTGCTATATCTGCATTAATGTGATATTTAGACCAAAGCATGTGACAGACAGGTCACTGAGACACCAGGGAACTGTGTCCACTGGTGGAAAATGGACATATGTCCCCTTTAAAGTTTGAGTTTTCAAAGTCATGTAAATGTAGAGGCTTGAAAATAGTTATGTTATGTAAAAGGTGTTTAAAAGTCACTTGGATGAAAAACAGGTACCCCTACAATTTTTATTTTATTCTTTAATTGGTTATTTTTCATTAAATAATTTGTGATGCATCTGGTTCCATTATAACTCATTTTGGTTAAGTGCAGTTCCTCACGCCGACCAATAGATGGCGCATACCGCACATGATAGAGAATAGATTCACGCACCAGAGGAAGAACAATAAACTCCTCTACGTATGAAGTAACAGCACGAAACATGTGCGCTGTCTATTCTTCTATCACAGGTTGGTAAACACTTAGAAGACAAGAGTACAATATAAACTGTAAGAGTCCTAAGATGTACGAGTTTATGTTGTGAGAAGTGTGAAACGAGAGACGGGTTTTGTAAAAGTATTTCTGTTAATTCATGTCGTGTTGTATAAGCTAACCTGTTTAAGCTAGCGGTCGAGTGTACGGAACATGCGGCAGGGGTGAAGTTCGCCCAGACGTCAGGAACCATTTGATTACTTTATTCAAAAACATTTATGAAACGGTTTTCGTACAATATGGCAATTACTGGTTTTATGTGTCACCAAATGTGCATATTGTGGGTTTATTCCCAAGTACCAGAAGTGCTATTGTAAAACTGTATTAAATACAGTGTGGTCATGTTAATGTCATTGTTGAGAACAGTGCCACATACTGGACACTTATAACAGTGCTCTATATAATTAATTGAAATGTTTATTCATGATTTGTTATTAAAATATAAATATGTGTATAGGATAAAAACTATATATGCATAAGACAGTTTAAAACAGACTCATTTCATGTTAAAGCTGTGTGAAAAAACATTTAAAAAAATGAGTTAATGTCACGTTGAAATTGTGATAAATATGATTTCATGATTTTATTTTTGTTGACAAATTTTGTATTTTGTTTAAAAGAAATGTGTTGAAAAGTAACAAAGAGACTATGCACACTGATGGTTAACTTTAGTCAGTCGATGTTGAAAATTCATAAAGGTGCAAGAACAATAAACTCCTCTACGTATGAAGTAACAGCACGAAACATGTGCGCTGTCTATTCTTCTATCACAGGAGTGCTAACATCACATTCACGTTGACTCCTCCTGGACCACAACCCAGGGGAGCAACAGTTTTGGGGGCTCGTCCGGGATTAGCGCCACCTGCTGGTCTGGCACTAATCATTAAAGAACCAAGGGATGCTGATCACCTGTTCCTGAGCCATCAACCTAAGCGACTGACTACAAGGAACCACAACCATGTCTGCTCTACGTGACCTGAGATGGGAAATCCAGCAAGAGCTTCACCAGCTGACCAGTGCCCACTGCAGAGACATTCTCTACAAGTTGGCCGAGTCGTTCAAGGATGAGGCGGGGGAAGATTTGCCAGGTGCGGAATCGACCGAAGTGGAACTCTTCGACTTCATTGTTGACTCATTGAGGAGTCCACAACTGAAGAGCCTTGAGGACCAGGGGATGTCTCACCTGCTTGCCTTCCGTGACCTCATCACTGGACTGCACACGGAAACTGGAGGAGTGGATGCAGAGGTGTTGGTCAACGATGATCCGGTCATAGTAGTCCCTGTGACCACTGGAGCTGCAGCACCAGCAACAGCATCAGGAAAGAACCACCCAACATCGACCTCTGTAGTTGCTGACTCAGGTTTAGTCAAACTGACTGAACTTACATCACTGTTGCCACGTAGAGAGTACAGAATCCATGGTGGTCAAATCTCTGATTTTGATTCTGATTTAAGTTACAATAACTTGTGTAAACAGCTTGATGAAGGGCTAAATGAAGGGTTCACAGAGGCTGAAATTATCAGAACGGTGTTTAAGATAATTAAGCCTGGTACCTTTAAAGAAATGCTTGTAACCAAAGATAGCCTTACTGTAGCTGAGTTGAAACGTTTCTTAAGAACACATCTACGTGAGAAAAGCAGCACTGAACTATTTCAGGAGCTGAGTACTGCTAAGCAAAATGACAAAGAAATGCCACAGCAGTTTATGTATCGACTAATGGGGCTAAAACAGCGTGTGTTAATTGCATCTAAAAACAGTAGTGGGTTTCATTATGACAACAAGTTGGTACAAGGTGTATTTATCCATTCACTGTATCAGGGTTTGAATGAAAAGTACTCTTATGTTAGACGAGACCTTAAACCTCATGTCTCAGACATCACTGTCAAAGATGACTTGATCCTGGAGCTCATTACAAGTTCTGTTAGTGAAGAGACGGAGAGATTAAGTAGACTGGGACAAAGTCACAAACAGAAAGCCATAAGTGTTAATGCAGCACAGTTAGAGATGGATAAAAGCTCTGTTAAAATGCAAACTGAAGTCCAAGCTAATCGTGTAGCTATCCAGGAGCTAACAGCACAGGTCTCCTCCCTAACCAAGAGTTTAGAAAAGGCCTTAACCCCAATGGTAAATACAGTAAACACCAGTGCCACACCACATGTCCCTACACAGCCAGTACTAAAACCCGCAACTAAAGGGAAGTGCCAAAAGTGTACCGCTCAAGAAACTGAGCACTGCGCACACTGTTTCCGATGTGGAAAGGAGGGGCACAGAGCTATAGGCTGTCTTCAGAAAAGCAATGTGTCGGGAAACTGGAGAAGGTCACTGGGGAGGGACCACCAGTGACTGAACCACCAGTAGAGTCCCACAACACAAAAAACCTGAACTCTGAACAGACTACTGCCAAGTTTCAAAAGCCACCCAACACAAAGCGTGTGGCACAGCTCATTGGTGGCAGGTGTATGATCAGTTGCCAGTTAAATGGAGTAAATCTACAGATGTTATTGGACAGTGGGGCACAAGTAAGCATTGTTGAAAAGTCATGGGTACAAGCAGCCTTACCAAATGTGAAAATACAGCCACTTGAGAGTCTACTCCCAGACCATCCACTTGAAATCACTGCAGCAAATGGGACAGATGTTCCGTTTGAGGGGTGGATAGATGTTCTGCTCGAGATGACAAGTTCACAGTATGGTTCTGTATCCTTGTATGTTCCAATGCTTGTTAGTCAGCAAAGTTTAAGCACTCCACTGCTGGGCTTTAATGTGATTCAAGAGATAATAATGGGAAACAGTGACCAAAGTGACAATATTAGCTTAGTGGACTTGCTGTCAGAAACTTTAAAGGTCCAGAAATGTAATGTTGAATCACTCATCTCTGTCACCCATACCAAGTCAATGAAAAATGAACCAGAAAGTCCAGTGGTGAGAGTTGGAAAAAAAGGACTCACTGTTCACAGTAACCAAATCTGTATGGTGAAATGTCACATCAGAGCATTTTCTGGAGGAGGAGAAATGTTGTTTGAGCCATCTGTAAAATGTAACTTACCGGATGGATTGGAGTTATTCCCAGCTCTTATTGATGTACCCGCTGGTGCTTCAAAAACTGTCAAAATCCCAATCCAAAACTCAACAAAGCGCAACATTTTCCTAAGTCCAAAGACTGTTTTAGGATTTATTTCAGACATCACTGAATACAAACCTGTGAATATTTGTTCCAGTACTGAAAATACAAACAAACACGCAGACAAGCCATTTTGTTGCTCTGCTCAAGTGACATGTGACAGTCAAGGTGAGGGTAAAGAGACATCTAACACCGCTCCCACACATCTAAGATGGCACCCAAATGTCAATTTAGACCATCTCTCGGAGAGAGATCGAGAGGTGGTTCGGCAGATGCTCTATGAACAGTCTGATGTGTTTGCTCATGACGAAGGAGACATTGGATGTATTCCTGGATTGCAGCTGAAAATCAACACCACTGACAACACACCAGTACAGAAAAGTTATAACTCCATTCCAAGACCACTGTATAAAGAGGTGAAGGAGTATGTTCAGAACCTTCTGAACAGGGGCTGGATCAGAAGATCAGTATCAAACAACTCGTCACCGGTTGTGTGTGTGCGTAAAAAGGACAATACTTTGCGCTTGTGTGTTGATTTTCGTGAGCTGAACCGAAAGACCATACCTGACAGGCATCCGTTACCACGGATACAAGATTTACTGGACAGTCTTGGGGGTAATTCCTGGTTCTCCATATTGGACCAGGGAAGTGCCTACCATCAGGGTTTTGTAAGTGAGGAGTCAAGACATTTAACCGCTTTTAGCACACCCTGGGGACTATACGAGTGGGTGCGGGTTCCATTCGGGTTGTCAAATGCACCGGCCGCATTCCAAAGGTGTATGGAGGGGGTGTTAGAAGGTATCAGAGACGAGTGCTGCGTACCTTACTTGGACGACGTACTGTGTTACTCCAAAACCTTTGATGAACACGTAGAACACCTTAAGCTAGTTTTGTGCAAAATCAGACAACACGGTATAAAACTTCGCCCAGCAAAATGTGACCTGTTCAAAAAGCAAATTCGTTACCTGGGTAGACTAGTGTCGGGAGAAGGAGTCCAGATTGACCCAAAAGATTTGGATGCTGTCATTGCTCTGAAAGAGAAGAAACCTCGCACAGTTGGAGAGCTCAGAACGTTACTGGGTTTTCTCAGTTATTATCGATCATTTATTCAGGATTTTTCACGTCTGGCAAGACCCTTATTTGAACTCCTTCAGAACACAAATGGAACAAACAATGACAATAAACCAGTACCAAAAAGGAGTAAAGGACAAACAAAGAAAGGAGACAACAACCAGCTTCCCTCTCGCACACCAATCATATGGACCAGTGAACATCAGGAAGTTGTGTCAAGATTTGTGGACATTCTGACTAATCCTCCCATTCTAGCCTATCCCAATTTTGACCTTCCATTTGTATTACATACAGATGCGTCAAACAAAGGCTTGGGAGCAGTCTTATATCAAAAACAAGAAAACAAACTTAAAGTGATTGGCTATGGCTCCAGAACTCTTACACCTGCCGAGAAAAATTATCACTTACATTCTGGTAAACTCGAGTTTCTAGCTCTCAAATGGGCCATCTGTGACAAATTCCGTGACTATCTATATTATGCACCGACTTTTACCGTCTATACAGATAACAATCCTTTAACCTATGTCCTCAGTTCAGCCAGGTTGAATGCAGTGGGTCACAGGTGGGTTGGAGAGTTGGCTGACTTCCACTTTGATATCAAGTATAGGCCAGGCAAAAGAAATGCAGATGCCGATATGTTGTCCAGACACCCATTAGATCTTCAGGTGCAAATGAATGAGTTCACAGAAACAGTTTTGCCAGAAGTCGTGTCTGCAGTGTGGCAAGGGAGTAATGCAGCCCAAAACAATGATGTACCATGGATAGCTGCATTACAAATGAGTTCTAATGACAACAGTGTGTCAACTGACTGTGTTTTGAGCATGACGTCCAAAGATATCAAAGCTGCTCAACAAGATGATGAGTCAGTCAGAGAAGTGATCTCACTCAAACTCAAAGGATGGATACCAAATGATAAAGATAAACGGACAATGAGTAAACAAACACGGAGACTACTCTTTGAGTGGAACAAGTTGGAAGTTGACAATGGACTATTGTACAGAAAAACAGAACACAACAAACAACTTGTCCTACCTGAGCAGCTAAGGCCAATGGTGTTAAAGAGTTTACACAATGACATGGGTCACATAGGCTGTGATAAAGTGATACATCTGGCTCGTGAGCGTTTCTATTGGCCATATATGCAACAAGACGTTGAAGATTATGTAACAAAAAAATGTCTGTGCATCAAACAAAAACGCCCAAATGTTCCCCAGAGAGCTCCAATGGGATCGATCACAACCAGTGCTCCCTTTGAGTTAGTCTCCATCGACTACTTACACCTCGAGCCAAGTAAAGGAGGGTATGAGTACATTCTTGTACTTGTCGACCACTTCACACGTTTCGCACAGGCATATCCAACAAGGAATAAGTCCGGCAAAACAGCTGCAGAAAAGATCTTTCAAGATTTTATTCCTCGTTTCGGGTACCCTGAGAAGTTGCATCACGACCAGGGACGTGAGTTTGAAAATGGTCTCTTCCAGAGGTTACAACAACTGTCTGGAATTGCTCACTCACGAACCACCCCATACCATCCACAGTGCAACCCCGTGGAGCGCCTGAATCGTACTCTACTCCAAATGCTTCGTACCCTACAGGAGGAAAAAAAAAGTGAATGGAAGGATCACCTACCTGAAATTGTACATGCTTACAATTGTACAAGGCACGAGTCAACAGGCTATTCTCCATTTTTCCTCTTGTACGGCAGAACCCCAAGGTTGCCTGTAGATCTACTGTTGAACCCGACAAAAGATACTGACACACACAACCATCAAACCTATGCTAAAAAGTGGGCTGATAGGATGCGTGTTGCTTACAAAATAGCTGCAGAGAACAGTCAAAAATCATCGGATAAAGGAAAAAAACAGTATGACAAACGCTTGAAAGGTGTCGCACTCCAACCAGGTGACAGGGTTTTGGTCAGAAACCTCTCTGAGAGAGGAGGTCCAGGGAAATTGCGTGCTTACTGGGAGTCAGCAGTACATCGCGTAATTGAAAGAGTGGGAGATGGACCAGTTTATAAAGTACAAGCAGAGAGAGGCAGTAAAGTGATGCGAGTGTTACACAGAAACCTGTTGTTACCTGTAAATGACTTACCATTAGAAGAACTGCCTGCAAAAGAAATGACAAAACGGAACCGAAAGAAAAGAACAGAGACCAATCCTAACACTGACAAAACGGACAATGACAGCTCGGAGGAGGAAGAGGAATATACTTACCACTACAACCTCCGTAGCCAAATCCCATGTTACAGACTCATAAACCCTCAGCAAAATGCCTCAAACCTTCCAGACCAACATACTCAGCAACCAGTACCTGTCATGCCAGAACAAAATCCTCAGAATCAGCAAAGGCTTCGTGCAACAGCTAGAGAGTTCTGCCCACCGGTAAGACGGGAACCGATCCCCATTCAGCAGGATGCTGAGGAGCAAATGGATGGACCAGCTTTGCTATGGGAAGAACGTCAAGGGCAATTGGAGGAGATGGATGGAGCTAATGGAGAACAGGAGGAACTGAGACGGTCAGAACGGAGAGCAAGGCCAGTAGAGAGACTTACCTATGATGCTCTGGGACAGCCATCATACCGGCCTTGGACTGTGGACGTAACACCTCTCTTACTCCCTACCTCTGTGCCGCTAGCTCAGAACTATATGCCATTTCCATACCCCACCCAACCCCAGCCATATGGTTATAACTGGTACACTCTCATGCATTAAGTCATCCTAAAACGAGAAATGTCTGGAGACATTTATTTTAAGTGGGGGAGAGTGTAGAGGCTTGAAAATAGTTATGTTATGTAAAAGGTGTTTAAAAGTCACTTGGATGAAAAACAGGTACCCCTACAATTTTTATTTTATTCTTTAATTGGTTATTTTTCATTAAATAATTTGTGATGCATCTGGTTCCATTATAACTCATTTTGGTTAAGTGCAGTTCCTCACGCCGACCAATAGATGGCGCATACCGCACATGATAGAGAATAGATTCACGCACCAGAGGAAGAACAATAAACTCCTCTACGTATGAAGTAACAGCACGAAACATGTGCGCTGTCTATTCTTCTATCACAGGTTGGTAAACACTTAGAAGACAAGAGTACAATATAAACTGTAAGAGTCCTAAGATGTACGAGTTTATGTTGTGAGAAGTGTGAAACGAGAGACGGGTTTTGTAAAAGTATTTCTGTTAATTCATGTCGTGTTGTATAAGCTAACCTGTTTAAGCTAGCGGTCGAGTGTACGGAACATGCGGCAGGGGTGAAGTTCGCCCAGACGTCAGGAACCATTTGATTACTTTATTCAAAAACATTTATGAAACGGTTTTCGTACAATATGGCAATTACTGGTTTTATGTGTCACCAAATGTGCATATTGTGGGTTTATTCCCAAGTACCAGAAGTGCTATTGTAAAACTGTATTAAATACAGTGTGGTCATGTTAATGTCATTGTTGAGAACAGTGCCACATACTGGACACTTATAACAGTGCTCTATATAATTAATTGAAATGTTTATTCATGATTTGTTATTAAAATATAAATATGTGTATAGGATAAAAACTATATATGCATAAGACAGTTTAAAACAGACTCATTTCATGTTAAAGCTGTGTGAAAAAACATTTAAAAAAATGAGTTAATGTCACGTTGAAATTGTGATAAATATGATTTCATGATTTTATTTTTGTTGACAAATTTTGTATTTTGTTTAAAAGAAATGTGTTGAAAAGTAACAAAGAGACTATGCACACTGATGGTTAACTTTAGTCAGTCGATGTTGAAAATTCATAAAGGTGCAAGAACAATAAACTCCTCTACGTATGAAGTAACAGCACGAAACATGTGCGCTGTCTATTCTTCTATCACAGGAGTGCTAACATCACATTCACGTTGACTCCTCCTGGACCACAACCCAGGGGAGCAACATAAACACCTTAATTGGAGTAAAGTTGTATATAAAATATAATTGCATTTCTCTAAGCATAAACACCTGGACACTCCCCCATCAGGAAATGACTAGAGACACAGTATGACAGCTCATATGTTATGCTTAATAAATCACAGTATAACAGTATGTACTAAATATACTGAGCTGCTGCATTGTCGCCTATACCTAGTCTCAGTGTTGTTGTTCTCTTTCTATTACATCTGCATAAAATCTCACACTTTTGTTTCGTTATTGTTTGTCTTCTATGGCACCAACTGGAAGCATACTAAAGATGTGCAACACCACCTTGTGTCTGGGAGTGAAATAGTAATTTGAATTTCTCTTGCTGGCATGTAAACTAGGAATGTCTAGTTGAATCCTTAATCTGAGTAAGGCAATTTGAATTTATTTTTGCATGTAAATGTAGTCAATGCTATACGGATATATTGGCTGATTTTTCAGTTTTTGTCTTGTATTGGCATGTTGCTTTGGCTGATATGCTCTTGTTTCCTCTCATGATTTACTGACAGGCAAAGTTCATGGCACCTCAATGTTTTTCTGTCCACACTGAAAATAATTATTCTTACCTCCGCCAAGGAGGTTATGTTTTTGCTGGGGTTTGTCTGTCTGTCTGTTAGTTAGCAAGATAACTCATAAAGTTATGGATGGATCTTGATGGAAATTTCATGACATGTTGGGGGTCTCACACAGAGTCCTGCACGGGTTCGGGTACCCATGGGTGGACCGCAAATTTTCACTAAATGGGTGCTGTGTCGGATACAGGTTCGGTTCCGGTCGGACGTGGGTGATCGCGGGTCTAATTTGCGGTTCATAGGCTAAAAAGAGCCATAGGTTAACAACATTTTTATTTGGCTCTGCCTTGGCTATGTCACTGTTCAGTATATTCGTGGCAATAAATGTTTGTTTAAGTTTGGCTATCTAACATTTTCTTTCAGGTTCGGGTCGGATATCGGGTTTATTTATAGCGGGTCGGTTCGGGTGCGGATTTTTTTTGTCGGAAAACGGGTCGGATACGAGTTTAAACATGACGTGTACGGGCGGTTGCGGTATGTCAAACTCAGAACCGTGCAGGACTCTGGTCTCACAAGGAACAAATGATTAGATTTTGGTGAAGATTTGGAAGAGATCCTGGATTCTAGATCACTTTGAAATGTATTCTCCATTTACCGCAATGTAAAATTTCATGAAATTTCACATCATGAAGTTTTCATCAAGATCCGTCCATAACATTTTGAGTTATCTTGCTAACTAATTAACAGACAGACAAACACTGGCAAAAACATAACCTCCTTGGCAGACCTCTCTTCATTTGGAGGGGGAGGGGTCTGCCTTGGCGGAGGTTTGCACTCTCAGAGTACTTTTGTAGTTGGGTGTAGTGATAATTATTGGGTTAACTGTCACCATTTGTATTTTATATTGGTCCTTCTAGTGGAATATTTACAAAACCATTGTATACATGTACATAAACCACCATATATGTGACCTGCCACCACGAAACCAGGCATAAGTCACACTGAGCCGTTCAGAGCTACAGCCAAATTTAGGCTGGAAGGCGATTTGTTATTTGTGTTTACACCTTATCAAAAAACGGTACCGTAACACCTCTATTTTCAGTTCCTGTGGTCATTACATTGAAATCCAATCAATAAAGGTGTTTATTGAGTCAATTATTTAAGCGGCGACAAAAGTTCAGGGATTGCTGAGCAAAGACAAAGACGACTTCCACCTCTTTTCGCCGAACACCCAAGTGTTTGGTACGAGGTAAAAGCCTATATTGAATGCTCTGTCCAATGGTCTAAGCCAAATGATTATAATACGTCGCACTTCTGTCCTATTATTATAATATATAAAACTTCTGTGACATGTCCATCAGAGTGTCCTTTAACATCTGTGAATATTTTTTGTCAATCGGATACGAATTATTATGCATTGCTAAGGACTTCCTACCCCAAAACAGTCCAAAACTTTAACGGACAATATCTAAAAATATGCAAATTGCAAAATATGTCCAAATGTGGATATTAAAATGGCCATAACTTTGGTTCTACTTGTGATAGAAACATAATTTTTTCACCATCTTAAACCTTAGTTTCCACTCTACCAAGCTACACAGATAACTCAGTTTTGATTTCTAGACACTTATGCCTGGTTTCGTGGTGGTGGGTCACATATGTGGAATAACACACCATCATATATATTAAAAACATGAGCTAACCAACACTAAAGTCATTTGTTTTGTGATTCATCTGATTAAACATTTAATGTATGAAGAGGATACTTTCTAAAAAATGATAGAGTAGTGTAATGATTGTAATTGATTAATCTGAATTCATGCATTAATTTGACCCACTTAGTTTTCAAAGTCCATGCTGGAAGACAGCTCTGTGAAACACCAAGACCAGGTTCAGGAGTTGAAGGGGACTCATGAGGGGGAACATAAGCAGGTCAGTTTGAACTAAACTTCAGACTAATACCTTCATTAACAGGACGCAGACGTTCAGCGCCGTTTGTTGTTTTTTTTCCCCAGTTTTGCGTCTCTTGGCAGACCCACAAAGCCACACCTGTTCACTGGTTACAGACACACCACCTGTCAGAAAGAAAAGGGAGGGGGGTTAAAAGGGGGAATAAACCGACAGTCAAAACAGAACCTGGACCTTCATCCATGTTTAATTTACATTGTGTTTACAAAAGAACAGCAGGGGCTTAATAAATAGAAAAAGATGAAATTCAATAAGTCACATGACAACAAAAAGGTACAAACACACTTTACATCAGTGGTTCCCCACCTTTTTGTCTTTCCAATAATTAATTCAATAACATTTCCTTCTTCAAATCCCAGGAAAAGACACCTATTTGATATGATAGATAGATAGGAAAGATATATAGATAGATAGATAGATATATAGATAGATAGATAGATAGATAGATAGATAGATAGATAGATAGATAGATAGATAGATAGATAGATAGATAGATAGATAGATAGATAGATAGATAGATAGATAGATAGATAGATAGATAGATAGATAGATAGATAGATAGATAGATAGATAGATAGATAGATAGATAGATAGATAGATAGATAGATAGATAGATAGATAGATAGATAGATAGATAAGGCATAAATAAAGCATCACTGTAAAGGTTTTTACACTGGCAACAGGTGTTTTTTGAGGCATACCACAAATAATATATTACACTAAACTGTAATGGAAAGACCTTTTTTTTTGCAACAACTGTGAAATGAATTTAAAAAAACAGATGTTGACGCACATTACAACATGTGAAGAAGAAGAATTTTAACAGAAACACGGTGCAGTATGTGGACACCAGGAAACCACAGCATTTTTAATGAAATATAGAACATTAATGAATATATCTGTAAAAACAGGATATTTACATTTGTCGCCATCTTCATAGAATGACTTCTCATATCATGTGATTGTTGCATTAGTGATTTAATAAGAAAAAACATTACACGCCTAGTTTTTTTTTTTTTTTACATTTATTAAATATTGACAAAGTTTTGCACCTGATGTTCAACAGAAACGTGGTGTCTGTCAACTCACTATATATTTTTATTTGTATATTTTTATTTTTTATCAATTACTAGGAATTCCAGGCCACCTTAAGGTTGAAACACATGCTTTACATGTATTTATAGGATTAATGGATTTTACAGTTTAAATCAGTAGATGGTTTTTACTGATGATGGATGTTTGGGTTTTTATGCTTTCATGACTTAACTGTTAAATAAAGGTTAGATAAAGTCAGTTCATGCATATATTTGTGTCTGTGCAGCACTAGTTGCGGTGTAGATGTAAATATTTCCAGTCCTCATAAACAGGTCACTGTGTCCTTTCTTCTTCTGCTCCGGTTCATCCATTTTCCTCTAAAAACTTTACTTGTGAGGATATTCAGCCGTCACACTCAGATCTTTTTTCCTTTAAGTGGATCTCTGGGTGGCCATGGGAGAAATCTGCTCTGTTTTTCTTCACTTATCCATTATTCACCTCTGCATCTGGACCACCATACATCTTCATTTGAGTCCTTAACTACCTCACAGTTTGGTCAAATAGATTCTGACTGATTTATTTTATAAAAGTATGTACAGTTTAGCATATTTAAAGCAGTCGTTCCATGGTTATTTCATTAATATTACTGTGTTCTCCATTGTTATTGAATACATTGTGTGTTGGTTCTATTTAAAAAATAGATTTTTTGTTTCCAGCTGTTTTTTTCACAGTAGAAAAATGACTTGAGATCAAACAACAGAGTTTACTGGTACTTCCTCATACATGTCCATGACACGGTGATGAGGCGTCTCTGATTGGCTCAGAATGCATGAAGGAACACTCTCCCCTCCCCTCTCGCTGTGTGTGTACCTAAGTAGCATCAAACTAGGTTCTGAAAACGTGCAGGGAAAAAAACAAGGCTTTATTTCCACAGAGACCATATGAACCAGTTTGATCCACCATTTTTTACCAGTTTGTACAGCAGCTACTGTGGCTCCGTTTTCTCTTGTAGATGCTAATGCTAATGCTACTTCAGATTTGCTGCCAGGGATTGACTTAACCACACGTGGGTGACGCTAAAGTCCATCTGTCATCAGATGGACCGTCTTTTTCTGGGTCCCTGGTTCCTCCTGTTGTTTTCTGTGAATGCAGTATGCAGCCAGTGGAGGTGACGAACCACTGTCAAAGGAGCATGTGTTAGTAAGTCTGTGTGACTCATCAGATTCCAAAAGGAGCATGGAGAAGTGGTTTTCAGCGGAATGACACCTTTAATGTCTGAAGCAGATACTTTCTAAGAAATCATAGCATGGTGTAATCCTCTGCATAGACCAGTCAACTCCAGTTAAACCAACAGATTGTTTTCCTTGGCATCTGACCTTTCATTGCTGTCATTTTAAAATCCAACAGGCCATGTTGCTCACCCTCCTAAAAATATACATATTTCAATACAATTGGAAAGCAAATGATTGTTTACATTTGTCTGATGCATCGGTTGCCAGTGAAAAAGGGCAGATGATTTTCCTTCATGCAGTTTGTGTGTACATGTACAGAGTAGAGTACCAGGACATTTTCACACAAAACCTTAGCTTTTGTTTTTCCACAGGTCATTCCTTTGGCTATTGATGAGTCACAGAATATCTGCTGATGCTCAACAGCATGGTAGACTTTACAGAGTTCTGCAGCAAAATATTTTGTCATCTTGAGGTGATGCAGATTGCCGAAAAAAACAAGTGAAGATGCCCCTGCAGCTCGTCTGCTCCTTTTATGCTTTTCTGAGCCCACATGTCTTTAAGTTACACCCTTTCCTTTGCTACTCACATCCATATCACAACCATAAAGAGAGCAAAATGCATGGGTTTCACCTTTACTGCTTTTTCTGATGACACTGTATTCATTTGTCCACTCTGAGTGAAACCATGTCTTTGTTTTCGGCATCTTTCTGTTTCAGATATTGCTAACAGCATGTCAAAAAAGTAAACAAACTTCCACGTGCTGCACATGGACGTTTGTTTACTTTTTCAACCCGATGATATTGTATAATTCATGTACACCACTTTTGACCAATCTGTGCTCTTGCTTTTGTTAGATCAATTGTGATATGGCCATAAGCAGCATTGGGTTTAATTGTAATTCAAAAAGTCAGACAAAATTAGCCTCGTAAACTACACCAACCTGCCTAGCAGCCACAAATATTTTTGCCCGGTGTGTTGGTCTAGTCTCGCTAAGCCTAGCATTAGCCACACCAAAAACCCTGTTTGAGTGTTTGGGTCGGGGCTTGACGGGATGATGACATGAATCTGTGACAGTGGAAACACCACAAGGAAGATGGCTACAGCTACAGACAGTGGGTTTTCCATTGAACAAGTGTATATATTGTATATGGGCATGCATAGAATGTGCTGCTCTATTCTGTGCTGCTGTAAACCTGGAATTTCCCCTAGTGGGACTAAGTAAGGGATAATACATGTATTATCCCGCTTATTCTACGGGTTATTACAGTTTATTACTGTCACTACTCTAACAGACTAGTGTTGTGAAATAGGCGGGGCAGACAGAAGGGGGTGCAGACAGTTTTAGGTGGAGAAAAGAGAAAGACGGATGTACACAGTCAGGTCGGCGACCGGAGCAGGTGTTGTCCCGTTCCTGCAAATAAATACTGAAAATGAAGCTCACTGAAACCGCTCCTTGTTTTATAAAAACCAGCATAGAGGAGTTAACCGAGGGGTAAAATACTGGAGATGAGATGAGGACGGCAATTTCTCCTGATTTCCTGACTAAGGTAAGGATAACATCAGGATAGGTTAACATTGGATAAGCTAGCAGTTACAACGAAGCTAATATTTACTTTAAAAGTGGCCGAACTACCTGCGGAGTGATATGGTACAGTGAATCTGAAGTGACAAAACCCGTTGCCATGGGCAGCGGGTTAATGGCGCAGGGGGCGGTTATCAAAAAAAATCCGCCTGCTGACATCATTCAAAGTGAACGGGACGTTCTAGAGGACCGTAGAATAATAAAGGAATATCTTATCTTATCTTAAAAGATGAACAGAAAGAGTCACTCTGTTCATTCCTCTTGATTTGGGTGTTTTTGGCTGGTAACAGTAAAGGTTTAATATACCAGCTCACTCCACTGGTAGCAAAAAGGCTAATCTGACTTGTTTATGTCCACGGCATGACCCCTGCCACTGCTTTCTGTCGCTGTGAGAAAAAGTTAGTCAGTGACTGCTCGTAGCATTGGTCTATACCTGCACAGATAATTTGAACCACAACAGCCCACAGCCCTGAGCACATGCTAGTCTTCTGTCCCTGTGGGTCCAGACTATAGTGTGACACTTATAGTCTGGATTGTCAGGTTACAACAAACAAGTGTTCAGCACACTTCATGTTTATGTGGGTAGAATTCAATAAGGAGGACAAACAAGCGTCTGGCTTGGGACTCCGCCAGAGAACAGACACGGCTCTGAAAAACTGGACTCTTTAAATGTAAAGCCGTATGGATGACCACCCTACGCTAACTGCTAATTATGCTAACGTCTAAACCTAATCACTGACTGCACTAATCACATGGTATTTTATGCAGTGTGAACATACACACAGAAAATGTATAATACATATAGATACAGTAATACACCAATTAAAAGTCATGTGTTATGTGTACACAATTAATGATATCGCATTAGCTTAACAGAAGCAGCAACAGTATGTGGGGGGTGGAGCTTAGCAAAACTTTAAATGTATATATATATATATTTATTAATTTTGCAGAAGTCATGTCCAGCCATTGATAAAGTTAGCTTTCAGGACAAGATGGGGTAGTGATGTGTGTGTGTGTGTGTGTGTGTGTGTGTGTGTGTGTGTGTGTGTGGAGGGGGGGTTAGCATGCCAATACCAGCCTCCAAAAAAACTATGCCATAGCTGTCATGGAGATGTACTTCAAAGGTGGAACGGGAGTGAATTTGGGGGGGGTGGGGGATCTGAGCAGTGGAATGTGAAACAAAGTAATACGACCACATTCAGAGACATCGGCCGAGTTCCTGCTGCATGAATCAGTCTGTGGGTCACGGACGTAAAAACTACCAGTGACCTGCTGTTTAGAATAATGAACACATCGAAAAGGACCAAGAGAAAAAACAAGAGTTTGGACACTTCCACTGTGGGTGTTAGAAAGAATCACACGTATGGGGTATATGTGCAAACATATCCTCCTGACACCCCCTTTTTTAACATTAAATAATTGACTTTTTTGGTAACAACACAATGATGCAATTTAAATCTTTTTTTTGTTTTTTACAGAATGTCCTTTGCAGTGGACAACGGCTTTAGTTTTTTTATTTCTTCAAAAAAAGCGGTGAAATTCTTGTCCATGACAGAGGACAAAAATGCATTGCTGGGTGTATGTATGTATGTATATATATATATATATATATATATATATATATATATATATATATATATATATATATATATATATATATATATATATATATATATATATATATATATATATATATATATATATATATATATAATTATGTCACAACTCTCCACAGACAGGAGTAAAATTGTGCAGCACCTCCTTGCCACAATCTGATCACCTCCTTCCTGTCTTTTAATAATAATACATTTTATTTGTAAAGCATTTTACATTTGAAGTCAAATCTCAAAATGCAGTCAGAAGATAAAATCAACACTTAAAATCAACAAGTTAAAATGAAACAGTAAAAGCTTCTCTTAAAAGGAAGGTTTTAAGTCCTTTTTTAAAAAAAAGCATTCATCATCTGTGGAGCTCTGAGATGGTTGGGGGGGGCTTCCACAGACTGGGTGGGCGGGGGGGCAGCCTCAAAAGGCCCTGTCACAGAGAGTTTTGAGCTGAGGTGCGCAGAGAACATAATGAAAGAGAAGAACAACAGCAAGATGAAGAACAAGACAAAGAGGCAGCATCAGTAGAATCAGATACAGACGTGCCTCCTTTAGGTCATAAGAGGCAGATGCTGAAAGTACAAAAATGCAACTCATCACCATATGAACTTTGACCCTAATCGCAGATGAACAGTTGGACTGGATCCAATAGAACATGTTGATCAATAGAAGCAGAACATGTTCAGGCTGTTCTGTGTGAATGTGTTCTACGTCTGGACAGTGGATCCAACAGGAAACAGGTGGAACCGTCCAATCGCCGCCTGAAAGTTCATCGCCTTGTACACGATGCGAAGAATCCAAGTCTGAGCCACGTCTCGAAGACAGGTAGGAGTCCCAGAAGGACAGAGTCCACCAGGAGAGCGTATGTGTAAATGTGTCCCTGTCAGCAGAAGCCCAGAGCAGGGTGCATTGTGGGTCAGAAATAGTCCAAGTGCACAGGGGACAATGGTGTGGGTTATATTTAGAAGCAACAAACTAATGAAGTGACAGCGACGTTTTAATGGGGTGGACGGGGGTGTCGGAAAGCCCGGATCAGGATCAGACGGAGCAGGGTTGTGCTACGTTACGTGTCCCCACAAAGAACTGTTTCCCCTGGACACTGGAGCAGACTTTCTTAAAAATCTCAGCTTTATATAGTACATAGGAAGGTCGTTTCTGCAACTGAAGAAAATGAAATCAAAGAAAGTCATCATTATGAGATGAAATGTCACAATTTGGAGATTAAAACATAGTTATGACACAAAAAGTAACAATTATGAGAAAAAAAATCACAATTATGAGATAAAAAAAGGATTTTTGTTTAGTTTGGTTTGTTTGTTTGTTTGTTTGTCAGCAGCTTTATGCAAAAACAAATGGACCAATGTTCATGAAATTTTCAAAAATGGTGTGAGGTGGTCCAGAATAGATCCCATTAAATATTAGTGAATGTGGGTCAAAGGTCAAGATCACAGTCACTCAAAATGTGTTTTCGCAATGACAAGAGAAAGAGCAAATCAGGTCAAATGTGTGCAAAGGGGGCGGGGTTTGTTGTGCACCACTTGTTCAATTGTAGAATATTGTAAATATTTTTACTGTACTGATATACTGTAGATTATTTCCTTCATGTTTACATGGAAATGTTAATTTGGCATAAAGGTTTCCATGGAAACAGGTGTATTCCATTTTAGTTAATTGGGCTTTAAGAGCTGGAGGTACAGAGGCTTCTGATTGGACAGAACGCCCACTTAACGCCTGGATTTCTACTGGAAGAAAATGATAATATGTAGTTCCTATTTAGCTTAAGTTTTAGCTCAACTCTAAACATGTTAGATCAGATACTACATGTGATTTTTGCATTTATTTTTGTAAAAATGATGAAGCAGCAACTCAACTGAATCAACCATAAGAATCAACAAACTAATGTCGGTGGCGCAGAATACAGTGGAAGAGTGGAATAAACCCACTTCCTGTTTGGGTCATGAAGGAGAAAGCAGTGAGTGTGAAAACCTCCGACCTAACTTGTAACTTATATGACCAAATGTAATACTTTTACCATAGGATTAGTGTAATACATGTACATTACAGGACTATACGACCTTGAACAGCTAATGTTTACCTCCAAACAGGGTTCAAATTACAGGGGGTACCAGGGGATACTTAGTACTTCCCAAATGCGACGAAATTTTACTTTGGAGGGGGTTAAAAATTATCTATTTTTTCTTACATTTACATACTTGAAAAATATGTCCTTATCAACTATTCATCTCTGTGTACTAAGAGTAAACAAATGTAATTTATAATTCATCATTGCATACTTTGAAAAACACCGTCAAGCCCCTTTGGAATTCTGAAATGGTTTTACATCCTGCCCGAGAAAAATTGTCGCTTTCTCTGCTGAAATTTCTCACACATTCTTCTCATATGTGGTACTGGTGAGAATGAAAGAAGAACCAACGAACAGGTGGGTAAAAATTGTACAAATCCTGCCATAACACAGCTCTGTTCTGTCTATATTGAACCATGCATTTTGTTTTGCTAATATTCTGTTTAACCTAGCTAACTTAGCTTTATTAGCAATAGACTGTGACCAGCTAGGTTGTCTCAGATATTATTTATGGGTCGTTGGGGATGTGTAGTAATGAAATAATGGGAGTTCAAATACATCTTTGTCTGCGCAGTTTGGTTTGTGGACTATCTGCTGGATGTACAAGTGTTGTCATGAATACAGAGGCAACCTACTTTTTTGGTTTGTTAATTCATATATATGTGTTAGCAATGACTTTTCTTTTAGTCACATCAATAGGCGTTTAGTGTAGCCTAATTTCCCTATACGGTTAGACACCATGCACAGCTGCTTTAGAAAAAAAGCCTGTGGTATGTGGATATAAATCTGACATGTGACATCATCACCATCTGCCCCAGAATGCTGACCCCTCCTGACGCTGGAATTATAATTCGAACACTACCTCTAAAAGAAACAAACAACTTTAATAACCACACGAAACACCATTGCTAATAAGCAAACCGCTATAGCCTCTGATGCTAGCCCTTCCAAAAGTGACAGAATAACCATGACTCAGCTGCAGCGAGCGAGTTTAAAAGAAGACATCTCTACCCTCATTCAAAAATCATTGTTGCTTTGACAGAAACAATGCACTCTGTTCAACAACAACTGACTTGCAGGTGATAATTTTAAGATATGTTGAAGTCCCGAAAGCCCAATATGTGGTGCTCTTGGATCGTATTGAAGATTTAGAAAATAGGTCACGCCGAAATAACTTGAGGCTCATAAATATTCCAGAAGGCAGTGAGGGGGTTGAGAATGCTGTTAACTTCATGGTGAACATGATTGTGGAGATCACCGACAATGCACTGTTTGACTTTACTCCAGTACTAGAGCGAGGGCAGAGTGGGCACGAAATCTGACAAAGCAGATCACCCCCCATGTCCCTACGTGGTGTGTTTCCAATGGCACCAGGAAAAGGAAAAACTACTGCAATGGCCCAGACAGCACACAATCATGTACCAGGACGTTACCCTGACAATATATTCAGACTACAGTGTTGCCCTGTTAAGGAAATGGGTTTAATGGCATCAAACAAACATTTTATAGGAAGGGTCTAAAATTCCGCCTGTGTTATCCAGCTGTCCTGCGAGTCTTACACAAGGAAAAAACCTTTGATTTCAACACACCAAAGGAGGCATGAGCTTACTATGATCAACAGGTGGTGGGTGAAGAAGACGTATAAGACCTGGAATGTTTACACACGTCTGCTTGGAGGACGTTCTGACATGTCTGGAATTGGAATGGGATTGGTCAATATACTCGGTCATGAGGACTATAGGTATTTTACGGATCATTTTTTTCCCTTTTTCTTTCTTTCAATTCCCCTTGGTAAGTGCATTTACTCTGTCTGAAGTGGATAGACAACTGCCACCTGTTATATGGCTCTGCTATGTTTACTGGTCGGACTTTTCATTGGTGTCTTCTGTTTTCACTGAACACAACTGGAGGAACATCAGCAGCCTGTTATTTGACTATGGGTGTTTTTGACTTAAATTTTAATATGGAAATAATAATAATAATAATAATAATAAATTGTATAGCACATTTCATACAAACACTGTAGCCCAAAGTGCTTCACATTGATTAAAATTGAAAATACAATTTTAAGACAGGGTGAAATTAAAAGAATACATTAAAATTCGATTGCACAAAAATTATAGAATTACAAAAGTACAAGATTATAAAATTTCAATAAATAAAAATACAAGAGTGCAGATAAACTGATTATAAATACATGATAAAAAATACATTAAAATGGTGTAGTACTAAATGGTCATGGACTTTTCACAGTTTATAGGAAGAAAGGGTGAATCAGAAGTTTCAGGAGTTAGAAGAGAACCTGTAGTCTGCCCATGTTCTAGAGCAGGGATGCTCAATACTGGTCCTCGAGAGCTACTACCCTGCATGTTTTAGATGTAAACCCATGGGAAATGTTCTGTTAGGGTTCACAAAGGGACTTATTTTCATGGATATGTATGAGGAAGGACTGGAAAACGCTGTTGTTTGACCTCAAGTCATTTTTCTACCCTCCAAAAACAGCTGGAAACAAAGTAACCCGGATGTTTTTTAAACAGAACCAATGCACAATGCATTCAATAACAATGGAGAACACAGCAATATTAATGAAATTACATTGGAATGATACCTATAATGTTTTTCTTGAAATTAGAGAAAATGAAGTACTTTACTAGAGGCTCAACAAGACAATTTCATAAGATGTGGGACCCTTTGATATTGTACTTTGAAAACCTCAAGATCCTTCCATAACCTTATGTAGATCTGAAATATATATTTGGTCTTGATAAAATATTGACATATAATTCAATGTATAATGCCCCCACTGTCTGTCACTTTTAGTTTTTTTTTCTTTTAAGTTTAGTTCATTTCGGTTTTTCACATTTTCTGCAGTAAACATGGGTATTGCAGGTGGGTGTGTTCTGTTTATCAAAAAAAAACAATCCAATTCAAGTTATTGCATTTAAATACATCGTATTTTGTACTTACTTGAATGAAAATATACATAAAAAAGACTGGAATAAACCAGTGATGTTATTCAGAATTAAGTTTAATTAGGAATAGCCATTTTCTACTGGATTTAGTTGTTTACATGGTTCATCTGAAAGAGGAATTAACCTATATTCTGAATTAAACAGGAATAATAACTCATGTAAACAAGCACAGTGTGGCAGTAACGGCGGTAATGCAGGGTCTCTGCAGATCCTTATGAAGTCTTATTTATAATATGTGGTTTTTAAGGTCTTAAAAAGCATTATATTTCACAATTTATTTTTTCAAGTATGCCATTAAATTTCACATAAGAGGTATTAATTTTCATCTGGGTAGCCTACATTAATGAAAAACATATGTCTGGATTTTTTCCACGCTAGTTTTTTATTTAGCTAGCATCGTTTGTTATCAGATGCTGAAACAGTAGATGTTTGCTCTATCATAGAGCTGTTGTGTGTCTAATAGAACAGAAATCACACTGCAGGGGGCAGTGTGTCATTTTAGCAGCATTTACGTCATTGAGTAGAACAGACGAAGAAGAAGTGGTTGAACAGACATACGTGAACATGAACCCAGACAAGGAAGTGACAGTTCAGTGCTAAGTGTGTTTGAGGAGCCGAAATACAACAGTTGGTTCAAAAACAAGGTGTGAATATGAAGCACTATGTAAAGTATGTGGTAAAGACATGACGTTTGGAACAATGGGCTGTAAAGGCCTTAACGCTCACATGAAAGGGGAAAAGTATACACACTATGATGCTAGTCAGACAACAACGGTCCCCATGACAATGTTCACCCCAACGCTCACAAATGAAAAAGCAATGACAGCTTTGACTTTAGTGTCTCTGGGTCCAAACACAAGTGCTTTAGCTGCATTCGCCCCAACCGCTATGCTAAAGGCATAAATACTGTGGGTTCAACCGCTATGCTAAAGGTAAAAATACTGTGGGTTCAACTGCTATGCTAAAGGTAAAAATACTGTGGGTTCAACCGCTATGCTAAAGGTAAAAATACTGTGGGTTCAACCACTATGCTAAAGGTAAAAATACTGTGGGTTCAACCGCTATGCTAAAGGCATAAGTACTGTGGGTTCAACCGCTATGCTAAAGGCAGGAATACTGTGGGTTCAACCGCTATGCTAAAGGAAGAAAGATTGTGGGTTCAACTGCTATGCTAAAGGCATAAATACTGTGGGTTCAACCCCTATGCTAAAGGTAAAAATACTGTGGGTTCAACTGCTATGCTAAAGGTAAAAATACTGTGGGTTCAACCGCTATGCTAAAGGCAGAAATACTGTGGGTTCAACCGCTATGCTAAAGGCATAAATAGTGTGGGTTCAACCGCTATGCTAAAGGAAGAAAGATTGTGGGTTCAACTGCTATGCTAAAGGCATAAATACTGTGGGTTCAACCGCTATGCTAAAGGTAAAAATACTGTGGGTTCAACTGCTATGCTAAAGGTAAAAATACTGTGGGTTCAACCGCTATGCTAAAGGTAAAAATACTGTGGGTTCAACCACTATGCTAAAGGTAAAAATACTGTGGGTTCAACCGCTATGCTAAAGGCATAAGTACTGTGGGTTCAACCGCTATGCTAAAGGCAGGAATACTGTGGGTTCAACCACTATGCTAAAGGCAGAAATACTGTGGGTTCAACCGCTATGCTAAAGGCATAAATAGTGTGGGTTCAACCGCTATGCTAAAGGCATAAATAGTGTGGGTTCAACCGCTATGCTAAAGGAAGAAAGATTGTGGGTTCAACTGCTATGCTAAAGGCATAAATACTGTGGGTTCAACCCCTATGCTAAAGGAAGAAAGATTGTGGGTTCAACCACTATGCTAAAGGCATGAATACTGTGGGTTCAACCGCTATGCTAAAGGAAGAAAGATTGTGGGTTCAACCGCTATGCTAAAGGCATAAATACTGTGGGTTCAACCACTATGCTAAAGGAAGAAAGATTGTGGGTTCAACCACTATGCTAAAGGCATAAATACTGTGGGTTCAACCGCTATGCTAAAGGAAGAAAGATTGTGGGTTCAACCGCTATGCTAAAGGAAGAAAGATTGTGGGTTCAACCACTATGCTAAAGGCATAAATACTGTGGGTTCAACCGCTATGCTAAAGGAAGAAAGATTGTGGGTTCAACTGCTATGCTAAAGGTAAAAATACTGTGGGTTCAACCACTATGCTAAAGGTAAAAATACTGTGGGTTCAACCGCTATGCTAAAGGTAAAAATACTGTGGGTTCAACCGCTATGCTAAAGGTAAAAATACTGTGGGTTCAACCGCTATGCTAAAGGTAAAAATACTGTGGGTTCAACCGCTATGCTAAAGGCATAAACACTGACCAAATGCTTTAAACTGAACCTAGAGTCTGCTTATTTTTCTTTACTATATGTATTTGTTCTGCAGTCGTGGTCTTATTTTTTATACTCAAAGGTCTTAAGATGGTTTTAAAAAGCATTATATTTGCTTGTCAGAAATGTGCAGAGACCCTGTAACGGCGACAGCGGCCAAATGGAAGTGCCAGCTTAGCAGAGATATAAACGGTCCCACGCCGTCCAGCGCTGAGTGATGCAGTGACAAATGCGTGGAGGGGAAGTTGGGCACAAAAGGGATGATGACACCAGCAGAGAAGCATGAGGACACCCAATATGTGTGTGTGTGTGTGTGTGTGTGTGTTATGGCGTCCTCTGTCCATCACATGCCTCAGCGCTGACTCTGACCCGTTTGGACCGCTGACATGGAGGTGACAGGACATGACATGTAATGTGTGGACATGTGCAGTAATCCATCACCAGGAGAATGTTGACAGTCCATTCAACTCCAGCTGGACGTGTGTGTGTGTGTGTGTGTGTGTGTGTGTGTGTGTGTGTGTGTGTGTGTGTGTTTTACATTTATATTTAACCTCTGATCATCTGCCGTTCCTTCGCTTCCTCACGGTTCTGTCTCGATCTGGTCAAAGTTTTGGACAAACTTCATCTTAAATCCTCAATATTATATCTGTTCTTGTCATGAACCTTCAGAAACAGACATATAACAAACCCTTTAACACATACAGACCCACTCTTTATCACCATTATCCAATGAATTGTGCATTTTTTTCCCAGTGAAATTCATCTATTTTCTTGTGTAATTGACTGATCATGTAGATGTTTCTAAAAATGCAAAGGATATCATTTTAAAAGTGAAAGAAATGAAGAAAAACTGACTTTTTCAGTAAAATGACAGAACAATAAACTCAACACCAAATCTATTTTTGCTCATTTCTAGTCCAAATATCTTTGCTGGATAATTTTCATTTGTTCCATTAGTGTATTTATTTATTTATTTTTATAGAATTAAGCCGAAAAAATGTGTTCAGTTAATGACAAAGTTACTATTTTTTTCAGTTTTCTGTATTTTTACTATAATAGGTTTCAGTCACGTGACTATGACGACGTCGTCAGGAAGTAACTCTGTACTATGCTACTATGGAGGGAACCATTGAAGAGAGCATGTGTTGTACCTATTTAGATCCAGTGTCAAAACAAGAGATACATACAGTTAGTTTAAAAATTTATTGGACGTGACCCATATCTTATGAAAATGAATGAATTTTCGACAAAACTCAAAGATTTACCAACAATCAAGGCTGTGGATATAACGAACTACCTGGTCCTACATACATGCTACAACACAAAGCAGCAAATAAAAGCCTAAAAAAGTTTGGAGGCATATAACTTATTTGTCAGTGGGTGAGTCCACAACCTCGGTACCAAAAGGCTCAACGATAATTATTATTTGTTCTTTTCCAGGGTAAATGTTCTTTTTGTAAATATGTGACATCAAGATGTTTGTTTACATTAATCCCAGCTAGCAGTAGCAACTAATGCAAACAAACATGCCTGTAGGTAAACCACTCTAAACCACTGGAACTAAAAAAAAGTTTACATTCAAACATTTCTCTGACGAAGTGGTCCCTGCAGACACAGGTATTAGCATTAGCATTAGCATTAGCAGACTCTGCTCCTCCCGACCACAAACACAGATTTGAAATCTACTTTTAACTGTGTTTTTCTGCCATTTATCACCTTTATGACTTAAAATCTTTGGTACAATCTTCTTCTTCTCTCTGTTAGACAGATTAGTGCAGCTGTAAACTACACAACATGTAGGCATTTTCCCAACGTACAAATCATTCAGATTCACTTCCTGATCTCCATCTGACATTCACACACTGACTTTATACCAGTGTGACGTCACGTTAAACCATCCTAAAGTGTTTATGAACATTTGCAGGTTCAGTAAATTCAATGTTAGAACACCTGATTTTTACCAAAATGAAAACTCTTTAACATGAACCATATAAACACTTAGTTCCAGTTTAAAATAGCTATTCCAAATTAACCTTAATTCTGAATAAAGTCAGTAGTTTATTACACTCTTAATTGTGAATCTGATCATTCCTCTGACATGGAAACAGTTCATTGTTCTTTAACATTATTCCTGTCGTTCTGCACATGCTCTTGGTCTTGTCGAGAAAACACACACATATTAGTTTGTTGATTCAGTCGAGCTGCTGCTTCATATTTATTACAAAAGTAAATGCAAAAATTACATGTAGTCTCTGTTCTTCCATGTTGATAGTTGAAACAGAAGCAAAACAGGAAGTGGGCACGATCATTGTCTTCCAGTAGACATCCAGACGGTAAGTGGACATTCTGTCCAATCAGAACCCTCTGACCTCCAGCTCTGAAAGACCAATTAACTAGAGTGGAATACACCTGTTTCCATGGAAACCTTTATTTACATTTCCATGTAAACACAAAGGAAATAGCTTTAATTTTGAATTATTTTAGTCAGAATACATCATTTGGAATTAAAAAACCATCATGTAAACGTAGCCAGTGACACCGTAAACTACATGAGTGACATGACATGGCTCATGGCATCACATGGTGCATGCCATGAGTCCAAACATGCCACATTATTAAAGACGACATATCATGTCCATTCTCCACCAGTGGACACAGTTCCCTGGTGTCTCAGTCACCTGTCTGTCTCATGCTTTGGTCAAAATACCACATTAATGCAGATACAGCAGCCTCTTTACAACAGGTCTTTTTAAAACACTGTTTTAGTGACTCATGTGTTCATGTAAATGAGCAACAGCTGACTCCGCCCCTCTCTTTCACACTACCATGGCAACTGCATAGCGTGCCGTGACCCCTGGTCCAACAAAGGCCGCCAGTGAAAATAGAGTCAGATGCAGAACAAAAAGAGACTCCCGAACAAATTCAAGAACCAAGGATACAACATGATTTATGTCACTTTCATATTTCCTTTTAGTCTGTTGTTGTTGAACGTAGTTAGTGCTAATAACTCCTGCTAGTTTATTGGGTGTTTATGTGTTATGTCACACCCTGGCTCTCAGGTGGTGACAACACAGGGAGACAAGAGATGGAATATAGTTCACGGTGTTTATCTACGGCCAACTGAAGAGAGCTGAGCAGAACCAGAACAGAGAAGACGCATGGGACCAAGGAACCAGAATCCAGAAAGCCTGAAGTGGAGCCACTTCAATAGTTGTGTGATTACCTGCCACAGGTGTCTGTCCTCAGCTCAGCCACACCTGCAGTATCATTACAGTGTTAGTTAGCAAAGGCTAGCCTCTAAAACTAGTTCCACTGGTAAAAAATACCTCCAACTCTGCAGTTTTTCTGTGGATAGTTACCAAGGAGGTTATGTTTTTGCCGGGGTTTGTCTGTCTGTCTGTCTGTCTGTCTGTCTGTCTGTCTGTTAGCAAGATAACTCAAAAAGTTAAGGAGAGATCTTTATTAAATTGATCGGGGTGGTGGTGGGGGTCTACCTTAGCAGAGGTCTGTGCTCTCAGAGTGCTTTTCTAGTTGTTCATGTTATGTTCCAGTACAGTTCTTAAATCTAAACCTTTTCTTTATGGATTTTACTTTTTCACTCACTTGTTGACAGTATGTAACAGTTGTTATCCAGGTATTGTCCTGGTCTGGACTATTTTATATCATATTAGGTTGAATGTGGCTCCTGAACTAAACTGAGTTTGACACCTGTTAGATAGATTCCTTTTCTGACACACTTGATTCGAATGATCCACCTTTCACCAAACTCTGCAGAACCTGTTAATGACCTTCAGGTGATGGAAGATGGAACATCTAAAACATGCAGGATAATTGATTGATCATTGATAATAATTTTTAATGTTAATATTAAACTAATAAAAGTCTGCTTAAGGCCCCAGTGTGACCAGCTGTGGCCCTGATGCTGATAAATGATCAACTTTCTCATATTACTATGAACCAGTCAATGACAGACGACTGTGAACTGTATAGCTGTACTGACTTAATAATCACAACATTTAATTTCTAACACACACACACACACACACACACACACACACACACACACACACACACACACACACACACACATATATATATATACATATATATATATATATATATATATATATATTTATACATAAATATAATATTTATTATTATTATTATTATTATTATTATTATTATTATTATTATTATTATTATTATTATTATAAGTGTGTTGTAAAAATGCTTAAAATGTATTTAGTTAAAATTTTGATTTATAAATTTATTTATATATATATATATATATATATATATATATATATATATATATATATATATATATATATATATATATATATATATATATATATATATATATATATATATATATTAATGTATTAAATGTCAGTTCTTTGAATAATCTGCACGTGTCAGATGTTGATGTGATTGTAAACTGTGGTCACGTGATCAAACACTTCCGGTCTCCTTCAGCTCGTGCTTCATGTACTTCACATTTTCACCACTCGATGGCGCCATTGTGCTACTTTTATTTTTATTTTTTATTTTTTAACACATTGTTCTGTTTCTGTCGAGAATCTCCGTTCTTCCTCCTTTTCTTTTTTTGTTTAATTATGTCATTACATCGTTAACAGAAAATAAATTACGCTCGTTTATGAACTCAAACAGTTTTATTTTTATTTTATTTGTTGTTTATGGATTATTTTAATATGAGAGAAAGTGAAGATTCGAGCAGTTTTGCATCATTTTAATGCGATTAATATAAGAAGATTTAACATGAACAGAGCAGAAGGTTAATTATCTATTATTCTTATTAATATTCATGTTTATTTCAGCTTTTTTCAGACATTTATTCGCATCTGTGGGTAGAAATATCCCCATTACTGTGTATGTTTTATGTGTAATTAAATTTTCCCCGCAGTTTTGACCCTTTTATGCTTTTTATAAAAACACAAATTCATTTATTAATGACTGACGGAACGTAATGCGCGGTTTACACATGGTTTTATTGACGTAAAACTGGAGAAATAAACCAAACACGGCTGTTCATTTTGTAAATATGTGTTTTTTATTCCCAAAAATATCCTCGTAAATGCAGTAATTACTTCCAATATCAAACCTACTTATAGTCATGTTTTCCCAACTTAAATATGAGCAGATTTGGTTTCATTATTATTGAGTATTTTCTTTCATAATTCGACAGAAACTGAATGAATGTAAATCATACGTTTTGCATTTAATAAATAAATAAATAAAATTAGATAAAGGTTACATGATAAAGAGATTTATTAATAGCTATTAACATTGTTGAATATTTATAGCCTTTTAACAAATAATAAGTCTGTATGAATTAAAACACATTTTCATTTTATTTTAAAAACTAAAATGCAATTTCTAGTGCTTTTTTAAAAAAAATTGCAATAAACGCTTTTGTGTAATTTTAATAAAAATGTGACTTTTTCTTTCTAAATGTGTGGATGAATCCATTTCAGCAGTGGTGAAAATGAGTAAATAAATGGAAAAAATGGAACCCAGAAAGGCTAGAGTTGAAAATAAAGCTATTTTATTGTCAATGCATTCAACATGATTAGATAAACTATCAAGTAGTAAATTTCCGCAAAAGGAAGAAACACTGAAACTATTCCCCACTGACACAAAATATGACATTTTATATTTCAAATAAAACAAATTATGTACACCGTTATGTATAGACTGCATCTTAAATCAATATTATTTCATATTACATGCACTCTGAAATATAGTCTGACATAATTATCCCCCAGTCTGTGCCATATTCACTGTCCACGTGAAAAAAACAAACAAACAAAAAAAAAACCAAAAACAAAAAAAGACCTTGCTGTGTTTTGTAAACCATGACGTACATGTGTGTGTTTGTGTGTGTGTGTGTGTGTGTGTGTGTGACTACATTGGTATTTCTCCTCTATATTTGCACTTATATGATATAAAATACAACTTACTGTACATTTACACATATTTAAATCTTCCCTTATTCTCAAATTTTGTGTTTCATAAATAGATTCATTTTTCCGACTCAAAACGCATTTGCATACACGCAAAAAAAAAACATGACATTTTGTACAGGGGGGGGAATGTCGATGGACCGAGAAGGAAAAGATCATTGTCCAAAGTGAAAACAAGTGCAAAGGGGGGCGTGGTGTTTCTGTGACAGGTGGTCAGGTGGTCCAACGACGGTCCATCCACGCGCGGCGCTAAGATCCGGGAGGGTCCTTTAATTGTTCAATGGCGGCAGTTTGTGCAGGAGTCAGTTATGTGAGGTCATGTGACGCGATAGGTGGTGCCGCTCCCGAAAGGACTCGTTACAAATGGGGCACTTGAGTTTTTCCTCGCGCCGCCTCTTAACCAGAGGCTCCATGGCGTACTCCTTTTTGTGGTGGGATCGCATGTGGTAAACCAAGTCTGAGGTCATGCGGAAGGAGGCGTTGCACTTGGCGCACCAGTTCTGCGCCGGCAGGCAGAGCGAGGTGAAAGACGGCGGCAGGAGGGTGAGCGCCGATGGCATCTGCAGCTGGATGGGCCCCGAGTTCTTGGGCCAGAAGGCGGTGGCGTAGACGAAGGGGTTCTGCTTGGCCATGCCGCCTGGAACCGGGCAGTTGGCACCCAGCTCCGCCCCTTGCAACTTGGCGGCGAGATGGTCGGCCTGGTAGAGTCTGTTAGAGGAGATGGTGTCGCCAACCGCCGGGTGGCAGTCCAGAAGCTTGGGCGGCATCACCAGAGGAGATATCTGCGAGAAGGACGAGCGAGACGGCTGGCTGAAGGCGCTCTTACGTTCCCCACCACTACCGCCACCACTGCTCTGCTGGCCGACGGAGGTGAAGGCGCTGCCCATGGGCGAGGTCTGCGGGGGCTGGGTCTCCGACAGCACCTGGCGGATGTTGATGTGCTTATCTGATGGGTTGCTGCTGGGGCGACCGCCATCTTTGTTCTCTGCGTTGGCGCTCTGTAGGTTCTTGTTGCCACCGTGGTGTTTGAGGTTCTGTGGTGATTTCTTGACCTCGGTGAAGGCGCTGCGTTTGCCCTCGCCCAGTTCTGTGGCTCTGGGTGGCGAGAAGGTGCGGTGGTTCTCCTCCAGACCGTATGCTCCTCTGTAGTTTTGGGCGGAGGTGGCGAGCTCGTCTTTGGACTTGGTTTGGGTCAGGCCGGGTCCTCGACTCTCCCGGTCCTCCATCTCCGAGAACTTCCTCTTGCCCGAGCTCTCGCTGCAGATCTCCGCCTCCTTGTCGCTCAGCGGGCTGGTCCGGTTGTTTTCCATGTCCCGCGCCAGGTTGTGAAAGTCTGTGGAGGGTTTGTTGGTGTCCTGGGTGCTGCCGAAGCCCTCGGAGCGGCCCAGTTTGGGGCTGGTCCTGGTCGGGGTAGTGTTGGCTCGCTCGGTGCCACCCTCTTTGCTGGGTTCCTCATCTGCCCCTGTGATGCTCTGGAGTCTCTTGGTGCAGCGGAACCGAAGGTGGGCCAAGAAGGGGAACTCGAACTGGAACCGTTGGCTGCAGTCCGGACATGAGTGATGGGACGAACCTGGACGGAAAAAGCCCCAAATTAGTTCAAAAACCGACTTTTTAAATGATAAAAATATGAAATAATGTTCAATATTGTCCTGGACTCGTTGTTTTACATCAATTTGTAAAGTTACAAGACATTGTTCATCTCAAACTAAATATTAATAATGATGGGATGACGCTGGACGGCAAAAGTCGATAATTAGTTGAAAAACTACTTTGTAAAAAGTGCTGTTTTGTGATGAATCACTAGTTGCTTTTTGACTGGATATCTACACAAAACTTTACCAATATTTACTCAATGTAAAAAAAAACACAAGTATTAAATCACAAATGTGATGATTTGTTTTGTTTATAGATGACATAAGAAGTCACTCCATAAATATGGAGATTAATATAAATATATTGTTTTACAGAAATGTTCATTTTTATTCTATATTCTCCTTCTGTTACTAAATTTAAATGTTGTGTCCACTCAGACTGAACCACGTTTTTGTTCAAACTCTTCTTCTCTTGTTTTTATGTCAACATCCTTTTCTTTTTTTATTCTCATGACTCTAGTTACAAATAAAAGGACTTCCTACAGCAGTTTTTCATAGTATACAAAAACTTTTAAATGAATAACATAGGTTTTATCGAAATTATAATTTTTCCATTAGGTAAATTTTTATCTGCAAGTTATATTTGCGTAATTTAAGGGTCAATGGAAAAGCAACTAGTGTCAATGTCTTCATTAGCAATTTCTTCAAATATTTTCGGCAATGGAACAACTGGACAGATTCATTTCTTTGGAACAATGTTTACGAAGTTTGTGAAAGTCCCGCCCACTTCTATTAGGCATCGACCAATGTGGATATTTTGGGGCTGATACCAACTTTTTTTTTTTTTTTTTTTACATCAGCCTCAGCCAATGACCCATACAGGTTGATGATATGATATATCTACACTGATATTTGGAGCTGATATTTATTCATTTTTTTACTCTGTCAAATGAAAACAAATGTCAGAAAGTCGTCTTTTTTTTTTTGAAGGAAACATTTATTCAACTAAGAATAATAAAACTGAGATGAAATTACTGTTGTTTATCGTGTTTCCCATTGAGTCCATTTTTATGTTTTAGAGTCAGTGGAAAAAGTAACAAACCCTAAAAACAAAAAAAAAGTTTCTGAACAAATTTTCTTTTATCCCCACGTCTGTTAATTTACTGAATTCAAGCCATTAACTGACACTTTGTGTGTAATAATGTTATGTACATGTTTGTAGTGACAGATCCACTTATGCTGTATGTGGCAGCTTTGATTAACCAAAACAAATTTCCTACAGGACAAACAATCTTGAATCTTGAACTAGTCTCATAAATATATTCTCTCAGCTCGTTGTTTTACGTCTACTTACGAAGTTACAAGACGTCGTTCATCTCACACTAATTATTAAAAACGAGCCGCAGCGAGGAGACGCCGTCCCTGAACCCGCCGCCCTACGTTAGCGTGGGTGCGTGTGGCGTAACTGTTCGTACCTTTGGTCTTGGCCGGCGCTCTGCTGGAGCTGAGCAGCAGCAGGTCGATCAGGTCTTTGCCGTACCACACCAGCAGCTCCTCGTCCTTCTCGATGCGGCGCAGGGAGCGGTAGAAGAGCTGGCCGTTCTTCACGTAGGCCTCCAGGTTCTGCTCCTCCTTGTCCCGGGCCGACTGGACCAACCGCAGCCACATCAAACCCTCCGAGGTGCTGTTGGCGGCCGACGTGTCCACCTGAACCACACACACACACGTTAGCATTTTTTAGCATTTTTTTTTTTAGCATTTTCACTCATTTGACACAGATTTGAAGCAGTTCAGCAGATATTAAAGGAACAACTGAGTTTAAAATAATGAATAAAAACATACAGTAACAAGTTAAAAGTCTCTATTTTTACACCACATTGTTATTTATGAACAAAATTGTGAGCAAATTTGTAAATATTAAACAATTGTATATTTTATATTTAATAATAATGATGTATTTAATAGAATAATGATCATTTGTAGAATACAAGGAAAAGCTGCAGGATTTATTTATATAGTTTCATATGGAATTATAATGACCAGTGCAGTTAACACGCTATGAAATTAATCAATGAGTTGCTTCTATTTTAATTAATAGAGATGAGATTCGTCACTTTTTACAGTGTTAATATGAAAAAAAGTCAGATTTCCATGTAATAGTGTATTTTGTTTAAAAAAATGCAAGAAAAAGACTGTATTTAAGGACATGGTGTGAAATAATGTCAATATTTGCTTTTATTTTAATTACTCGAGTGAAAAATTCAACAAATGCAGCATTCATATGAACACTTTTTACAGTGTTCATATGAAACTAATGTTAGATATTCTGTGTAATAATATATTTTGTGCATAAAGATGCAACAAAACACCTGCATTTAATCTCTGTAATTATTTTTGTTTTCTTCTATAAATATATAAGAAAAAGCCAGGACATAATATGAAATAAATAAATTGCTTTTATTTGAATTAGTAATTCAAATATTAGTTTACAGTGTTAGTATGAATCTAATGTAAGATGATCTGTGTAATAATGCATTTTACTTGTAAAGGCCTGTATTTAAAGACATAATATGTGATATGAATGAAGTATTTTCTTTTATTTTAATTTAATGAATAAAAACCTTTAGAAATATATGAAGATTTTCCACTTTTTACAGTGTTAATATGAAAATAACACAAGATGATTTCTGTCATACTGTATTTTTTTGTAAAAATGCAACAAAAAAACCCTATATTTAAAGACATATTATAAAATAAATTAAATTATTGCCTTTACTTTAATTAGTCACTGAATATGTTTTTCACTTTTTACAGTGTTAATATGAAACTGATGTCAGATACTGTGAGTAATATTTTTTATGCTCAAAAATGCAACAAAAGGACTGTATTTAACAACTTGACTTCAAATAACTTCAATATTTGTTTTTTATTTTAATTACTAGAGTAAAAATGTCAATAAATACAGCAGACTTGCCACTTTTTATTGCGTTAATATGAACTTAATGTCAGATGTTGTGATTAATTATGTATTTTGTGCATAAAGATACAACAAAATGACTGCATTTAACAGCATGATATGACATAAATGTAATAGTTACTTTTATTTTCATTGATAGAGATATTTTTCAGTTTTTATAGTGTTAATATGAAACTCATGTAACACGCTCTGTACTATAATGAATGTCTTGTGCAAAAATGCTACAAAAGGTCTGTATTTAAAGACATTATGTGAAATACATGAAATAATTGCTTTTATTGTATTTATTAGAGTGATCATTTCAATAAATATAGGGCATTTTTTCACATTTCAGTGTTAATATGAAATATAGCATGTTCTGTGTAATACTGTATTGTTTGTAAAGATGCAAAAAGGCTTGTATTTGAAGACATATTATATAATAACTGCATTTGCTTTTATTGTGATAATTTCAACAAATATATGACATTTTTAATTTTTTACAGTGTTATCATGAAACTAATGTAAGATGACCTGTGTAATAATGTATGTTGTGTGTAAAAGTACAACAGAAGGCCTCTGTTTAAGGACATAATGAACAGTTAATTTGATTTTAGTTAATAGTTTTAATAAATATAGGAGCTGTTCCACTATTTACAGTGTTAATATGAAACTAATGTCAGATGGGTATTAAAGAGATAAAGACGTATTATTTAAAAAAATAGAATGTATTTAAATACATAATATGAAATAATAACTGCTTTTACTTTAATTACCAGTGAATATTTCAATATTTGTAACTTTTCCACTTTTTACAGTGTTAATCCGAAACTAATGTCAGATGTTCTGTGTAATTAAATAAATACATTAAATAAACAAATAATTGGCCTGTGCTTAAGGACATAAGATATAATAACTGAAAGAATTGATTTTATTTTAACTAATAGTGATCATTTCCATAAATACAGAAGCTTTTCTACTTTTTACAGTGTAAATATGAAACAAATGTCAGAGGTTCTCTACAATTATATATTTTGTGGTTAAAAATGCAACAAAAGCCTTGTATTTAGGAACATGATATATAATAACTACAATTGCTTTTATTGTTTAAATAAAAGTGACACTTTCAATAAATATGACATTTTTTCACTTTTTACAGTGTTAATATGAAACTAATATCAGATGTTCTGTGTAATTATGTATTTTGTGCTTTAAAAATACAACAAAATACTTTGTATTTAGGAACATGATATATAATAACTAAAGTTGATTTTATTTTTTAATTAAAAGTGACAATTTCAACAAATATGACATTTTAGCGTAAATATGAAACTAATGTCAGAAGCCCTGTGTAAATGTGTATTTTGTGCGTAAACATGCAAGAATTGTTTTTTTTTATTTTATGACAAAACAACTGCAATTGTTTTTATTTTGTAATTAATACCATGACAAGTTCAACAAATATGACATTTTTCACTTTTTACAGCGTTAACCTGGTTAAATTAACCTCAGATCTTCATTGAAATTATGCATTTTGTGCATAAAAATCCAACAAAACCTTTATATTTATATGAAATAATAATTGAAACAATTGCTTCTATTGTCATTAATGGTAATCATTTCAATAAATAAAGAAGCTTTTCTACTTTTTACAGTGTTAATATGAAACCAACGTCAGCTGTTCTGTGAAATTATGCATTATGTGCATAAAAAATACAACAAAAGTTTTGTATTTATATGA
>CM035791.1:10506047-10723547 GCA_020466265.1 Siphamia tubifer
AAGACTTTTTTTTAGCGAAATATCATAAACTGGTGATATTTCATGTCTTTGAGGATTAACTTTTGGTGCTTTAATACATGTGTACAATGATTTTTCTTTACTACGTCATGTATTGTCACTTATCGTAATATTATTCTCTGTGTTTTTCCACTTTTGACTTAAAGTTATGTATTTATCTTATATTTAATTGAGTGACGATTGGTGAATTTTCCATGACTGATACAGATTTGTTTTATAAATCAGCCTTAACCGATGAGTGATACAGGCCAGCGATATTTCTAAGCAGATAAGAAATGTCAGAAAATCTTCTTTACTTACAAATAGGAAATACAAATTGCGATAGTTAACCTAATGGATATTACTACACCTAACATATCTTTTATTTCAGTGTAAACTTCACATGTCAGTAAAACATGGCAGGAAAATAAGAGCATATCAGCCAACGATATCAATACAAGAAAAAAAAAACTAGATATCGGCATGATATATCAGTCAGCCGATATTTATATCAGTGTCACAATAAATTTAGAGATTAAAGTTCTATCTATCTATAACTCATTTGTCCATTTTGGTAATTTTGTGCAGTTTTCATGAATTTTTCTATACATTTTATTTATTATTTTATCTTAATGGTTCATTTTCTTAGTTATTTATGGTCATTTTTTTGGTCATTTAGTTTTTCATTTGTTTATTTTTCTGCTTATTTATTTCTTTTCTTACATACAGTTCATTTAGTTTTTCATTTGTTTATTTTTCTGCTTATTTATTTCTTTTCTTACATACAGTTCATTTAGTTTTTCATTTGTTTATTTTTCTGCTTATTTATTTCTTTTCTTACATATAGTTAATTTTTCATTCATTTAGGTTTTTTTTGCTTATGCTTGTATATTTAACTTTTTTTTTTTAGAATGATATATTTATCAAGCAGACATATTCACCATTATTTTATCAATTTCTTTTAATTTTATTTATTATTTTGTTCTTATTGTTCATTTTGTTGCTTATTTATATTTATTCTATGGCTTATTACACCTCCGCCAAGGAGGTTATGTTTTCTGCCAGAGTTTGTCTGTCTGTCTGTCTGTCTGTCTGTCTGTCTGTCTGTCTGTCTGTCTGTCTGTCTGTCTGTCTGTCTGTTAGCTTAAAAACTTATGAATGGATTTTGATGACACATACGTGTAAAAGTCTAAATGCATCTGAAACAGACTAAAGTAATCAGTGTTTTTCACACATTTTCTCTCATTTCAAAATACATTTTACTGAAAATATACTTAACTACTTACCTCCAAAATATCAGCTAGGTGTAGATTATTGTAATTTTATATTTTTGATCAGATTCCCTTGATTCCGCCAAACAGCTATCTATCTATCTATCTATCTATCTATCTATCTATCTATCTATCTATCTATCTATCTATCTATCTATCTATCTATCTATCTATCTATCTATCTATCTATCTATCTATCTATCTATCTATCTATCTATCTATCTATCTATCTATCTATCTATCTATCTATCTATCTATCTATCTATCTAATCTTTAATTCATTTTTGCTGCTTATTGTTGTTTGTCTATTATACCAGTGAACCCTATTTATTAAGTTAAGTTATTAAGTCAATTTTATGTATTATTTTCTTCTTATTCATTTCGTCGCCCACTTATGTTTATTTTTTGCTCATTTTATTTGTTGTTTAGTTTAGTTTGGTTTATTTCAGTCATATATTAACTTCAACGCAGCAGCAAAAAAACAAACAAACAAAAAAAACAACTATACAGAATGTGACTGAAAAATACTCAGGCAGAAGAAAAGCTTATTAATGCTCACCTACTATGCATCTTAAGATACACAATTCATGATATCAAAGGGGTAGAGAAAAAAGAAACAAAAAACACATAAATATATGCACACATACATATGTACTCATGCACATACATGAACCCCCCCCCCCCCTAAATTACAGCCATAACTCCTAAATAAAAATGCACATAATGATTTGTTGAACATAACAAAGGATGTACATTGCTTTAGTTTGAGATCAGTAATGTTCAACAGTTTAAATGAAATGCATCTTCTTTTTTTATCTTTTGCTTCCATCTCTCAGCTCATATTTATTCTCAGACCCTTTGAAGAACTTCTGCACACCGTCTGGTAGTATTTTATTATTTACTTTCAACATGATTTGCATTGTTCTATAATAAATCAAGTCTCTATAAACTTCAAAATATGAGAATTTAAAAAATAATGTTTTAGTTTGATCATAGTAACCGGCTTTGTTTATGATACGTATAGTTTGTTTTAGTTGTAACACAATTTTATCAGTTGTAGTTTTAAACGTATAGATCCCCATGTTTTTTTGTTTATTCTGTCGCTCATTTCTGTTTATTTTTCTTCATTCCTCATTCATTTTGCTCCTTATCTTTTTACTGATGCTTATTTTCATCTATTGTACATGGATTCTATCGCTTTTTTTCCCACCGTTTTTCGACTTACATATTGAGTTTATTTCTGTTTATTTAGTGTATTTTCATCTGTCTGAAGTCATGTCTCTGGGTAGGTGTCCTCTTAATGTGGGTGCAGATGACTGTGAAGTGCGGAACAGCCCGGCCGTGGTGGACTAGATGATGGTCAGGAGTTCACAATGTTCAGAGAAAGAGTCAGTTCACACACTCACACTCCAGAAAAGCTAAAACAGTTATGGCAGCGTGATGAGAGCTGCTGCTTTCTGTCCTCACACTGTGTGTTTGCACAAGAACGGAGACTCTGAAGACGTTCTGCAGTCGCCGAAAACAAAACCTTTACATCTAATGCATGAAAAATGACCCCACACAGTCAAAATACTACAGATTTTTCAGCTTCTGTTGTCGTAAAAATATAAAAAAAACAACTTATGTCAGTGTAGTTCTGTTTTTTTATATATTAAAACAAAAACAGCAAAAAAATCTGCTAAAAATGCACAAATATTTGATTAATTTCTAAAATACAGCTGAAATGATTTAATTTATTTGTAATTATAGCATTAAATCTTGCAAATGAGAGAGGGAAAGAATCCCCCAAATGTAAGAAATGTTTCGAGACAAAAGCTAAAAGTGTAAAACGCAGTGAAGCGGTGTGTTTGGGGAACGATAGAAGAAAGAAGAAAGGGAGTGTGTGATGTCGCTGTGGGTTTCAACACTGGAATTTACAGCTGAGACGCAGCGAGGACGTTATAATACGTAAGACACATGTACGGTTTCACTAAACCATTCTCTTTATTGCACAAACACACTTTAGGCAAGTTTGTGAATTATTATCTCTGTCATTTAATGCATGTTTTAAAGGAGAAACAAGAGTCGAAGACATGGAAACAGTTTGACAAATGCTAAGAATAAATGATCCATAGAAATAAACACGACTTTTCGCACTAAATCAACTGAACTTTAGTTTCTTATTTATCTGTTTCAAAATTATTTCTTTATACAGCTCACATATTTTCCCTTTTTTGTCCATTTCTATGAATTTTATTTATTATTTTGTTCATATGGTTCATTTTGTTCAGTATTTCTATTTAATTTTTTAATACATTGCTTATTTGTTTTTGTTATTTTGTTGCCTATGTGTTTATTTTCTGCTCATTCTGTTGCTCATTTATATTTATTTTTGTTCATTTTCTTAAATTCATTTTTTTTTTTGCTTAGTTTTTGGTGATGCATGTCTATTTTACCAGAGTAACATCACATCCTTTTTAAAAAAATTTAAAATAATCATTTTTAAACAGTTTGACAAACGCTAATAATTAATGATTCACAGAAATATACAGCTCCATTTCTTCTTAAATTAGAACCAATTTTAATGAATTTTATTAATCTGACTTTGATTGATTGTTATTTATCTGCTACAGAATTACTTATTTATCAACGTGACATATTTTCCTTTTTTGGCAATTTGTGTAACTTGTGTATATTATACTGTACATTGACGTGTGCAACACTGATCTGTAGAATCAGTCTAATGTCCTGGACTAACTATATATTATATATGTGTAGTAAACGATAATTCTTTGTATGACATGTTTGGTGGCAGCAGCGCCACAATAAAATCTGGTTGCTAGGTAATGTCATCTGATCTGTAACACTGCATTTTCATGTCCTTTTGCTCAACATCATCTTTGTGGAACCCAAAATATTTCCAAATGATAGATGTTCAATTAGATTTTTTGGAACAAGCACAACAGGATCAACTTAGGGTGTATTCACATGGTAAAGTCCGGACCAAGGTTCGGACCAGAACCTTTTTTTTTTGCCTTTTCACACTGTACTTATAATCCGGACTTTATTTACAGTCTTCATTTACACTGTATTGAATCAAGTGGACCAACGGACTTTAGAACGTCATGTTGTCAATGCGTGTCAATGCGTCTCTCTATACTCGACCCTGATTGGTTAGTAGATGAGCGCGCTACACTGTTGCAGGAAATGGAGCCAGTTACTAGTTTTATGAGTATTTTCTAATTCAGTCTTTATAGTATCATCCGACCAAATTTCAATGAAATACCTGGTTTCCTCGTCTCCCCATGTATTGCCGCGACTCATGCTTGGACGTTGACTAGATTCCGCACACGTGACTGTGACGTAATTGGTCCGATAGTCCGGACTTTCCTAAAAACACCTTTCACACTGTGCACCAGCGAACCTTGGTCCGGACCGAGACTACCTCCTCAGCTCGGACCAAAGACTCGGCCTTTAGTCCTGACCAAGGTTCGGGGGAGGTTTCACACTTGTCAATAAAGTTCGAACTTTCCTGGAAAGTCCGAAAGTCCGGATTTTCTGAGTGCAGTGTGAATACGCCCTTAGACTAACTTGACTATAGTTACAATAGTTTCAGCCTCTTCTTTATTTGAACCATCAGTCATTTCTTCATCATCTGTTTTCATTTTGTTCAGAGTGCATGGGTGGAGTCATGTGACTGGATGGGCGGAGCCATGTGACCACACACATGACCCACACCGTCTTAAAGGGGAATGAATGAAGTGTACCAACACACACAGTCAAAATATTAACACTCAATTTAGCGACATGGGCAAAATGATGTCAGCTATCGTAGTAAATTTTCAATTTCTCGCCCAGGTCTATAGTGCAGGGGTAGTGAACCCTGGTCCTGGAGAGCCTCTATCTTGCATGTTTTAGATGCTTCCTTCTTCCAACACACCTGATTGGAAAGGTTATCCTATCATCCAGCTCTGCAGTAGACTGATAACAACTGTCAGGTGTTCTGGAAGAAGGATACATCTAAAACATGCAGGACAGAGGCTCCAGGACCAGGTTTTCCTAGCCCTGCTAGACTGGATCACCAGGTATTAAACAGTTCACATCAGTAAATGGTTTTAAACTGGGGTGACTTTTAAATAATACATTGAATTCAGGTCTAATAATGTAGTATTTCTAACTTCGTCCTCCAACTACAGTTAAAAGTAAGAATAAATGCCAGTATCTGACATAAAAGCACAGCGGTTCTGTGTGAAAAGTGGATGTAAAGATGTTTTTGACATGTATGAGGCTCCTGTGACTCCAGTTGTTGAACCATTAAAAAAAAACATATTAAAGCTCACGTACTTGTGCGATGGGAGGTTTATTAATAAACAGCTTTGTTGAAAACAATCGTGGCCACAGCAGAGGATTGGATGTCCAGGTGAATAGTCTGTGATGTGTTTACCCATCAAACATCAAGGCAGTCCCCTCCTGAGCAACTCAGCTTTTGCTTTTTTTTTTTTTTTTGCTTTTTTCACAAAGTACAAAATGTGGCTAATATTTGATGAGACGCGACGACAGGACGACTGTCCGTCCCGCGTTTGTCAGACTCTGTCCCCACAGGCTTCTGCTCAGCCACTGAACCAAGAGGGAAGATGGGGCCATCTTCATCATCATCATCATCAATATCATAAACATCATCTTCATTTCACAATAATTATCATCGTCGTCTTTGTCGTCATCATCATCATTATCTTCATCATCATCAGTATTGTCACCGTTGTAGTCGTTGTCAGCAGCAGCATTATTATCACCACCATCATCATCATCATCATCGTCAGTATTATCCTTGTCATCATCACCATCATTATTGTCATCGCCATCAGCATTAGCATCATGATCATCACTATCATCTGTTACCATCACCATCATCATCATACGTGCCTTCATCGCCATCATGATCATTATCATTGCCATCATTATCATCAGCTTCATCATCATCAACATCATTATCACCATCATCAGTGTAGCTGCCACCATCAGCATAATGATCATTATCATCACAATCATTACAATCACCATTGTTATCATCATTATCACCATCATCAGTGTAGGTGCCACCATAAGCATAATGACCATTATCATCATCATCATCATCATTACAATCACCATTGTTATCATCACTGCCATCATCATCGCCATCATTATCATCACTTGTATCACCATCAGCATCATCATCAGCGTCACCATCATCATCACCACCACCACCACCACCACCATCATCATCATCACTATTACCATCACCACCGTCACCATTGAATATCACATTACAGAGAGATGAAGAGCTGAGATTAATTAAAAAGTAGCTCAGGTTTTTGTGAGTAAATATTCAGGAAGTCATTTGGCTCCATGATAAAAATATGATTCTGTCAGACTCTGGTTTTATGGTGGATTTCAAATGAGATTTGTCCCCACGCTAACGAATGATGACACTGAATTAATGATGGCGGAGGCATCAACCTGCTTTTCTCATGTACTTTTGATTCTTCAGATGATGTGACCTGAGACAAACTTCAGACGATGGCACATTTGACACGGACTGTTCAGGTCACTGTCATTATTCTCAATTATTCTGAACATTTTTAACTTTTTTTTTTTTTTTTTTGTTTACATAACAGCCTATTCTTTCAGGAATAAAGCTACAAACCCAGCAGACAACAGCAGCTTCAGATCAGCAAAGTCTGAGAAAAATCACTAAACAGACCCCATGCCATCATCATCATCATCATCATCATCATCATCATCAAACACTGATGACAAGTACTGGTCGTACACAGTAGAGGAAAAAAGCTTTACAATTTTACACAAAATCTGCATCAGACGGATACAAACAAAAGCTTTTTGTTTTCCATTTATTGTTAAAAAGAACAAAAAAATAAATCCCCAGTTCTAACTTGTTGCATCCTGGATGTGTTTCATAATCTGACATATATGACATACTGTAACAGAGGAGTGACTTTATGGTCCCACTTTGCAGGATATTTGGCATTTACTCATTCCACATCCATAATTAAGACATATTCAACACATAATGGGATGACTGCTGGTAACATGGCAAAGCCTGCGTAAAAACATATTAACCACATCACATGGTAGAAAACACAGAACTGACTCTGATGTTAACAGGATAATTAAAACACAGCATCATGTGCAAAGTATTAACACATATATGTCAGTTAAACTTTTATATCTACATATATGTAACTTATCTGCTATAATCTATAGTGTTTATTAACCTTAAAAAGACCTGAACGGCCTCTATCGACCATACATTTCCAAACTTTTTACATCTTTTAATCTCATTGAATTTTATTTCACTTATTTATTCTATTTTTTGCACTTTAAAAAGAAAAGCAAGAGCGAGATTTTAAATGTAATAAGTTCTGGAGATGACACTAAATAAAACCCAGAGCTTTATAAAACTATCACCTGAATAAGCACAAGCTACAAGACAATAAAGACAAAAGATAAAAATGCATCACAATAGATAAAACTACTAAAAACATGCAAATGTACTTGTTGTACTAGTTGACTAGTTAACCAAGGTTTGTTTGTTTTTTTGTTTTTTTGTTTTTTTACAATAGTCTTATCCAATGACTGAAACAGGCCGCCAACATTTCAAGCCAATACTGTTTTTTTTCTCTGTCAAATGATAACAAATGTCAGAAAATCTAAAATAAAAATCGTGACAGTTAACCTAATAAATATTACGACACCAAAAAAATATTTTTTCCAGTGTGGACAGCAGTATCTGCAAAAATATAGAGGTCTGAAGAAAGGGTTTTGGACTTATGAATTGAGTATTTTCAAAATGTAGCTTATTTGAGCCATTTTTCTCAGATCTTGTGCTGCACCTTTAACTGTCATGCTAGTAATGTAAACAAGCCATATTCATGTACAATTCACCCACTTACAACTTATAATAATGGATTGGATTTATATAACACTTTTTTCCCACTCAAAGCACTTTACATTAGTGGCCCATTATTCAGTCACTCTCACATGCTACCTCTGGTGGTGGTAAACTACATTTGTATCCACAGCTGCCCTGGGGCAAACTGACAGAAGCATGGCTGCCATTCGCACCACCAAACATTCAAGGAAGCAAGGAGGGTGAAGTGTCTTGCCCAAGGACACAACGGACTGATTAGGAGAGAGAGGGATTTGAACCACCAACTTTTCTGTTACTGGACAACCCACTCTACCAACTGAGAGATGGCTACCCCACAAACTTATGTTTCATTAATTTGCACAACTAGAAAAGCACTGGAAGAGTGCAGACCTCCACCAGTTTTATAAATGGAGTTAGAACCTTTTCTGTCAAAACTGGCTCTGTCTCTCAATAGTAAAGAATCCTTCAAAAAAAATCTTGGATCCAGATGTTGATCTGGATCATCCCCAAAATCTAATCACTTGTTGCTTTTGTCATTCCAGAGTTCTGTGAAGATGTGGTTGAAATATGTTGATAACTTTTATGTTATGTTGCTGTCAGTCAGACAGACGGACAGACAAACTAACAAAGCCTGAAGATTACATAACCTCCACTGGCAGAGGTAATAATAATAATATACATAGTGAATAAACAGCACTTCTATAGTGTTTTTCCACCTTCATGCTGCTCAAAGCAAAGGTCTCTCATTCACTCATTCACCCATTCACACACACACACACACACACACACACACACACACACACACACCAGTAGGTGCTGCTGCCATGAAAGGTGCTGCCAGACCTACTGGGAGACATTTAGGGTTCAGTGTCTTGTCCAAGGACACTTCGACATGTGGCCAGTTGGAACCAGGATTCTAACTGCCAACCCTTCAGCCCTTGGATGACCCACTGTACCAACTGAGCCATAAACATATATTTTAATAAAGTGGACCCCTGTACTTATCCATTCACTGTATACAGACTCCAATTTGCACTTTCTGTACATATTACAATATGAATCCACTAAAACTTCCACTCATTAATGTATTCTTCTGTCATCAACTGTATATCAAGTGTATCTGCATTAGGTCCATGTTTGGGTACATGTTGAAAATGTACAAAGAAAAAGTGAAGCTAAACTCCTTGTACGGTTACATTTATATTATGTTTTTTAATTCAGAATAATTTATTTAGACTAAAATAATTCAGAATTAAAGCCATTTCCTTCATGTTTACATAGAAATGTTAAGGCTGAATAAAGGTTTTCATGGGAAACAAGTGTATTCTAGCTAAGTGGTCTTTCAGAGCTGGAGGTACAGAGAGTTCTGATTGGACAGAACACCCACTTAACGTCTAATGGAAGAAAACAATCACATCCAGTCCATCTTTTGCTTTCATTTCAAAGATCAACATGTTAGACCAGAAACTATATGCGATTTTTACATTTATTTTTGCAATAATTACGAAGCAGTAGCTAAACTGAATCATTATAGTAATGCCAGCAGCTCGGAATATGCGCATCATCAACATAAAATATGTGTATCATCGAGATAAGACCAGGAGCATGTGCGGAATGACAGGAATAATGTTAAAGAGGAATTAACTGTTTCCATGTCAGAGGGATTTTCAAATTTGGAATTAAGAGTGGAATAAACCAACTTTCAGTTTGGGCCATGAAGGAGTAAGGATCAAGTGTAAAGACCTCCAACCATGACCAAATGTAATACTTTTACCATAGGATTAGTGTAATACATGCACATTACAGGACTATACGACCTTGAACAGCTAATGGTTACCTCCAAACACAAACAAACTACTTTGATGACCATGCGAAACACCACTGCTAAACCGCCATGGCCTCTGATGCTAGCCCTTCCAAAAGTGACGGAATAACCATGACTCAGCTGATGCAAGAACTAGCCAAGCAGTGAGCAAGTTTAAAGGAAGACATTTCTACCCTCATTCAAGAATCATTGTTGTCGTTACAAACTTCAGTAACTTACAGAGTTACAAATGAGTTACTTAATTCATAATTAAATTTAAATCGGAATAGTCATTTTCAACTGGAAACTGGTGTTTACATGATCATCTTAAAGAGAAATTAACCTTTATTCTGAATTAAATAGGCCTAGTGTAAACAGGCCTAGTGTTCACAGTCTTGGCCAAAAAGAAAAATAATACATTTTCTTTGTTATACTGAATAAAAATGTAATTCTTCATTTTATTTTTTTATACATCATTGTATATGGTAAATGGACTCCACTGTTATAGTGTTTTTCCACCTTCATGGTGCACAAAGCACTTTACAATAGCCTTACATTTATCCATTCACACACACTCATACACCAATAGGTGCTGCCAGACCTACTGGGAGCAGTTTAGGGTTCACTGTCTTGCCCAAGGGCACTTTGACATGTGGCCAGCTAGAGCCAGGATTCAAACCACCAACCCTTCAGTCAGCAGGCAATGATTAACAGCAGCATCAGTTAATATGCATATTTTTTTTTGTGCAAAGTAAAATGTTAAATGTGTATCGTGTATTTTTTACTTACGAGGTAGAAGGGAATTCGTGTAGGAATTTACAATATTCTGACTTTAGTGGGTGGGTCAAAATTTTTAAAACCATGCAAAAATGCCCGAAAATAAATAATAACGTGAAGTGCAAAGTGTGTCACTAAATGTTGTAAAAGATTAAACCAACGTCATAAAAGCTGTTAGAATGAAATGTTCGCACCAGTTTAAGACCAAAACAACTGAATAAGACTGAGCCCATTAAACTGCAGCTGAAATTAAACTGTGATCAGGGTTCCCTTTATTTCTATTGAGTCCAATGTGTTTGTTACAATGTTGACGGAACTCCTATTAGTGACGTTAGCTGATGAACCAGTAACATTGTAAACACAGACCAGATGCAACAGAGAGGAAGAGGAGGAGGAGGAGGAGGAGGAGGAGGAGGAGGAGGGTGGAGATGATGAAGCATGGACTCAGAGGGAGTCGGCGTGCACCTTCCAGTCTCCTTCCAATGGAGGGCAGAAGAGGAGAGGGAAGAGACAACAAGAGGAAGTGTGGAGTGTTTGTGTGGAGAAGCAGCAGGAAAGAGGCCTCGAGAAGTTTGGATGATTTAATCCCACTAAGTTTATCAAATAAACGCCACTTCTGTGTCTCCGTCAGGTCTTAAAATACCTGCAAATGCTGATTTTTTTCCCCCCAGTCTTGTGTGAAATAAAGAACAAACATCATTCAAACCTACAGAAAAAGCCACAAAAGGCCAATTAATAAGGCACAAATCAGACTAATTGCTATATTTAAACTGAAATACTGTGTAAAAAGACCTGCATCTACCACCACTGTTCTCCACAGTCTATTAAAAACACAAGAAAAAGGCATCGTCCTTAACGGTCTATTCAGAATCATTCTCATACTCACTATCCCGCTGCCACAAATAATCACTGGAGCGGCGAACATGGATTTATCCACCGCTGAAAATAGTCCCTGACAAATGCCCTACATCTTCTTCTTCCTTCCACTTTGTTTATTAGCATTGCAGGCAAACGAAAACTGCAATTACATCAGAAAAATACAAGAAGTAAAATACTGTACTAATACTGTATGTTGAAGTATGTACTTAAACGATTATGTATTTTTGCCTCATCTGTGCAAAAATGTGTGTAAATTATGTTAGATGAAATTTAAGTTGTGAGTCAATGTGGGATAAAACACAAGAAAATAGTTTGATAGTGTAAAAATAGTAACAGAAATAAGTAATGAAAATTTTTAGACTATATCTATATTCACAAAAGAATGGAATTTCAACAATGTTAGAAAATGATGCCGATTGCTGTTGTAGATGATGAAAATGAAAATGTGTGTAAATTAAATTAGATGAAGCTTAATTCAATCGTGAAGGGAGCAGAAAGTGAAAGAAATAGTCTACATGGATAAAATAGCAGTAAGTACAGTAGTAAGTTATACAAATTTTTAGATTATACAGATATTTAAAAGAGTGGAATTACAATAATGTTAGAAAATTGTTGCAGATAATCATTACAAGTGGTACTTTTTGCCATTAAATGTCACAAACATTGGGTTTTGCATTACAACATACCCATCTATTCTTTATAGGAGGCCTTTAACGCCTCATTTGTACAATAGCGGTGCAGAATATGAACTAAATTAATGTCTATTCATGCTTATATGTTGAAGTATATACTTGCATCATAATGATTTTTGCCCCTTCTTTAGAAAAATGGGTCTAAATTAGATTAGATGAAACTTAATTCAATGAAGGCAGCATAAAGTGCAAGAAATAGTCTGCATTCATAAAGATAGTGCAAAAATAGTAATAAGAGTAATAAGTTATGCAATTTTTTTAGACTTACACATATTTAGAAGAGTAGAATTGCCAAAATATTATAAAATTGTCGCAGCCGTGGTACTTTTTGTTATTAAATGTCACAAAGGTTGGGTTTTGCATTACAAAAACCCATTTATTCTTTATGTGAGGCCTTTAAAGCCTCATTTGTACAATAGCGTCACAGAATACAAACAAGATTAATGCCTAAAAGTGAACTGCACTGGCAATAATCCCCACATTTAGCTTTGAATTAACCAAACACTTTAATCCCTGTAGCACACGTTAAATTAACTTGTCGTTCCTGTCCACACAGACATCAAATAGATCTGGAAAAAAATGAAGGAAAATGAAAAACACAGAGGGGAACTGAAAAGGAAAAAAAAAAAAAAACTGGGAAAGAATGAATTAATAATGAGCCACTTTTATACCGGATCCAGCGATTATACAAATGGGGGAAACGGCCAAAAAATATTCTGTATGGCATATGGCACTTCAGCTGCCATATGTGCCAGTTTTCACAAAAATTGGCAATGACGTTCATGATGGTCAGTAGTAACTGCCAAAAACACAGCAAGGCCTGAACAGAGGGAGAGAGAGAGAGAGAGAGAGAGAGAGAGAGAGAGAGAGAGAGAGAGAGAGAGAGAGAGAGGGAGAGACAGGACGAGTGGGGGGGTGGGGGGAGTCGAGTGGAATCGAATGGGGTGTGGGGGGAGAGAGAGAGGAGGGGGGGTAATGCTTCAATAGCTTTGTTGGCTGGTGCGGCTTCTTCTCTGAGCAGCTTCTGGTGCTTTAACTACAAAGAGGATGAGACAGAGGGAGAAGAAGATGAGGAAGAAACAAAGAAGGAGTGTTGAGAAGAAGAACAGAAGTAATAGAACAGATGAACAAGGGGGGGGGGCATCAAGAAGTCAAGATCAAGTATGACATCTCAATAGTACGACTGTTACTTCAACTACACCGATCATCAAAGGGTTAATAATATTGATTATCTCATTCCAATGGGACCAGTCAATGGGTGGGATGTGTATTAGGCACCGAGGGAACATGTAGAAACCAAACCAAACAGCAAAAATGTATCAAGAACATGAATAAACTAACTAGTAAAATGAGAAAAATGTGAATAAAAATTGCGATCAAAGTATGACGTCACCTCAATAATGCGGCTGTAACTTCAGCTACACCCATGATTAAAGGGTTCAGAATATTGATTATCTAATTCCAATGGGTGGGATGTACATTAGACATCAAGCAAACATGAATTAGATATCAAAACAGCAAAAAAATAAATTAACATTATTAATGAATGAAAAATTTATATTAGAAAATGTGTATAAAATCAACAATAAAGAATTAACAAGTATTCAGAGAATGCCTAATCTCACCCCTATTTTGTGCCAATCTCAAGTTTCTATGACAACCCATTCTTGAATTAGAGCCCATAATATGATTTTGACCTTTCTGCTAAATGTGACCTTGGACCTTGTGACCTTTTGCATTATTGATAATGTCATTATATGTATATATGCATCAGTCCATATAATATGATAATATATCTGGTAAGATATGTCTATGCTTGAAACACACAAACAGTGTTACAGAAGTTAATTTTGTGATATGTCACCTTTGACCTCCAGAGATCTCAAAAACTATTGGTCGATAACACTAATTATGAGAATTGTAGAAATCTTCATTCTACATCGTTTGGTACCAATCTGAAAGTGCTGTGACCCTTCGTTCTTGAGTTATAACCGACAATGTGATTTTGACCTTTTAGTTAATTGTGACCTTGACCTTTGACCTTTACTCTAAAGCAGTGGTGTCAAACTCCAGTCCTGGAGGGCCGGTGTCCTACATGTTTCAGATGTTTCCCTCTTCCATCACACCTGTAAGCCATTGCAGCATTATGAGTCTTCTGCAGAACTGATGAGGAGCTGATTATTAACTCTTAATTATCAGTGTTAACACAGTCTGAATGAATGGTTTAGTTTAAATATTCAGAAAAATTCAACCATTTTCTCTCTCTCTTTCTTTTTTACTGTGTTTTTACTGAGTGTCGAAAACAAATTAATTTAGAAAAAGGCAAAATTAAAACAGCTGGAACCAAATTTGTAAATATTTATTAGTTTTGGTTAATTTTTTTGCTTATTTTATTCATTTTTCTACATTTTGTTTTTTATTTTATTATTTTTCTTTAATTTTCTTCCATTTGTGTCTTACTTTGTTTATGTTACTAATTACTTTTATTAGTTTATTATAGAGCTGGGCAAAAAATCGATTTAGATTTAAAATCGAGTTTTATGGCAAAATCGATTCATATTTTAGGAAAATCGTGCAATCCGATTTTAGCTGTTAAAATATTTTAAGCTTTCTTTTTTTCAACAAAATTTATCTTTTGCACAATTTTTTTTGCACTGTTTTTCCTGTAACAGTGGTGGATATGTCTCGACTTACTACAGTTCATGTAGGCAAAGTCTCAGGTTGCAGTTGCACCTTTTGCACAACTGATTTATTATTTACAGTTATTTGTAGAAGTATTTTTGTTTTACATGTTATTTAATTAAAAAAAGAAGACGAAAGAAACCACGTTTCTAGTGTTTTCATTTTCATTTATCCCACGTGGGAAAAAAATCGGATCGTGAATCGTGAATCGAGTTTTTTGGGAACAAATCGGAGATTTTTTTAAAAGAGAAAATCGCCCAGCCCTAGTTTATTATAAATTTTTTTCATTTTTTTATGACTTTGGCCATTTTTGTTCATTTTGTTGGTTATTTTAGTCTTTCTTTTACTGTGGAATTGCTAAAGTCTGAGGAGTTAAAGGGTTAAATTGAATCATGTGGAAACTAAAACTAACTAAAACATACAGGACACCAGCCCTCGAGGACCAGAGTTTGACACCTGTGCTCTAATGGATCATTGCATCTGATGCACATTAGCCTTATATGCTAGGGGTGTAACAGTACACAAAAATCATGGCTTGGTATACACCTCGGTTTTAAAGTCACGGTTCAGTTCATTTTCGGTACAGTATGGAAAGTAAATGCAAAACTATTTTCTTCCTCAGCACAGTATTTATTAAACCAAAAAAAAATTTCAATATAAAAATGGAAATGACAAATAATTCAAAGTCGTGCTTGGTACCAGTACGTTAAATGATATATTCTTAAGTGAATACGCAAATGTTGAAATAAAAAAGAATGAATTCCTTTTAAACAGTAGAAAATAAACTCTTTCCAACATCTTATGGTGTCATTCCTTTTAGAATCTGATGGGTCACTGTGACTTACCAACACATGCTGCGTTCGCTGCGTGGTGTGTCCCCTCCACTGGCGGGATTAACCATTCATAGAAAACAACAGAGAAAAAAATTACTCAGAAAAAGTCTGTCCGCTGCACGTCACCAGGACATTGGCGTCACCCACATGGGGTTGAGCCCGCCCCCCAGTGCAGCAAATATGAAGTAGCATTAGCATTAGGATCTACAAGAGAAGACGGCGCCACAGTCGTTGCTGCACAAACTGGAAAAAATGGCGGATCAAACTGGCTCATGTGCTCTCTGTGGAAATAAAGCGTGGGGGTTTTTTTCTACACATTTTCAAAACAAGCGACGGCACGAAACCTCGCTGGATGTTACTCTGCTACTGCTGGATGCTACTCACCAAGCGAGAGGGGAGGGGGGAATGTTCCTTCACACATTCTGAGCCAATCAGAGGTGCCTCATCACCGCGTCATGGGCATGTATGAGGAAGTACTGGTAAACTCTGTAGTTCAACCGTCACCTCACCATGATATGCACATGGTCACATACAAACTGACTGTGTTCAGTGTAGGGCTGTACTGAAAATAACGTCTGTTTTCAACAGTTCGGCACGAATACATATAACTGTTACAGCCTTAGTATATACCCAAGTAATTTCATGGAGATATCTTGAGTATTCATTGAGTTATAGCATGATATGTCTCTGTGGACACACACACAGATACACACAGACAATAATCTCTCACAACCAATGTTGGGAGAGATTATTGATTTATTTATTTATTAATGAATTTATAAAGTGATCAGCAAAATAAAGAAAATATTCAGGAACTATTTTCTAGTTTCTTCCGTCTTTTGTGACAATAAAAAGAGGCCTTTGAAGTATTTAACAGATTCATGGTCGTGTCTCTGTAACCTGCCTCCATTATTCGGTTGTAGGTTTTCAAATTTCTCTCTTCTCTATAAATATTTAGTGAAATCAGACAAAGTGGAGTGGTGAGGAACCAAAGTGTAGGTGTGATGGTTGTACAAGGGCGTCTTCACACTCGTCTGATTGAACCTGAGGCTGTTCACATTTCAGTACATTTGTGAAAGTGTGAAAGCCGCGGTCACACCTGGGAACCGTCCAGGAACAAAAAACGGTCTTCTTGGGTCCGTCATTGGGCGTATTCACACTCAGTCCAGATCCTCGAGTCAGCACCCAGGTTTTCCACTGTGTGCATCCATTATGTCCAGAGAAAAACACACAACACTAGTTATCTTGGGTTTCAGTCGCTGTCTGGTATCGTGGTTTGGCAACGACTTCTTTTAAACACACGTGTAGCTTTGTTTTTAATCGAGCATTTGTCTTTTTACATGGAGTCCCTGAACCTTTAATACAGACAAACAAATACAGGAATAAAATGGAGCCATGTTATATTTAGCATTTGACTAATAGAATAGAATAGAATAGAATAGAATAGAATAGAATAGAATAGAATAGAATAGAATTCCTTTTGTCACATATTTGCTTAAATTTAATATTAGAGTTTTCTTCCTCACCGAGATGTGAAGAAAATTAGTTAGTTCTGGTAAAAAAAAATACTACCAGAGCAAGAAAAGTATTTTAGAAACTAAGAGGAGGAACATTTCAAATCATAGTGATGGATTTAAAAAAATAAATAAATAAAAATCTTATACATATATATATATATATATATATATATATATATATATATATATATATATATATATATATATATATATATATATATATGTATGTGTGTGTGTGTGTGTGTTCAGAGAACTCAATTAAAATCTATCTCTGAGGCATTTTGGGAAACAAAAAAAGTAAACCAAAGTAAACCAATATAACACTGGTTAAAAAACACGGTTATTGAAATCTCACTGATGGGACATTTTATGTACAATTTGACAGATTAATGTTACTAAATGGCCCACATTTTTATTTCAATCCCTTAACACCTACTGTTGCAAATATGCAACATACTATATATATATATATATATATATATATATATATATATATATATATATATATATATATATATATATATATATATATATATATATATATATATATATATATATATAGTATGTTCTATAGTCAAATTCATTATCTCCATTTAATTTAGGCTTTACTTTTGTTTATATACTTCTATTTCAATTCAGGCATTAAAGGTATTGTGACGTCCAAAACTCATTTTTGATATTTTCATGTTACTATATGGGTCGTCTGGCCTCATTTACACCAAAAAAACATGAATCTAGACTGTTCAGTGGTTTTCCTATGGTCTGGGGCTCTTGGAGGCCTGAGCATGAAACGCTCTCTCTGATTTGTCTCCCGCTTTCGACGTCACACTCGGGAGAGCAATAAGGAGACCCCCCCCCTCTTCTCTTCTGCCCGTCCCCTGTGCTCAGCCCCGCCCCCACCAACGTTACTATAGAAACGGTGTTCACATGTGCTCCTGCTCTTACAACCTTTTCATCGCTGAACGGTTTACTCGTGTCGTAATGGCTCCTAAATCACACCTCAAATGTCATGTTGTTGGCTGTGTAGATCAGCAACAATCACTATTTGACCTACCAAGCTCCCCTGAAGAACTACGTTCCCAGTGGCTGGCTTTTATCTACCAAGGTAACGTTCCTGCTTATTTACCCAAGAGAGTCAAGACTTGTTCCGGTCATTTTCGACGAAACTATGAATTAAAAACTTATAATAACAAATTAACAAGACACGATGAGTTAACATCTGGTTTTAAAGTCTTGGTTTGTTAGAATATCAAACTGTTGTGTCAAAATACAAATAATAAATACACTTTTAATGTCGCGGTGAGACGGCAGACCCCCCCCCTTCCCCCCAACGATCCGACGAAACTATGAATTAAAAACTTATAATAACAAATTAACAAGGCATGATGAGTTAACATCTGGTTTTAAAGTCTTGGTTTGTTAGAATATCAAACTGTTGTGTCAAAATACAAAAAATAAATACACTTTTAATGTCGCGGTGAGACGGCAGACCCCCCCCCTTCCCCCCAACGATCCGACGAAACTATGAATTAAAAACAAAACTATGAATTAAAAATAAAGTAACAAGCCAGGATGAGTTAACATCTGGTTTTAAAGTCTTGGTTTATCATTATTTATACTTGGTATCATTCTTTATTAGGCAGCATATGATACAGTATTTCTTATACTGTACAGCAGGAAGGAGGGGGGGCTGGCCGCAGCAGTTTGGGGGTGGAGCCGAGTACATGACTGACAGGCGAAGCGCCCCAAGTAGTCTGTTGAGGTGTTCATGTGTTGCAGGCATAGTACTTGGATTCAGACCACAGAAATCCACAAAAATGAATATTATGGAGTGGGGTTTTTTGGTTGAATACTTTTGAAACACGTTTTAAATTCATTGTCAAAGACTTTGAATGCTATGAAAACAACATGTCACAAAACCTTTAAGGGATTAAATGAATGTTTGCTTTAGTTGGATCATTAGGGATGATCTCAAAGACGTAGCTACTTTATATTGAAATAAATGTTGGTGTGGAAATCAATTAAAGTTCACTCCCTGATGGGACATTACTTTGTTATTAACTATATTGTGAAATTTGTCATGATTGTTTTCTTCGAAAATAAATACTACCACATTAGGGGAGTAAAGATACAGAAAAATTTCAGTATGGTACATTTTCGATACATTTTTGTACGGTAAAGGAGACCTAGTGTGTGTGTGTGTGTGTGTGTGTGTGTGTGTGTGGTGGTGGTGGTGGTGGGGGGGGGGGTGTCATTTTTACCTCTGCCTTAAGCATTTCAGGAAATTGTATTGTGTTTCTTGTAGGCCTGGGCAATTCAAGTTTTTGATCTGATGGGTCACCCCGAGTTACCAACACATGCTGCATCTGAAAGTGGTGTTTCCCCTCCACTGGCTGTATTTACCTTTCATAGAAAGCAACACAGAGAAATGAGCCACTCAGAAAAAGCCTGTCCACAATACGTCATGTGGACAGTGGCGTCACCCATGTGGGGTTAAACCCGTCCCCCACTGCAGCAAATCTAAAGTAGCATTAGCATTAGCATCTACAAGAGAAGATGGCGCCACAGGAGTTGCTGCACAAACTTGAAAACATGGCTGATCAAACTGGTTCATGTGCTCTCTGTGGAAATAAAGCTTTTTTTTTCCCTGCACGTTTTCAGAAGAAGGGACGGCACAAAACCTAGCTGGATGCTACTCTCAATGGTAAACACACACAGAGCGAGGGGGGAGGGGGGTGTTCCTTCATGCATTCATTGACTGAGCCACCTTCCCTGAGAGACGTCTCATCACCACATCATGGACATGTATGAGGAAGTACCAGTAAACTCTGTTGTTCCACCTCAACTCATTTTTGTACCATCCAAAAACAGCTGGAAACAAAGCAATGCAGATGTTTTTTTAAATAGAACCAACGCATAATGCATTCAATAATAATAATGGAGAACACAGCAATATTAATGAAATAACAATGGAATGACACCTTTCATGTCAAAGTTCATCTTGTTGCTGTCTTATCACTCTGATGCCTCCTGTGTTATTGTTTCACACAATGTTTTAACTGAAGTGCTGTAGATCATTTTGCTTCAAAGATTTAAGGCAGGCATGTCCAAACTATTCTACAAAGGGCCAGTGTGGCTGCTGGAATGACATTTAAAAAAAAAAAAAACTTGAGCTTTTTTCTTCGTCTTCCTATGGCGCTTGGGAACTTCCGGCCCCTCCTCTCTCCTCATGCTTCCAGAATACTGACATATGCAACGTTTGTTCCCGAAGGATTCACACGTGCTGTGCAACAACAGTTCAAACGTTGCCATTTCAAGCTGATACCAACTCGGACTCGTACCCCAGCTGCTCCAGTCCATAGATAGTTCATACCTAGCATAACATTACATTTCTTAATTTATGTCAGTGACTAAACAGTTTTCAGGTGAACTCTACATACTAGTGTTTCTAATATACCTAGCCTAGCTCTAGCTCTGGGGCAGCTGTGGCTTAGTTAGTAGAGTGGGTCGCCCAATGACCGAGAAGTTGGTGGTTTGCGTCCCGGCCCTGGCTGTTCACACGGGGGCCAGACACAGGCAAGACACTGAACCCTGACCTAGGCCCCCAGTAGGATTGACCCTAGACCTTAGAAACCTACTGGTGTATGAAGGGGTGAATACGAAGCTAATGTAAAGTGCCTTGAGCACTATGAAGATTTTATTTTTAGGTGATATCACGCAGGCCTGATTTCTTGTAAAAACTTATCAGTATGAAGCAGTTTGAGCTATAATCCTTGATTGAACGTTTCTATACAAATAAAGTTTATTATTATTATTACTATTTGTGAATTAACAGGCGCTCCGCATATTCTGTATTTCTGCATGTTCAATGTTTGTAAATGGAAAACACTGTGATATGACTTATGCTATGAGACTATAGACAATATTGGAGCTAATAATGTGACCAACCCTCTATAATTAAAGATACTGTAACACAGAGGCTTCAAATAGATAGTTGGTTGGGTGAGCTCTTTCAAACAAGCTGATGTGATTGAGATGGAAAAACCTGAGTGAAATTAGCAAAGCTTTAAAAATAATTTGGCTGCTTTCTTTCTAATTATCTCTGCTGCTTGGATAATCAAACAGGACTTTCATTCAGCTCCTATTTGACTTGACCATGAAGCAGGTAGGTGCCGTGCTGACCTTGTATTCTTTTGAAGATTCTCTGTCATGTAAATCCTCTTTCTTTGTTTGTTTGTTTGTTTGTGGCTCCGCAGCTCAGATCCCAGGAGCTGAGAACCGCCTGGCGTCGCCTCCAAAGGTGATTGTTTTGGGCCCGAATCAAAGGGGCGGTGGCACTTTCTTCTTTGGGCTTCATGAAAACCATAGAGTGGCTGAGCACCATCCACTAATTTGTCAAAGTAAAAGTCAGCTTTAGTGTCAGTTTTGTCATTTGTACAACGCATATAGAAAACCTCAGTGCAAAATGAACATGGAAATAAAAATAAATAAATAGGAAAATATACAACTATGAACAGCAGTGGGTTTGAGGAGACAATAAAGATACAATAGTAAAGTTAAACAGATGAGTTAAAGTGACATATCATAAACCTTTATCTCCAAAATGGTTAATTATCAGGAAACTAGGAAAACAATACATATTGTAAATAAATACATTGAGTTAACAGATGTAGTCATAGGCATTTTTCAACACTTAAGTGGTTAATTATTTCTAAAACTGCAACATGATGTCATGACTTACGTAAATATACATGGGAAAACAGAACATATACAGATAGAAGATTAAAAAAAACTTAAATATTTTAGTAACATGAACACCAAGTTAAATTATTAGCTCTGTTCTGTTCTGTTCTGCTGCTTTTCGCTGCAAATAAATGTTTTGACTGTGACCAATGTTAACAGGCTTTTTGTTTTGAAAATACAGATACTATGGATGCACGTCATAACCAACAAACACACAAAGAATTCCACATTTCCTAGGAGTGAGCAAATCATGTCAAAAGGTGAGGTCCACTTAGATGACGGAGTCAGGTGACGCTGCGAAGTCCAATCCATTTGTACGGGGTGGAGTCACCCAAGAAGATATTGTCAATTCAGACCTGGAATTTTGGCCTTTTTGGGTCTGAGCCCTGTGGGGTTGTGGTCCACTGAGACCAGCACTGGCTTTTGTATTTTCCATATGTCCTGAATAAATTAATAAACTGAGACCAACTGAATCATGAACTCGTCTTTGGAGCTTCCAATCAATGGAACACAAAAATCCTTCCCTTGGCCTCTATCATTCAAATGTAGTCCATGTAAGATCAGTGTTTGATAAGATTCCCTTCTACATCCATATGTGGACATGCACAAGAAAAAGAAAGAAACATAAATATCGGCCTTTCATTTCATGACAAAAAAACTGGACCAAAAATGGACTCCTGAGGCTCCTGTCCAATAGCGGTCACATGTGCAATATGTGCAATATGCAGTAAAGTGACTAAAAAGTCTGCGGACTCATTTGCATCCATCTTTGAAACTGTTATGAGTCTTTGTGCCCACTCAGGCCAAGTTTGCCTTCTGTGGTAGACGTGACTCCAAAGATAAAGTGACAAAAACATTTCCATCCAGTCCGACAGGGAATGGGTTATGTGTCCCAGATGAGCAGAAAGGAGTGGGCTGAGGGGCCTTTTCCGAACCTGCCACCCCCCACCACCACCACCACCTCCACCCCAGGCAAACTGCCAAAGCAGCTCAAGGCTCAGAGCTCAGCTGAGCCACCATGGCAAGGCTTCATGTTCCAGGTTCGTCTGCCCTGAGGGCGTCCTCGTACACAACCCAACACACAAAAACACACTTTGAGAGAGAGCGCCACGTCTGCCTCTGTCAGGACAGGGCAACATCCTCCAAACTCCACAACTAGGCCTAGCTTTGCTCTGCTCAACTCAAACAACCAGGCTAATTCAAGCAGACTGAAAGCGAGATGCACAAAGTTTACTAATGATGAGCCAATCACAGAGCTACACGATACAGAATAAAGTATGTGACGGACACGTTACGTGCAAAATAATTATGACAAATATGGTATTATTATAAAATATATTTTGTATTTTTCAGTGAGAATCAGGTGTTTTCCTGGTCAAAGGCGATGTGTAAAATTAACACATTAACACAGATTAATCCAATTATCATGATTAGTCTGAATAAAAATGTTAACACAATTAAATTGAATAGTTGTGTTTTAACTTATTTTGTTGAAACTCCTGAAGGTGTTGAATAAACATGTTAATTTCACACACACACACACACATACATATATATATATATATATATATATATATTCATATTTTTGAATATGTTTTGGATATTTTATAAAGAAATTTTATGTTTTTTGTTTGTTTTTGAATATGTTTTGAATGTTTCATAGCTTTATATGTGTCAGTTTATTTCTTTCTGAATTTTAGTGAATTTTAAATTTTTTTTTCTCTGCATTTTTTGTGATTCTTAGTGTATTTTGTGAGAAACTTAAGTACAAAAAAAGAGAGACAGAAGAGTCGACCGACAAAGTGTTTTGATCATGATTAATCAAAATTAATCCAAAGCAACTGTGTGATTAACTTGATTCAACATTAATAATTTGACAGCCCTAGTATAAATGGATGTGTCTGCAAATGAAATTGTGTGAAATTTTAGTGATCAACTGATATCGAGGTTTTGGGGCCGATACTGGTACTGAATTTTTTTTTTTTCTTCAGAGATGACTAATAAAGGCTGAAGATATTTCTAAGCCAATATTTGGAGCCAATAGTGATTTTTTTTCTCTCTGTCAAATGATAACAAATTTCAAAAACACAATTTTTTATAGGAAACATTTATTGAACTAAAAATAGTATTAAACTACTGGTATAAAAAAGGAGAACGTAAGGTAGAACACATAAAATTAACATTTCACATAATAAAACGTACATTCAGATAAAAACAAAGTGTTCAGTTCTTTGTAAAATTAACACTTACATGACTGAACGCTCTGTGCTGCTGACAAACTAAAATATTCCCTCCACCCACTTCACTCAGCAGTATCTGCAAAAACACAGAGGTGCTGTGAACTTCACCTCTCAGTAAATCATGGCAAGGAAAAAAAGAGGATATACACAACGTAGCGGGATGATACGAGAATAAAAAAACCTAAATATTAGCTCGTTGATATATCTATCTATCTATCACTTTATTTTTACATAATTGGTGTCTATACATTTATTCATCACTTGAAATGGGTCACTGACGTCAGAAAATACTTTTATGCAAAGACGAATATCATTGCATTGGTTAGTTTGGTTAAAATTGTTATCTTTGCTTCTAAAATGCCTCAGAGATGGTTTTGACTCAATTTCTCTCAACAATGATTTAATTTTTTTTATCCATGACAATTATTTTAAATGATTTACCTCAAAATTTAGAAACTATTTTCCATGCTGACTATAAATAGAAATTTCCTATCACAACCAACCATCTACTTTCTTCACATCTCACTGAGGAAGACCCCCCACACACACTTAAACTTTCAGAAAATGTTGATGTTTTTAGACTGTACGGACAAAAGAACTGGGTTACATCATAATTACAGCTGTAAGATGTCAAATAAAAACATCAAAAAAAATTGCCATGAGGAAACAATGGAAGAGGAGATCAACAGGTGATGAAGGAAGTAAATGTGGCATTTAGCCAAAAAAGCAAAGCTAGATCCATGTTCTTAATCTCACCTGTGGTCACGGGGTGTAGGCGTTGACTGACGGAACAATATCACAGATGCAAGCAGCAGAAATGATAGGGATAGGATGAAGAGTTCAGTCATCTGGGAAGGGCTCAGAGTGAATCTGCTGCTCCTCCACATCCAGAGGACTCAGATGAAGTGGTTCTTCTGGTCAGTGTTTCAGCCAAGAGGAGAGCCCAGGGCAGAGCCAGGAGTGGACTATTATACTCTGGACCTGGATAAGCACATGTGGATGGATGGAGAAAACAAAACTCTGTGATTTTTATTACACAGCAAATATGCCAGTGTTACTTTAACACCCATAAAGTGTCTATATTTGTCCACACTATGCAGTGTAAAAAAAAAGTAACACCCAACAACACTATTGTTGTTGTTAAAAAAAGAAACCACTTAACACTCAACAGGTTACCATGGTGATATAGTAATCATAAGTAAAGCAAAGTGGTAAGTCGCATGACCAAGAGGGAGTAGAGAGTACTGCTCCTACGGCTCCAAGTATCAGAAAGGAAGGAGGCTGCAAACATGGCGGTTACGCAGAGTGATGACATAACCATCCCAAGTCCTATTTTGCAAAAGTCCCAACTTTTTTTCCCACTTCCAATGTCCCCTACGGAGCTCCATAACAATGAGCAACTTCACCGGCTCTTGTGAAAAACAAGATGGCAACAGTTGGCTTGGAAAGTTTTCTTCAATCCATCAAATATTCTAGAACTTTTACATAAGGACATGATTTAATCTACACCAATCTGGGTTTGTTTAACACCAATATTAACAACACCCTGATTTAACAACATTAATTTAACTAAATTGCCACACCAGGGTTGTTTTAAAGGTGTCATTCCATGGTTATTTCATTAAAATTACTGTGTTCTCCATCGTTATTGAAAACATTGTGTGTTGGTTCGATTAACAAAAAACGTCTGGACTGCTTTGTTTCCAGCTGTTTTTTCACGGTAGAAAAATGACTTGATGTGTATGTATTTAGCTTTACCCAAGCAGCATCCAGCTAGGTTTCGTGCCGTTGCTTGATCTGAAAATGTGCAGGGAAAAAAATAAGGATTTATTTCCACAGAGAGCACATGAACCAGTTTGATCCGCCATGTTTTTCTCAGTTTCTGCAGCAGCTGCTGTGGTGCTGTCTTCTCTTGTAGATGCTAATGCTAATGCTACTTCAGAGCAGAGTCCTGCACAGGTTCAGGTACCCGTGAGTGACCCGTGGGTGAACCGCAAATTTTCATGAAACGGGTGAAAAATGTTGTGCTGTGTCGGATACGGGTTCGGTTCGGGTCGGACGTGGGTGGTCGCAGGTCTAATTTGCGGTTCATAGGCTAAAAAGAGCAGTCGGCTAACAACATTTTTATTTGGCTCTGCCTTGGCTATGTATGGAATGTTTGTATTTAAGTTTGGCTATCTGACATTTTCTTTCGGGTTCGGGTCGGATATCGGGTTCATTTATAGCGGGTCGGTTCGGGTGCGGATTTTGTTTTTTTTTCGTCGGAAAACGGGTCGGATACGAGTTTAAACATGACGGGTAGAGGCGGTTGCGGTATGTCAAAATCAGAACCGTGCAGGACTCTGCTTCAGAGTCGCTGCTGAGGGCGAGCTTAACCCCAACTGGGTGACGCTAAAGTCCCTCTGTTGTCAGATGGCCCGGCTTTTTCTGCGTCCCTCATTCCTGTTGTTTTTTTCTGTGAATGCAGTATGCAGCCAGTGGAGGTGACAAAGCACTTTCAATGATAGCATGTGTCGGTAAATCAGGGTGACCCATCAGATTCCAAAAGGAGCGTGGATAAGTGGTTTTCAGTAGAATGACACCTTTACATCAACATGTTTATTTAACACTGACTGAATATTTAACACTTCCATATTTTCTGTGTAATAGTGCCTAAACTTAACCATACAAAGTAATGCAGTTATTTCTTATGTTGCATTCACAATACAGGTAAAAAAAAGTGGCACAAATGTGGCTTTTTATTCAAATTGTCTGGAAAAACCCAAATCTGATATGTTCAGAACAGATCCAGGTCAGTATCAAATGCACATGTAGCTAGTGATCAATCATAGGGCATCAACAGGTATGTACACTGAAAACAATGGTTTCTAAAAACTTCAACCAAAGTGCAGATTTTGGCACATCTATATTTTCACATTTACATGTAAACAGAGAGAAATGAGCAGCAGAAAGGAAATTTCCTACCAATTTCACATATAGGATACAATATTTGTAGGCTGTTCACTTTGCACTGACGAGACGGAGGCTTCTCTAGGTAGACTTTAAATGTATTGTGTTCCTCCCGAGATACACAAAAGACAATACTGTGATTTCTCAGTTCTGTGACAGTATCTTGCATAGTGCCGCCATGATTAGTTGGCATAATCGACCATGAAAATTATTCGACACATCGTTTTACTATTGATTGCCTATTTATTTTTGGTCTCCCTCCAACCAAACGCAATAGGAACAGGATCTTCCTGCGTCCGCTGCCAGAGAAAAGGCCCAGGTATAGCAGCGGCTTCATGCCAGGGGAATGGTGGCACCTGGAAAATCCATGCCAGCATTAGAGCCTGTAACTGTACCGACCATAACTCAGAGAGAGAAACCACAGTCTTATCAGTGTCTTAAGTTTCGTTTCAACCCCTCCCTCCCTCCCACCCACACACACACTTTGTTATTTTAAATTAGTCATTTAAATTACCAAACTAATCACATCTATTGACAGATTAGTCATTACTGTATAAAATTAGTCCCTAGTGGCAGCACTACTCTTTCACACCCTCCTGAAGTCAGAGTGGGCTCTGTTTATTACTGTCACAGTGTAATAATTAAGCAAATGTTATTAAAACAATCAGATCAATACAGCCACATAATGATAATAGCCATCCATTTTATGCATGAAGCTGACATGGGAACAATGTCCCCTTATGATGCCTTCATGTGCATTGGGATTTATGGTAAATATTTTCCACAAACTTGAAAATTGCCCCTGAACACTCCCTCGTGTCATATTTTCCACTGGAGAACTGGGAAAACATTGTGATGCACGAGTTTCTGAGATGAAAATAACCTCTGACCTTTTCAACATGGAAACAAAAACCAACGAGGACTTAATTACAAATGATAGAGACTGCTTTTAGGAACATTCTGCTGCTATTAGGAGATTATTTTTGCAAATTTATTATATACACAATTTTACCCCAAAAAATTGTTTATTTTGAAAGTTTTCACTGTGTGTGTTCTCTCTGGGTACAAAGACATGCATTAACAAGTTAATGGGTTTAACTAAATTGCTGATAGTTGTGAATGTGTGAATGATTGGTTGTTTATATCCATACATATTATTATATATACACTTCCGTACGACCTTCGGGGATAAAAATTAGAAGATGAATGAATGAAAATAAGATATAGCTTGATGAATAACACTGCAGAACAATTTGAAGAAAAAATGTTAAATGAAATATTTATGCTAATTAAAACTAAAATTGTCAGGAATTCTCAGTCATTTTTTTTCTAGCATGTCAAGTTTTTCTCCACAGTTTAACCTCCAGATAAGCAAAATTCCAATGATTAACTGGAGTAATACTGGTCAGCTGATTATGATCAGACTCATATACAGCTACATGGAAACTTGTTAGTACACGTACATACTACTGTGTGACGCCAGTACAATTACAGTACAATTACAGTAGACATATATTTTGTAAAAACATAACAGATTGCAGCCATGCCTGTTTTTCCCATATTTCAATGTATGTCAATATTTGAAGGTTCTTATAGAACAAGTACATACCTGTTGAGTACAGTACTTTTAATATATTTCAAGAAAACAGGATTCCTATTGTTCAAAAACATGATGTAATAGAAAAAAACTGAGGTCAGTTTTAGATTTTCCACCCAAAAATCTGTTAAAAACAGCTGTCAGACATAACTCAACAAATTTGTATTTCCCAGTGTTATAATATTCAAAACTGTTACACTGCAGGCAACTATAAATTGTGTCAGTCTTTTTTATGTTCTCTAGAACGTTGCGACAACTCCCGTTCACTTTGAATTGACATTCCCAGCATTTTTTCAATAACCGCTGCGCTATTAACACCTGCTGTCAATGGCAACGAGTTTTGTCACTTCAGATTCACATTACCATATCACTCCGCAGGTAGTTCGGTCACTTTGAAAGTAAATATTCACTACGTTGAAACGGCTATTTTATCCAACCTGTTAGAGTAGTAGCAGCACCCCTCTGCCTTTGGCGTGCTGTTTGGCCCCGAAGGGAAATATGTTTCTGATAATAATGCATGGGCAATACATTATCCCTTGCTTATTATTTCTCTGTGACAATAAAAGCACCTGAACACAACGCATTGGTAATTTCACATTTACAAGCGGAAAGGACTTGAAGGTAGCATTATTACACAAAAACCACACAGTCTAAAATGTACCTTGACACACATACAATTCTTTTCCTTACCTGACATAATACGCAACAGACTATGAGGGGTTTCTGAATTCCGTGGCAGTCTGTCGCACATCCTTTATAAAGCACAACATGAAAGTATTTAACAACACATTATAGAAAAAGACAACTCGTCAGAGCTAACTTAAATAGCATGACAGTTAGCCCTACAACACTACAAAACAAAATGTCGGCCACATAAAACACTATAAATATCAACTTCATAAAACTAAATATCCCCCATGTGGAAATGTTAAGAGAAATGAACATTTTATTGGGACTTAGTTTGTAGCATCTTTCCTCCAGTTCAGTCAGAGCAGATTGGATTACTCCCCACTGATGCACGCGGCAGGTATCGTAATGTGACGTCCCAGCGCTGCATTCACGGACAATCGGAGTTTTCTCTTGTTAGTTTATTTATTTGTTTATTATAAAAGTTTCTTATTGATGATCTGCACAATTTATAACAATGAATATCTTCAATACGGAATGTCATCTTGTGCAAAATTGCATATTTTTTAATATCTAACATAAGAATCCTAACATCATAAGAACATTAAACTGTCACTTGTTATGTGATCTATAATAATAAACAGAAATGCAATAATATAACAATAAGAACAGAACACAGCCAGGGGACAAATATAAATACAGATACAAAAATGAAATATCACTTAACATAAAGAATTTTTACTTAACTCTGTGGTTTTGGTGGCTTTTTAAAAAATTTTTGGATTATGGAATACTTGAAATATAGTTGGAAAGTTCAATTTTAAAGAGTAAAAAATTATTGTTTGTGTTTTGCACATTTAGATTAGTCATTGTGGTATTTTGCCATAAACTGAATCACATTGATAGATTGATTAGCATGATATGAAAATATAACAAACAATATTATTTTGTTAGGAAGGGAAAAATCTGAATCAATATGTTTTTTCACAACTACAGTCAGGTGAATAAAATAAATGGAAAAAAAAACCCCGATGGTTTGGACAGTTACACACAAAGAAGAGTTTTAGCAGAAATATAGTGTTGTCTGTGTGGACACACCAGGACTAATAATAATAATAATAATAATAATAATAATAATAATAATAATAATAATAATAATAATAATAATAATAATAATAATAATAATAATAATAATAATCCTTTTGTCATGTTGGGTTAGGTGAAAGAGGACTCCAATGCTCAGTGTTGAAGGGAAAAATAATTAAATAACAAACAATGCAAAAATCAAAACAAGACAGAAACCTGTGTGTAGATCAGCCAGAGTCTGTGGTGTGAAAACTGTCCGTGTTATGGAAGAGACAAAACTGAATGGTCCCACACTGGCAACTGCGAGCATCACTGCTTTTATAGTTGCAGATGAGGAAGGGGCTTGCAGCTGTGTGGTGCGGGGCCAGGTAAGTATGGAGAGGACTGGGGGAAAGGTCACCAGAGGTCATCACACCTTTCTTCCAAAAGCCATTGTTCAATAAATCATCATCACAACTCATTTCTGTTTTTCATTCTGCACTTTCTGTAAATAACAAAAAATCCTCCAATGAAATGTTTTTACTACTTTACTTTGCTCTACTCAGTTATTCTAACCTTACTTTTTATGTACCTCACTGTTTGTCTGTTTTACTTATATGTTAAAGGCTGCTGCAATTTCCAAATTGTTGAATCAATAAAGTACATCTATTCTATTCTATTCTATTCTATTCTATTCTATTCTATTCTATTCTAATCTATTCTACTCTACTCTACTCTATTCTATTCTATTCTATTCTATTCTATTCTATTCTATTCTATTCTACTCTACTCTACTCTACTCTAATCTATTCTACTCTACTCTACTCTACTCTATTCTATTCTATTCTATTCTATTGTACTCTATTCTATTCTATTCTATTCTACTCTATTCTATTCTATTTTATTTTACTCTATTCTATTCTATTCATCCAATTAAAAAAATACCATTGTCTTCATATTAACATCTAACACAGCTTCTCCATACATATAACATTTTTCTTTTTTCTTTTTTCATTTTTCTTATGAATAACTATTTTAATAATGTATGTTTTGTGTTGTATTAGTAAAAGTCTCTTAACACATTAAACACAGGCTTCGTGCGATAAATTACCCAAATAGTTTGACAGTCATTTGTGAATAATGTCTAATGTTTCTGAATGGGGATGTTTTGATGTGGGCAGAAAAAGAGGAAAACATGTGGGATGAAGAGGACTAATGATGTGGAATACCTGGAGGAGAGGCTGTCAGCACCCCCAGCATCCCACCCATCCTCACCCCCCGTCCCCATCCCTGAACCCTCAGCTGCAGGACCGCCACGTGAAAAAAAACACACACAGTAAATCAAAGCCAGAAGCAGCAAACACACAACCGGGTCCCGAAGGGTTGCGACAGAACCTGGTGTGTGTGTGTGTGTATGTGTGTGTGTGTGTGTGTGTGTGTGTGTGTGTGTGTGTGTGTGTGTGTGTGTGTGTATGTATGTGGACGCAGGGTTTTATTCTGAGGCAAACTGTGGGACACAGCTGCTGCAGAGTGGAGGACATGTGTGTGGGTATGTGGGAGGGTTGGGGGGGGTCGGCCCCTCCCAGACTCCCTGCACTGGGACGGCTCTGTGTTCCATAAGTGCATCAAAGTTTCATCTAAAAAAGACAAAAACACCCACAGACAGAAAAGAGAGTGAGACTCCAGGAGGGCGGACAATAAAAGAAAAAACAACACAATATTAGGGACAGACACAGAGACAAATATTAAAATAACACACATTTACCATCAAACTTCCTCAGCTGGTTATTTTCACTGGTGTGAAAAAAAATGTATTATTTGAAATGTGTATGTTTAATTAGGAAAATTAGGCATCATCCCATTAACCCTTTAACCCCTGATGTGTTTTAATTTAAAAATTTCTGAATAATTCAATTTCTTTTGTGTTATTTACTGAAAATTTTGTTGATGGAACTGATGTATAGGTGTCGAAAAGTAAGTGATTTAGAAAAAGAAAAAGCCCAAACTAAAACTCCTGGAACCAAATTACAACACTAGTTATTTATTCCTTTTTTGTTTTAACTTCATTGTGTTTTGTTGTTTGTTTTTTTGTTTGTTTGTTTCTTTGAATTTTTTCATGTCATTTATTATTTTGTGAATATTTATTAGTTTCTGTTGATGTCATTGCTTATTTTTGTTTATTTTTTCTACGTTTATTTATTTTATTTGTTTTCTTCAATTGTGTTCTGTTAGTGTCTTACTTTGTTCATGTTACATATTGTTTTGTTAGTTTAATATTCATTTTGTTCATTTTACTGATCACTTTGGCAGTTTTTGTTCATTTGGTAGCTTATTTTATCTTATTTTATTTTTTTTTTACTGTGGAATTGCTTAAGTCTCAAGAGTTTAAGGTTTAATTATATGATTATTTATATATTATTTTGTGTTTCCTTCAAGGACGTCCATTTAACTGTGTGTTTTTATTCATGTTTTACTTTCTTAATATGTCAAATTATGTATGAAATGGTATGTGCATGTGAAGATGATAAATAAGGTGAATTGACCCAAGAGACCCAAGTTTTTTCATATATTTTCTTAATAAGAAGCAAAACCATAGACTGTTTTGTGGAGAAGGGGTGGGATTAGGGCTGCAAGATATTAGAAAAAAACTGACATGATTGTTTTTAACCCTGGGATATATATTGCAATGTGAAAAAATCCTCAGGAGTACATAACAGCTGTGTGGTGACGACGCAAACGGTCAAACAGATTAGTGTTTGACACAGAACATATGTTTCAACATCATCCTTCTTGTAGCTGAAATAATTAAATAAATATAAATGTAAGAATAAAATAAAAAATAAAATAAAAAATGTCTAAATAAAGACAAATTAAAACTAAACAAATAATAAAATACATGTGAAAAATACATTTAAAAAAGAAAGAAAGAAAGAAAGAAAGAAAGAAAGACAGACAGACAGACAGACAGACAGACAGACAGAAAGAAAGAAAGAAAGAAAGAAAGAAAGAAAGAAAGAAAGAAAGAAAGAAAGAAAGAAAGAAAGAAAGAAAGAAAGAAAGAAAGACAGACAGACAGACAGACAGACAGACAGACAGACAGACAGACAAGACAGACAGAAAGAAAGAAAGAAAGAAAGAAAGAAAGAAAGAAAGAAAGAAAGAAAGAAAGAAAGAAAGAAAGAAAGAAAGAAAGAAAGAAAGAAAGAAAGAAAGAAAGAAACAGAGCCTTTGGTTTTTGGGTGATTTCCTCTTGTTCGTCGTTCATGTAGAAGAATAGAATAGAATAGAATAGAATAGAATAGAATAGAATAGAATAGAATAGAATAGAATAGAATAGAATAGAATAGAATAGGACTTTATTGTGGTTGCACATAAGTTACAGTTAATGTAACTTATGTGGAGCCACAGGTTAGAAAATAGAAAACAATGTGAACAACTTATGTCAGTTTTTTTAAAATACTGTAAGGTTTAAAAGTGTGAGCGGTTCAGGAGGTAGACATGCTAGCTACATATAAAAAGTGCAGAGCAAGTTACAGTCTCTGTCAGAGGGGTAACATAGTACAGGAGGTAGAAATAGTGGTTTTGTTTAATGCATATGAGTCCTTGTTACCAGTGACTCAGTCCAAACTGGTTCAGAATGATTGTGATGTGTTCAGTGTGTTTCAGGTTCTATTGAATTTAAATTACATTACAACACCTGTCATGTGACTATTGAGCACATGAACATTGTGATGTCCATGCTCAAACATTATACTGTGCAGCTCTAGATGGAATTAAATATGTTTTACTTCCTCCCACTCCTTTTAGAAAATGTAAATGAAGCCATGTTTTGTTTAGTTTTCATGTACATGTTCTTTTTTAGGTTTCTTGTCTTGTTTTCACTAGTGGGGACAGAATGAGGTTGTTGTGTTTGTTGCTTATTGAAAATAAATTGAACTGAACTGAACTAATATATGTGTAATGTCACATCCATTTTCAAATAGATCTGAAGATATGTTAAAGACACGTGATTTTTTTTTTCCATTTCATTCACCAAAATTAAAATACAATTATAGATGGTTTTCAAGATATGTACTTTCATTACCTAGGAAATATAAATATACTTCCCACAGCCTTCAAAAATACATTTTGTTTCAAAATAAAATGTCACATAATCAGGCCGTGAATGATTTATTAACAAATTCCTCTGTAAATATCTTCAGAATACAGTTAAATATTGAACTGGTTGAACAGCTACATGGGCTGAGATGTTTCTACTGGAGCATAGCAAAAAAAAAAAGGCATTTAAAGATTAGCATAGGAGAATTTATTGCATTTTTATAGGAAACAATTGCTCAAAATCTGAATAAATGTTCAGGCCCTTATTAATAATAACACAAAATATTTCAAATGGATAAAAATGGATTATTTAATAATCTGGCACTCACCAAAATCTCAAAATTTACCACTTCATGAAAACAAAATCTATGTTTTTACTGCTGTGTTTCAGCTTAAAAGAAAAATTAAAAAACACTAAAATTCTGACTGTAATTAACAAACTTCTGAAACAAAAATAAAGCATTAAAACTGTTTTATTTCATTATGTTTGGATATTGTGTTTTAAATACACACACATTTATACATTTATTAAAATGGATCATTTAATAATCTGGGAGGCACCAACATTACAAAATTAACCATTGCATGAATAAAATCAATGTTTTAATGCTGTGTTTTCACTTTAAAACAAACACCAAAAAAACACTATAAAATTCTGATGCAGTCGTTCCAGGTCAGGAGGTTCATTTAGACCCCCACCCTAACCCCCCTACCCTGGCTTTCCCCACTGAGAAATGAGCTAAAGATGGATTCAGAAAGTGCCAGATTCACACAGATGCTTTGACAGTGACACACAAAAGGCCACGATGAGGACGTCCAAAGTGAAAAAAAAAAATACAAGATCAACACATGAGGCCACGGAGACGAGAAACACAGCTGGAAGTGACACGTTCTCTGCACATTGGTACTTTGGACCCCATTCCAACAGGAAGTCCTCCAGGAATTCAGGCACATTTTAGAGTCAAGTATTGCTCATTTTCCTGCTCATGAAAGGATGCAATAAAATAAATGAAAACAGTGAATATAGTTACTTTTTTTAAATATGTTTTTAAAATGGACTGAACATACAGTAAGAACAAATAACAGAACAGAAGTACAGATGATCCAATTTATCACAGATGGTTCAGACCCATGACAAAGAAGAGACAGCGTTAGTAAAAAGAATAACAAAAATATATTTATTTAATATAAAATAATAAATGTGAATAATAGTATGAGATGTGAGAATCAGTGGCATCAGTGGGTAAGGTGTGCATGCATGGTCAATATGCTAATGTTGGACTGCATCAGAGGTGGGAAGTAACTAAGTCAAGGGTGTTAAACATGTGACCCGGGGGCCAAAAGGGTCCAGCCCGGCCCCTGGGACAGTGAATATACTGATAATTTAATTTCAGGTTCCACAGATCAGTAATATACTATCATAATATCTATTATATTCCTCCGCACATCACTGAGGTGCAGCACTGCCCTCACTGACTTGTAAGGGAGAGTTCTAATGGGGGATGTCTGCTCAGCTTTCGGGGAGGACCGATGATGGTCACACACATGCACTAAATAGTATAGTATATGGCTGCCAGACTGGAATATGCACTGATCTCAACCAATGTTGACTCCCCCTCTGTGGGGTTAAAAGATATATAAAAATAAATAAATAAAATAAGTGAATGAATAGAAAAATAAAATAAAAAATAAGAACAAAATGCAGACAAATTAGAAAAAGGAAAGAAAAAAAGGAAGAAAAAAGAAAGGGAAAAGAAGAAGAAGGAAGGGAAGAAGAAAAGAAAAGAAACAAACAAAAAAAAACCTCTATTTGTTACCTACTTTCCTCTCTGCTCATTTGTTTGTTTGTTTTGTTTTTGTTTTTTTGTTTTTGGAAAATATGTATATGTTTAGTACTTCAGTTATTTATTATTGGTATTGTTATTATTGTTATTGTTATAATTTTTATTATAATCATCATTTTTGTACTATATTGCTATAAGATGAATTCAGGTTATTGGGGAAGTGAAGAAGGGTAGAATTAAATAAGCTTATGCTTCATCCTACTCCTTTTCGGACATGTCATTGTTATTATTATTATTGTTGTATTGATTATTGTTGCACTTTGCACATGTTCAAAATAAATCATCTAAATCAAATCAAAACTCCACATTTTCATGTCATTTTACTGTATTTACAATAAAGCAAACTATTATTTCACTAATAAATAATCTGTACATTGTATATACGTGTAAATGTTAAACTGAGACATAATCTTGTAAAAATTGCATTTAGTTTTCTGAAGAAGTATTGGTTTTCAATGTTATTCACATCGTTTTAAAGGATAGTTTGCAGATGTGAACATTTTCATCAGATAATTCAACTTTTTTTTTTTGCTCTAAAACATCAAGGAAAATTTGGAGTTGATATTATTTATATATTATATTATTTTAGTGTTTCAGGCCAATTCAGACCAAATTTGGTTTAATGTGGCCCCTGAACTAAGTAGAAGTACTTCATTATTGTACTTAAGTAGATTTTTTAGGTACTATTTACTTGAGTATTTGTTTTTCCAGCAACATTTACTCCCTACATGTTTTCATAAATATTTGTACTTTATACTCCTTACATTTTCAGGATAGACTTGTTACTTTTTCAAACTAAACTAAAAGTACTGTCAACTAAAGTACGAAAAATAAGTGACGTCAGAGGGAAAGTCAGTGGAGGAGAGAAATTGTGATTTTTCTATATGATAATTATGACTTTTATCTCATAATGAGGATTTTTTTAATCACAGCCTTTTGACTTAATCTCATAATTATGTATTTATTATCTCATATTTAGGACTTTTTTTTACTTTCTAACACATACCCCCCCCGATTTTTCCTAAATGTCATGCCCATATCCACCCAACTGAGTACTGTCGTCTGCTTTACTTTCAGATACTTGTGTTTTTTCCTGGTTAAACAAGTATTGTTTCATTCAGGGCGGCTGTGGCTCAGTTCGTAGAGCGGGTCGTCCAGTGACTGAAGCCACAGTCAAGTCTGTCCACATGTCTAAGTGTCCTTAGGCAAGACACAGAACCCTGACTTCGTCTCCCAGTAGAACTGACAGAACCTTAGATCCCTACTGGAGTGTGTGTGTGTGTGTGTGTGTGTGTGTGTGTGTGTGTGTGTGTGTGTGTGTGTGTGTGAGAATGTGAAACTAAGGTAGAAAACAACTATATAAGTGTAGTCCATTTACCATTCATAACAAAAAATAAATTAATAAAAATATATATATATATATATATATATATATATATATATATATATATATATATATATATATATATATATATATATGTGGGCGGTGTCTCCTTCAGACTCGGGTCCTCTACCAGAGGCCTGGGAGCCTGAGGGTTCTGCGCAGGATCTTAGCTGTTCCTAGCAATGCACTCTTTTGTACAGAGATCTCTGATGTTGTTCCTGGTATCTGCTGGAGCCATTCTCCCAGCTTGGGGGTCACTGCCCCTAGTACCCCCATCACTACTGGTACCACTGTTTCCTTCACACTCCACATTTTCTCTAACTCCTCTTTCAGCCCTTGGTATTTCTCAAGCTTCTCATGTTCTTTCTTTCTGATGTTGCTATCACTGGGGACTGCTACATCTCTCACCACCACTGTCTTCTCATGTTTATCCACCACCACTATGTCAGGCTGATTGGCCATCACCATCTTGTCAGTCTGGATCTGGAAGTCCCACAGGATCTTGGCCTGTTTGTTCTCTGTCACCTTTGGGGGGTTCTCCCATCTTGACCCTGGGACCTCCAGTCCATACTCTTTACAGATGTTCCTGTACAGTATGCCCGCTACCTGGTTATGCCTCTCCATGTATGCCTTGCCTGCCAGCATCTTACACCCTGCTGTGATGTGCTGGACTGTTTCAGGGGCTTCTCTACACAGCCTACACCTGGGGTCCTGTCTGATGTGGTAGACCCTGGCCTCTATTGCTCTGGTGTTCAGGGCTTGTTTTTGTGCAGCCATGAGTTGTGCCTCTGTGCTGTCCTTTAGTCCAGCCTTTTCCAGCCACTGGTATGTCTTTTCCATATCAGCCACTTCCTCAATTTGCCGATGGTACACGCCATGCAAGGGTTTGTCCCTCCATGATAGACCCTCTGGTTCCTCGACCTTACTGGGCTTTTGTTGCCTGAGGCATTCACTTAGCAGTTGGTCATTGGGGGCCATTTTCTTGATGTATTCCTGGAAGTTCTGTGTGTATATATATATATATATATATATATATATATATATATATATATATATATATATATATACATACATACATACATATATTTATTTGTATACATACATTTTTACTTTATTAAAATTAAGAAGTTGGACTTTTTAACTTGTATTTCACTACAGTATTTAAATCAGTACTTCTACTTCCAGAGTGTTTTTTCCACACAAGTAGTTGTACTTCTACTACAGTACAGAATGTCAGTACTTTTCCCACCTCTTGAGTACACAAAACTAAACAAATTAACAAACAAAACGAAACAGCTACTTTCACCCAACGGTGAAACATCTGTCAAAGGAGAAGAGAGATCAACAGAAGAATCAATGACAACCACCTTTATATAGTAGGGTGGACATGGGGGATGGGGGTGTTGCGACACCCCCACTTCTCCGACTTGATGATTTAATACCCTCCACTTTTTCCTGAGTTTATATATTGTATTGTTACTGGATCCAGGAAACGGACACAGAGTTGGTCTCACCTACTTTTTATTTCAGGATAAACAGTTACTGTCGTCACAATCACACCAAACAAACATAATAACATTTTGGGGCTGTTACAATATCTATGGTTTAAAATTTTTACCCGCCCAGGCGGCACAACAGCATATGTAAATGAACCTCAGTTCGCCTGTAATGTAAACAGTTCTTCTTCGTCGTGTTAACAAACAGTCATCAACCAGTAAGTAATGATAAATGTTACTGTTATTAAACTAAGTTAACTAAACTATGTCTTGTTCTGTGACATTTACCCTAAAACAGTGGTTCTAGAACTTTTTTCACTGATGTTCCCCCCGAGGAACATATTTTTACTCGTCTCCCCTGACATGGACAAAAAATCAGTGTCTGATTTTTTAAATCTAAACTTATATCAGTTTTTTATCTCATAATTTTTATTTTTCATCTCAGAATTTATACTTTTTCACCTCAGAATTTTGACTTATGAATTTAATTAATGTTTAATTGAGGAAAACTATTTTTTTAATATAAAAATTTAACCATTAATGGATGATTGTTAATTTTCCGATGATAGATTCCCAATATTTTGCTCATGTGCCACAACCTAGAACAGTCCCACATTTTAAATGGCTGTGACGCTCTTGAGGGTGTGGAACCGAACCCAGGTGTCCTCAATGGACTGATGACACAAAAGTAATGTGGTGACGTCACACTAGCCATCCCCTACAGTATGTCCCATCCCCAAGCCAGTCATAGTCTTGTTTAGAAGAATTTTTGAAACCTTGTCTTTCGTCTAGTTTTTTCATTTGATACTTTGCTTAGTAACAGTTTTTTCCTCCTAGAGAGTGAATTTAAGTTACTACTTTGTCATATTATGGTTTTCCCTCTTTAAGAGTGAGGGGTTTTTTTAGTTGATCATTTTGATATGTTAAAAATCCTCTGCATGAGTGTTTTATGTTGTACTTTGATATTACCCCTTTTGATGCGTGAATTATGAAAACCTTAGTCAAGATTTTTTTCCTAAGAGTTTTTATTTCTCTTTAGGCTGAAAAAAGCAATGTGACTGAAATCTTTTTTATGGAGTTACAAAAATGTCCATTCAGCTGGACAACATGTGTTTAAGTTTTGAAGCAAAGAAACATGTATTTAAAATGCAATATCAAAACACTATGAAATAAAACATTATTAATGCCATTTTTGTTTAAGAAGAGACTGTTAATTAGAGTCTATTAATCAAAGTTAATTTACATAGCACTTTACAACAACATAAAAGAAGACAAAAGATCTAAAACATACGTAAACACAGGACAAGACAACCCAAACAAATGTATAAAAGATAATAAAACAAAAATACACAGATAAAAAGAGAAAAGTGGCACAGTATTATTGGTTAAAAGCCAGGATAAAACTAGCAATTAATTTACAGTTAAACATGTTAGTGCAGATCAAATATTAAGAACAGCCAAGTTAAAATAATAGTATGAACTGACTGATATCAAACTAAAACAACAAAACCCATGAATATACAAGAGAACAACTGTAGAAGAACTGACCACTGTAGTGACCAGTATGCAGCAAAGGGTTAAACTTTGGTTTGGTTTTGAACAGTAAGTTTTGAGTCGTACTTTTGGGTTTGTATTTGTAATGTTTTGTAATGTTGTGTATTGCTGTAGTGTGATGTTTTCAGATGGGTTGTTTGGTGTGAGGGGGTGGAATTTAAAACGAATGCTTATTTCCATTTCCTTTTCAAACCATCTTTTCTTGTGGCTGTCCAGTTGTCATTTGTTCAGTGGAAACTGTGGTTGCAGCTTTGAAATAAACATGTGATGATGATGTATATTATTTCCTTTTCTAACTTGAAGGTGTCTTGGATCAGTCCCAGATTCACCACAGAGGTCCAGAAGTCTCCATTTTTGCAGATTTTTTAATACCATATGTGCTTGTAGGAATTCACTGGTGGCATTAATGAAGACAGGGTGAATCCCTGAGGACTTCCAGTGATGCCTTGGGGGGGTGGTGTCCGAGGAGGGGGCAGGCATCATCCCAGGACATGCCTGAAGACACCAGGGGTCCTTTAACTTCTGACCCCGGTTGACATGGATAACCATGTCTGACCATAATCGCTTTGAAGCCCCCCACTCCTCAGAGACATTTAAGCCAAGGGGAAGCATCTCGATCTTAATGAGTGACCTCTAGTTTTAACGAAGAAGCCCCGCTGTTGCCCCGGGCAACCCAATCCCCTGGACTTACCGAGGGGTCATGCACCAGGGGTTCGTCGACCTCATTCTTGTCACGTCAAGGCTAAGCAGACGGCAGCGTCCCGCACACTTCCGACATGATGGGGGTGAGTGGGTGGTGTGGTGGGGGGTGTTCAGAGCAGATTTACCTCATAACCAGTATCACCCTGCGCTCTGCTCTCTGGGGAGTCGTCTAATTCCACTGTGATCTGCTTTGTCTTTGTTGTGGAGCCTGGCACGCCCCCCCCCCCCAAGCCCACCAGCCTCCATTCGTCTGCTGTGCTTTGGTAGAAGTGGGGTGAGAACGCCAGGCTTTCTGGAGCAAAGAATGTGCAACGTGTTATGAGGACACACGCCAGGAGGGAGGAGGGAGGGAGGGAGGGAGGATGGACGTCGGACCTTCATCCCGCTGTTAATTGGTCTCATATTCTTGGCCTGAAGCGTCCATAGACTGAGAGGAAAAAAGAAGAAAACCATCACAATCAGGGCTGTTTCTAGCTTTGTGGGGGCCCGAGGCAAGATGCTTCTTGTGGGCCCCTTGTAAAACTACAATGAAGAGATTCCTGAACCCCTTTATACTGTATTTCCACTAGTACTGGCTTGACTTGAGTCAACTTTTTGTGAGTTTCCATTATGAAAAAGCTTTTGGAATCAGGCGCCTGGTACTAGATTTTGGTATCGCTTCTGCTAAGGTTCCAACAGATACTAAGAGGTGACATATAAACCCTGCAGACACTGACACTGGCCTACAAGTAAATGTTTCTGGAATCAAATGAATGAAATGTTCCCACATGTGTGTTAGTGATGAAGAAACTCAAGTCTTAAATGCTGGTTGGCTCAAGTTTCCAAGATAAGTCTGGGATCAAAATACAAAATAAGAGAATAAGTTTTAGTTCAAATGAATATTGGTGTTAGATCTACTTCAAAACACTGTCTGAACATTATGATCCATTCATTTTACAGGTTCTTTCTAGTGGAATATTACATACATACATACATAAACCAGCATATATGTGGGATAACACACTATCATATATATTAAAAACATGAACTAACCAGCACTAAAGTCATTTGTTTTCTGATTCTTCTTATTACAGTATGTAAGATTTAGCACATTTAATGTCTGAAGCAGATACTTTCTAAAAATATTTATAGAGCATTGTGATTGGTCAGACAGTTGTCTCTGTGAGCCACCGATGTGGAAGTCAAGAGTAAACATACCGGTACATTAATCCACATGACGGTCCATAAAACTACACCATGGTCGGCCCAGGAGATTCAGTTTTGGTGGCCGACGTACAAATTCAAATGAGACAACACATAATGAGTGAGTTTTTCAACAATACCCTTAGAAGACAACACAAAAGTACATGTCACATTGCTATGACAACCAGTACTATCCCCCAGCTAGCATGTCCATGTGGGCTCCAGAAGGGTTGGCTTCATATAAATATTTTCAAGATTGCTGAAGAAAAATGTGCTAACTTGCAATTTCGCAGAATAAAAAAAAAATATCAGGTTTGGGATTCAATGGTTCCCAATTTGTGAAACCAGCGACACACTCAAATCTGCACAGCATGTACCTGGTGACATTCTGACAACATGTGTCCATATAAGGTCATACGGGGTCAAAGTTTAGCAATATTTATATAACAATGACTATGGGACGAAAGGCCACGACAACCAAATGAGGGCAGTCTGCACATTCCAATGTTGGATTTGATCACATTTGAACCATGTGGGAGGACTTGACAAGTACCGGTGTGCACCAGTGTTCACTAGTTTCCATCATTTATCTACAAGAAGTCATTGTGGCAGGAAAAACAAGAAGAGAGACACTTTGGCCTGACAATGCACCAAGAAAACAACGACGATTTAGCCATATCTTAAAGGTGTCATTCCACTGAAAACCACTTTTCCACGCTCCTTTTGGAATCTGATGGGTCAACACATGCTGCCTTTAAAAGTGGTTTGTCACCTCCACTGGCTGCATACGGCATTCACAGAAAACAACAGGAATGAGGGACCCAGATAAATACGGTCCATTTGATGTCAGATGGACTTTAGCGTAACCCACATGGGGTTAAACCCGTCCTCCGTTGCAGTGAATTTGAAGTAGCATTAGCATTAGCATTTACGAGAGAAGACCATGCCACAGTAGCTGCTGCCCAAGCTTGAAAAAATGGTTCATGTGCTCTCTGTGGAAATAAAAGCCTCATTTATTTTCCCTGCACATTTTCAGAACAAGCACAAAACCTAGCTGGATGCTACTCTGGTAAAGGTAAACACATACAGAGAGCCAGAGGAGAGGGAGGAGTGTTCCTTCATGCATTCTGAGCCAACCAGAGATGCCTCATCACCGCGTCATGCACATGAACTCGTGCAGAACCGTCCAAAAACAGCTTGAAACTAGACAATCCGGACGTTTTTTGAATAGAACCAACACACAATGTATTCAATAACAATGGAGAACACAGTAATATTAATGAAATAATGATGGAATGAAAACCTTGAACAAATCTTGGCAGAATATCCTGATTCCAACAAGACTGAAATTAGAAGAACAATGAGGGAATCAGGAAGGATATTAATGCGATGTGTTTCAAAGCAATGTATAGTGTCAATATAGAATCAGAAACACAATGCTTTATTGTCATTTGGCATATCACAAAGATATATCAAATAAAAATGGAGTTACTTGGTCTCTCCATGACCAAGACCTTGGAATGGCACTACCAAATCATAAAGAAAACAGAAAAACAAGCAGTGCACAAAAGTCCCATTATAAAACCTAGGTTTACAGTACTTAAATGCCTTTAAGCTGGGTATGTTTTGTCATGTACACACAAGGACACATAGGGTAGACAAAGATAAGATGTGAGTATTATTAAGTTGAGGAGGATGTTGAGTGGAGGCTTGGGTATTTGGAAAAAATATTTAGAAATTGCAGAAGAAAATTCTGACAACTTACAATATTGTACAAACCGGGAAAAAAAAGGATTTCGACCATTGATAAACTATAAGGGTGCTATATATGTGTTTGTCCACGGTTTCCATGGTAACCCCACATGTTTGCCCATATCGGAATTTGAATCTCTTTTTTGGGTCACTCCATGTTAATTTATACAAATTCCCAGAACCTCCTTAGTGACACGTCTTCAATTTGGTCTTTATTTTATTAGTGCCAAATGAAACTATCTGAAGTTTGAGACTTTTAGCAAAGCAAGTTTTCAAGTTATGGCCCTTCAAAATGTGGGTACCACGCCCACTTTTAGGATCCAGGAATTGCACACAAAATTTTCAGCCATATTTAGAGGCCCTCATCTTTTGTTTTAAAGTAGATACAGACCTGTAAATTACTATATCGATGTATTTTCACCCTGTCTATTGGAAGTGGTCTGCACTTACAAATAGCATAGGTGTAGTATTTTTAGAGTTATTAACCCTATAAAAGTGTTTTTTTTTTTTAATGACGCAATACTTTTTTCTGACATTTTGGGGAACCCTGTCTTGAAAATGATTTGTGTTGGTGGGGTTTCAACTGATTTATCATCATATTTGTGAACTGTATTGTGTATGTATCCAGGCCTTTGTTGGGGGTACAGGAGGGCTCCAAATATGGCTATGGGACAAAATGACCATTTCAGACCCCCTCCTTCAGGCCACGAGTTGGCCATGTGGACACATGATGTTAGGAATGAGCTTTTTACTCCATCAACAGTCGCCTTTCATCAACATTTTGAGCCAATAAAAACTGTGATTATCCAACTCCTTCACTATGAACTAACCCTTTGCATATGGTACTATTTTGGATTATTTTCTGAAAATTCCATAATCTGGAAAGTAGGTCAACTGTTATTTTAACTGTCTATTAATGTATCTGGTAGTAAAAACAGACCCCCATAATTAAATTGATGAATTGAAACATTAAAATATGATATACCACCCAGTTATATTGACATAACAAAGGATTAACCCTTTTCCAGCTGTTGCACAATGACATTTTTACAATAACTGGCAGCTTTCCCTGTATCTGACCAAACTCCAGCTACTTTAGTTGGATTATTTCATAAATGTACTTATTACAGACAGAAAGGTTTCTTTACAGTTTTTCTATATTTGATAGAAGACTACATGAGTATAGTGGATTATGGTTGAAATGTGGTTAAAAATAAAGTAAAATGCACTAAGAATAGAGTTCAATACACTAAAATTCATTAAAAAAAAAATACAGTAAAATGCATTAAGAATAGAGTTCAATGCACTAAAATTCATAAAAAATACAGTAAAATGCATTAAAAATAGAGTTCAATACACTAAAATTCATAAAAAATACAGTAAAATGCATTAAGAACAGAGTGAGATGCACTAAAACACACTAAAATTCACTCAGAACACTTAAAATACACTTAAAAATGTGGTAAAATGTGCTTAAAAATACACTAGAAGGGACCAAGAATAGAGTAAAATACATTAAAAAATACCATAAAATGTGCTTAAAAACAAAGTAAAATTCACTAAGAATGCCATAAAAATCCACTCCAGTAGCACTTGTTGTTCCAGCATTTCTTCAGTTCAGTTTGTTGTTAATTTTAATATCTGGTTCAACGTAAGTTTAATTTGTTTGGACAACTGTAATGTTGTTATATTGTTTGTTATATTATGTCGGACAAGTATCACATTTGTAGGGACCCCCCCCCCTCCATGACTACACCACATCTTTAAAAAATATTCATTATAAAGTCATTGCTCAGTATAACTTGAGTGGATTCTAATCATGTTTCCAAACCACACGACGCTTCTTCCTATAATTTCATGTGCAAATGAAGCGATCTGTTGTAATTGCACTAGAGCTGAATGAGTCCCTACTGGTTATTTAACTCCAGAGTTTCTTTACGGAAACTGAAGCGGCACTCAGGTGTTTCCGACTCAAAACCGCCCGAGGGAGTTGGAACCGACGACTACGGACTGTGTGGAAGCAGCAAATGTTTCCGCGCTGAGCCAAGTATGTGACCCATTGAGATGTTTGAGCTCGGAACAGAGCGTCGCACCCACCCCGACCCCCACCCCCTCCACCTCTTTTTGTACTTGAGTGCCGTTTGGTGTTAAGCTAACGTGACTTGAGGCTCAGGCACTGCAGCTCAATGTCCGGCTAAATATTGCTGAGATTGGCCTGAGTTTACTGGTATTGTAAGTGCACCCATTTAATCCTTCAGACCACACATCCGCAGCGCTCATTACTGTCACAGCCCTTTAATATTACATTAGTGACCCTTTGGAAATGAGAGGATGACCAGTGAAGAAGGCTGTGGAGTGATTGCCAGGAGGGATGTGCGGGCCTTATTTGCCCACCATCCATCCAAACCTCTTATGTTTGCTCTGGGAAAACGGACGCCGTGGCCTGGACTCGTGTCATTCTACGCGGCCGGTAATCGCATTAAAAGTTCACACAGCAGTCCGAGAGATGGAGGAAGGAATAGAAGAAAAAAAAAAAAAAACTACACCCTGCTGTGCTGTTGCTGTCCTCGAAAGAAAAAAAAAGGTCCCATGTGTAGGGAGATGATGTGGTTACATGGGTTCATGGATGGGTGGAGCGTGTTTAGCTGATGGTCCTGGAGAAGCTCCTACAGATACAGAAGATGCCAGGGGGGGGGGGGGGGGGCTGCAACAAACTTTGAAAATAGCCGTGGAAATGCAAGGAGGGCAACATGGCATCTTACACCACAGATGATTGTTTTTTGGGGGGGGTACATTTTTAATTGACATCAATGATGACCATCAACATTCATACAATCCCTCTTGTATAACATTCACATTTACAGGAACATCATCTGCATATTGATGCTTTTTTTTGTATTAATTTCCCTCTTTAATCAGGGAAGTTCTATGCTGTGTGAGCATAAGGCAGGAATCCCCCACCCCCCCCCACCCCAACAGTCTGCTGAGAGAAAGAAACCTACATATAAAATACAAGTAAAAAAAAAAAAAAAAAAAAAGGGGGGGGGGGGCACCTTGTCTAGTTAACCTCTACGGATTTTTAACCTGGTTCCTTTTCACTAAGCTTCATCATGCTAGAGTTCAGCTGCCTCCATCCACAGGTCAATAGTTCTCTGTTTTGCTCTTGCTGCGGAAAGTTCAAGCACAACAACGTCCAATAAATAAACCAGAGAGTGAATGTGACAGCAACCATCTTTGCACTATTATTTTTTTGGCTGCTTTTGACCAGCCAAGCCAAAGTTTTTCAAACATATGTAATTTAGAATCATCATTCAGCACTCGACCGAAAAGTCTACAGATGATTTTTGATAGAAGGGATGAGGGGGGGCTAGAAACCTGGCATGGGCTTGAAAATGACATCATGATCTTTGACTTTGAATAAGTTTCAAAGGTCATTTTTGTAATTTCATGTTTTTCTGTAGTCAAACATTTCTAGGCAAACATGGAGTCATTTAAGAGGTTATTATGCTCTTCATCCCTCGGGCCGCATTGGAACTGTCAGCGGGCCGTATTTGGCCCCCGGGCTGCATGTTTGAGACCCCTGCTTTACATGAAGTAAAAAGTAGTCCAACTACAATGAAAAAAACAAACAATAGAAAACAGAGCAATCACAAATTAAAAACAGACAGAATAAAAGTAATCAAACATTAAAAGTAATCTTAAATAAGTGAGTTTTTAAAAAGGGATTTAAAAGTGTTGAGGTCAGAACACTGACGGGTGGTTTAGGGCGGCTACAGAAAAGGCTCTGTCCCTCCAGGTTCAGTGCTTGGTTTTGGGGCGACTGTGTTCTGTTTGTTTTGTTGACTTCTAGGTTACTGGACAGACACTGGACAAACTATCCAACTCTGACTCCTACAAATAATATGTTTCCTAAACAACGTCTGGAGTCAATAAACTGCACTTCCAGACCTGAACGCTCCAATAGTGGTACAATGGGGGGTTGTGGGGGGGGGGGGGTTTGTTGCTTGAATTAACGGGAAAAAAAAACCTTGAATTCAGCAAAAAAAAAATCTTTCAATGGAACAAGTGAAAATTATCTGTGAAAAATGTACCCTTTCCTAAGTGATTGATTTATTGCCATTTATTACAATATTATGATCTGTATTTTGTGTTTTTCCAGTGAAAATCTGATTTTGTTTGTTTGTTGCTTTTGTTTTTTTATTATATTTAATTCACTGATCAGTGAAAAGAGTCAAACTCTTACCAAGTGTATTTTTCACATTTCTTCTCCAAATATCTCAAAAATGAAAATAACTTAAAATAAGACAGAATGGCCTATAAAGAAATACTTTTCTTAACTTAAAATAACTGGAAATAAGACCTATAGAAGAACCTTTCATTGAGATATAAGAACTGATTTATAGACAACAGAGCTGGAACATTTTATTTCAAGATACAGTCATTTTAATTTGTTCCATTCACATATTTTTTTTTCCTCATTCAACTTTGATTTTTTTGTTGCTTTTTTATTGTTTGAATTAATCAAAAAATAGCCATATGATGTAGAAAATGAACTTGTTATTGAATCAGGAGTGGATTTTAGACATTAAGGATTTTTTTGTTGCTTGAATTAAACAAAAAAAAAATCAGTCAATGAAAATTATCTTGGTAAATTTAGTCCTGATCTATCGTCTATAAACCAGTTGTTATATCTGACTGAAAAGTTCCTCTGTAGGTGATTGGGTCTAATTTTAAGTGTGATGAACTAGAAAGATTTGAACTAGAAATGAGACAAATGCTCTTGGTCATTTTAAATGTTTTGCAGTGCATCAAACCTAACATGTGTTTTCCGTGGCTAAAGCCTGGTCAGGAGGGGACGTGCTGGACTTATTGATTCCAGTTCTCAGAATGCAGGTGGTGGAAGTTCGCTCATGTATCTGAGCTCATATGAAGAGTGACTTTCTTAATCCAACCTGTCAGTTTGTCACAGCAGGGGAACTTTCACGTCAGATTTCGTCCAATATTAAACTCTTTTTTTTTTGGCTTTTGGCCACTTTCAAATAGAAAATTCCCCTGAAAAGTTGATTTATGTGTTTCCATCAGATTTATTACTGTAAGCAGAGATGGCCATTGTATCATTTCCTGATCCTTTTGTAGCCCTCAGAGAGCTGCATCATTTATTTAACTGAAACATTTAGCATTTTAAATATGGAATGAAAAACAGCTGCTGATTTTACTGGTTTAACATGGAGTTGTAAAAAAAAAAAAAACAGAAGTCAATGCATGTAAGTAAGTCATCTTTTCATGGTCATCAGATATGATCCATTTGGATGTTCAGATGCTCCATAGTTACCATGGAAACACCGTTGTCTTCTACAACATTGATTTACCAGTAAAACACATGGATTTGGATCAATGACAGTGGATGGACATGTTGGATTCATGTTAAGTTAATGATAGATATTACACAAAAAAGTCACTTTATCCAAGAATCTAAATGTTACCAGGTGTAATTTTTGTCATTTCTAGTCTGAATATATCACATCACACTTAAAATAAGATAGAATCTCCTAAAGTCTAACTTTTCAGTGAGATATAAGAACTTATTTTTAGACAATAAACATAAAAAAAATTTAATTTCTACAAATCTTAAGAAGATTTTCATTTGTTCCTTTGGCAGATTTCTTCTTTTTCAATTTAAGAAACAAAAAAAATCTTGAATTAGGTAAAAAAAAAAGTCTATAAATCAGTTGTTATATCTTTACTACCCTGCCCCCTGAAGAGGAGGAAAAGGGTACTGTTTTTGTTTTTGGTTTCTTTTATTTTTGTTTGTTTGTCCATTTGTGTGTTTGTCTGTTTTTCAGCAACTTTATGAAAAAACTACTGGGTCAATTTCTATGAAATGTTCAGGAAAGGTGTGAGGTGGTCCAAAATAAACCCCATTACATTTTGGTGAATGTAGGTCAAAGGTCAAGGTTACTAAATACTAATTTTCACAATGATCAGAGAAAGGACAAATCAGGAATTTCCTTTTCATTCCTGTTTCCTCACTTTTACATATAGCTTCTTTTTGTTCTCACTGTTGATATGCATTGACATCAGAACCTTCAAGGACAATTTTGAAGACTCTACGTCAAAGGTCGCAATACATTTTGGATATAACTTGTGAAGTATTCATCGTTGAGACTTCCAATGAGCACAAAAATGCTGTTTTTTAAATTCTGCAGCGTTTGTGCACAGATTGTTGAAACAAGATATCAAAACCCAAAAAACTACAATAGACAATAACATAAAAGTCAGTGGAAATAGAGACTTAGTTTCCTAACATGGGCTTAAAAATGGTGCCATGACCTTTGACCTTGTACATCCTTGAAGGATCAAAATCAAGATTCATATGATTTTAAATTGTAACTCTAAACATAGTGGTGATAAGTACTCTGTTACTATAACAAACTACATGTAGGCTCCAAAATGACATCATGACCTTTGACCTTGAGAGCTCAAACCCATAGTCTCATATTTTGAGAGAGCGATGTCCATTAAGAACCAAAATGTTTGCAAGAGGAAGGGGTTTGTTGTGCCTGGCATCACTTGTTTGTAATTTTATAGTTTTTTTATGCTGTTTTTTTATTACTTTTTAACACATTTATTCATAGTATCAGTCAGTAGAAGCAGATAGACAACATACTATGGTGTTATTGGACATGATGCACTTGGTAATAGTATCATATATTTAGTTTAACATCTTAAATATCTCTTTTATTACATGGATTTTTGTGTCTTTTAGCCAAATTTCAGGCTTATATAAACTTCAGGGCTGACTGTTTGTGATGATATTTCCTTGTTCTTTATTTAATAAGTCTTATTCTTATTTACTTTATTATCATCATTATTATTTTATTTTGACTTGATGGGGTTTTTTTTTGTTTGTTTTCTGTCTTTTTTTGCCCAGTTTGCTCAGTTGTTGTTGTACTTGTTGCTATTGGGTTCTCACCATACAATTTTCACAGTTGTTATTGTGAGTCTTTCTGGTTCTATTGTGTTCTCATTACTTGTGCTTCACTGTAAAGTCTTTTATTTGCATGATGTTCTGTGAAGTTTCAATTTGTATATTTAAAAGGATGTATAAAACTAGTATCATAACAAAATACAGAACATTATTTGAACAAGTGAATATTCAGTTGTAATTTGAATTGAATACTTTATTACAGACTCATATGTTCCATACAAAAAAATATGTAGAAGGATGTATAAAATACGATTTATAATGATAAATTAATATAAACTATGATGATTAGGAGAAATTATCATATTAAATACTATACTATACTATTAAATAATATTTGTAGTAAATTTAAGGGGAATATAAATATACTTATAGTTGATTATATAAATTGTACTGTGTGAGGTGACTTATAAAATAATGTCTATATAAATGATTGTAGATGTTTTGCATAAAGGATGAATATATAAACAGTACATTTTGCAGTGTTAAATCAACACTTAGAGAGTTTATTTAACTTCTTCTAGAGTGTATTTGGTCCCATTTTCTCCAAATTAACACTGCAAATTCTACAGTGTATAAAAAAGTGTGTTATAAATCATAGAATGCAGAAGCTGCTGGATTATTAGTTTGTAAAAAGGGGAGTTTATAGGTTTTACTGCTTCCCACTCCTTTTCTAGTGCAAGAAAGATGTTTTGTTGATCATTCTGACTGATCTTTCGATCATTTTGTGTGCTCTAAATAAACTGAACTGAACTGAATTCCCCTTCATGGATGAATTTTACTCTAATAAAACATCTACATTTGACCAAACTTCACTTCAGCATCAGTCACATTTTGTCACATCGACGTGTCTTCAACATCAGAACATCTTCTCCAGCTAAACTTCTAAACCTCAGACACTGGTGGAAGCCCATTGGCCACCCAAGATTTTTTTTTTTGGTAATGACGGCCATCGATGCACGAATTCCGTCCGATGTCTCCAGTCTGCGCTCTGGAAACCTGAGCAGGAAAAAGCAGTGCCCAAACTTAAGTTGATGGGAACTTGGCGGTCGGATGGCGACGAGGCTGAAACACGGGACTGAAAATGGCAGCTGTCAAAAGATGTGACACTGAGGAGGAGCTGGCATACCACCCCTCATACCCCCCCACCCACCCAGCCTCCACTGCCACCACCGCCCTGCTCTGTCTGAGGACTTTGTCACATGCGTTAGATACTCCTGGTCGTCAAAGTAAATGCAGACCGGCAACCTTGTCAAGTTGAGTGAGGAGGTATGTCGGTGCGGGAACTCAAGTGTGACTGGTTAGGTAAATCCATTAAAGCACTGAGAGTGTGTGTGTGTGTGTGTGTGTGTGTGTGTGGGGGGGGGGTCTTCATTGATTCAAGTCAGGCTGGAGGTTGGTGATATGTTTATCTCATCACATTTTACATCACAATGCATCCCAGATTTTAGAGACAGAGGCAAGGAAAACATGTCGGCAGTTGAAGGATATATGGAACAGGAATATTAACTTTTAGACTCAAGAGTTAGAGAGTGATGACTTCCTCAAACAGTCACATCTGAACTGGTGGGAGTGGGTGGGGTGCGGAGGACCACTGTCAATATCTGGAGACAGAAAAAATAAAGAACAGTATGTTTTACCAGGTATATTAGGGCCTCAATAAGAAAATTAAAACAAGATGTACTCCACTGTAAACCTGAATAAGTTAGCAGAACTCCAAAAATTTAAGGCAATACATTGTCTCAATTATTTTAAGTTGATTAAACTTAAAATGTAGATGTGAATTAAATTATACTTAAATTAAAACATTAATATTAACTTAGTATTCTAAGGTTCTGTCAGTCCTACTGGGAGAATAAGTCAGAGTTCAGTGTCTTTGTCCAAGGACATTTGGACATGTGGACAGACAGAGCTGGGACATTGGACGACCCACTCTACCAACCCACTCTACCAACTACCAACCGCCCCTGAAATTGTGATTGTATTTTTTTAGGTGTGATAGATATTGGTGGTTATTTGCAGTGTTCTGAAATTGTATTTCATCATCTACTACATCAGTTAACTTTATTTTTTTCAATCTTCCTTATTTGAAACAATAGCAATGCTGCTACAAGTTCCATCACCAACAGAATGTTCAGTCCCTGCGGTGGGCTAAGCAGGGGAAATGAAGTTATATATGCACATTCATGTATTCAATATCCACACCAGTACTGCCCTTTATTCTAATTTATTTCTCTCCATTTAATCCGGAAAACAAAAACAAAAAATAAAAAAGAATCCAAAAACAATTCATTTACAGGTGGTTTTTAAAAGCTTTTTTTTATCATAGGTTCAGATCTGGGTGGAAAAAACAACATGCGGGTCAGATCATGGGTTATAGATAAATAAATGTGAATTACTACAAAATTATAATAAACAAAATAAAAATGCTTGAGGTGCACAAACAGTCACAACAATGGCAGAAGATGTGAAAGAGAAGTTGCAGAGCAGTGACCGGAAAGGCTCAGAACAAATACAAACACCACAACACAAATACAAACACCACAACACAAATACAAACACCACAACACAAATACAAACACCACAACACAAATACAAACACCACAACACAAATACAAACACCACAACACGAATACAAACACCACAACACAAATACAAACACAACACACAAACAACAGTGACTGTATTTTCTAACAGACCATTAGAAGCAGAATTAACATAGTCACTGTTAAGCAGTCATTTATTGTAAAATTTCAAAGGACTGTACAAGTGAAAAGGTTGGAATAAATAAGTAAAAGTAATTATATGTTTTTAACATTCTTTTACCATCTGGAAATGTCAGGTTTGCCGCTGACTTTGTAGCGCTTAACAGAGACTATGGTTGTTTTACTTCCAGTGGTCCATCGGAAAATACAGTTTCTACCATTGTGGCTTTTGCATTTGTGTCGTTGCTTTTGTTTTTGTTGTGAGCCTTCCGGGCCACCGTAGAATACAGTGATGCTGAAAATTCATCTTCAAGATGATGTGATGACTCGTAGCTGCTGCTGCTGAACATGGTCTGGACATAAAGTAAGTCGTATTACCAGGCACAGTTTGTGATAAGAGGGACTTCGTTATAACACTCATTAAGTTCCTTTACAGACATTTCTGTGGGTGGAACAGTGTGTTCTAAAGGGTTAACCCTTTAACTCCTGATGCATCAGCGCTGACATGTTCTGAGTGAATGGTTTAGTTTAAAAATTCAGACAAATTCAAGTGTTTTTTAACTGTTATTTTACTGAAAATTTTGTTCATGGAACTGATGTACAGGTGTCGAAGAGCAAGTGATTAAGAAAAAGAAAAAGCCCAAACTAAACCTACTGGAACCAAATTACAACACTAGTTATTTATTGCTTTTTTTTTTTTTTACTTCATTTTGGGTTTTGTGGGGTTTTGTTTTTTGCACTTTTTTCCACATTATTTCTTATTTTGTGAATATATATTAGTTTCTGTTGATGTTGCTTATTTTGTTTATTTTTCTATTTTTTTATTTTATTATTTTTCTTTAATTGTGTTCTGTTAGTGTCTTAGTTTGTTCATGTTACATATTATTTTGTTGGTTTATTATTCATTTTTGTTCATTTTACTGATCACTTTGACGGTTTTTGTTCATTGTGTTGCTTATTTTATCTTATTTTATTTTTTACTGTGTCTCAGTCTCAGGAGTTAAAGGGTTAATCATTCTAAAATGTGTCTAATAACAAGGCAGCCAATACAACGATCTAAAATGTATCAAAGGACAAAGCATCCCATAATACAAAGTTATGTTATGGTCTGCTCTAAATTAATACAAATGGCAGTCATTCAAGAATGTTGGTATCTGTGCGCAAGTACTGCACTGTAAATAAACAAAACATTTAAAAGTAAAACCGACTTGTGCCCCTATTTTTTTGTGTGCTCCTAAATTTTTTTACTTAGGGGCACGTGTGCTCCTGGAAAAAAAAGTTAGTGTAGAGCCCTGGTTATAAGTAACAAATGAGTGGTGATGATGGAGAGGCGGGTTTTTATTGAGCAGCTACTTCATTCATTCACTCACTGGCACTGTAATAATATGCTGTTCAATCTGTCAGTATGACCAAGTACTCATACTCGTCATCTGAACCCGCTTTATCCTCACTTGGGTCGCAGGAGTCACTGGGGGTCTAATCCAGCTCTAATGGGTGAAGGTGGGGTACACCCTGTATGAGTCTCCAGTTCATCTCAGGGCTGAACATATATAGACAAACAATCACTGTCACATTCACACCTATGGACAATTTAGATTAACCACTTAACCTATCAGTGCATGTGTTTGGATGGTGGGAGGAAACTGGAGTACCTGGAGAAAACCCACACAGACACAGGGTTTTCCACAAATAAAGGTCTGGTGTGGGATTGGAACCAGGGTCCTTCTCGCTGTGAGGCGCACGTGCTAACCACTGCACCACTGTGCTGCCCTATGACTGAATAATTACTTTAAATCCTAGTGACGGGTCGGACTGTGGGTCGTGTTTCAGCGGATCAGATCAGGTCGTGGTACTAATTGGCCTGATGTATGGGTTTGCAGTTCAGTTGCAGATGGACCTGTTTAGGACTCTGCCCTGAAGTCCAAAACAAAGTTCCTCTAGAGGACAACAAAGTGAATTCTGATTCTGATTTGAAAACTGAAAATAAAAAAAGCCCAGATGTCCGAACATCTGCGTGCACTCAGTGGAAGGTTCGACATGACCTCCAGTAACCCCATACTCCATCATGCACGCCGTACATGCATTGAAATAATGTAAAAGCCCAACATGAGGACTCATGGAGCTGCAGCACCTACCCCGCTGTGAGGTCACTGCAGGTCAAAGCCTCTCCTGAAACAACAATGTGCCGCTAAGTTTCCTCCCAACACTGAGAAAGTGCAAAGACTCCCATGACAGGCTGGAAAAAACATCGGCAAGATGAACTGTGAACACGGCAATCGTTCTCCGCTATCTTGCTCCGAGCGCCAGAGGCAGTTTGATCATCCGGGGCTGGTGGAACTGAAGGCGATGGGGGTGGGGGTGGGGGGGTTTGTACTGGAGGTGACGGGGTTTGAAGGATTATTTGCTGCCAACTTAAGCGACAGCAAGGATCGTGGACTTCCTTCTTCTTTAAAAAGTGTTTTCCCCCTGGAGGGACAGGGCGCTGTGGGACCATCATTAAGGCCTTCACCGATCTCAACCCGTCACCGCTGAGCGCCAACGCAGCCTGACACCAGGAGCAGCAGCCAATCAGAGGCCTGCTCTGCTCTGGTTTCACTTCAGCGCCTGCACATCCTTCATTGTCTTCATCTGTCCTTTCTTCTTCTGTTGGAACATGTGAAGTCACTGTAACCCTGCAGACCACTGTCCACAGTTCAACTCCATAAGTGGACGTTCTGTTCAACTGTCCCTGCCTGTGGACATGTCGTTAGCCTCGTTAGCATAATTACCCATGTCATTCACTATATGGATAAAAGTATGTCGACATGTTGGATTCAGGTATTTCTTTTCTAACAGGGTTTTTTTTAAAAAACAATAATGATTAATGTCAGTATAGAGTTAAATATCATGAAATGTTGATTTTTTTAAAAAAAGTCAGTTCACTTTTATTTTATTCTATTGTGTTCTGTTCTCTTCTAGCCTATTCTATGCTATTGTACAGCATTCTATTTTATTCTATTGTATACTATTCTATTCTATTGTGCAATGTTCTATTCTTTTCTACAGTATTGTATTGTATTCTGTTCAGTTTTATTCTATTCTATTGTGCAATATTCTGTTCTATTCTTTTTTATTTTATTCTAATCTACATCATTCTATTCTATTATACACTATTCTATTATGTTCTGTTGTTTAACATTGTCTTGTATTCTAACAGCATCAGTAAAAAAAAAATCAACATACCTTAGACTGTAAAATATGTTTAATTACTCTTGTGATAATTATGCTAATTATGCCTAATGTCACTCATTTGCATCACAGTTATTGTCAGTGCTTTATTTAAAATAAAAAACAACCACTTCATTTAGGATCTGCATCACAGCAACAACACAAATATGTACATTTTCTCTATAACTATAAAGGGGTTAAGCAATAGTTACCATTGACGATCATTATTTTTTTTCCCTGTTAATTTTAACTGTAAACAACAAACATCAATAGATTTCATAAAGGAGATGATATAACTTTGCTGCATTATAAGAAAAAGCCAAACTGCTGATCAGATGCAGTTATTCTGCCTCTTAACTCCCATTTGAAACAAAAGATCACAACATATTCAAGTCCATCAGAGGTTGCACTTTCGGTCCTTGCCAACAGAGGCTGATAAACACCCTGGTTGCTCCTTTAGTCTGACCTCATTCAACTCATGCACAGTCTCATCATTTGAAGAAACACAGAAGAAAAAAATTACACATATAAAAGTCGTGAACGTACACTCACCATCTGCGTCAGTGGATCAACCATAAATATCTGCTGGAAACAGGAAGTTACCGTTTTACCGTCTGTTCTCCCATCACGACTCCACAACTGTGACCATCGATCTGCACTGATGAAACACAATGACATCACTGAATGGAGTTTTTATTCACATTTCCTCATATTTTAGACTTCCTTCTACAGTACATTCATTATTTTCCTGCTACTTAAAAAAGCTGAGAAAGATTGTAAGGTGGTGTGTTATTCCCAACTATTAACTGTCTATCAATAAAAATAAATAAGTAAATCGAAAAAAAGAGAAAAAAACCAAAACAGCACAAAAGAAAAAGAGATTCAATAAACAAATAATTACAATCTTACAATCTTTAACTGCAATAGCACTGCCTGTTAATTTCTTTCCCTGTCCGTCCTGTCCATCCTGTCCAGTCTTTGTTTCCCCCACACACCACTGAGGTGTAGCACTGCCCTCCCTGGCTTATAATAGAGAGTTCTAATAAAGGATGTCTGCTCAGCTTTCAGGGAGGACCGATGATGGTCACACAAATGCACTGAATATTAAAATATTTGGCTGCGAGACGAAAAAATGCATTGATCTCAAACAATGTTGACACCCTCTGTATAGTGTTAAACAATGAGAACAAATGCAGACCAAAAAAACCATTAAATAGTTTAGATTAGTACATGGTACCAGTTGATATTTTGATGTTGACTCTTTCAGCATGTCCATGTGGGCCCCAGAAGGGGGCTACACATATGGGTCCCATGTGGGTTTGTATGTGGCTTCCATAGTGACCACAAATGTGTTTGCACAGAATCAGAATCTCTTTATTGTCATTGAATTAAATACAATTAAACAAGGCAGTCAGAGACAGCAGACCTCCACCATGGTTTGATATGACGTCATATGACGTCAAAACGTGACGTGATGGAGCCATAGGTGTTGACCCATCTGATGTCTGAAGGTGAGACGATGTGAATGAAAAAAGACCCACCAGATTCTATCTTGTCTGAATCCTGAGATATTACCACTGATGTGTTTTAGATGTTGACCTTTAGTATGACCTTGACCTTTGACTTTCATTGCTCAAAGTCTAATGGGTTCTTCCTTCACCCATTATCTATCATTCCTGAAAGTCTGTTCAGAACTTTTTGCGTAATCCTGCTGACAGACAAACAGACCCATATTTAATACCTCATTGGTGGAGGTAATTAAGGTAGAACTTACAGACAGATGACAAATATCAGTAAAAGGCTTCATTATATACATTAAAAATTAAAATTATTGCAAACTCAGATATTTTTAAAACAGAATTTACGTTGTGCAATGACACAAAAGATAAATATTGTGGGATACATAGTGTGAAAAAAAAATAATATGAGAAATTCAGATCTGTGATTCTGATTCTGATATGGACAAATACATGGGGGGGTCACCATGGAAACCATAGATATACCCACATGGATGCAGCCCAAATGTAAGTCTGTCTGGGGCCCACGTGGACATGTTGAATATGTGTGGGTTATGCAACTTCCTGAACTCCCCACAGATGCAGGTGAACTTTAGAAAATGTGCTAATCGTGACACAGTGATGAAACCCAGTGGCTTTGGGGCGGACGCTCCTGCCTGGGGACGCTGTTCTCACAGTGAGCCGTCAGCCACCAAGACATTTCACCAGAGTGGAAAAAAACAAAAAGGAGGTGAGAAAGAGAGAGAGAGAGAGAGAGAGAGAGAGAGAGAGAGAGAGAGAGAGAGAGAGAGAGAGAGAGCATGTGCATCAGTGATGACACATATCTGCCGGGCTGCGGACAGGAAGGTGAGCAAACAATCACCAGGAGCAGGTGCCTTTTGATGGATGGGGGAGGGGGAGGGGGTGGGGGGTCAGAGGATGAGAACGATGCAAGCTGATAGTTGTGTTTTTCCAAACCAGTGGTGCTGTCTGAACTGGGGCGTGTGGGGGGCATGTGTAGGGGGGATGGTTCACTGGATTGGTTCACATTCTTATGTCAGAAAAATGGATTCAACATCCATCTGTCCTGCAGAGAAAAACAAACAAACAAACACTAATACACTGACTCTGGTCCCAGTCCTGCCCCCAGACTGAAAACTTTTTTTTTTTTCTTTCATTAAGAACTAGATACATGTTGTAAAAGTTTATACTGTCTTCCAAAGATAACTGTAAAAAAGCTGCAGTGTTTATTAACCTGCTTCACTAGTTTCAGTTACTTCCTGTCGTCTTTAAGCAACAGTCAGATGTAACCGCTAGATCAACGAGATACGAAAAGTTGAACCAAAGACAATGAACAGGGATGACGGCGTATACACCTGGGATCTACTGACGGGAGGGGGCGTAACCACCCCCTGCTGTCTGACCAATCCACCTGAGAAAGCCTAGAAGAAGTTCACAACACAACCTGTATATTTATACTATGTTTTTTAATTCTGAATTATTTATTCCAAATGAAGTAATTTAGAATCAAAGCTATTTCCTTTTTGTTTACATGGACGTGTTCATTCCAAATAACAATTTACAATTTTATTCTACTGCCATAATCCTTAGATTAGATTAAATTAGTTTATAGTAGTTTAGTTGACTTTATATGAGATTAGTTTATGTTAGTTTAGATTCAATTACTTATGATTAGTTTATTTAAGTTTCAGATAGATTAGGTTAGTGATTTAGACTAGTTTATATTAGATTATATATTAGATTACAGTACATTATATTTATTTAGATTATAGTAGATTAGTTTATATTAGTATAGATTGCATTACATTGCATTATATGATATGATACGATATTATATTATATATTATTATATTATATTATATTATATATTATTATTTTATTATATTATATTATATTATATTATTCATTCATTATCTGAACCCGCTTTATCCTCACTAGGGTCACGGGGGTCACTGGGGGCCTAATCCCAGCTACAATGGGTGAAGGCGGGGTACACCCTGTATGAGTCTCCAGTTCATCTCAGGGCTGAACATATATAGACAAACAATCACTCTCACATTCACACCTATGGACAATTTTAGATTAACCAATTAACCTATCAGTGCATGTGTTTGGATGGTGGGAGGAAACTGGAGTGCCCGGCGAAAACCCACGCGGACACGGGGAGGACATGCAAACTCCACACAGAAAGGTCTGGTGTGGGATTCAAACCAGGGTCCTTCTTGCTGTGAGGCACGAGTGCTAACCACTGCACCACCGTGCCGCCCTATATTATATTATATTATATATTATTATATTATATATTATTATATTATATTATATTATATTATATTATATTATATTATATTATATTATATTATTATATTATATTATATTATATTATATTATATTATATTATATTATATTATATTATATTATATTATTATAGACACAGCAGCTGCAGACAAACAGGGTGCCGCCATCGCCCTGTTTACTGTCATTTTCGAATACGTACTCTAATAAAGTTTAAATGAACACACTGGGAAAAACTGAGGAAACAACAGTAACTCTGTGATGAATGATGGTCAAAGGTTAAAGAAAAGCATCATGGGTAGCTCCTTCATAGCCCGAGAGATGCTATGTAGAGTACATATGTGACGTATTTACGTACATTATGTAGTTACATATAGTAATGTACTGTATTTATGTATCGTGGTTTCAGTTCAGTTCAGAGACGATTATTTGAAGCAGGTTTTTTTGGTTACTTGGATCATTCATTAGCTTTCGTAGTCTTTCGTAAGTAGAGGTACCACTGTATATTGTTAATTTTTCCTCATTTTACAAGTATGTTCACTTTTCTGATATATTTTGAGGGTTTTTTGATTTGGTTTATCCTTGTTTTTCAAGTATTTTGGTAATTTTACATGTTTTTTTTTTTACAGTTTATCCTATGAATAATTGAAATAAAACTACATTTTACACCAACATTTTTCCTCACTTAAGATGCATTAAATGTTCACAAAACAATTGGCTTATAATAAATATTTAGATTTGATTGTTTACTTCTTCTTTTCAACATTTTGAATAATATTCCCACTGCCCTTGTGCAGACAGTTGTAGGCACAAAGGAGTAAAATCTGTGAAAACATTTACATATGCATGAACACAAACGTGGGGAAGATGACATGAAGATGTGTAATGTGAACATGAATCCTGGCAGGAAATGCTGCAGGTGAACCCGGATCGCTGCCTTCCCGTCACTCCTTCCTTCCTGTAATCGTTGTAAATCAAACATGAGGAGATGGGACTGGACTGTCGCTCCATATTGTTCTAAACGAGGCCTCGATTTTATCCGTCACAGCATGAAGGATGAGGAAATAAGAGCCACAAGTTGTCATTACCCACTTTGTCTTGGATGCCTAAATGTGATGCATCATCTATATTTAATCCATTTATTTTACTCATGAAATGATGGCTTAGTGTAATTTTTCAAGTATTTAGCTTAGTTTTTTTCCTAACTTTTGGAGGTTTTGGTGACTTATATGACATGTTTTGAGGTTTTTTTGCTTAATTATTTCATGTTTTTCAAATATCTTGCTCATTTTACAAGTTTTTGTACAATGTATCCTAAGAAATATTGAAGTAAATATTGAAGTAAAACAGTCTTTCACACTATTTATTTCCATGTATTGATAGGATTAGCGGATCAACAGGTATTGAACAGTTTAGGTCAGTAAATGGTCTTGGTTTTTGAGCATCAACAGAATAAATACATGGTTCTGGATGTTACAAAACAATTATTTCTCATCATTTTTCAAGTATTTTGCAATTTGTCTGTTCACTTTAGTGTATCAATGGGTACTAAACAGTTTAGATCAGATGGTTTTGGTTTTTGAGGGTTAACAGAATAAATACAGTGTTTTAATTGGTATGAAACAAAAAAATTCTATATCTATCAATAATTTTTTTTCAAAATTTTTGTTTTGGTTTCAAAGGATTATTTGCTTTTGTGCAAAGAAATGCTTTTCACTGTTGTCTTCTCTTAATGAAGCCCTTGGCCCCAATGAGCTCAAAATTGGGGAACACTATCTAGACAAGTAGGACATCAAAAGTTATCCAAAGATTTTTGGAAAGGTTGCATCGTTTTTGTGTTACGATGTTTTTGGCGAAAAACAACTACTCCAAAAAGCTTCATCTCAGACATACAAACACTGATTTGGCTGAATTTTCGCTCAAACTTCTATCTCCGGGGTCTACATCTATTTAGCTAAAGACATTGCAATTTTGTACTATAGCGCCCCCTACAAATGTACATTTATTAAAATGGCAAAATGACATACAAACACTGATTTGCCTGAAACTTAACTCAGAGGAATATCTCTTCACCTGTTTATTAAACTAAATTATCATTTCACATTATATCATCTCCTTCAGATTTGCCAAAAATACCTTGAATAAAATGGCATTAGTTTGGATATACAAACAAGTTTGACTCAGATGTTGTTAGGTTACGTAGATTGTTTATATCAGTCCCTGCAAATTATACACAGCAGGCTTAGTCTGTGGGAATCACCTGTCCCCATAAATCCAACTACAACTCCTGGTATTGTCTGTTAAAATCTTTCCATTTCTTGGAAGTTGGAGGCTCTTCTTCTGCCTCTTCAGTGTGCCTTTCCTCTTCAAAAAGAAACTTTCCAAAGATATCTGTTTTTTACTTATTTTGCTAACATGTGGGTTACATTTTTGTAACTGAGAGAATCTGGTCATTTTTCAAAATAAAATATTGTTCAGATTGTTCAGACTAATGAATACAAGAGAATAATTAATTTATTATTAGGTGGCTGGTGGCCGGTTCCAATTGATTGATGGACTGGTACCGGTCCGCGGCCCGGGGGTTGGGGACCACTGCTCTATACCATCCCCTACAAATTTGCATAACCATTGTCTTTGATGAATACTCATGGTCTAATAATTTTTTCCATGACTATATGAAAGTGGATACAGGTCACATTTTGGCCAATAAAATCAAATTTGGACCCCGTTCACCAGCAGTCAGAAGGTAACCATTGATCGTTGTCTGTCCTTTTGACCACATTATCCAGACCTGGTTTTCCATTTTTCTGCATCATTCATTTAAACTACCTTCCTTGAGCCTGTCTTTCATTTTGGTCAAGTCAAACTCATTGTGTTTGGCTTGTTTGAAATCTGTGGTTTATTTATTGTCATATGGTCAAGTACAGAGTGTACCATAAATAATGAAATATGTCCTTTCAGTCCTGTGTCAATAGACACCAGATTAAAGATAAGTACAAGACATAAATAACAAAACTAAAACCAGACTCAAATGAGATGCAACAGAATAATATTTGGTTGCATGAGGTCATTTATAATGAGACACTTCTGTTTAATTCTGTCAGTAAAATCTCAAAGGAGATCACTGTGTTCTCATCACTTTGATTGTAATCCTGGTACTTTATTATTATTAGAAACTTTATTTAAGCAGGAGAAAAAAATCATTGACTTTACGTTTGTTTTTCAAGAGTGTCCTGGCCAAGACAACAGGCCTGAGCCGTGACACATCGGCTCAAGGCCTATTGAGTCCACCATGATCGAACAAACAAGATATGCTAGGGATGACCCCACCACTCACACACACACACACACACACACACACACACATTCACAGTAGTGAGCCCTTTCTGAGTATGTACACGTCACACACACACACCGCATATTTGCTCCTGCTCAGAATGAATGGGAGTCTATGGGCCACGCCCACTCAGGGTCACTGACATGTGTGGAATTACTCCACTTGTGACACTGGACCCCACAGTGACGTGGGGGAGGTTGAAAGCTTTCATGTGAACACATACTTCCTGCTTAGATTAAAATTTTTTCTTATTTCTTATTTATTTTTCTGACATATTTCCCCTGAGCTCAAATTTGACGCCCTGAACATGCAAGAAAACTCACCAAACGTTTCCCACAATTCAGAACTATATACATAGCATATATAGGTTTCATGAATATCTGTAAAGAAATGTAGCTCTAGCACCCCCTTGAAAAGAAAAAATACACTGAGTCAATGGTGACCATGCGTAAGTGAAGTTTGTCATAGAGCTATGAAAATCGGTACACATATTCATCATGAAGAAACAAACCAAATACATTGTGATGACAACACCCATAAACCAACAGGAAGTCCACCATCTTGGATTAAAATTTCAAAAATGTTGAGTCATGGTTTTCGCTGTCGTCGTATATGTTACTTCAACGTTATCCACATTTTGTGGAAAATTTTCATCATTTTTGCATGACGAAATCACAAAGTTTTCACACTTTTTTGTAGAAAATTGGCACGACAAAAATTGTTTCAGCTCAGACATACAAATACCGATTTGGCTGAAATTTCACTCAGTTGTCGACAGTATCTCCTGGGTCTACATCCTTTTAGCTAAAGACATTGCAATTTTGTACTATAGCGCCCCATAGAAATATACTTTTAGTAAAATGTCATTCGTCTGACATATAAACACAGATTTGCCTGAAATTTGACTCAGATGTATAGCGCCCCCTATATATTTGCCAAATAAACCTTTAGTAAAGTGGCATTAGATCGGACATACAAATGTTGTTTTGCCTCAAATTGGACTCAGACGTCTGTCACCCAGTCCTGCACTTGTTTATCAATAGAAAATGCCATTTTTCTTATATACCACCAGCTACAAATTCACTTTTTCTAAAATGGCTGTAGTTTAGACATACAAACACTGATTTGACTGAAATTTAACTCAGTTGTCTCACAGTTCTACATCCATTCAATAGACAATATTTCAAACAAGTCACTCGATAGCGCCCCCTACACATTTATATAAAAGTGTGTGTTTCTGACAGAATATCACATGCAGCTGACTGTACGATGTCATCTCGTGTCAGTGGCTGCATGGGAAGGCTGATGGCAGTTTAAGTTTTTCCTTGTTTTTCAAGTATTTTACTCATTTCATATAATTTTATCCAATGAATAATTGAAATAAAACAGCATTTTACACCAATTATTGACACTTTAGAAGGATATGTTCACTTTTATGACATATTTTGACATGATGTCATTAAACGCTCCAAAAACAATCAGCCTATAATAAATATTTAAATTTTTCCCACATTTGGAATAATATTCTCACTGGCTTTGTGCAGACAGGTGTAGGCACAGAGGAGTAAAGCCAGTGAAAATCTTTGTAATCTCTGTAATCTTTGTAAATTAAACATGAGGAGATGGGACTGGACTGTCGCTCCATATTGTTCTAAATGAGACTTTGATTTTATCCGTCACAGCATGAAGGACGAGGAAATAAGAGCCACAAGTTGTCATTACCCACTTTGTCTCGGATGTCGTCAACAAAATGTTTCTTGGAATTAATCTGAAGCATCATGTATATTTAATCCATTTATTTTACTCATGACATCAATATAACATTTGTTGTGATGAAGTATGAAAGTTGCCAGAGGCTGTTTCTTGGCTTTTGCTGCAGGATTAGTTGGTTGTTGGGAAACAGGAACATTTTTATTGATAAAATTACTTGTATTGAGAGTTTTGGAAAAACAACAATTATAGATAGATAGATGGATGGATGGATGGATGGATGGATGGATAGATAGATAGATAGATAGATAGATAGATAGATAGATAGATAGATAGATAGATAGATAGATAGATAGATAGATAGATAGATAGATAGATAGATAGATAGATAGATAGATAGATAGATAGATAGATAGATAGATAGATAGATAGATAGATAGATAGATAGATAGGGATGGATGGATGGATGGATGGATAGACAGATAGATAGATAGATAGATAGATAGATAGATAGATAGATAGATAGATAGATAGATAGATAGATAGATAGATAGATAGATAGATAGATAGATAGATAGATAGATAGATAGATAGATAGATAGATAGATAGATAGATAGATAGATAGATAGATAGATAGATGCTGGTACAGATCATACCAGGCCTGAACATCAGCCCATGAGCCGCTCTCGCTCCCTTTGACATTAATGGCTTCAGCCTAATGTTTCTCTACATTAATCCAAACGCCCTCACACAGGCCTACGCTTCCTCCCATGATACTCCACGCCAAAGAAATGTCTGACATCTTAACAAGAAGTTGAAAAGGTAATATTCAGAAATGACTTCATCACCTGTTTTCCCCTCATCCCCGCCCTCCCCGACGTCGTACGGAGACTGGATTAATCCCGACTTCCCTCTAATCCAATTAAACACAGGAGCCGAGGTGCTGTCAGTGCCAAACATGTTTCTGTAGGAGCCAAGTGAAAAAAAAAAGCCTCCAGACAGATTAAGGCAAAGAAGATCCTTAATTTGTTAATCACTGAGCTCTGCTGTCACTGATAGGGGGAACGAGCACGTCTTCATATATGAGGCCCATTCAAGCGTGAAACACAAAGGAGGAATCAAGAACAATTACCATGAGACCACCGCAGGATCAAACGTGGATTCAGTTCATTATGTGGACGCCAGCTCTAGGCCCGTCCTTCTCTAAACGCTAACGTCTGCCTCAGAGGATCATGGAGTCTGTGCAGATGTGAGCGTAGCACCCAAAGGACGCGTGGATCAGATGGATTAGAGAGGATGGAGAAGGTCCAGTTCAGGAGAAACCAGGACCATGTGGACCATTCAGAAGTTAGTGTTCTAACAGCACTGAAAAAAGTTGTTTTTTTGGTGTAGTAATATTTATTAGGTTAAATGTCACAATCTTTTTTAATGTGTGATACTGGCATAATGTTTTAATTATTGGTGTGAAATATGTTTGATAAATGCTAAATGAACTGCACTTCTATAGATGTTTTCCACCTTCATGATACTCAAAGCACTTTACATTAGCCTCACATTCAAACAAACACTCATACACCAGTGTTTGTGTGAATGTGTTGCCAGATAGAAAATATGTAACTATCGAACCAAAACCTCAAAATTATCGTATGTTCTACACGAACCAAACACATACAATGTAGCCATTTTAGCTGTATTTTAAAAGTATGTCATGCATGGGCGTCACACTTGTGGGGGATGGGGGTGTTGCGACACCCCACCTTCTCCAACCAGATGATTTCATAGCCTCCACTTTTCCTGAGTTTATATATTGTATTGTTACTGGATCCAGGAAACGGACAGAGTTGGTCTCACCTACTTTTTATTTCAGGATAAACAGTTACTGTCGTCACAATCCCACCAAACAAACATCAATAACATTGTGAGGCTGTTACAATAACTATGGTTTAATACCCGCCCGGGCGGCACAACAGCATATATAAATGAATCGCACCTCAGTTCACCGGTAATGTAAACAGCTCTTCTTCGTGGTGTTAACAAACAGTCATTAACCAGTAAGTAATGATAATGTTGTCGTTGTTAAACTAAGTTAACTAAACTATGTCTTGTTCTGTGACATTTACCCTAAGACAGTGGTGTTCCCCCTGAGAAACATTCTTAGTCGTCTCCCCTGACATGGCTTAAACATTTTGTAAGAAAAAAGAGGAACAGTGTCTGTAAAATTAGTGTGTGAGTTTTTTTTAAATCCTTTTTATCACACAATTTTGACTTTTTATCTCATAATTTTTACTTTTTATCTCATAATTTTGACTTTTGACTATTTAATTGAGGAAAAACACATTATTATTATTATTATTTTTTGGCCATATATTACTTTTTTAATATAAAAAATGTAATCTTTAACGGATAATTGTTCGTTAATTTTCCGGTGACAGACTCATGTGCCATAACCTAGAACACCCCCACATTTGAAAGGCTGTGACGCCCTTGATTTCATGTCAACTTTTTAAACAGTAATTGACAATATCCCTGTAGTAGCTAGTGGCTACACTATGGCACAAAAAGATTGCAAATATACAAGGCTACTACCACACTAGAATTAAAAAAAATTTTCAATGAAGGGACAAAACATGTGTTAATTACCTGGTTAGAAAGATTCAAATTCAATTTTGAGGTTGCTGTCGTCACCCGATGCCATAGCCACTTGTGCAGATGTTTTTGGTTGTCATGGCAGCAGCCCTATGTGTGGTGTGTGTCTTTTACGCAACTCATGCCAAATGATTCTTGATGCATGTTTAGAAAACCAACTGGCATTATCGTACATTTTGGACTTTTTTCCCATTATTGATCGTACAGAGGGAAAAACTATTGTACAAATACGATAATTATCATACATCTGGCATCACTGTGCCAGACCTACTGGGAACCATTCAGGGTTCAGTCTCTTGCCCAAGGACAGCCAGAACCAAGATGCAAACTGCCAACCTCAATGTGCTTGCATTATTTGTGCTAAACATGTCTCACTCATTCAGTCAATTTTTGAGCTTGCTTTATCCTCACTAGGGTCATGGGGGTCACTGGGGGTCTAATCCAGCTACAATGGGTGAAGGTGGGGTACACCCTGTATGAATCTCCAGTTCATCTCAGGACTGAACATATATAGAGAAACAATCACTCTCACATTCACACCTATGGGCAATTTAAATTAACCAGTTAACCTATCAGTGCATGTGTTTGGATGGTGGGAGGAAACTGGAGTACCTGGAGACATGAGGAGAACATGCAAACTCCACACAGAAAGGTCTGGTGTGGGAATAGAACCAGGAACCTTCTGTCTGTGAGGCACGATTGTTAACCACTGCACCACCGTGACAAATAAACATTTAACATTTAACAAAATAAACATTTATTTTCTTGAAAATTTGGATGTACCAGATGACTGGCTGCATCCAGTTGTTTTGGTCCTGGAGAGATTAAACTAATATAGTTTCATTTAATGTGTCCTTGTGATATACCAAATGATAATAAAGTCTATTCTATTCTATTGTAATTGTAAGTATCAGTGAGAATTACAATTATTTAAATAAAACTAAATACACTGCCCATCCAAAAATAAATAAATTGCCTATGCAGTATTTACTGCATCACCTTTGGTTCTGATTACAGGTGACAGTTGAACTAAACTAATAGTTCAGATCCTTCCATGGGTAAATACTTCAGTGGTTAATAGTGTTTCAGATGGAACATGTTATTTAATCTAACTGATACAGTAAGTGTCCTCTCATGTCTGTAATGTTTAACAGATTGGACACCACCAGGACTGATCAGGGTCATCAGGGTGGTCACAGAAGACTTCAGGGACCATGAGACATTATTTTAATACAAAAATAACCTTCAAAAAGATGAAGAGTTGATGCAGCCGTCTGATCATCATCATCATCACCATTAATAATCAAAAATGAATGCAACTATGGATGGAAAAAAATACAACTGAGAGAGCAACCCTCCGCCAAGGCAGACCCCCCCCCCCTGAATGAAGAGTGGTCCACCAAAGAGGTTATGTCTGTCTGTATGTTTGTCTGTCTGTCTTTCTGTCTGTCTGTATGTTTGTATGTCTGTCTGTCTGTCTGTATGTCTGTCTGTATGTCTGTCTGTCTGTCTGTCTGTATGTATGTATGTTTGTCTGTCTTTCTGTCTGTCTGTCTGTCTGTCTGTATGTCTGTCTGTTAGTAAGATAACTCAACAACTTAAGGACAGATCTTGATGACAATGATTCGATTTTGGTGATGATCCGGTAGAGATCCGGGATTCTGGATCACTTTGAAATTTTACACTGGAGAATAAATTTTAAAGTGATCCAGAATGGTGGAGGTAATAAACCTTATTGTGACACTACATAAGCATTATGTGGCAAATCAGTCATTGTAAATGTCTCCTGTAATCAAAAGCTAAGGTGGTGCAGTCAAATATTTGACTATTGATGATTTGTTTGTATATAACTCGTGTAATGAATAAACTGGGTGAGAAAGGTAAATTGGATTATGTATTTCATGTAAAATTCAAAGGTTTCAGTCATAGCACATGAACCTAGAAATACCAAGAAAGTATTTTTTTTTTAAATATTCTCTTTATTGGTTTTTTTTATTTTATAAGTACATAACAAAATAAGACAGAAAGACAAACAAACAAATAAATAACCCAGCCCAATAAGCGCTGTGCCATACAAATATATGAAAAGTAAATTAATAAATAGAAAGAAAATAGAAGACAGGTAAATTAAAATAATAATAATAATAATAATGACAATAATAATAATAATAATAATAATAATAATAATAATAATAATAATAATAATAATAATAATAATAATAATAATAATAATAATAATAATAATAATAATAATAATAATTTCAGACAAATACATACATGAAATTGACACACACACATACAAACACACACACACACACACACACACACACATATACATACACACATATGAAGAAGCCAGCAGTTCCATTCCTCCAGGAATAAATGAGGGGTCAGTACAGGTTCCCAGATTCTCCTAAATTTGTCCGACCCCTGGTTGAGGTCATGGTGACTTTAACTAGAGGAGGAAGAGCAGAAATCTGGGATATCCAAATGTCAACTGGATGAACCTGAGGCTGAAGACCACTGTGTCAAGATGCTTTTTTTTTTTTTTTTGCCAAAAATAGGAGATTTGTCATTAAAGCTTTAGTATCTGTGTCCAGGAAACTGTCAGAAGAATGGTTGAGTAAATAAGTAAGTTTTAATAGTGTGTTTTTCGCTTTATTTTTCGTCCGCTACCATTATCATTGGATCAAACTGCAGTTACACTTAGTTCGTAAATAATTGTTATTATTATTATTGTCATTATTATTATTATTATTATTATTTTAATTTCTTGTCCTGTCAGGTCTCCTCGATATTCCGACATGTCGTCTTATCTCAGTATTTTGTATATTTGTAGAACCACTGGGGTTGTTGACGTTGTACGGTCGCTCAGTTGTTTGGATAGTTTATAAAAGTTCAACAACACTGGTGTCAAATACTTTAACTGTGGTTGAAGCATCTGATGAGTTGGTTGTTCATAAGAGGAAACCAACAAACGCGTCATTGGTCTCCATTTGCAGATTCCAGGCAGGTGTAGAGCTGTCCAACACACACACACACACACACACACACACACACACACACACACACACACACATACAGCTTTTGTGTGTTTTGACACTTGGCCTCAAGTCATGATTGATAGATGCTGTTTACTTCTGGGCAAGGCACTCAATTTCAACTTAAGATGCCATTAGTGACCACTAGCGCTTTCTCTGAGGAGGAAAAGCAGCTAAAATAACAATTATTAAGGTAATTATGAGTTATAGATGCCATTAGGGCTCCGTGGATCTGTGTTATTGTGACTAATATTTCTTTGGTTGGTCTTCTTGAGGTGTGTTGATTTTCTCGCACCTCTCCAATTATCAATAACGAGGTTTTCTGATGAAGCGTCATAAACACGCTTGAGTCTTTTTACTTCAAGGACCTTCAGCGGACACGACGGAACATCCTCCCACATCCCAGGCAATATGTTTTCATTTGGTTTATTAGCATCTATAAAAAAAAAACAAAAAAACAAACAACAGTAATACTTTACAACAAGGGGAAGACTTTAAAGGTGACGTGTTCACATAAAAAATAAAACAGAATATAATGATTTACTGGATAAACAAGATGTAGCATCAACACAACAGTATGATAATGTAATGTGTGTTTACACGACAAACTGTACTAATACTGCAATGATCTCATTTATCTGATCTAGTCGTATGTCTTCTCTATCTTAACCTATCTCATCTCATCTCATCTCATTGGTCTTATCATACCTTATCTTATCTTGTTGATCTTACCTTATCTCAATCTCGTCCCGTTTTATCTCATCTTGTCAAATTTATCTTATCTTACAGTTTTACATTGATCTTACCTTATTCATTTTATATCATCTCATCTTACCTTATCTCATCTCATTTTACCTCATCTCACCCTGCTTTACCTTACCTTATCTCATCTCATTTTACCTCATCTCATCCTGCTTTACCTTACCTTATCTCATCTCATTTCACCTCATTTGATCTCATCTCCTTTTACCTCATCTCACCCTGCTTTACCTTACCTGATCTCATCTCATGTTACCTCATTTCATCCTGCTTTACCTTACCTGATCTCATCTCCTTTTACCTCATCTCATCCTGCTTTATCTTACAATACCTCATCTCATTTTACCTAATCTCATCCTGCTTTACCTTACCTTATCTCATCTCATTTTACCTCATCTCATCCTGCTTTACCTTACCTTATCTCATCTCATTTTACCTCATCTCATCCTGCTTTACCTTACCTTATCTCATCTCATTTCACCTCATTTGATCTCATCTCCTTTTACCTCATCTCACCCTGCTTTACCTTATCTGATCTCATCTCATGTTACCTCATTTCATCCTGCTTTACCTTACCTGATCTCATCTCCTTTTACCTCATCTCATCCTGCTTTATCTTACAATACCTCATCTCATTTTACCTAATCTCATCCTGCTTTACCTTACCTTATCTCATCTCATTTTACCTCATCTCATCCTGCTTTACCTTCCTTTACCTCATCTCATTTTACCTAATCTCATCCTGCTTTACCTTACCTTATCTCATCTAATTTTACCTCATCTCATCCTGCTTTACCTTACAATACCTCATCTCATTTTACCTCATCTCATCCTGCTTTTCCTTACCTTACCTGAACTTACCTCATCTCATCTAATTTTACCTCATCTCATCCTCTTATTGTCTAATTAAATCTGATGAGTTTGGGTCTGTTTATTTTAGCTTGTGGTTGAAAGACAAGAGTGAACATTTAGAACTTGAGTATATTTAGTTATTGATGAGAATGGGGGTGGGATTAAATGGGAGTGTTTTCTTCTTCCTACTCCTTTTTAGGTGTAAATATGTATATGCAAATGCTTGAAATAAACAAATAAAAATCGAATCAAATGTAATTTAACATAACTTGTCTTCTCATCTTACCTTACCGTACCATACCTCAGTGTTTTATATATTTTCAGATCCACTATGAACTGTCAGTTGTCTTTGACATGTGTTAATAATAACCTGAGACATAATATATACCAATAACATTACAGTTTTCTGCAAAATGTGCAGTTTATTCACATTATTTTAAAGGATACTTGGCAAATGGAAACATGTTCATCCCTTAATTTAACTTTTTTGTGTGTTAAAACATAGAGTAAAGTTTGGAGTTTGGAGTTATTTCTACATTATTATGTTATTATCATCTCATCTCCAGATCAAACTTGCTTTAACGTGTCCCCTGGTTTAACCCTTTAGCTACAGATTCATGCCTTTTCCTGTGGACTATTGTAAATATTTGTTTGTTTCATCACTTCTGTCATGGCTTTGTGTTTTAATAAGCTTCACCCTCCACTGCTTCTGTGAATTACTGTTGTCATTTTAACTGTCACTTTTCATTTCATTTCCAGCTTAAAATCTCTGTGACAAATTGATGTAACTACGACTATTTTCTCAAACCACTGACTTCCCATAAACACCAACATTTACCAAATAAATGGAAATACATGCATGTTGTGTGTGTGTGTGTGTGTGTGTGTGTGTGTGTGTGTGTGTGTGTGTGTGTGTGTGTGTGTTTGTACAGTCTTTGTTCTAATGCGACTGTGGCTCAGGATCCACTAAGTTAGGATGCATATACTGAAACCAAACGGCGTGCAAAAGAATTAACATTCTAATTAAAATCTAATTAGACTTTGATTTGCCAGATAATTATACTCGTGTGTTGCTGTTCTCTGGACTATTCAGATTTGATGAGGTGTGTTAGTGGTAATTACCTCGCTGATATGGAGTTGTGTGACAGCACAGTTTTCACGCTGAGGCGAAACAAAAGAAAATAGATTTAGTTGCTTCAGATAATAATACATGTTTTAGTCAAAGCTGTGATGTGAGTAATTAATTGTTATACTTTACCAAGTGAGAGTAGTCCTAAGAGAAAAGCAAAGTTACCCAAAGTAGTCAGGGTTTAAACAATTTCATTTATTTCATTTGTCTGGATGATTAACTTTCCCACAGGAAGACCTTGGATACGTTTAATTTAACAGCATCGAAAGGTTTTTATTCAACAAAAACCTTAGAATTCATGAGAGAAACAATGAAGCTTTGGAGGGTTTTAACTCATAAAGAGTCAAAAAGTCATATTTTTGTGGTAGTTCCTAAATTTCATAGGGAATTAATCACTATTTATTATGATATTATCTTCTGTTTTTTTCACTTTTTCTGAGTTTAATTCATTAAACATGTTGATGTTCATAAAAGCTCAGTTTAAAGTTAAGGGTGATTATAAGAAAAACTGGAAAATGGGAAAAAAAATAAAGTGATTATAAAAAGATTATATATATATATATATATATATATATATATATATATATATATATATATATATATATATATATATATATATATATATATATATATATATATATATATATATATATATATATATTATTTTTATTTATTTTTTTATTTTTTTACTACAAATTTTTACTTTATCAGTGTAGACAGGAAATAAATACATCACACTGTCAAACTTCTTCTTAACAATATTCAGACTAAATGTATGAATTTGTGGATTTAATCATTAAAGACCCAGTGATACTTCTGTGAAAATACAATTAAATTCTGTGAAATTGAAATTAAAATAAATGTTTCTCTCTATTTAATCTTTTTAAAGTGACTCATCATGTTTATTCTAATATTATCTTTTGTATTTTGCACTTTTTTCAGTGTAAATCAAGCATATTTAATGCACTGATTATGTTGATGTTCATAAAAGCTCAGATTAAGGTAAAGGACTATAATAAGAAAAACTGAGAAAGTGATTTTAAAAGATATACATTTTAGTTAATTTAATTTAGTTAATTTAACTAAAAACAAGGCAAGAGATAATTTGAAAAACTAAAGAAAAAACATTGGCTTAGGAAAATATCTATATCAGTATAGACAGGAAAAAATACATCGCACTGTCAAACTTCTTTTTAACAATATTTATGAATTTGTGGGTTTAACCATTAAAGACCCAGTGATACTTTTGTTAAATTAAAATTAAATTCTGTGAAATTGAAATTAAAATAAAATGTTATCACTATTGATGAATCATTTTTATTCATCTAATATTATAATTTTGTGTAGTAAAACAAGCATTTTCTGTATTTGATGATATATTGATGGTCATAAATGTTCAGATTAAAGTTAAGGATTTGTGTGTGTGTGTGTGTGTGTGTGTGTGTGTGTGTGTGTGTGTGTGTGTGTGTGTGTGTGTGTGTGTATGTATAAAAAACTAAACTGAAAAGATATTTTCAAAAACTAAAGTAAAAAAAATCTGTTTAAAAAATATCAAAATCAATGTGGATAGGAAATAAATATATCACACTGTGACATGTCCTCTTCACAATATTCACATAAATGTGATGAATAATCGACCTGTAAAAGGCTTTCATTTCCAAATATTTGTGACCCAGTGATCATTTTGTGTCAGTTGCCAAATTATTATTTTTTCTCTATATTTCATAATTTTATCATGTTTACTGTAATATTATTCATTGTATTTTTACACTTTTGTTTTTGTCTAAATCAGGTATTTTCTGTCAAATTTAAAGTTGAGGGTTATTAAAACAAAAACAAAGAAACCTGGGAAAAAAACTGACTTTTTCAGCAAACACAAAAGTAACCAAATTAAGCGACATTATGTAAAAGGAAAAAAACCCTCTGTTTCAATACATACTTATATTAGTGTTAACAGGATGTGAGTACGTCACACTTCTGAAGCTTTATGATGCTTGTTTGTACATGAACTTTGGACTTTGTACTCATGACTTGAGGCGTGTTAAACTGAGACATAGCTGCTCATTTCCTCATAAACCACAGGCTGCGACTACAACTGAATAAGTCTTACAGTCATGGGTAGAAAAAATGCTATAGATGTGTTCATACCAATATTTGGATGTTTCTAAAATGTCCATACCAAGTTTTGAATAGGAAATTACATGACATTTAGGAAACAAAAGGTTACTGTATTTTCCAGACTATAAGGCGACACGTAAAATACTTTAATTTCCTCCCTTATATATGGAATAATTTTGGTTGTGCTTAGTGACTGGGAATTTAGACCCTTTCATTTAATAATTCTGACTTTTTTTCATCAGACTTACAATTTTGACTTTTTATCTCATAATTTTTTACTGTTTATCTGATCATTTTTACTTTTTTATCTCATAATTTTTACTGTTTATCTAATAATTTTTACTTTACTTAATGCACTTTATATTGCAGTGCACCTGATATATCTAAAAAAAAATAACCCATTCATTGACAGTGCACCTTGATAGTGACTAAATATTGTCATCAACGAACCTTTATCACGTGACAAAAACTAGATGAAACTAGACATAAATGTGTGTCTTGTGATTATAACTATAATTAAATATATCATGCAGTTATAGATGACCAATAAAAAACAGAAGAAAAAAAATGTGGCTTCAGAAGTAAAAAAAAAAAACCACTCCTAAAATGTCTCTTAGTTTTTGTTGCCAAAAACAAAATGAGACGTTATTTTAATTCTTTTACCTGTGTTCTTATTTATTTATTGTTGCTGTCTCTTGCATTAAATTATGTCCCCACCAATGTCACCATCATGACATTATTCCCATGCTTACAGTATATTTCACTTTTACACAGATTTCTACACTCATAGCCTTGATATGAACAGAAGACGACACACGTTATAACCTGTAAAAACTTAAACACACGCCATGAAACAAAGCTATCTACTGATCTAAACTGTTTAAAACCTGTTGATCCACTAATCATATCAATACATGTCAATAATTGGTAGGAAAAAAATACAGTTATCAGTCTTTTCATACATGTCAGATGTGACCCATTTCAATGTTCAGAGGTTCAGTAGTTACCATGGAAACACTGTCATCTTCTACAACATTAATTCTCCAGTAAAACCCATGGAGCTGGATTAACTACAGTGGATGGACATAATGTACTGAGAAAGTCACTTTTCCATCAGTTGATATAATAAGCCTTAACTTTAACCTGAGCTTTAATGAACATCTACATGATCAGTGAATGAAAGACAGAAAAATACATGATTTACACTGAAATAGAAGACGATATAAATGGAGACAGTAAATCACTTAACTGTTAAAACTGGACAATAAGTGGTGCCAGGCAAAACAAACCCCAGCCCTTGCAAACATTTTAGCTCTTAATGGACATCTCCTTCAAAACACGAGACGGTTTGACCTTTCAATGTGAGTGAAGGTCAAAGTTCATGATGCCATTTTGGAGCCTGCATGTAGTTTCTCATTTGTCAATAGAAGTAACCGAGTACTTATCACCACTCTTTTTGGAGTTACAAACATTTCATGTGATCTTAATTTTAACCTTTCAAGGTCAAAGGTCATGACACTATTTTTAAGTCCATGCCAGGTTTCCTGTCTGTCAATAATAGTAACTAAATCTCTATTGTCACTCGTTTTTCCATTATAGTCCATTTTGGAGTTTTTTTTAAGTGTGACCCCTGACCTCTTGGGTCAACAATAGGTCAAAGTCTATACACACAAGATGCAGAAATTAAAGATGAGCATTTTAGTGCTCATTAGACATTTTTAAGAGGAATATTTTAAAGGTTATTTCCAAAATTTGATTTTAACTATTGTTGTGACCTTGACCTTTGACCTTAAGTCTTCAAATATGTCCTCTTCTTATGTTCTTATGTTAAAGCACATCAACAGTGAGAGCAAAAAGAAGCTATATGTAAAACCGAGTATACAGGAATGAAAAGCATTATCCTGTTTTGCCTTATCTGATACAAGACCCAGAACAATGTGGACCCCAGTACAAGGCTCCCAGACACAAAAATAGTTTTAACAGCTTTATTGGAAAATATGATTTCAATGGGCAGCTGCAAAGGAGATCGCCCAGAGACAAACTGTCACAGCAGCAACTAGGGAACAAGGGAAAATCTCAGTCATGAGTCAGAACCAGAACATACGGCAATAAACTTAGAGGAGATCCAAAGAACGTTACCGTAGAACAAGCAGGGGTCAGAGGTCACAGAGGTGACGATGTCTCTTGGTCAGGGGTGGAATCCAGGTGTGGTAACAGGTGGCAGAAACCAGACAAACAAGCAGACAAGGGTTAGACAACAGACACAATCCAGACAACAGAAACCAGAGGTGTTCAAAGTAGTGACATTCTGCTACTGGTGTGAAAAAATACTCTAGTAAAAGTAGAAGATTCAACTGAGATACTTAAGTAAAAGTACAAAATTACAACTTCTCAATTGTAATAAAGTACAAAAGTAAAAAGTAAAGCTGCTTTTTTTGTCATGAATGCAATCATTTGTATTTAACCAGGAAAAATATGTAAAGATTTAAAAGTACCTGAAATATCTAAAATAAAGTTTTTAAAAGTGAGTTACTGTATAATGTGTTTGACCAAGTCACAGTACTCAGTTTTGTGGATAAGTTTAGGAAATATGGGTGGGGAAAAGTCACAATTGAGATAAAAAGTCATCATGAGATTTAAATAGATAAAAAAAAATGCATCATTTTAAGAGAAAAAGTATAACTATAATATATAAACTCACAGTTCCTCTCCTCCACTGATTTTTCATACTGTCACATCTGTTTAGTTTGAAAAAGTAACAAGTCTATTCTGAGAATGTAAGGAGTATAAAGTACAGATATTTATGCAAATATGTAAGGAGTAAAAGTTCAAAGTTACTAGAATAATAAATAGTCAAGTAAAGTACAGATACCTAAAAAAAATCTACTTAAGTAAAGTAACAAAGTACTTTTACTTTGTTACAGAAACAAGGCCAGAACCAGAGAAACCAAGACAAAAAGTAGACCGCTCATTTGATGCATGGAAAACAAATTTGTTATTTGACCAAGAAACAGGAGGAGTTTATATAGGGCACTAAACAGGTGAGACACAATGGAGATTAATTAATGGGTGGAGACACACACCGTGACCAGGAGGAAAATAGGTGAAGGGTGAACACAAACCCACATGTCAAAATAAAAGCCCAGACACTCACAATGACAGAAATAACAAGAAGACAAACAGAAAACCACAAAACAAGACAAAGAGGTCCAGATTGTTAGACTATCTTGGATCATTGTGACAACACAACCGTGACCTTTGACCTACATTCACCAAAATTTAATGGGATCTATTCTTTCCTAAACTTTCCTGATTTTTTTATTTATTTATTTTTTGGAGGGGGGTTGTCCAGTAGATTTTGCATGAATTTGGCTGACGAACACATAAGAAAAAAAACACACAAACAAAGTAAAAACACTTCTTTTTCTGGGGGGGGGGGGGGTTCCATTTCTGATCTGATAATAGATCTGGTTCTTTCAGAGTTAAAACTGAAACCAATACACAGACTCCTGCTGACAAACAGTACATTTACCAAATGATGTGAATGTTTGCAGGTGTTAACAGTGTTTTAGTGAGTGCAGCATGTGTTACAGGTAAAGCAGGTGGAGCTCCGTGTTTGTCTTAATTCCACCGCCTGTAGTCACATCCTTCCAAACACACACACCTTCAACAAACAACATGTACCAGACATGACAGAAGAACAACCTGGAACTTCCTGTTCGGAAAAATAAAACAGCACCTGAGGCGACAAATCAGCCTCTGTTATCGTACAATAAATAAACATGTTAAATAAATATATATTCATATTTATGTACATGTTTTGGATATTTTAACACATTTAAAAAAAAAATTCTGTATTTTAGAAGGCTTCATACATTTATTTCCATACCATTTTTTAAAAAATCTATTTGGTCTGTCTGTATTTATTTAGTCTTTATTTTATTAAAAGTATATTTAATTTTTACTAAATCAATACATTGACACATAGTAATCTATCATCATGATTAATGGAATGGTTATTTACAGTTGTTTGGCTGAGTAAACATGTTAATCTCATATATATTAATTTTTTTGCATGAGTTTTGGATATTTTATCACATTTATGTTTTTTCCCCCTGTATTTTAGAAGGTTGGACACATTTATTTCTGCACTATGTATTAATCTATTTGTTCTGTATTTATTTAGTCTTTAGTATATATATATATATATATATATATATATATATATATATATATATGTATGTATGTATGTATGTATGTATTTTTATTTATTTATTTTCAACATGATTTTCAAAAATCATTTAAAAATGGCTTGATAAATTTATTTCCATATCATTTCTTAATCTATTTCATCTTTATTTATTTATTTAGTCTTTGTCTCATCTCATGTCATCATCTGAACCTGTTTTATCCTCACTAGGGTCGCAGGGTTTTTAGTCTTTATTTTACAACAAAATTATTTATTTATACAAAATTAATACATTAACATAGATTAATTGTTATTAATCTGATTAAAATGTTTAACACAATTAAATAGAACAGTTGTTTACAGTTATTTAGTTTTAATATGGTGTTTGTTTGTCTGGATATTTTGTAAAAAAAAAATTTCTGAATATATTTTGGATTTCAATTGCTGTTTTTGTGGGGGGAGGGGGGACGTTTACATTTTAGTGGATTTTTTGGTAAAAAAAATTGCAAAAGTTGAGAGTGTACCCACTTCTCTAGGGAAAACTAAACCACTGCTGCCAAACACACCCACTTTTAAACAAACACGACACATGAGCCATGACATAAGAACAACCTGGAATTTTCTGTCTTGAAAAATAAAACACCTGAGGCGACAAATCAGCCTGTTATTGTAACCTGAAGGAAAAGGTAGTTTTCTATACACTCACACTCACACTCACACACACACACACACACACACACACACACAGGAAAAGCCAAACCTCCTCCAGAGTCAACACGTGCAACTGTGAGAACATTTGCATCAATTGTCTTGGAATTCACTTCAAGTCTCTCTGTGTTGGAATGCTACGTGGCCAAATGTTCATATTGCATTGGTTTAAATGGCAAAGTGTAGCTCAGCGGGGGGGAGCGTAAAGAGGAGGAGGGGGCTGGGACTTTATGCATACAGTGCCAGATCCACAGCCTCAGCTCCCCATGTAGATCAATGAGTACAGAAACACACCGACTGTGCCAGGTTTGGGGATTTAACTCACACAAAGAGCCATCCAAGCCGACGGCGGAGGCACCTGTGGTTCTATATGTGCTGTGAATAACATTTAATTAAACACTAAATGGGATATTGTGTGCTTCTACTGCTTCTACTGCTGTTGCTGCTGCTGCTGCTGTAGGAACACATACACACAAAGCAAGAACAAAGTGTGTGTGTGTGTGTGTGTGTGTGTGTGTGTGTGTGTGTGTGTGTGTGTGTGTGTGTGTGTGTGTGTGTGTGTGTGTGTGTGAAAAAGCCTGTGGGGTTAATACTAGAAAAGGTTAGAGTTAGAAGGAATGAATTTTTTTTTTTTTTTTTTTAAAGAAAAAAGAGCTAACATTCTGACTGTGTATATATTTACCGATTTACTAAATGTTGAAGCTGTAAATACAAGATTAGACTCGAATGACTAAATCACTGCAGAAAGGTTTGATCCACTTTAAGTTTTTCAAAGTAAACTGAATATGACAACTGTTAACTTTCAGATTCTACTCACACAGTTATGGAAGGAAAAGATGGGAAGGACTTTTCTATTTTTCTGGTAGTTTTTGGACATTAACTCTACACTACACCATACAGGCTGCATCAAAAGAGATGTGCACTCTCTAAAAAGTACCCATCAACTAAACAGAAATAATTAGTTTTTACTATGTATCTAGTCAAACAGGTTGGTGGTTTAGTTCAGTGGTACCCAACCCCTGGTCCATGGACTGTTTACCGGTCCATGGACCAATTGGTCCCGGGCCACCGGCTGCCTAATAAGGAATTCATTATCTCTCTTGTATTCATTATCTGAGTCTGAACAATCTTTTATTTTGGAAAATGACTGGATTCTCTTGGTTACATCTCTGTCACTTAAATGCCAAAAATGTAACTCACGTGTTAGCAAAATTACTGAAAAAAAAAACTATGTCTTTGGAAAGTTTCTTTCGAAGAGAAAAATGCCGACTGGAGAGACAGAAGAGCCTCCAACTTCCCAGAAAAGGAAAGCTTTTAACAGACAACCCCAGGAGTTGTATTTGAAATATGGATTCATCATGACAGGTGATTACCACAGACCAAGTATAATTTGTTGTGACTGATATAGAAAATCTACATACCCCCCTACACTGGTCTGTGGTAAAATTACAAAACGTTAACTGGTCCACGGTTATAAAAAGGTAGGGGACCACTGGTTTAAACAGTGTTATTGTCTAATGCATTCATTACGTATACATGGTCTCAGACTTATTTTCTTTTCATATCAGAAAATTCCATAGTATTAAGTAAACTATGACTAATAAAATTTTAAAAGTGCGGTAAATGGAGAATAAATTTCACAATGATCCAGAATCAAGGATCTCTTTCGGATCACAACCAAAATCTAATTATTTGTTTCTTGCAACACCCCCAGCACGTCATGAAATTTTTATCAAGATCCATCCATAACTTTTTGAGTTATCTTGCTAAATAACAGACAGACAGACAGACAAACAAACTCTGGCAAAAACATAAGCTCCTAGGTGGAGGTAATAAATACATTTTGAGAGGTAAAAAAATAAAATAAAAATAAAAAAGTAGAACATGCAAACTCCACACAGAAAGGTCCCACCCAACGGTGTTTGTTTGAGACCCCTGGCCTAGACTATATTTTTATCATTTCTAGTACAAATGTCTCATCACACTTAGTCAGACAGAATCACTTAAAAAGGACATTTTCAGTGAGATATAACAACTGGTTTATAGAGTTATAGATTTTTATCTGAAAAATCTGATTTCAATAACCCTTACCAAGATCATTTTCACCTGTTCCATTGGCAGAATGTTCTTGTAATTCAAGATTCTTTTTTTTTTTTTTGCTGAATTAAAGCATAATAAAAATAAGTAGAAAAGCGCTATGAGAGTGCAGACGTAGGTAGACCCCCACCCCCTTCCCCAGATCACCACATTCTATTTTTATTTTCCACTTTTTATACATTTTCTGGGTAAATTCTCATTACTGAAATGTGGCCTGACCAAAATTTATGGTCTTTGAATGAGGAGAAAACAGAACAATAAATACATCTATAAATAAATAAATACAATAATACATTGTTATATGTCAAAAGTTTCATTCAGTGTTGTTTTTTTTAATTATTTTAATAAGGAATGTTCATAATATTTAGACTCAGACCCAGGACCTTCTTGCTGTGAGGCACAAGTGCTAACCACCGCACCACCCTGTCACTTGTTATATCGTGTAATTGAATTATTTTTTTTCCATTGCTGCTGTTTCGATTCTGTTCGGGCTTCATTTCCTGAGTGGTTCTGTAAACCGCCCGGACAGCGTGGGCATAAAATACCTGACGACAAAGTGAAAGAAACTATCAAATGAATCACCTCCAGCACTAAAAAAGCTCCACAGAGACACATAATAATTCATTCCATAACATCACAATCTGTCTTTGTGCAGATTCTTTTGCTAAAACATCTTTGATTCCACACATGGCAGACCTCACATCTGCAGCCGCTTCCTGTTCGCTCTTTGCCAACACATTTTCCTGTTTCCTTCTCCTACACTCACTATTCTTCTGTCTTTATCAGGAAAAGAGTTTCGGATGCTTTATGCGTTCGCCACGTGTTCATATTCAACCTCTGAGATGAAGTGCGTCGAAGGCCGATCTGATACACACGGTTCAATGACAGGCGTTTACGCTTGATGTCAAGTCAAGTTTTTTGGCTGATTGTGAAATTATGAGAAAATGGGAAGATGCTTATTCTCATCGTGAATGTTCCTGAAAATGTAATCGATCATAATAATATGAAATATGGGAAATTAATATCACCTTTTAGTATCAAAGCCCCTTTTATAAAAAACACAAGGCTTTGTTATGTGCAGGCCAAATGTTAATGTGAACCATGTGGATTTCAGCGCAGACTCTACTGTCAGACACAGTTTGCCAGATTTTTGGGGTTTTTCCTGCTATAACACGTCCCTGAAGGCAAATACATGTCAAGGGAACCTAATCAGAACATTTGAAGTATTTCCATAGATGCTACAGTGGGGATACCTGCAGGATGTTACATGCTTTTATATATGTGCAGGGTTAATGGTATATGGACTGAACCTTCACTTTACAAACACATGAAGGTGGCAGGGTGTGGCCAAACCCTACCAGGACTCACTCACGGATTTCAACAGCCAACCCTTTGATTTTTGGACAACCTGCTCTATCAACTGAGCTACAACTGCCCCATGTATGTGTGTGTGTGTGTGTTTGTATTCCTATATTTATGGGGACATTGATATGTTTACACACTCACACCATAGGGACCTCTGACACTATAGGGAGCAAAATTCAAGACCCCACGAGGGTTTAATAAAATTTTAATTTTATATATTATTATTTATTGTATTTTCATTTATTTGTTTTATTTTATAATTGTTATTAGAATTTATTTATGCATTCATTTTTATTTAATTCTCAATTAAAAAAATATATATATATATTTTAAAAATGAACTTACATTCACTGCCCAAACTTGGTCCTCACAAGACATGGAAAAGGGTGTGTGTGTTTGTATTCCTATCTTTATGGGGACATTGATATGTTTACACACTCACACCATGGGGACCTCTGACACTATGGGGATCAAAATTCAGGTCCCCATGAGAGTTAAATATAAATAAAGGTCCCCACTCGTAAAATAGAAATGATGTGGCCTAATAAATACATTACTTTGTTTTTTGTCCTCATAAAAGTAGAGGGAAACAGGTGTGAAGCGAAACATGTATTTTTCAAAGGTTTGAAGATGTGTTCACTGAAAAAAAGTTTTTATTTTTATGTGTTTTTCGAATTGTTGTATTTATTTGTCCATTTCTTAAATAATATTTAAAATGTATGTTATTATTTATTGTATTTTCATTTCTTTATTTTATTTTTTAAAAATTATTATTATTAGTATTTATTTATGCATTCATTTTATTTAATATTAAATTTTTTTTGTCTTTTTTTATTTTATTTTTAAAAGTGTTCTTACACTCACTCCCCAATATCTACTTGATTACAAACTCGGTCCTCACGAGACATGGAAACGAGTATGTGTTTATGTATATGTATATATGTCTCAGTGGTGCAATAGAAGCTTATTTTCCCATAAAATGTCATAAATAAATGGTTAAATATATGCAGTTGTGTTCACATTTCATTGACCACAAATGCATTAGAACACATTCATCTCTTAGACGGGTCTGTTCAGTATCAGCTCGTCATCATCTGAACATAATCAGATGCTCCTGATAATTCGCTGATGTTTGAAAAGTTCATTGTTTTCCTCAGTGTATTTCCCTGTTGAATCTCAGCATCCATACAAATTCAATGGAACTCTGTCATGTAGTTTTTTTCATTGGCTTGAAACTCAACAGTCATTGGATAAATGCCACGATTTGGTCCTGTCCCCAGATGTACGGTGTCTCTGTAGGTGAATCAGCTGTGGGCGGGGCCTCAGTCCGCCTGGATGCTGAGCTTCTATATGACCATTGGATCCTGTTTTGATTGACAGGTATTTTGAAATATAAGCAGGTCACTGACAGCTCAGCTCAGTCCCATCGCAGACTTTGCAAGAGAAGTCAGAACAAACTGTTCTGTATTTGTTGGTATTTGCTCAGTGAAATCTATTGTTCATTTGTTACTCTGTAAATAAAACACACTCATAGTATTTCCTTGTTTCAGTTGAACACAATTTCAACATTTCCTTGGTACCATAGGGTCACAGAGCATTTTCTAGAAAAGGAACAAAGGCACAATTTACAAAGAAATAAATTGGCTAATTTTATCATGTAAGAGACAATGAGATTCTGCTGTTTGAAAGACCAGCAGCTGACACAGATATGTGAATATGTGTGTGTGTGTTTGTATTCCTATCTTTACGGGGACATTGATCTGTTTACACAGTGATGACATGAGGACCTGTAACGCCATGGGGACCAAAATTGAGGGTTAAATAAAAATTCAGGTCCCCACTAGTTAAATGTATATTATATCTGTGCACTGATGCAAATGATGCCCCCTATAAAAACACATTAACTTGTTTTTTCTAGAAGTCCCCATAAAGCTTGGAGGAAATGGGTGCAAAGCCAAACATGGGTGTGATTACTTTTTTTATTTTTTACAATATCTATTCATTTTGAAAATATTAAATATATATATATATACGTATATATATATATATATATATATATATATATATATATATATATATATATATATATATATATATATATATATATATATATATATATATATATATATATATATACAGTATTTATTTATTTATTTATTTATTTATTTATTTATTTATTTATTTATTTATTTATGTGTTGACACTCACTATCCAATGGCTATTTTACCTACAAGGGATTGGTGCTCATGAGACATGGAAACCAGTGTGTGTGTGTGTGTGTGCGTGTGCGTGTACGTGTACGTGTACGTGTGCGTGTGCGTGCGTGCATGTGCATGTGTGTGCATGCGTGCATGTGTGTGTGTGTGTTTGGGTTTCTATGTTTTCATATAGTAACCTTGGAATTAGCTGAGTTTTCAGCATTGACATTAAATCAACATTAAATGTTTCATTTCGTTTCATCATCTGAACCTGCTTTATCCTCACTAGGGTCACAGGGGTCACTGAGGGACTAATGCAGCTACAATGGGTGAAGGCAGGTACAGTCTGGTGGTCTGAACATATATAGGTAAACAATCACTTTCACATTCACACTTATGGGCAATTTAGATTAGAAATTAAATGTAAGAATTTAAATAACGGAAAATTCACAGACTACAGTTAAAAAAGTACATATATATAAATATATATATATATATATATATATAGAGAGAGAGAGAGAGAGAGAGGGGGGGGGGTATAATTATCATAAATGGTGATAACTTACTTGAGAAAGGTTAAAGTGAGAGGACAATATATTTAAGAATGATCACTAAAGTAGTTCTGGGTCTGTCTGATTTGAGGAGTGACTGTAAATATGAGGAGTTTTTCCATTGTAGACTTTTGTAGCTGAAAATGAACCGGTGAGTTTGTGTGAGTGTGGACAGAAAGCCAGTTTACCAGAGAATCCAGGGGGTAAAGGTGAGTGCAGGACTGTGAGCTCATCCTGCAGGAACCAGAGGCTGATGCACATGTTGTTGGGTGTACAGTATGTAGTGGGACCTCCAGCTCTGGAACAGCTGGGTCTGCTGCACACATGCGCAATCAAACCACATCAATGAGGCGTTCATGTGCAGCTGGAACGTCCACACGTCTGAGGAACTCTGGGAAAAAAAACAAGAATTATACTGTACTATAAAACTAAAAACATATACCTAATATTTTATGGCTTTGGTAAAAACATTTAACAATTTAACTCCCTGACATGTCTGTGGTGAGCATTCTGAATGTAAAGTGTAATTAATCTGAAATATTAATCAAAATTCTAAATTGTGTATGCTATAAATATGCTAAATCATCCACTAAAAGAAATGTTTATAATTTGGGATTCATCCCTCATTGTTCTCCACCATGTTGAAGAAGGTCAGAGGTTATTTTCATCATGGCAACTTGTTTATCAAAATGTTCAAGTTGAGTAAGTAGTATTTACCACAATTCCTATTGCACATGAAGGAAGCAATGAACAACATATAAAGCAGATATAATGGCTCAAGGGTTAAAGACATGTAATGGTGATGAATGTTAATGAACACTAGAGCACTCAGAGAGCGTAGACAGCACCAGTCTACCAAGGTTTGGATCTGGATATTTGTAACTTATTTGTAAACTAGTGTTCCGTCTACTGTGTTCTCCATTGTTATTGAATACATTGTGTGTTGGTTCTATTTAAAAAATGTCCGGATTGTTTTGTTTCCAGTTGTTTTTTCATGGTAGAAAAGTGACTTGAGCTCAAACAACACAGTTGACCATTACTTCCTCATACATGTCCATGACACCGTGATGAGGCATCTCTGATTGGCTCAGAATGCGTGAAGGAACAGCCCCCCCCCCTCCCCTCTGGCTGTATGTGTGTTTACCTTTACCCAAGTAACATCCAGCTAGGTTTCGTGCCTTTGCTTGTTCTGAAAACGTGCAGGGAAAAAAACAAGGCTTTATTTCCACAGAGAGCACATGAACCAGTTTGACCCGCCATGTTTTTCAAGTTAATGCACCAAATGCTACTTCAGATTCGCTGCCGGGGACGGCCTTAACCCCTCATGGATGACGCTAAAGTCCATCTGATGTCAGACGGACCGGCTTTTTCTGGGTCCCTCGTTCCTCTTGTTGTTTTCTGTGAATGCAGTATGCAGCCAGTGGAGGTGGCAAAACACTTTCAAAGGCAGCATGTGTTGGTAACTCAGGGTGACCCATCAGATTCCAAAAGTCAGTGGAATGACACCTTTAAAAAAATGCAAAGAAATCCTCATTCTAGTTTTTGAGATATGGTCATTTCAATATTCGACCACGTATGACGTCAATGACGTTATGCGATATCGCACAACATCCAAATTTCCCATGTTAAATCTAATGTTAAATATGAAGCACAAGATATTCTTGAATTTAACAAAATATGTCAATAACCCTGCTTTAAGGTAAAGGTAATACATTTTGCAAATATATAATTCGCTTGATGTCATATGACATCAAAACATGACGTCATCGAGCCTATTGGTGTTATGTCATCTGATGTCTGAAGGTAAGATGAAGTGAATGCAAAAAAAACCACTGTGTGATACTATCTTGTCTGGAATCTGAGATATCACCACTTATATGTTTTAGTCGTTGATCTTCACTGTGACCTTGACCTTTGACCTTGATAACTCGAAATTTAATGGTTTCTTCATTGATGCATTATGTCTGAAAGTTTAATCATAACTTTCTGACTTATCTTGCTGACAAACAGACAGACAAACAAGGTAAAACATAACCTCCTTTGCAGTTTCAAGAAACATTCAGCTTTTTATACAATTGTACAATGTCTTCACAATGTGCTTGGCTTCATTTCTGTATTATCTGGATGTTTATGTGTGGAATCCAACAGAGGCTTTGTCCCTTTAAGGATAAATAAATTGTATTAAATCTGTTCGTATTGGACCCTTACAGTGAACATATTGTGAAATGTGTACTTTGGTGTAACTTCATACTTCCTCTTGCAGTAAATAGAGCTTTAACTATCAGATGCTCAGTGGTAGCATGCTGTATTTCTAAATAAAATGCTTGAATAAAAATGAGGCAAAAACAGGCTTATGGGGTATAGCTGACTGTACAGTAGCATGCACATTAAAAGTGCTGTAATTCATATTGAAAAATTGATTTTATCAGCAGCTTCGAGCTAAAATGTATTACAGAGGGGAACACAGTCTTTGTTGAGTTAGCTCTGACAGCTGGTTTAACTAATTTTTGAGTGTGGAATCCAAAAGCGATTTCAGATTTTCTCTATCATTTCAAATGTTTTAGTTATATGATCCCTGTTTTCTTAAAACATATGAAAAATTATGTACTTAACAGGTATGTGCTTGTTTTATAAGAGTTTTCAAACACTGACATACAATGAAATATGAAAAAAACAGACATGACTTCAATGTTTGTTAACACTTTCTACTTCCTACAGTAAGGGAGCTGCACACAGGACTCTCATCGCACTGTCTCCATGGTAACTGCACAAACAAGTTTCCATGTTAGCTGTAGATGAGTCCAATTGTAATCAGCTGGAAAGTCTGACTGAAGCTAATCATTGGATTTAGTTTATCTGGAGGGTAAGCAAGAAAAAAAAACTGGATGTGGTCGAAAAAAACTGACTATTTCATTTTAATCAACATAAAACAAAATCTAACTCAATTTTTCCCCAAATTGTTCCCCAGTGTTTATATATATATATATATATATATATATATATATATATATATATATATATATATATATATATATATATATATATATATATATATATATATATATATATATATGTGACCCACCACCACGAAACCAGGCATAAGTCGCGCTGAGCCGTTCAGAGCTACAGCCAAATTTAGGCTGGAAGGTTATTTCTTATTTGTGTTTACACCTTATCAAAAAACGGTACCGTAACGCCTCTATGTTCAGTTCCTGTGGTCATTACATTGAAATCCAATCAATAAAGGTGTTTATTGGGTCAATTATTTAAGCGGTGACAAAAGTTTAAGGATTGCGGAGGAAAGACAAAGACGACTTCCACCTCTTTTTGCCGAACAAACCGGTCTCCGTTCCGTGCGTAAACATCCAAGTGTTCGGTACGAGGTAAAAGCTTATATTGAATGCTCTTGTCCAATGGCGTAAGCCAAATGATTATAATACGTAGCAATTCTGTCCTATTATTACAATATATAGAACTTCTGTGACATGTCCATCAGAGTGTCCTTTAACATCTGTGAAAAATTTTTGTCAATCGGATACAAATTATTATGCATTGCTAAAGACTTCCTACCCCAAAACAGTCCAAAACTTTAACGGACAATATCTAAAAATATGCAAATTGCATAATAGGTCCAACTGTGGATATTAAAATGACCATAACTTTGGTTCTACTTATGATAGAAACATAATTTTTTCACCATCTTAAACCTTAGTTTCCACTCTACCAATCTACACAGATAACTCAGTTTTGATTTCCAGATACTTATGCCTGGTTTCGTGGTGGTGGGTCACACATATATATATATATATATATATATATATATATATATATATATATATATATATATATATATATATATATATATATATATATATATATATATATATATATATATATATATATATATATATATATATATATATATATATTCAGTGAAAGATGAATGTAGGGATATTGCACCTGAATATTTTTCAACTTATCCTGCATCTAATGGATGGTTTGAGAGGAATGTCTTGTACTTTACAAGCAGAATAAAGAAAATACACTCATTCTGTCATACAGTAAGTAGTGAATATTGGAGTTGATGCTCATACAATCACAGCACAATTATTCTCGATAGGATGGAAATAGTCCATGCAAAGTTTATAACTGTGGCGCATTCAAAGGCACTTGTATAATTTTGCAAATATTGAATGGACAGTTAAACCTTTTATGTTTCATCCACACATTCATTTCCTTTAGAGTCAATTATTGTTGTAATATTCTAACCCCCCCCCCCTCAAAAAAAAGTGCAGTTCACTCAAAACATCCAGACAAAAGTCCAAATTAATAGGCTGTAGGTAGAAATGGAAAAATGTTTCAATACAGGCTAAATCAATTCTGAACTCTGTAACTTAATCTCTGTTTGATTTGTTGTTAATATTTTGCTTTTACCTCACTGTGTATGCTCATTTTATTAATTTTACAATGACCCATGGCCCATAATTTTACAAATTAATTTTACAATTTCACAATGATCTTGTCTTTACTAGTGTGGCAAAAATGAAAATAGGAATGAGCACAGGCTTAAAATAAAAGATAAAACTGTATCCTATTTATTTAGAATTTCAATATACAATTAAAAAAAGATATTGGGATATGGATAGACAGACAATAATGGACATTTACCCCTTGAGCGTGTGCTCAAAACTAGGAAGGAGACACCCCATGTCACACAAGCTATGATTTAACTCTTCATTATTATTTTGTATTATAATGTTTTATTAAAAATATCCAGCATAACATGACATTTATAAAGAGATCTTCGGGGTGGGGTTGGAGAGGGTTAATGACGTATGAAAAAATGCAGCTACAGTATTTTGTGTTTTTCTTTTATGTTTCATTGATTTGGGGCGGACTACCTATTGTAATGATGCATTTATGTTTGCGTATATCTGTGTACACCTGAGCACATGTTGTTATAGTGCTCTATTACTATTACAAAATTAAAAAATAAACATTTTTCATTCATCTTAAGTACAATAAATGTAATTTACCACCCCTCCCTCTCCAATATTTCCAAGGTGATTTTTTCCCCCCGATTTTAATGGCAATAATATGCTCTGTTTATGTTAACTTCTGTGCATGTAAAAAGAACAATTATTGTGAGCAAAAACTTAAATTAAAAGTTAAAATGTAGTCTGTTAACTCGTTATTTCAATACACAGATATTAAAAGGTATTTGGGACAGAAAAAGACGGAAGATAATACATAATGACTGAAAAATGACAATTAAAATAATACTATATCCCTATCATTTTTAAGTGACGGTAAATCATTAAGTTTTATGAATTCCGAGCTTTTGAAGGTGCACATGAACGCACCTAACTTTTCTGGTGTGTGGTAAAAGTTTTGCTAATAGCACAGATTTGTGTTAATCCTCTCGGTTGTTCTCAGCTCCGGAGACACGTGTGGTTTTATTGAAGATGTGACTGAGCTCCGGTGAGTCAAAAAGTGATGAAGAAACCTCTCAGTTCATGACGGAGACTCGGTGATTTCCTCTATTTCGCAGGTCGGTGGGTGAAACTTGGAGGAACTTTGACATGTAACTGCTCAGTCTGAGGGATGCGCGCGACGACTACATCCGCCTCCTAAAAGATAAAACTAAATAATAAAAAGAGATACAAGACTACTGTTCCTTTCTTTCTCTGTTTAAAGCATCTGAATCGCCTATAAGACATGCCGGAGAAGCTGGCTCGCTCCCTGGCCGCGGAGGCTGAACCATGTCCCGGGACGGCTCGGTGGACTTCAGCTGCAGTTGCGGTGCTCCTCCTCGGCTTGCTAGCTTCGTCCTGCCGGGCAGAGGAGGCGTCCTGTCACGGAGCTTATGACCTCTACTTTGTCTTAGACAGGTAAGAAATTGATGTTTAAGGTTCCTCTCTGGTTTTTATTAAAGTACAGCATAGAAAGTAGTGACAACTGTGTTATAACTAATGACCCGTTGTTGTCTATGGGGGGATTAAACTAAGCTAATATTAAGCTAATTTGCATGAAGCTAACTTCATATCTCCTTCATTAGCCTGATTTGTAACAGGTGTGATACGGTTTACTGTCACATACAAAGATATGTAACATATTTCCAAGTATAACTCTTATTTTCTTAAGTTGTCTTGTCCAGCATCATAACAGTTGCCTTGTTGTGCTGAACAAATTTGCTTTGCCAAAGGGAACTTCATAAAGTTTATGAGGCGACCCATTTATATTTTGGGTTTTGTTGAACCTCATTTCCATATTGGACTTGACAGGAGGGAACATGGGGAAGGAGAAGAGAACAGGAGAACAAAACAGAGAGAGAGGGGGGGGGGGCATATAAGGACATATCAATAATGTTGATGCCCTGGCAAGACGGGAACAGCAACAGTATAAGCTACACAAAATGAAAATCACAGCCATACATCCACAATAAGATACAAAAATTGATTTAAAAAATGATAAAAGCATCAGGATAAAAACATCACCCATATTTTAAAAGGTACTAAAAGTATAACAATAATGTTATTTAAAAGCATTGCAAAGTTGAGCCTGATTCAATCAGTTGGAAAAACATCTACATCCACATTTGTCACCTTCCCACTGATTTAAAATGACTTTGAATGTATTAAAAGAGACAAGTTCCTTCACTTTAATGTCTTCTGTAGGTTGTTCCTGGCAGTGGGAGCAGAATATTTATTAAAAGCATTCTTTTCCAGTTGTGTTCTGAGTTTTGGCACCCGTAAGCATAACTGATCCTGGGGTTGAAGATTGTAATTATTCCTGTCATTGCAACAGATGTAGGCCACCGAATAGGAATGATAATGTATAATATTGTATAATGATAAATAACAAGAAGTGAGGAAACTAAGCAAACACATTAAATGAAAAATAAAAACAAAAGACAATATGAACAAAATATGATGAACAACAGCATAAATCACACCAGCAAGAAAATCAGACAGCACAGTATAACTCAGTGTTTCCCAAATTGTGGGTTGGGCTCCCTTGGGGACAGATGAAGGCTAGCTGGGGTCCATGGGTCTTTTTTATTTTTTTCTAGCAGGTGGAACTAATGTTTTGGAGCCCCTGGACTATTTTGAGCATGTGCAACAATTTTATTGTCATAATTATATACATACATTTTTTATTTTTATTTGAAACGTGATGTCTCAGGGAGGAGTCATGTTGACTTTATTTGCATTGGTCAAGCAAAAATAAGTAATTTTTTAATTTGCACAACAAATTATTCATGGAAAAGCAAAACTTATTATTGTAATATTTCTAAAAATAGTATTTATTTCGATAAAAGTAATAATTGCACTGCTGTTAAGATGTTGTGCACTTACAGTATTGAAGGGAGCCTAGACATTTTTTTGAGAACCACTGGCATAACTTATCTTGATTCATTCTGCTGCTGTTTTTCTTAATTTAAGATGTGACATCAAACATTTACAAAGCTATTGACTCCCACATATTGAGATTTGAGACAAATATGTTAATCTTCATGAAAAAAATGTAAGTCAAAATACTATATAAAATGTCACTGTGCAGTCACTATTTTTACAGTAAAATCTGGTGGTTTTTTTTATCTGGCTGATGAATTCATGTTTTTATTTCATTTTTAGACATTGAATCTAAAATTTCTAAGACTACCTACTCCGGTGTATTATGGTTTGGCAAAAAATATGTCCATTGTCATCAAAAACTAATACTACACTAGTACAAATCCAAGTATTGTCAGCCAACGATACTTGCATTAGTCACTGTGCAGTAACATTTCTTTTTACTTTTCATTTTGCTGCAGAATTCATGTGTGTGTTGCATTTTGTTGCTGCACATGTCTTTGGTTCAGGTCATTTTGAGGGCAAAAGGTATTTAAAGGGATTACATGAGAAGAGAAGTACATGGATTAAAACAAAACCACTATTAAAGTATATTTTATATCATGTCTTGTCTTAACACATTACCCAGTTATTCCTAATGCATAATAGGAACGCAAACTATGTTCCAACAAAACAAATATTAAAAAGTACAGAAATTAATAGCAAAAATAATGACAATACACTGCATGTTAAAGTTCTCCTTTGTAAAACAAGTAATGCATATTTAACTCTCAGATGTAGAGGTGGTCCCCAAATCTGTCCTGGTTCCACTGCCATTAACCTTATCCTTTACCAGAGTTGCACACATGAATCGTATTAAAATATAATATCATATGATACAATATACTCTATTGTTCCTCTGTCAGTAGTGGTGCATAGATATGGTACATAGAAATGTAAACAGTGTATAAAGTGTAATGCATAAACACCATATTACATTAACAACTTGCAATACTATAACCACAAAAGGTAATCTAAAGGTCTAGTGTCTTGTTTCAGGTTTGTTTGCTTGAGTAGATGTTTGATAATAAGCAGTGTATGTAAATTGATGGGTCATTATTGAAAGGATAAACCCCTTGAAATGTCTCATCTCATTTTAGAATGAGCCCTTGAAAAGAACAATACAAACAGTATATACTAAATTGTTGATTGCGGAATAAAAGTTACAAATTTAAATCACAATATTGTCCATAGAAAATAAATTAAATTAAAATTAAATATGAGCATGTAATCTATGAAAATAGTCCTATATGACCCAAATTGTGCAGCCGAATTCTACAAGATCATAAGAAAACACTGACTTTATTGCAAATATCACTTAGTTTTTTGCAAATATTAAAAAAAATTCTACTGAGAAAGATTGAAAGTTGTGGAGTTGGATGCAGAGGAGTGAAAAGGACAACTTTACTTCTATAATAGAGTAGAAGCAGCTAAGTAAATTATCCTGTGCTTGAGTTAAAGGACTTGCTAACATTCCACCACTGTCAACAGATGAGAAAGACTTGTCCTGTTTCAACATGAAATGTTGTCTGTAAAGAACGCACCTTCCCAGTTGTTTTATGACAGGGTTTCACTGGTCTGCACTGGTCCTGACCTTAACTACAAACAACACCTCATGACTCCTCATCCTCATCCAGGAATACCATGGTTTCATTCATAGCACATTAAAGCATCAAATCTGATCACTAGCTATAATAAACCATTGAATATCACAATATCAGCATGTGGTGACCCAATACATTCTCCTGTTTGGTGGCAAATTAGTGTGAATCTATGAATGAACAGGTTCAACATATAAAATAACAGGTATGATATATAAAGTGACATGTATGATAAACAAAATAACAGGTTCAATGCTTACAATGCCATGTACAACACATAAAATAACATGTAAATATATAAAATAATAGGTATGATATATAAAACAACAGGTAGGGTATATAGTGGACAGTGACAAAGGGTGTTACCCCAATGCAAAGGGAAAGAATGATGTACAGTCAAGGTTAGTTTTACTCACAGAAACTGAAAAAAAAAACCTCCTCCCTGAGCAGAAGACGCCAGGATCCATGCTGCTTTGTGGAGGATTTGTTGGTTGCACAGAGACTTCAGATCTCTCAGTTTCACTCCGATGATCTTAGAACAGATTTAACAATGCTATTTATGTTATTTCTGTCTTTCCCTGTGAGGCTGTGAAACCTGCGGAAGAACAAAAAAACTCAGTGGACTCGATAAGAAGCGAAAGGGACGTCCACCTTCCTCTTGTTTCGTCACTTTCCAAGTTAAAATCAATATGTTTTGTAGGTGTGTATTAGAAGCTCACAGATTGTTTTCTTAGCAAAGATTTGACATTTAGGATTAATTAATTCAGACCATTTCAACCCAGGGTCGTCACATTCACTATATAATCTCTGTGTCACAGTTAATTGATGTAATAGTGATACTTGGTTCCATTTACCTGCATAAAACATTTGATGAAACTAGTTTTCAGAGGCTGGATTTATTAACAACAGCAGCTAAACAAGATGTCCAGCAAAGTCTGCAAGTCAAAGCAACTAAAACCAAACACTTTATTGTGGAAAGATGCTAAATTATTGCAATAAATGGGCTCAAATATAGTTGGCAAACCTGCTATCTGTAAAATACTGTAAGGACAGTAATGCATGGGTCATTTAAAACAAATATTAACTGAGTAGGAATGTTTTGGCAGCGCTGTTAATGAGTTTTAATGACATGATGTGCATAGTCCTTCTGAAAAGAGGATCATTTAAAGAATGAGGACAGTGAGATCACTCAACTCTGGAGAAATATGAATTGATATATTTTTTTTCTCTGCACAAAAACTAGAGCAAATGATAAAAAAAAACAAAACAAAAATAACAAAACAACTCCACTGGGAACAAACTGCAAGCGTTATATCTTAAGTTAGTTAGTTATGATGCTCTGGAGTTTGGCTCAGTCACAATTCACCCCTTAGCCCCCCCCCTCTGTTTGCACATACATGTGCATTGATTTAATATTCATTTATCTTATGCACTACTAATAATTCTTTTAATGGTAGGAAATCCATGATACTGCAGAAGGTCAAACTTAATATAATGGTGAAAATAGCATTTACAATCAGAGAAAAAAAATGTCTTCCTACGCCTTGTTTTCTTCAGGTTTTGTTCATTTTAATGAACAAGAAAATGAAACTCAAGTTACATTTATTTGGACAAATATAATGGTATCATCATAGTTTAATTTCAGAGCTGATATCTATCCAGTTTAAAATGTTCTTTTCTTGTAGTCTACTAATGATTTCCATGAATATAGAGCAAAATGTACTAAAATGCAATAAAAATAAAGTAAGATGCATGAAAAATAGATAAAAATACACAAACAGATCCACTACCTTAGACTAAAGTGCACTAAAAATATACTAAAATGTACTAACAAAGACACTACAATACACTAAATTACACCAAATTGCACTAAAATACACTAAAATGCACAAAAATAGAATAAAATGCACAGAAATGCATATGTGAAAATAAATCTTTGCCCACATCATGTTTTCTTCCATTTCTTGTTCATTTTAATGCCTGGTCCAACTAAAGGTACATTTGTTTGAACAAATATGCAACAGAAATAGCTCATAGTAGTTTAGTTTCAGAGTTAATACTGTATCTATCATTTAACATGTTTTTGTGATAATAACCAAAATCACCAAAGTGGCATTGTACTGCCAAAAACAGTGGTTTTATTTAGTCTCTGTCTGTTTTAGTCACATGATCCACACAGGAGTTAGTACTTGATTACATAACTGTTGTTTTTAATGACTTTTGATGGTCTCATCATTTTTTTCTCTGACTCTATATACAGTAGATATAACACAGGGTCAGTTCAGGTTATTATATGGTGAAAAGGACAACATAGAGGATTTCCTGCGTCTATAATACTCACTTTGTTATTGTTATTGTGTAGTAAAAGCAGATCAAGCTTTTCCTCACAAAGATAAATGTAAAATCCAGCTCAAACGTGGGTAGTTTGTGGGCAGACAGAATGGAAAAACACCTGCATGAATCATAATGAACCTGCCTGCATCTGGTCCAGAGTCAGTTTCCTTTGGTTGTTTGAGTGTCTGACTGATAAACAAGTCCTCTCCTTGTTTGACTTTGAGTCGTGTGATGATCTGTGGTCACAAAGATGAACCTCATGTAGCTGCAAGTTTTCAACCACAACCACAATGTGACCAGAGTTGTATGTTTGGTCTAAAAAAAAATGCTGTGTTCAGAGAAATGTAGGCTGCTGATCACTGGGTGCTTTTGCTTCTATTATTTTTCACGTAAATACTGTAGGATGTACAGTCAGTGGGAACAACAGAAAAAATAAGGAGTTTACTATATGGAGACAACCAAATGTGTCAAAAAAAGCCACAGATGTAAGTGTAAGTTTCAACCTTCAACCCATAAACACCCACAACTATATTTGGTGGTGACGTTCAAAGGAATTTCTCAACATTTAACCATTAGCAAATGATTTTCAACCATTTTTTATAATATTATCCTTTGAATTTAGCATTTTTGCAGTGAGAATCTGGTGTTTTTCTTTATTTAATTCACTGATCATGTAGATGTTCATTAAAATGAATTCAGATGTTAAATCAAATCAGAGAAAACTGAAGGAAAAAGTCAATGTTCTTACTGTTTCCACAGTAACGATGGAGCTTCTGAACATCCAAATGGATCATATCTGATGACCATGAAAAGTTGAAGAATTATATTTTATACTAATGATTTCCATATATTGATAGGATTAGTGGATCAACAGGTATTAAACAGTTTAGATCAGTCGATGGTTTTGGTTTTTGAGGGTTAACAGAATAAATACTGGGCTCTGGGTCTTATTAAATGATGAATTCAGTTAATTTCTCTTCACTTCACAAGTATTTGTTCACTGTTATCCCATATTTAAGTATTTTGCTCATTTTATTATCATTTTATTTTATTATTTTTGTACATTTTATCCTATGAAGATTTGTGGTAAAACTATATTTTATGCCAATTACGTACATGTATTGATAGAATTAGTGGATTAGGAGGTATGAAATAGTTTAGATCAGTAGATGTTTTGGTTCATTAAAAGTTTAACCCTTGAACACCTAGAATTGTTTGGGAAATTCCTAAAAAATATGTATTTATTTTCTAAACAACTTATTTGAATATTCTCTTTATTTTTCTGTTAAATTCAGGTACTTTTTGGTATTTGATTTTTCATTCAATAAAGGAAATTTTAGGTTCTTATATCAGAACATAGAAAACTATGACTTTCTCAGCAAAATATACCATGAATTAAATATAAAACTAAACTTTTTTTGTCAAATGACATGGGGTTTTAATGGGTAATTTTCAATAGTTTCATATTAAAGTGTTGAGTTGTTTTACAACAGGTATTTTACATGTGTTGATAGGATTAGTGGATCAACAGGTATTAAACGCTTTAGCTCTGTAGATGCTCTGGGTTCTTAAGGGTTAAAAGCCTTGAAGAATATTTTCTGTAGAGCTCACACATGAATCATGCAAGAAAAGCATTGCATCACCATTTGTTTTTGGCAGTTTGTCACTTCCTGTGTCTTTGTTGCTCCCACTGTGCAGCTTCAGACATCAGACGTCCACATTCTGCACAGCCAGCTTCAGTCAGCTCAGCAAATCTTCGCACTGCTGCAGTAGCGTCACGCGAAAAGACCTCCAATATATTCTGGAGCGTTTACAGCCTTGACAGCGACTGTTTTTAATCTTGTCCTCCCCCAGCTTGGAAACGTGCCACCTCTCTGAGGCCGCTGAGTTGAAACACTGCTCCCCTGACCCATTTCCAAAACCGCCCCACCCTCAGATAAATTGCTAAATTACAGGATGACGACTCAGTTTGTTTGTACAAGCTTGACCGAGCGGTTTGTGTTGCATACATCTGTAAGTTTACTGCTCGACAGTTAACATCTGCACATATACATGTGTGAAATATCCACACATCATTGGTCGTAACGTAAATTTAACCTCTGATGGATGGATACATTTTAGTGAGGTTTTAGTGGTGGATTTTGTGCCGAATTCTTGTAAATAATTGCATATAATAGTGATAGGGATGTGTTGGAGTGGTCTACTGGTGTGTCTGGTGGTGTTTAATCATTTTTTTTACCCTTTGGTCACTGTTTTTATACTGTTGGTTTAGTTCATTAATAAGTGTACTTATAAGTGTACACTGGAAAAAAAGTCAAAATCTTACAAAGTGTATTTTTTCTTTTCTAGTACAAATAGCTCATCACGCTTAAAATAAAGAGGACCTAAAGAGGAACTTTTCAGTGAGATACAAGCACTTATTTTTAGACAATAGATCTGGAAAATCTGATTTCAAGACATGTTACCAAGATACATTTCACTTGCTCCATTAGTAGATTTTTTTTGCTTGAATTCAGCACAAAAAAAAAAATCTACAGTTAAGATAAATATGATCAAAATTCAAGTCTGCCTTTTTTGTTTAACTGTAAGTATAACACACAGTTTTAAGCATTTAATACATAATAGTGATAATTAAAAGCCAGATATTGGTAGTTAAGTTCTTCCTGATAAAAGGTATAAAATAATTGACAAAGACGACATTTTCTGAAAAACAAATAGAATCCTCTTCCAGTGATAGTCCTTAAAGAGTAAATAAACTATTGTGTGTGTGTGTGTGTGTGTGTGTCCTGCATATATGTTTGCTGGACATAGTCTTTGCTGCTGATAAACACGCTCTAATGCTGGACTTCCTGATGTTCCTGATTAGGCCTGAACTCTTCATGTCAGCAATTTGTGCAAAGAAATCTGTCTACGCTGCAACATTTCTTCACAAATAAATGGGGATTTTTGGTGTTTTGGTGTTTTAGTGACAACCAATGATATTTTAACTTGAGTCACATTTTGTCAGAATTTACCATGAGGGACTTTTATACTTGGTTCTTAGATTTGGGGTTTAATTTAGTGGTAGAAGAAGAAGTATTCAGATCCTTAAGTCAAAAATATTAAAATAGAAATGGTAAAATACTCCAGTGTAGTGCAATATAGCAAAACCCTACACTGTAAACCTGAATAACTTAGCAGAACTCACAAAATTTAAGGCAATCAATCGATTGCCTCAATTATTTTAACCTTTTAACTCCTGAGACTTAAGCAATTCCACAGTAAAACCCCCCACCCCAAAAACGATCAAATGAGCAACAAAATTAAGAAAAACTGCCAAAGTGATCAGTAAAATGAACAAAAATTAATATTAAACTAACAAATTAATATGTAACATGAACAAAGTAAGACACAACACAACACAACTGAAGAAAAATAAAATAAATAAACAAAACATATACAAATACAAAAAATAAGCAACATCAACAGAAACTAATAAATATTCATAAAATAGCAAATAACATGGAAAAAAAATGCAAAAACAAAATGAAGTAAAAAAAAAGAATAAATAACTAGAGTTGTAATTTGGTTCTGGTAGTTTTAGTTTTGGCTTTTTCTTTCTCTACATCAGTTGCTTTTCTACATCTGTGCATCAGTTCCATGAAGAAAGTTCTCAGTAAAATAACAGTTAAAAAACACTTAAATTTATCTGGATATTTAAACTAAACCATCCATTCAAGACGCATCAGGGGTTAAAGTGTTAAGGTGATGAAACTTAAAAATACAACTTTCCAGAACTTAAAATTTAGATGCTTATTAAAATATACTTTTGAGTTAGTAGTACTATTTCTATAGTATTTCTGAAACTTTGAGTATTGACAACTTGATATATTTAATGATTCTGAACATTCAGGTTTACAGTGTATGGATTAGAGCCTTTGACAGACTGGTTTTGGCCTACTTAATGAAGCCTTTATCAGGTTTATGAGAACAAAATAAGGTTGTTTATCTACAAATCAACAATAAACCATTTAGTAATTTAGACAAATTAACAAGAAATGCAATTAACAAGAAAAATAATGCGGACAAAAACAAATATAACCAAATTAATCAATAACAAGAATAAAAAAAAGCATGCACAAAAATGAACAAAACTTAACAAAATGGCATTAAAAATGTAATATTGGAGAAATAGCGATTCCTTTTCTGAAGACATTTTTCATGATATCTATTAAAGTAGAGTTGGTTCTTTATTGTTTTATCTATATTTTCATTCAAAGAATGACAAATAAATACATAAAAAACTAGAAAAGCACTCTGAGAGCGCAGACCTCCACCAAGGTAGACACCCCCCACCCCCCAGGATCACCACCAAAATTAAATCAGTTCTTCCTGTTCACATTTCCAACGTATCCTGAAAATTTCATCAAAATCCATCTATAAGTTTTCGAGTTATCTTGAACACAGACAAACAGACAGACAGACAAACAGATAAACGCTGGCAAAACATAACCTCCTTGGTAATTAAACAGTGAAAAAGAACAAAGCAAAAAGGACCTGAGACTTCAGCACTGTACACTAGCAGTTGTCATTACTTTGTGCAAAAGCAGAAACAAAATAATAATAATAATAATAATAACAACAATAATAATAACAATTATAATAACAATAACAATAATAACAATAATAATAATAATAATAATAATAATAATAATAATAATAATAATAATAATAACAATAATAACAATAATAATAATAATAATAATAATAATAATAATAATAATAATAATAATAATAATAATAATAATAATAATAATAATAACAATAATAACAATAATAATAATAATAATAATAATAATAATAATAATAATAATAATAATAAACTTCCTACACATTATTACCTCACACTCCGATTCTGTGCTGTAACTTTATAAATATTGATATTCTAGTGGGTTGGGAGGTTATGGAAATGCAGATTAAAGATTGGGAAGGTGAGCCGACACCGCAGTAAAAATGTAAATTATTTTTTTTACTTCAATTAAACATGCTAATTACTGTGATATTTCAATATTGTTTAAGTGCAGTGGAAGTTTCCATTCCCCTTGGTGGGTGACCTTGTCTTTGGGCAGAAGGGAGGAGAAGCTGGAGCTATGAAAGATGAGCCTCCTAATGTTTAAACTCATGTGTTTTATGTTCTCCACACATACATCGGATTGTAATTATTGCTTTAATTACCTCTGCGTCGTTAGATGAAGGGCACTTTTTACACCATGTGTTCACTGTGGTTGCATCGACTAGATGAGAGGTGGCGAGGGCGACAGGTTAACGCCCAGGAAAGACGCTTTGTCCTTGGATACAATGAGGAAGAGTCATATATATATATATATATATATATATATATATATATATATATATATATATATATATATATATATATATATATATATATATATATATATGTGTGTGTGTGTATATACTGTATATATGTATATATTGGGTTTAATCAGAGGGTGACAACTTTAATTTTCATGTTTTGTTGTCACAGACGTGGGGAAAATAATAAAAAGAACAAACAATAACAGAATGTGACATCAGTACCAGCACTGGTTAAAGGATAAATTAGTATTTTAATTATTATTGCATATTCTAATGAGTTTTCCAACCTGATTATTAGTATTAAAAGCAGTAGTTGTGTTGTAAAAAAAATCAGGGGGGGGTGGTCAATTTTGTTTTTTTTACCTTTACAACAACAACAGTAAATCCAACCAACACATTGCAGGCTTGTGAACAATTTAAAATAATAATGAACCAATGAATATAAGTTCTACCTTAAACAACGTAAGTGTCTTCTGCTTGTTAACATAGCTGCTGTGACCAGATCATTTATCCACTAACATTCATTTTAAACAAATATGAAGTTGCCTCAACAGGCTAAACAAACAACAACATTTCTATTTCCAAAACATATCCTTAATTTCAAATTGTCCATATTGTCTAATATGTCTAATTTGTAGCCAAACCATAAACCACTTGGAATGTTTCCCAAACAGTTCCTTGAGTTTTAATGCCACACCACCAAAGCACCTGCTTCTGCAAAATGTCATAACATATTACATAATGCGAAAATATTCCTCACAAAATGCGTTATGGCAGTTTATTACAAAATGAAATGAAAAAGTTATTACAGTTTGGAACGTTTATTACAAAATGTGGCTCAACAGGGTGACAGTTTTACAGGGGGGGGGGGTGATTCTGAGTTTTTATTTTAGGGGGGGGCGCCATCATAACGAGAAATCAAGAGATGGGCACCCAACAGATTTCCAACATAAAGCAATACGTTTATTTTTTTCTTTATGTAACTGACAATAAACAGCTATCGGGATAAATACCTAATGCCATCATTTATGACACAAGGGTATCGGACAGGATGTGATACAGGCATACAGGCATTTATGGTTCTTAATGTTTTTAAACAGAAAAAAACCCTTGAAATTCAATATTAATTCTTTTATTTTAAAATAAAAACCAATAAACTACTATTTTTTTTCCCTTTTTACCAGTAACTCAAGGCTAATCACTGAAATAAATAAAAGACAAATGAATACTTAATGAAAACAATTCAACTAAAACCTATATAAGTTAAAAAAAATCATATTATGTGTAAATTATCCATCTTAACCCTGTCACCATTTCATCATTTATGATGGTGCAGTGGAGAAAAAAGAATGGCTGCAGCCACTGGAATATTTGTAAATGAAGAAAGAAGTGATGTCATTAAAACCAGAAAAAAAACAATGAACTGCGGACAAGCAGACCTGCTTTATTTCGTGCTGCAAACTTGTCATTTCGGCGCATAGTCACAGCTTGGAGGTTGAGGTTATTTCACATCTGAACAAAATAAGTGCGAAAAATGAAATGACAATGTAACGACTGAACAGAAGTTGAGTGTTTCGGTAGAGTACGCTGCTCCGTTTTGGGTCTGAACGCCTGCTCAGTTACTCTTGTATCACTTTGGTGATCTCTCTGTTTTACTGTTGGGGAAATAAATCTCTTTCTACATTATTTTTGCCCGAGCAGCCAGCCCGTTTTGTTTGAATAGCAAAGCTCCCGTGAACATTTGAGGCTTTTTAACAGCTGAAGTGGCTGATGTACTATACAGACTTATTAGCACAATTATCCAGCATGTGGCTGGTGTTAATGTCCAACTGTGGTTGTGGTACAAAGCACAAAAACTGTACAGTATTTTTACTCCCCAGCACACAATCTGCTGTCACTGATGGATGCAAGCTGACTGGAGTTTCTCATTTCAGGTCTGGAAGCGTCGCCACGAACTGGATTGAGATTTACTCCTTCGTGAAGAACCTCACCGACAGATTTGTGAGGTGAGTACGAAGCGTCGAACGTGGAAGTCGCAGACAAACACAAAAACACTAAGACGCACCAGACGTTCAACATAAACCGCGCAGAGTGGCGAAATCCAAAAACCCACCACCGCCACAACTGAAGTCATAGGATTGAGAACCACATGAGAAAGTGTTTGTGCAGCCTGTAATCACACTTTCACAATGGTCATGTTGAAATCAGGACATAAAGTCAAAACCACCAGAAACTGTAGGAGAGAATGTAGTAAGTGAACGATTACAGCATCATGGACATGTGTGTATACGGACACTGACTCTCATCACATTCAAATCTAGTTATTATATAGAAAAATGTATAGAATAAGAAATAATTGTAAGAAATTAACACAGATTATCACATCTATGGAATACTGTATTCACAGTAAATATTTAAAGTGCATATGAATATTAGTTTATATTAAAAAACGATTAAATCTAATCATGTGTGAAGTGACTAAAAAAAGTGGATGTGAATGGATTGTATGGATGCTTTGTGTTATTGGAAAATATATTGAAAAAGGTGTGTTATAGCAAAGGCAGGGGAACTAATTTAATTATCAGTTTGTAAAAAGGGGGTGGAGCCTATAAATTATACTTCTTCCCCTCCTTTTCAAGGGCAGAAACATTTTGTGTAACTAACTAACTAACTAACTAACTAACTAACTAACTAACTAACTAACTAACTAACTAACTAACTAACTAACTAACTAACTAACTAACTAACCCACCATTAGTTTTATGCTCCATTTTACATCTTTATTTTATATACTGAGTGTTTTATTTATTATTATTTTGTTTGCATTTCATACATTTTCTGTTTTAATTTGTACAGTGCCCCGCCCCCACCCCCACCCCCACCACCACACACACACACACACACTTTTTTTTTTTCAAATGCCAAAGACAAACAAAGACATAATGTGACACAGACATGTCTAACAAAATGTTAATTCCTTTTCTAAATTGTCAGAGTTCATTCGTCCTCTGTCCTCATTATTGACAGCAGTGTTTTTTTCTTTGGATATATGTGCAAAACTTTACCTACACTGTAGATTTTGCAGTGTTAATTTGGAGACAATGGGACCAAATACACTCTAGAAGAAGTTAAATAAACTCTCTAAGTGTTGATTTAACACTGCAAAATTTACTGTGTATGTTTAATAAATGTTGAAAAAACATGAGCGCGTTTTTCCATTAAATCACAAATTAATATAATGGTTCATTTATTAGGTTTATTGTTTTTTATTATCATGAGATGATACAAGCGAGTCCTTCCATAATATATTGTTTTACAGATATATTAATTTTTATTATATATTAACCCTCTATTTTCTACTTAAAAAAAAACAAACTGATGTGGTTTCCTGGTGTGTCCACACATACCACACCATGTTTGTTTTAAAATTCTCCTTTGCTTGTTGTAACATCCATCAACATCCGTTTTTATAATTGATGTTAGTTGTGGAAAAAGATCTTTCCATTTTAGTATTATATGATATACACCTGAAAATCCACCTCTTTCTAGCGCAAAAATGTTTAATCGAAAAACTAATTTTAACAAGTTTTCCATTGGATACATTTTTATGTGCAAGTTATACATTATTTATGATATTTGAGGGTCAATGTAAATAATCTTGTAGTGTGTCTGAAAGGCCTGTGGTGAATGAATTCCTTCCCCTGGTGGATTATCTGTGTATTGTATTTATCTAATTATAAACATCAGCTTTTTCAATAATAAACATGTTACACTGATCATGTAAAAGGGCTTCAATATTCATGGATCAAACATGATACATTTGGATCAGTGTTATATTGTTATCTTTGCATGCAAAATACCTCAGAGATGGTTTTTCTCTCAACATTGATATTTTAAAAAGAAATCCATGACTATGATTTTAAAAGTTCTACCTCTAAATTAGCAAATGTTTTTATCTTAAATCATCATGAACAGGATATCTTGCAGCTATAGATATGTCCTAATGTGTAGGTTCACATAGTTTAGAAATGTATTTTCTATGACAAGTTAAAGTGTTCTACCTCTCAAAAATACCTCTCATGCTTTGACTTTAAATTATATATATATATATATATATATATATATATATATATATATATATATATATATATATATATTCTTCTTCTTTTTTTTTTTTTTTTTTTTACCAAAATTGAACATCTACATTCTTCACATCTCCTGCAAATTTCAGGAAATATTCATGTTTGTTTTTTTGTTTGTTTTTTTTTAATCTCATATCATCATGAACAGGACATTTTACAGATTATGTGCCCCAATGCTTTCATCCACATATTTCGTTCAAGTTTAATAAGTTGTGAGCTGGAGTTTCTACTTCTTCCTACTTCTTTTTGGCCATGTAAAATACTTGCACATGCTCTACTTGAAGATTGATTCTGTTCGTTTGAACATTTAAGTTTTTTGTATTATCTTATTTTGCTCTTTTTTTTGTTTTATTTGTTCTTTGCATGTTTGAAATAAATACATAAATAGTAGTAAATAGTAGAAACTTGACAGAAATCCATATCTGCTCCGAAATATTAATAAAGCTGAGGTAAAAGTGTTCCTTCTAAACGCTCGCTCCGATTAAAATGACTTCCTATCTTAATTACAAACTCCTTTAAATGTCCTGTTAACACATAATTCATTAAGGAGACAAAATCGGAGAAAAGCGGCTTGAAACGTTCAGCTTGCATAACGTTTGAGTCAAACGGCGCCTGCCAGCACAGTACAGACGGTAGCGACCCAGCCAGAATGAAGTGGTTGGTTGAAGAAAATAGCAAAGGCACCAGGTGGGAGTGGGTGGCAGAGAGGAGCAGTCTTCTGGGCTGTGAGAATGGCCATTTGCACCGGGGGGGTCCGGCTCCACACTTATCCCCTGCTTCCACCACAGAACGGCTGACAGGCAGACAATGTACAGTAAAGCAAAAGAACACTGGAAGGCGACGACGACAATCTGCTAAACAATGCTCGCTCACCAAGACCACTTCTGTTCCGCCATGTGGAGCAAAACTGGACTACTTCATCAGACCCCCCCCCACACACACACACACACACACACACACTCACCCTCACCAACACCGCCGTCCCCCTCCCCTTCTAAAAGAAAAATCCCACCACCACCCTCTGATTTGTCCTTGGCATTGTTTCCTTTTTATCCCAAGTCCTTCCTTAGAACTAGCGTGAATGCCTTCAGTCTGGAGCCGAGGGGCTTCGTATACGAAGAACCTAAAGTTTGACGTGAAGTCACCGCCCACGCCTTGTCATCCATGACTTGCGCGTGTTTAGTTTTTAGTCCACATATGACTCTGAAAGTTGCAGACAGGATGTGGATGTATATGGCTGCTACCGCATGCTGCCAAATCTGGCCGTGTGGCCTAAAGATTGTGCTATGTTTGCGGGGGAGGATCTCGACTGGGCCATGTGTCACGTGGGTGAGAAATATCAGCACCTCTCCTTATGCTCTGAAGCCTTCAGATCTTTGAAGGAAACACTTGTGTGCTTAATTATCTGAAGTTTAAGATGCTCTGTGGGAAGGCATCTGTGTGTTCCTGACAGTGGTGGGAAGTAATCCAGTAATCTACTCAAGTACTGGAGGTTAGTTCTGGGAGTGTGGGGGTCTGCTGCTTTGGATCCAACCCTTCTGCCGTCCACATCTGAAGTCAGATCTGACTGAGAGCAGATTTAACATCGACATATGAACCTATATATGTGTGTGAAAACACGAGTGTTTATCTATATCCCAGTGTCATTTGATCAGCTTATGCTGTGTTTAATGGACTTTGTAAACTTTTTTTAAATTCCACTTTAGAAGGAGAGCAATGGATTTTCTACAGCAGCTATGTTCAGCACAGTTTGGTCTACAGTGAACCACACCAGCCAAATAACTTCATAACCTATAAATAATGGCAACTATGCGTTTTTCTCTTTGTTTTATTATAAAAACATAGCATTACACTATGAAATTATTTACATTTACAAATGATCCAAACAAAAAACATGTGAATAACCTGAAAAAAAAAACATTTAGGAAAAATAAGTACAATTGTGACAGCATTATGCTATATCATTTCTACATGAGCATTACAGATATGATCTACGAAGGCATCAAACATTTAGTAACAGGCAGAATAATATCTGATTGAGAGAAGATTTAACATCGACATATGAACCTATATATATATATATATATATATATATATATGTGTGTGTGTGTGTGTGTGTGTGTGTGTGTGTGTGTGTGTGTGTGTATATATGTGTATGTGTGTATATATATGTGTGTGTGTGTATGTGTGTGTGTATATATATATATATGTGTGTGTGTATATATATATATGTGTGTGTGTGTGTGTGTGAAAACACTAGAGTCTATATTTATATCCCAGTGTCATTTGGTCAGCTTATGTTGTGTTTAATGGGCTGTGTAAACTGTCTTTAAATTCCACATTAGAAAGTTAGATTTTCTAAAGCAGCTATGTTCAGCATACTGTGGTCTACAGTGAATCACACCAGCCAAATAATAAAATAATAACCCATAAATAATGACAACAGGCAGAAAATTGGTAAAACTACATTTAATTTTCTTTACACTATAGCTACGATTCAGAACCAGAATACTTTATTAATCCCAGTGGGAAATTATTGGGTGTTACTGACAAGTAGAATCAAAAATGAGCAGGAGTTAATTAGCAATACAACAGAAAAGAAAAATATCTAAATATATATACAGCTTTAAATATCCAAACATATATATAATTTTGAAGAACTCTGAATACTGTATGCCACAGTTGGGTTCGTAACTCGGTTCTTGTGCCATTGTTTTTGGTTCATGTTTTGCACGTAAAGAGAATGGGGTTTTTGTTCTCCCAAAATTATATTTTTTATTTTGCTTGTAAAAACAACAACAGAATTTCACAGTAGGAATACATTCTGTGACTGTCCTTAATAATGGAACCTTTTCTTATTCCTTCACTTGTACATACTCATATAAAACACACACATAAGGATGAAAGGGTTTTTTTTCTGCATAGGGATGTAAAAGAAAGTAGCAGTATGAAACCACTATGGTCATCTACCGGATTCATTTCTTTGTAGTCGTGCATCATCTTATTGTCAGAGTCCTGTACCCTGTTGGAACTTGCTGTTATAAGTGAGTAGTGTTTTTAATGTTTAATGTGTGTGAGTACCAGCGGATGCAGGTTTGGAAAAGTGGCAGATCTTTGCAGGACTCTGATGTGTGTGGAGTCTAAAGACACTTCTCTGTTGCTGTTGCTCACTGAGGGGCGGGGCTTCACATACACAGAGAGAGAGAGAAAGGGAGAAAGGGAGAAAGGGGAGGATCTGTGGGATGAACTTTCACCAGCAAAGCAAAATCAATTACAGAACCAAAATACCACAGTTCATGAGGACAGATTGTAGCATGGAGGGCAAACCCAATGTTTCTCAGTTTTCACAAAAACCATTACATTCCTAATATATACAGTGAAGGAAAAGTTATTAGACCATCAAAAGTCATCCAAAACAATGGTTATTCTGTCCAGTCCTAACTCCTCTGTCGGTCATGTGACTAAAACAGACAGAAAAGAAAACATGAAATGGAAATGTTCAATATTCAATATTAGATTGAGGTCAAGGGTCACGGATCATCCACTACTTTATGATTCATAACTTTTGAACCAGACCAGTTTGTGACAAATGTTTCACATAATTGTAAAAGTCTAAATGCATCTGAAACAGACTCTAAGGACAACATTTAGTGTAGAATATTTTTAAATGAAAAGTATCAAAAACTACCGTCACACGTGGACAAAAAACTAAAGTTTTTTTTTCTTTACTAGAATTCCTGACATTATCCTCTTCAAATGTATTCAGTGTTTACTTTAAACCCTCTATTTTACAACCCAATAATTGGTTAGAGGATGCAAATATTATGTCAAACTGAAATAGAAAGACTTTAGAAAAATGTCAGCGTCACAGATGGATAATATACACTTATTTACAACATTTACAACATACATAAAATGAGCCCAGAATGATGGTACTAAACTGTGTCACTTTACAAATGTTTACACTCACTAAAGTAATCAGTGTTTTTCACACATTTTTTCTCATTTCAAAATACATTTTACTGAAAATATACTTAACTACTTACCTCCAAAATATCAGCTAGGTGTAGATTATTGTAATTTTATATTTTTGATCAGATGTTAACATTCCCTTGATTCCGCCCAACAGTTTTTATATATATATTTGGTAATGAAAATATATTTATATCTTTGTTGAGGGGGTTGATAAATAGCAACAAAAAATAAAAACTATCTATCTATCTATCTATCTATCTATCTATCTATCTATCTATCTATCTATCTATCTATCTATCTATCTATCTATCTATCTATCTATCTATCTATCTATCTATCTATCTATCTATCTATCTATCTATCTATCTATCTATCTATCTATCTATCTGTCTGTCTGTCTGTCTATCTGTCTGTCTGTCTGTCTGTCTGTCTGTCTGTCTGTCTGTCTGTCTGTCTGTCTGTCTGTAAACAGTTTATTAATCACAAGTTAAAAGTTATATAAAGCAATAACAGTAATAGTAGTGGTAACAGCGATATATAGGTAATTTAAGTATGGTAATAATATATTTGTTATTTTTCATAATGAAAATCTAATTATGTCTTTGTTGAGTGGGATGATAAATACCAAGAAATTAAATACCTAAAGAAAAGATGTAAATGAAAGTAGATATGTGATTATTAATCACAACATAAAATGTACAAAAAGTGATAACAGTAGTAGCAGTCATAACAATGATATATAAGTAAATGTATGTAATTAAAATTTTTTTTATGAGGGAACATTAGATACTTACCTGATCTTCGCCTCATCACCATTACCATCCATAAGTCCTCAAAGAAATCAAACAGTTCCCACTTGGTTTTCCAGTGTCATGTTTGTAATGTGAACAGATTAGTGTTTGTGGGTGAACTTTGTATGTCTGAAACTTGGTCCCACAATAGGTTTATTGGTAAGTCTTTGTCTACCATAGTACCTAATCTGTACCAGTTTTCCAATGCAAGGTAACAAAGAGCCATGGATGACCATGAACCATAAAAACCAAAGTACTGCATGACTTCTAAAAGAAAATAGACCAACCACAGGGAATAAAACAACCATAAAATCAAAGTCAAGACAGATTTATACAACAGAAAAAACAATAGCAAACCAAAATTAGACAAGATATCAATCAAGGAAATAGGTTTTTGTATAAATATTGGTCTCAATAAACAATAAAAACATAATACATAATCTCAGACATGTAAGCCCCCCCAGGCAACAACACATGATCATAAAAATACCATGGTATAAGTAAAAGTAAACACCAGTGCTGGTTTTGGATTTAACCCATAAAGGCCTAGTGCTACTTCCAAAATTTAGCAGTTTTTTCTTCTGTGACTTTTCTCAAGTGAGTTGTCAACATTCATTAAAATATTATCCTCTCTATTTTGTGTTTTTCCAGTGTCTGTTTGTTTGTCTGTCTGTTTGTAAGAAGGTTTACACAAAAACTACTGGACAAATTTCTATGAAATTTTCAGGAGAGGTTACATTTTGGTGAATATACCTTATTATTTATTCACTGTCTTAGATCCACTTCCATGGGTTTTAATGGTGAATCAATGTTGTAGAAGATGACAGTGTTTCCACTATAACTACGGTCCATCTGAACGTCCAAATGGGTCATATTTGATGACCAAAGCATGAAAAGATGAATAACTGTATTTTATACCAGTTCTGTACATGTATTGATATATTAATCAACAGGTGTTAAACAGTTTAAATCAGTAGATGGTTTTTAAGGGTTAACAGAATAAATACAAAGTTCTGGATGGTATATGAAACAATAAACTTGACAACATTTTCAAGTATTTCACTCATTTTCTCCTCACCTTACAACTATGGTTGTAAGGTCTGTCATTACAGAAAAAACTACATATTTATATTAGTATGTAAAGTTCACCAGAAAACTGTTTGGTTCAAACTGTTCAACTGTTTAGTCACTAACATAAATTACAAGGAAACGTAATGTTAGTCAGTTTGTTCTGTAAGTGTGTGTGTGTGTGTGTGTGTGTGTGTGTGTGTGTATGTGTGTGTGTAGGGGGGGGTTGAAGAGACAGGATGAGCTATGTATGGACCGGAGCTCTGGTAGAAGCCTGAGTCTGTATCGAATCTCAGGCCTGAACTGGACCCCTAACCGGACTGGCGCTCGAAATGGAGCCAGGTGAATCTTCAAGGGCATCTTCAGGATCCAGTGTTGTGGGTGCCGGGGTGGGGGGGTTCTCCGGAGGAAGAGAAAATAAAAAAACTCAAATTAATTGATAAAATGGACAGCATTCTGTAGCATTCTTAGTCCATAGTTGCTCATTCTTCATCAGGATATTTACCCATAAACCAGCTGCATCTGTATTAATGAGCTCTGACTTGACGTAGGGTCGGCGAGGTAAACAGGAGTGAGTGTACAGAACGAATGGTCCGTCTGCAGTCCGAATCTGGTCACACTCTTAAAGTCACAGGTACAAAGTATATATTTGTGCAACAGGATGAATGTGGTGTTTACGCATGACTCATCAGCACAACAACATGTTTCCTGTCTGTGAATTGATTAATCACTTCCTTCTGTCCCACAGAAGCTGCTTTAAGTCATATACTAATATTAGGTGACATTAAGAGGAGCCCCTTCTGTTTACTTAATTATTTATTATATGTTCTTTACGTCTCCTGAACTTGAACACATGCACAAGGTATTTATAAATCTGTCAGACTGATTGGAACCATTAGGAGTATTTAACTGGTCAGGCTGCGTGGGCGCTTGTTTGATAGGAAAATGAAAGACGGAAGTGGGGATTTTATAGTGTAAGGAAGTACTTTACATGAGTTGATCTGTGATACATTATATGGACAGGTTGAGTCCAGGTGTTTCTTCTCTAACAGAGTTCTGGGATCGAAAAACCATAACGACTTATGTTACAATTAATGATAGACTGATAGATCAGCTGGCCAATATATTGAGCTGATATTTAGGTTTTTCTTGTATCAGTATCGGTGTGTTGCATCTTTTTTTTCTGCCATGAATTACAGCAGACAAAGTTCACGGCACCTCTGCGTTCTTGGAGATACTGCTGTTCACACTGACCTTTTTTTTTGTGTAGTAACATTTATTAGATTAGACGATTTATAATAATAACAATATCTAATTCTCAGTATAGAAGATTCTCTGACATAAAAAAATAAAACCACTATCGGGTTAGAAATATGGGGTTAGAAATATCATATTAGTATCAGTCTTTGGCTGAGGCTGATGTAAAATAAAACAAAGAAACATGACATATCCCAATACTTTTCTGCATATAGTTGATAAACATCAATACATCATTAAAGTTTAACAGATTACTGTAGATTTTTCTTAAATAAGTAAATGGTTAGTTGTGGTAAAAAAAAAAATTACATTCAGAGAAGGAAAAATGTCTTAGAAATGTAAAGGAAGATCATTTAGATTCACAAATAAAAAAAAAAAATCAATGTTGAGAGAAAATAAGTACAAACCATCTCTGAAGCACCTTGGAAACCAAGATAACAACTGAAACCGAACTAATCAATGCAACAATATTTATCCCAATCTAAAACTATATTCTGACATAAGTCGTTATTGTTTTGTATCCCAGACCACTATTAGAAAAGAAACACTTGGATTCAACGTGTCCACATACTTTTGTCTTGAATCCTATTGAATCTAAATTATCCATAGGTGTGAATGTGAGAGTGATTGTCTATATATGTTCAGCCCTGAGATGAACTGGAGACTCATACAGGGTGTACCCCGCCTTCACTGTAGCTGGATTAGGCCGCAGTGACCCCTGTGACCCTAGTGAGGATAATACGGATTCAGATGACGAGGCGAGTTATTGTGCTACAATAGGGCGCCTGTGGCTCAGTTGGTTGAGTGGGTCATCCAGTAACTGAAAGGTTGGCAGTTTGAATCCTGCTCTGTCCTGGTCATGCGCTGTTGTGTCCTTGGGCAAGACACTTCACCCTCCTGCCTCCAGTGTTGTTCAAATTGGTGTATGAATGTTTGGTGGCAGCCATGCATCTGTCAGTCTGCTACAGTTTACCACCACCAGAGAGAGAATGTGAGAGTGAATGAATAATAGATCCACTGTGCGCTTTGAGTGTGTAAGCACTTTATAAAACTAATTCATTATTATCTCCGCCAAGGAGGTATTAAATTTAGGTCAGTTTATCTGTCTGTCTGTCTGTCTGTTTGCCTGTCTGTCTGTTTGTCTGTCTGTCTGTTTGTCTGTCTGTTTGTCTGTCAGCACGATTGTGCAAAAAGTTCTGAATGGATTTTGATGAAACTTTCAGGAGTGATAGATAATGGGTAAAGGAAGAACCCATTAGCTTGTGAGCAATGAAGGTCAAAAGTCAAGGTCACACTAAAGGTCAAAAGCTGAAACACACCAGTGGTAATATCTCAGGATTTAAACAAGATAGAATCTGGCGTTCTTTTGCATTTGCATCATCTCACCTTCAGACATCAGATAGATCAACACATATGGCTCCATCATGTCCGGTTTCCACGGTACATGACACCATATCAGACCTTGGCGGACGTCTGCTGTCTCTGACTGCCTTGTTTTATTATTATTATTTTTATTATTATTATTATTGAAAAACACCTGAATCCAACTTGTCCACATACGTGTGTCTATATAATGTGCTTTAAGTAGTTTTAACGTTTACGGTTCTACTTTCAGCCCCAGCATGAGGGTCTCCTTCATCGTTTTCTCGGCCAAAGCTGAAGTTCTGCTTCCTCTGACCGGAGACAGGTACTGAACTGCAAACAACATCCTCATTTTGTTATTATCAACCTGATAAAAGCTTAATTAAAGATGTCAAACATACGACCCGTGGGCCAAAACCGACGCGTCAAAGGGTCCAGTCCATGCGGTGAATTTATGAAATAAATAAATTACACTTAAGATATAAACCGTCATTTGAAATCAGGTTCCAAAGACAAACTAATGGAACCAATTACACTCATAAAATAACACAGGTGATAAATAATGACATTTTTCTCTTGGTTTTACTATAAAAAAAGTACAATTACATGACAATATTTACATTTACAAACTTTACTTTCATAAATAAGTGGATAACTATGAAGGCAGATCTGTTTCTTTATTGCTTTGACCCAAAAAAAAGTAAAATTAAATGAAAAAGATGTACCATATATTTAAAAAAAAATCAACCAAGGAAGAAGTGCATTATTTTGGATCTCAAATATTTGTTTCACAGTCGAACACTTTTTTCTTTCATAGAAAAATATATATTTTTTTATTAAAGTGAAATTTCTTTGATTGAAAATATTTTTTGTTAAAGCAATAAAAAACCAAATCTACCTTCATATGTATCAAGAAAAACCTAAAATGCCTTCAGAAAAGTATTTGCAGTTTTACCAAAGACTCAATTTTTAACACAATTTTGTTTAGTTTTGTTTATTGTTCTTCTTGTTTTATGTGATTGTATTTGTTTTGTTTATTTGTTTGTTATATTTGTTTTGTTTGTTTTGTTTTTCTTAAATGTGTTCATGTTTTGCAAATTTGTCAAAATTACTAAATGTCTTGTGTAATTGTAGATCCACTGTGATCTGCAAGTTATAATGTACATGCGTAAATGATAAATGAACTGAGACCAAATATTGATTAAAATTGCACTTTTTTTTTTAAATTTTCAGGTTGTACATTTTATTTAAAAGGATAGTTTATAGATGTGAACATTTTCATAATCAAAATATACTTTTTCACTCTGTAACACAGAGAGAAGTTTGGAGTTTGATCATCTGTTTTTGTTTATTATAATATGTTATTCTTGTTCTGGTCTGATCCACTGCACTGAAATGAGTTCAAAGGGAGGTTTTTACTCTTTATTTTGGTCAGATTTATCCACAGCTCTGTAATCATGGTGTGAAAATGACTAATTGTCAGAACATGTAGCTCAAAATATTCTGTGTGTTTTTAAGATATGAGATCGAAGAGGGTCTGAAGCGATTACGGGATGTGAAACCGGCAGGAGAGACGTTTATGCACGAAGGACTGAAAGAAGTAAGTTGACTCATTAGAATCACAGCGCAGAAGGTGCTTTGGGTTTAACCCCCCCAACCACCCGTCGATGAACTCAGATCCTGATAAAAGTGTTTGTGTCTGTTTCCCTCAGGCCTCGACTCAGATCCAAAAACAGACGATCAAGTCCTCCAGCATCATCCTGGCTTTGACTGACGGGAAACTGGAGGTTTTCATCCATGACCTCACGGTGAAGGAGGTCAGATACGAGCACCTGAACATATACAACCATTGGGGGTTTCTTTCATGGACACTTTACAGAAGCAGCACTCAATAACAATTATCACTGCTGTCAATACAGGCTTTTACAACACAACACTACAGAGGTTTTTAACTCAGAAAGACTCAAACCTCTAAAACCGTTTACTGATCTAAACTGTTTAACACCCGTTAATCTACTTATCTGATCAATACTTGGAAATCATTGATAATGATCACAGATTTTTAATAACTGAGTTTAATTCTTTTTTTTCTCTGTCAATGAAAAGCAAAAATGAGCAAGTACAGTAATCTAGTATTTTCAGAATTTAGTTTTTACTTCGTTTTGACAGATTTTACTTTTTTTTTAACAAACAAATGATAAAATTAAAATGAAAAGACACAAGAAGAGCATTAACAAGCACTGACAGGGAAGTATCAAAACTTCAAGTAACGCCTGTAACAAAGTGGGTCAATATTATCCCTGTATTTTCCTATCATGGTAAAAGGGTCGAGTTAGTTTAAGTATTGTCCAGTTTCAGTCCATGTCACATCATGCAGACATATTTTCATGTTACAGCAGATCATGTCCAAATGTATGACATTTCTCCTCTGCGACATCAGTTTGTAAGCATTGAGGTAGCATAGAATGGGCACCTCTGCTTGTCTAATTACTGATAGTTTTATTTTATAATTTATTTTTTACCCTTTAAGACCCAAACTAAATGAAACTATCTACTATTTAATACCTGTTGATCCACTAATCCTGTCAATGTGTGTAAATAATTGGTGTAAAATACAGTTTTACATCTTTTCATGGTCACCATATATGAAGCTTCATAGTTACCGTGGAAACATTGGCATCTTCTACAACATTGATTTACCAGTGAAACACATGGAGTTTGTTGTAGACACTTGTTTTTATCTATATTTTGATTTAAAAAAGGCTGTTTTTCTTCAGTTTTCTCTAATAACCTGTGAGTTTCTTTTGAACTTTTCTGATCCATCTACATGATCAGTGAATTAAATTGAAAAAAAACACATGCACTGAAAACCATGACTGAAAAATGTAAAAAAAAGGAGGATAATACAATAAAGAATGGTGATGAAGCACTTAGTAAAGGAATTGTACAGGTGTATTAAAGCACCAATATTTAATCTATAAAGACTCACATTACCAGTGCCAACTGTCTACTGGTTGGTCCACTAATTCTATCAATACATGTAAATAATAGGTGTAAAATACACTCATTAATCTGTTCATGGTCATCAGATATGACTTGAACGTTTGAACTCTGTAGTTACTTTGGAAATGGTGTTAACTTGTACAACATTGACTGACCATTAAATCCTGCAGAGTTTGATGTAGACGCTCTTTTTTATCTGTATTTTGATTAAAAAGTAGTAAATTTTTCTTCTTTTATGAACATCTACATGATCTGAATAACAACAATACAAGATTTTAACTGAAAAAAGGAGGATAAACGTGTGTATAACCTGTGCTTTATAATATTGATCACTGTTGTGTTCTCATGGAGCTGTTTTTCTGCCTTTACACAAGGGCATTAACGACTTCAGTTTTTTTCAAGTTGACTTATCCATCAATAAAGTTGATGTCAAGTCGATAGGTTGTGATGACATCATCACATTTTCAGCGGAAGAACTGCTGTCCAACAATGAGCAACTTGTATTAAAGTTCACTGCAACAATGTCCACTTACAAGACACAAGCATCAATGTTTTACCCCAAACAAAGCAAAGGCGTTAGCCTTAATGCTGTTGTCTGTGCTGCTGCTCATATAAATCACATTAGCTGGAGCATGCCTCTTCAGATGCTGTGCATAACGCTTGTTTTTTTGTTGTATTTTAAACTGGACTTGCATATTGTGCAGGTCACTGTGCTGTTTTGTTTTGTCAGACCCACCACCCAGTTTAACCTGTAGCAGCCGCGGGACTGGTCTGTGTTTACGCGCTGAGAGAGAGGGAGGGAGATAAATAATAACATGCGACTTGTCGACTCCTCCAATTTTATGTCGACTTGTGCTACGGGGGTCGACGTGTCGACTAGTCGATGTTTGTGTTAATGTCCTACATTACACAGTGTTCTCCTGTGTTGATGTTCAACTTGTTGCACATCATATCTCCATTTGTTTGCTCTTCAGGCTGACGAGGCGAGGAAATTTGGTGCCCGTGTTTACTGTGTGGGTATCAAGGACTTCGATGAGCAGCAGGTAAGAGAGCTTTAGTCTTAATCTGCAGCAGTCGAACACAAGTGAAGTCTGTCCCCGAACGTTTGCTTTGTGATTAGTATTGTAGCAACACACAAGTCACCGTGTTGGAAGAGTGACAACGAAGCTGTTCAGTCACCTCAATCAATCAATCAAATTTTATTGACCGAGCACCTCCTAAAAAACAGAATAGAATAGAATAGGAGAGGAGAGGAGAGAAGATGATATGATAGTATAGGATAAAATAGAGGAAAATAGTGTAGGATGGAATAGAATCAATTTTGATAGAATAGAAGAGGATAGAAGAGAATAGGGTAGGGCAGAATAGAGTAGAAGAAAATAGAATGGGATATAATAGAATATTAGAGGAGAGGAGAGGAGAGGATTGGATTGGATTGGATAGAATTTGATGGAATAGAGTAGAAGTGTATAGAATAGAATAGAATAGAATTGACAATCTGACAACCTCACACATTAGACAAGGGATGGATTCAAATAGAACAAGACACTGATGTACAGCGACACTGAGCACATTAAGGATGGTTTATCTTTGTTCCCTTTAGCTGCAGTGGTTTACTGACTTATACACTTGAGATCATTTTAATCACATAAAGTTAATCTAAAATAGGAAACTGTTATTTTAAACAGGTAAAATATTAGTGCGATGTTGCCAGCTGTAGGAGTAGTTAAAATTACAGTTGGTTAAAGTTGATAGATTTCTAGATTCTATTTTGTAATTTCTTGTATTGGTCCCTTGCATTTTCATCATATTATAGCATTTATTAGGCAAAATCATTAATGGGAAGTCTAAAAAAGAAGCAGAGATCAAAATGAAACTGAGAGAGGAAACACCTTCATGTGCATTTATGTCTTAAAATAGGTTTACAAGCAAATTATACTGAGAAAGTTGGTCCATTTTGTGTTTAACCCTTTAATATTTGTGTCTATGTAGATTTTATGAAGCAGCAGAACATGTTTTCATGAAGTACTCGATGCACATCACACTTTGGATGAATGTGTTTGGTATTTTGTCCTCATAGATGTACACTCAAAGGGCCACTTAGCCTTCAAAATGTGCCTTTCATTAATCAGATCTCTGTCTCCAGACCAGTTTCTGTTCACAAAATGATGTCTGAGCTGCAAAGAATCCAGTGTTTTTTCTTTTATGTCATGGAGGTCTACAGTTTTTCCTGTCTCTCTTCCAGCATGGTGGCCTGTCCCTTGTAACCATTGGTAACCATCCTGTGATAAGCATCTATTAAGTCAAAAACAAAGGCAATATTGCTCCCAGTTTGTGCTGCAATGATTTTTTTTTTTATGGTTGAGCAAAGTGTTTGCCACAGTCATGCCATCTGCTATGTCTCCTCCTGCACATGATATGAAAGGAAACACAGTGCTCAGTCATAAAGAGGAAAATCGGCTGAAAAAGAAGAAGAAAGCTCAGTTAAATCAGCAGCACTTCTTCTTTATTCTTCTTTTTTTCATGGTTCCGACAGCTTGTCGATATTGCGGACACCAAGGACCAAGTGTTTCCTGTCAAAGATGGCTTCCACGCACTCAAAGGCATCGTCAATTCGGTAAGTTAGTCTGTGTAGGAGGTCACAGATCCATGAACGAGAGGGAATTCTAAGGTTTTACTCACGTTGAAAGTAACCGGTTTTGCTCGCTCAGCGCAGATTGTTTGGGATTCAGGTGGAAATTGTTAGTTTCCTGTCTTGAATTAATAGTTGTTTGTCACAAATTAAAGTAAAAGCCTCAGTGAACTTCCTGCTGAGCTGCTGGAAAATGTCTGTGGAAATAAGTGCATGATGCATCGTCAGTTTGTAGACGGAGGGAAAGGTCTGCAGAGCATGAAGAGTGGAATAAGAGCAGTCACTGTCCTGAGGATGAGGTTTTGGATGGTTTTTAGTCCCTTTAATTAGATTTAACTTTATTGATCTGTCAGGAAATTGAGGTTCTCAAAGCAACACAGCAACAAATGTACACATTTAAGAAATATTTTTTAAAAAGGTAGTACAATAAGTAGACAAAATAGGAACTTGCACATTAGAAAGTACTAATTGTAAGAAAAAGAGCAAAGTAGTAATAATAATAAGTTATAATATGCACAATATGTATGTATATACACAGAATAAAAGTTATAGTTAAGTGACATCTTGAACCAACTTCATGCATGTTGAAAGACGAGGTGAAAAACTTACTCTAGCCCCAGGAGTCATTAAAAAGTATACAAACACAATAAAAAAATCTAAATAAAATAAATAAATAATAATAATTATATATATATATATATATGTATGTATGTATATATGTATATATATATACATAATAAAATAGAAATCTCACAGTATAAAATATAAACAATGTGATAGTGTAAGGTAAAATGCAAATAAATAAGATGACACCCCAATATATATTGTCACTGTTACAAAAACAATGAAAAACACTTAAAGACTGAAGTCTCAACAAAATATTGCAACGTGCAATCCCCCCCCCCCCATGACCAGTGACTGAGGTCAGACACACCTGGATTAATCAGTTTGTGCAATAATGCAAGACAGGAAATAAAGGAGCTGCATTAACTTTAGGAAGTAGTGGAGCTGTGCAAAGAGCCCATTCTCCATTTACCGCAATGTAAAATTTCAAAGTGATCCAGAATCCAGGATCTCTTCCAGATCTTCAACTAAATCTAATCGATTAGTTCTTGTGTCATTCCCAAGCTATTCTGTTTCATGGATATCTGTCCATAACTTCTTGAGTTATGTTGTATAAAGTCAGACAGACAAACAGACAGGCAGATTAACACCGGCAAAAACATAGCTTCCTTGGTAGAGGTAAATATGCAAAAAGCTAACTCTACTAAAGATAAAATAAATACATACAACATATAAGGATATATACAGGCAGTATAGGATATATACCATGTAAAAATAATTATAGGAATAATAGTCTGACAATAAAAAATACACTTTGCCTACACAATCCACCATATATATTTGTTTTGAATGTAGTTAAAACATGCTCCTCTCCACTGTGTGTCCTGGGCCTCGTCTTCAGCTCCAATCAGTAGCCCCCTCTTAAAAAGTGTGTATGAAGTTTCCCATGCAGCCTCCTCCTCTCCCGCCAGCCAATTAGTGATACTTTCCATTTGCTGTACGCCGTCAGCCAAGGCAGGGCTTTGTGTGGCAACATTTCTTTACTTTTTTTTTTTTTTAACATGAGTGTGAGTCCCAAGCCCTGTGGAGCCACACTGACCTGAGCTCTGGACTCGGATCTGTGTCAGAGCCGACCAGGCCAACAAACAGTGTTTAGAAAGAGCAGGCGTTGGACTTGGTCTGTTCTACATGCAGCTGGAAACGTCTGCAGCCAAAGGGCGGGGCTCCAACTGAAAACACCCACCACTGACTGTGTAAACTTAAGGAGGGTCTGAAACTGTGGTTTTCAACAAGCTGTGAAACAAACAAGGCTCGGATGCAGACAGTAATGTGCTCTCATGCTTTTTAGTTTCCCCTTGATTACCCCGCCCCCCCAAAGGGGAGGGATGGGATTGTTTTTGGTTGCCATGTTTTGTTGATTTGTCTGTTTGTTTCTCCATTTCTCTGTTTGTCAGCAACTTCACATAAAAGCACTGGACCAATTTCCATTAAATATTCAGGAAAAGTGTGAAGTGGTCCAGATAGATACTATTACATATTTGTGAGTGTAGGTCAAAGGTCAAGGTAACCAAAAATGTGTTTTTGCAATAATAGTTATACGGCAAATCAGGATTTATCTTTTCACGTCTCGTCATCTGAACCCGCTTTATCCTCACTGGGGGCCCTGGGGTCACTGGGGGTCTAATCCAGCTACTATGGGTGAAGGCGGGGTACACCCTGTATGAGTCTCCAGTTCATCTCAGGGCTGAACATATATAGACAAACAATCACTCTCACATTCACACCTATGGACAATTTAGATTAACCAGTTAACCGATCAGTGCATGTGTTTGGATGGTGGGAGGAAACTGGAGTACCTGGAGAAAACCTACACAGACACGAGGAGAACATGCAAACTCCACACAGAAAGGTCTGGTGTGGGAATCGAACCACAGTCCTTCTTGCTGTGAGGCACGAGTGCTAACCACTGCACCACCGTGTTGCCCCGGAATTACATTTTCATTCCTGTACACTGTATAAAATTTTTCATATAGCTTCTTTTTGCTCTCACTGTTGATGTCCATTGACATCACAAACTTGAATGACAAATGTGCAGATTCTAGGTCAAAGGTCACAACAAAAGTCCAAATGTAAACTTTTTAACCACTTATCTTAGAGATGTCCAATAAGGTCAGAGGTCGCTTGGTCAGTACCTAAAAAAATAAAATGGATTATAATGGAAAAACAAGTGGAGCCAAAGACTTAGTTACTATTATTGACAGATAAGAAACCTGACATGGGCTTCAAAATAGTGTAATGACCTTTGACATCGATTGACCCTAAAAAGTCAAAATGAAGGTCACATGATTTTAAATGTCCAAAAAGAGTAGTGATAAATACTCAGTTACTATTGTTAGGAAACTATATGCAGTCTCCAAAATGGCATCATGACCTTTGACCTTGAACAACCTTGAAAGATCTTACATTTTGAGAGGGAGATGTCCAGTAATACTTAAAATGTTTGCAAGGGTCAGGGTTTGTTGTGCCTGGCATCACTTGTTTTTATGTAGTTTACATCATTCTAAGTCTGGGGTGTCAAACATATGGCCTGCGGGCCAAAACCGGCCGGACAAACGTACCAGTCCAGCGCATACAATGAATTTGCAAAAATGACATTGCAGATACTAACCATCAAGTATACAGTATATGAAGTGCTTTTACTTTAGGTTCCACATTCACACCAACATGACATAAAGTAAAATAGTCCCATAATAGCCTATGACAGGGGGTGTCAAGCACAACAAATGCATTTCACCACTTTGAAGTAAATGGGAAGATTATTTAACTTTAACTTACTTGTTCCACAATTTTATTTTATTCATTGTACCTTTATTTAACCAGGAAGTCCCATTAAAATCAGAAATCTCTTATACTCTCAATCTAGGTTTAATGTACTTTTACTTCAGTACATATTTAAAGTACTTTTTTTCAGCTTTATACTTCTACTCCATTACATCAAATATTGTCATTTTTACTACACTATATCTGACTGACACCTTTAGTTCCACTTGAAATGAACATTTTTCCAAAAAACATACAAACAATTTGTGAAATAAGACTCTTTATATTAATACTACAAATGCAACTAAAATGATGCATTTTTAACTAAATTGTCAGAATCTCACCTGGAAGTTATTTAGATCGATACTGTCTCACATTACATTGTTTGATTAATGGATAAATAATCAGCAGTTTACACAGCTCTACTTCAACCATGTACAACAGGAAAATCTAGGTTTAATGTACTTTTACTTCAGTACATGTTTAAAGTATTTTTTTTTTGCAGTTTTATACTTCTACTCCAGAGACAAATATTGTCATTATTACTCAACTACATTTGTTTGACACCTTTAAGTAAAAGATTTATACATAAAAACATTTGAGTGATTTGTGAAATATGACACTTAATATGAATAAATCCATTCAAAATTTCATACAAATGCAACTAAAATGAATAATTATTGACTTGATTGACAGGAAATTCTTTTTTTTCTATGTCATTAAGTTTAATTCCTTCTTAAGTGTGAAGCTTTTAATACTTTTCAGGCTCTCACAACATTTGACCGTGTTTCCAGAGTTAATTTTTTTTAAAAACTACAATCAATGTGATTCATGGATAAAATAATCAGAAGGTATAAATCATACACAAAATCATTATGAGTGTCAGTTGCACAGCTCTACTTCAACCCACCACAGCTGTAACAAACTGTTTTTACATCGTAACAGTCCAAAAATACCATTGTACTTTTGCTTTTCATACTTCATATACAGTATACAGATAATTTTCACACACTTTTACTGACATTTAGACTTTGTGTTAGTTGTAGTGGAGTGTTTTCAAACTGATATTATTACTTATTAATTAAGGATCTGAATGCAAAAAGTCTCAACCCAGACTATGAGGATTTCTGAGGAGCAAATTGAGCCAGTTTTGAATAATTAGGATTGAAATGAGTCCCAGTGTCTGAAAGGGTTTGATTATTGATAATTAGTAGAAGCTGTTTGTACATGTTTTTAATTAGAGGAAGCCACAGGAGATTAGTTTACACACGGTTAACCCTTTAAATCCTAGCATTATGTCTGTGGACGTTTTTCTGCATTAAACATTTCCCTTGTGGGACTTATCACCAGTATTTAACATTTTTACTGTGGAAAACAGGTATTTTCTCATATTTAATTCACTGATCGTGAAGATGTTGATTAAAGCTAATAAGTAAATTCAAACAAATGAAGAAAATGTGACTTAAGAAAAATATCTCAATAACTGAATGTAAAAACAAACATCTACAACCAGTGTCATTGATCCAACTTCCATGGGTTTTACTGTTGAATCAATGTTGTAAAATATTTCTATGTAGACTGTGAACAACCAATTGGGTCATATCTGATGAGAATGGAGAGATGAAGAAATGTATTTTACATCAGTTATTTACATTTAGTGATAGGCTTAATGGATCACCAGACAGGTTTGATTAGTAGAGGTTTTTGATTTTTGAGAATTAATGGAATAAATTTAAGGTTCCGGATTTTATTAAATGATGAAATCACCAAACTTTTCAAGTATTTCACTAATTTTGTTTTCAGTTTAGTTTTGTGTCATATATATATATATATATATATATATATATATATATATATATATATATATATATATATATATATATATATATATATATATATATATATATATATATATATATATATATATATATATATATATATATATATAATTTTTTGGGGGTTTATTGGTAGTTTACTAATTTCATTGTCATTTTACAAGTTTTTGTAAATTTTATCCATATATCTGATGACCATGAAAAGACGACAAACTGTATTTTACACCAAATATTTACATTAATTATTGGAATTTGTGGATGAACATGTATTGGACAGATGGATTTGGTTGGAAGAACAAGAAGAAGTCTATATCACATTTATAACAATTACATTTTTTTCAGAAAAAAAACATAATTAGACCATCCCTTATTTTCATTCATTTCTAGTACATTTTAATGCCTGGTCCAACGAAAGTTCAATTTGTTTAGACAAATATAATTATAAGAACAAAAAGAACTCATAATAGTTTAATCTGTGTATCATTCGTTCATTAGTTTTTCAAAATAAGACCAAAAATAAGACAACGAAACAAAAACTCATTTCTTCATTATTTGTTTCCAAAACGAAAATGAAAAAACAGATAACCATGTGTTTTTTTTTCAATTTTCGTTTTTATGTTTAAATGAATATTTCTTGTTTTATCCAATTTTGACCTGAAGAAAATTCAGGTAAAAAAAATATATTTATATCCAGGTCCGTATATCATCCAATCATTCCAGTATTCCATATGGAGAAACATTTTTCCTTTTCTTCGCATGTTAAAAGTTGTGAGTCGTCTACGGACACTGATCTCTGAAATTCCCGGTTAGACACCCATTTTTCACAGGTTCTCTGAAATCTTCCCATGTTTCTCCATTCATAAACATATTGCATATTATGGAGAAGTGTGGCTCTAGTGACACCATTATAACGTAGGCCAGGGGTCACCAACCCTGGTCCTGGAGGGCCCCTATCTCGCATGTTTTAGGTATTTCCCTCTTCCAGCCACTTGTCTGTCATTATCAGTCTTCTGCAGAGCTTGATGATAGGGTCATTATTTATATCAGGTGTGTTGGAAGAGGGATACGTCTAAAACATGTAGGACAGGGGCCCTTAAGGACCAGGGTTGGTGACCTCTGACGTAGGCCTAAGGTCTGGCAAGGATTTTGAATGAGCAAGTTTCGACCCATTGACTCTTTCCAGTTGTGCGACCAAAGTACATTGGAAAATGGGTACCAATAAGAGATATATTAAGAGTTATTATTTCATTTCAGTTTTCCTGGTCATTATTATCTCTGCCAAGGAGGTTATGTTTTTACCAGAGTTTGGGGGGTCTACCTTGGCGTAGGTCTTTGCTCTCAGAGTGCTTTTCTAGTTTGTTCAGTTTTGGGTTGGAAAAAGGAAATCAAACACCAACCCCTGATTTTTCGATCATACAAGAAAACCAAATATCGAGTTGTTATTTTGTTTTTCAATTGCCAGGTTGAATGGAACACTGGAATAATTGGATGACACACAGACCCACTAGTCACAGTCATTTCCAGTTTATTCAACTTGTTTCCGGACTTTGCTTCAGGTCAAAATTCGATAAAATGGCCGTTATCTGTTTTTCCGTTATTTATTTAAACACAAAAATGAAAACTGAAAAAAAACCAAACCCAAAATAAAATGCATCATTATCCATTTTTTCATTTTGATTTTGGAGACAAATAATGAAGAAACGAGTTGCTGTTTCGCTGTCTTATTTTTAGCTTTATTTTAAAAAACCAACGAACAAATGATACACAGAATTAATTTCAGAGCTGACATCGATCCATTTTCCATGTTTTATTGATAATAACCAAAATCCCTGAAGTGTCTTTATAATGACAAAAACACTCCTTTTATTTATCCCAAATTTTCTTTTCTGTTCATTTTAGTTACATAATCCACAAGTTAGTTTGATTGCATAACCATTGTTTTTGATTACTTTTAATAGTCTTCAAATTCTTTCTCCCGCAACGAGGTAAAAATACAACATATGATAAAACTAGTAAAACTACACAGATTCACCAAATAAAACTGAAGAAGAGCTCCAGTAAATCTCATCCTCTTGTGCACAGTGACACTCCCAGTATCCATGTGGAACGCCAAAGTGCATTCCTCTGTGATTACTAATACTGGATTCCTGACGCCTTGGCCTCCTCACTCCTCTGCTGGATTTGGAGGATTTGAGATCATCTGTGCTGCCTTTTGCTGCAGGATCCACACTGCCTCTGTGACCGGCATGACAAAACTCACAGAAAACAGCTCGGGTCATTGTATCTCCTGGTGTAACTCAACCAGCCTTTTGTTGCTCACGCTTCAGGCCTTATGGGAAAAAGCCAAATTTTAGCAGAACCACATCATTATCATCAGGACACATTCAGAGTCTTGGACTGACTCAATGACTTTGTCTGTTTATAACATTGATGTTAAATAATGCCCTGCACTTTTCCAATTACCAGAACAGGGGTGTACAACTCGTTTTATTTCAGGGGCCACATTCAGCCCAATTGAATCTAAACTCAAATAATAACATAATAATCTATAAATAATGAGAACACCAAATTTTTGTATTTGTTTTACTGCAAAAAAAGCCATTAAATTATGAAAGTACTTACTTTTATTAACTATGTAAACAAAAAAAAGATGTGAATAACCTGAAAAACAAAGACATTTCTTAAGAAAAATAAGTGCAATGTTAACAGTATTCTGTCACAATTCACCATTTATACATGTGCATTATGGACTAGATCTACAAAGACAGAGCACACTTAGTAATAGAAATAGAACATGGTTGAAGTTTTGCTCAATTTTCTTTAGACCTTTCGATTTGTTCTTATTTGTTCATATTTACATTTTACTGTTACAGGATACTTTTTACATGTAAATATTTTCATGATTTAATGTATGACAACACCAAATTATTTCTTCGTTTTTGTGTAAAAAAAACATTAAGTTATGAAAATACTTACTTTGCAAAGAAAAAAGAAGTGAATAACCTGGAAAAAACTGAAATCTCTTAACAAAAATTTATGCAATTCTAGCAATATTCTGCCTTGACTTATCATTTGTACACATGCATTATTGATCGCATCTACAAAGACACTAAACACTCAGTAACAGAACTAGAAAATAGTTCAAATTTTGCTTAATTTTATTTTGACATTTCAGGACGTCATATTTCTTCAGGTTATTCACATTTTATTGTTACAGGATTACTTGTAAAGGTAAATATTTTCATAATTTATAATTATTTTTTGCACGAAAATTTTTTTTATTTTGAACCTGTGATTATTTATCGAGATAATGTATATTTTGAAAATATGAAGAAAATATGGAGTGATTATGTTTTTGTACGTTTTTATGCAGTTATTTGCCTGTCGATCATATTGGTCTGTATGTGGAACTAAATGAGTTCCACAACCTTGACTGTGGAATTTTTGCACGTTGCAAATTCATCCCATGGGCCATATTGGTGCTTTTGGCGGGCTGCATTTGGCCCCTGGGCCACATGTTTGTGTCATAGAGAGTAAAACAGGGGTGTCACATTTCCAAAAACAAGGCTCGAGTTCTAAATCTTAGTCAGAGGCACGATGACAACATCTTAATTAACAACATAGAGTTTTGTATCACTAGTAAATATTACTGCAGCAACAAAGGTAACATAATAATAATGGATTAGATTTGTATATCACTTTTCATTAGTGATCCATTATTCATTCACTCTCACATGCTCACTCTGGTGGTGGCGAACAACATATGTACCCACAGTTGCCCTGGGGCAGACTGACAGAAGCGTGGCTGCCATTTTGTACCTATGATCCCTCTGACCACCACTGAACATTCATACTCATTCATTCACCAGTGTGAGTGACACTGGAGGCAAAGAGGGTGAAATGTCTTGCCCAAGGGCACAACAGACTGACTAGGATAGAGCGGGACTCTAACCACCAACCCTTCAGTTAATAGATGACCCACTCTACCAACTTAGCCATGGCCGCCCCGATGTGCAGCCGCCCATGGTCGCATATAGGTTTCCGTTTTTGAGTGAAGGTGGTTTTCTGAAGCCAAATAGGGGTGTAATGGTGCGACAGAGGTGTAGGAACTAATGCATGTAGCTTATGTGAAGAACATGTGAAACAGGGTGGACACCAACAGAACCATGTGCAGAGTTTCCTCTATGTACATTCAGCAGTGGTGGGTTTTCAGAAAAAAGCTTCTCGGATATTTTGGTTCCCACTTTCAGTTCCTGTAAAGCAAAATGTTTTTTTTTAATTTTTTTTAAATTTTTAAATCAAGTTGTCATAATCCAGTGAACCTGCTGCCTTCACTGACACTCCCGAAAAGACAGTGTTTGCTATAAATGAACATTGGACATTAAAACATGCAACAATACCCCCCCCCCCCCCCCACCACCACCACCCCACCACACACACACACACACACTTATACTCGTTTACATATCTCATGAGGACCACATTTGTAATCATCACTTGTGGGTAAAATATCCATTAGGTAGTGAGCATGAACCCCCCCCAAAAAAAGGAAATAAAAAAAAATAAAATATATAATAATATAGAAAAAAATCTAAAAAGGTAAATAAATACATGTAAAAAAAAAACTTTAAAAGAAAATATATATAAAAAAGTAAATAAAATAAATAATATTAATTAAAAAATAAACACATCTTCAAACCTTTTAAAAAATCCATGTTTTTCTCTTTGCACCTGCTTGCCTCATGTAGTTATAGGGCCCTATCATTTTGCATAAATATTCATACTTTGCACAGATTTATATTTTACTTGTGGGGACCTACATTTATATTTTACCTGAATTTTGGTCCCCATGCTGTCAGAGGTCCCCATGTTGTGACTATAAACAAATCAATGTCCTCATAAAGATAGGAATACACACACACACACACACACACACACACACACACACACACACTCTCTGCTTCACTTTACTAAAAGTGTACTGAAAATGTATTAAACCAAATCTTTCTTATAATGTTACACCCATAATCCCAAACTTGTTTAATCCATGTATTATAAGGGGGGGGGGGCAGCAGTGAATAATGTAGTTATTCACAGTCGATATAATGTAGTTTTGACATGTTTCTAAGTTTGCAGTTGACATTATTTATTGGTTATTTTGTTCTTCTTTCACTGGTCAGATCATATGGGGCTGAACGTGGACCCTGAAGTAAAATGAGTTTGCCTCCCTGGACTAAAGGGAACTGCCTCCTTTAGAGAAAAGCCACCAGTTACAGAGCTGGCGGAGTTATTTGGATGACTTGAGCTCCTTGGATGACTGCCTCCTTTCTCCCCTGCAGCCTGTAAATACTGTTTGTCACCAGATCCTAGTGAAATGAGTAACTGCTGTTAGAAATCTCACTATCCAAAGATTATCATTTACTAACTAGATCTAGTTTTTAAACCTCAACAAATGATTTAATTGACCCAAATTTCATTAAAACCATCCTGTATGTTGCTTTATTTTACAGCATGTGCCACTTTTTTAATTCGAATTAGATTTTTTTTTGTTTTTTGTTTTTTTGCAGCACACATTTATCTATAAAAATGTCATCACTCGAAGCTGTCAGTTTTGCCTTTTGTTTTGTTTTTTGTTATTTTTTTTCTTATTTCTCAGACGCTGCCAAGGAAGTAATTAGACAGGGAAAATAGTGGCACAGCGGAACAGCAGCAGATCCTTTTCCTCCCAGCTGTCATCGACAAGCCTCGGCCCGTTTTAACAGTTCCATATCAAACCATCATATTTAATAAGGCCGCCGTAAACACTTCCCCTTCCCCTGCTCAGATGGAAGTTTCAGCCAACATCAAATGAAAGGTTCAAGTGTCCTATATTGCGGTTAATATGCTTCTTTTTACAGACTGTGTACTGGGATTTGCATAGTTTGTCCTTTGTTGATTTATTGAATCATAGCGGATCGCGCGGCTCCATGACAGTGGGCTCACACAGGCCTCTTTATATGATAATGCAGGATCCCCCAGGTTTTTAATAGAACTGTGGAATGTAATAGTCTTGCATAATTTTCCCATAAAGGCTGACACAGCTGCCGTTTCTCCTCCTCGCTGATATTCGGCGCTGGGTTTTAGCCGCCAGGCCCCGATCAGCAGCCAGACATTTCTCAGGTGTTGCCTCCTAATCTGTTTTCCAAACTTGACAGAACTGATAACGGCCGGGCCTTGATGTATTTATTCTTGGCCCTCCAGAGATAATGTACCATTTCTTTTTTTTCTTCTTCTTTTTTTTTTATCCTGCAGATATTAAAGCGTTCGTGTACAGAGATCCTGAGTGTGGAACCATCCAGCATCTGCGTGAACCGTGAGTGGATGTTTATGTAACAGTCGATTATTATTAACCCATATGGATTTTTTAGGGTGGATACTGATTACACTGGTCTACAAGTAAAATGCTTCCAGAATAAAACTAATGAAATGTTCCCACATGTGTGTTAGTGATAAAGAAAACTCAAGTCTTAAATGTTGGTTGGCTCAAGTTTCCAAGATAAGTCTGGGGTCAAAATGTGAAATTCTTAGAATGAACAAGAGAATAAGTTTTAGTCCAAAGGAATATTGTTCTCAGATCTACTTCAAAACACTGTCTGAACATTATGATCCATTCACTTTACAGGTTCTTCTTCTTCTTCTTATAATAATAATAATAATAATAATAATAATAATAATAATAATAATAATAATAATAATGATAGTATAATAAAATTGATCGTAAAAAACGAGAAAATGCTTCTGTGTTCCATGTTATTGCAGATACTTTTACCTGTTCTGCATCAACTGGATGTTTATTTAACAAAGAACAGACTTGAAGAATTAAGTGACTGAACACTTTGTTTTGTTTTTAAATGAATGTAGGTTTTATTATGTGAAATGTCAATGTTAACTGTTCTACCTTTTTTTTTTTTACCTGCAGTTTAATATTATCTTTAGTTCAATGAAAATAAAAAATATTTCCTGACATTTGTTTTCATTTGACAGAAAAAAAACTGCCCCAAATATCGGCTGTATTGGTCATTAGTTGAGGCTGATGTAAAAAAAAAAGAAAAAAGAAAAGAAAAGAAATAGGCCATTAAAAAAACCCCCCAAAAACTTCATATCAGTCAATCCCTTGTATTTATTCTAATGCAGACACAGTGAAAGATCAGCTTTGTTCTTCTTTTTTGCTACGCTATTATTATTTAACCATATATTGTTAAATAATGATTATTTCAAACTTCCTTCTTCCTCCTATAACTTATGATGCAACAGTTTTTGCATCACTTCCCAGGCTCCATAGATGTCAGTTCCTTTGTTGGGAAGGTACACTGTAGATTTTGCAGTGTTAATTTGGAGACAATGGGACCAAATACACTCTAGAAGAAGTTAAATAAACTCTCTAAGTGTTGATTTAACACTGCAAAATTTACTGTGTACTGTACAAAAACAATGTTCAGATTAGTGATCGACCAATATAGATTTTTTTGGGGGGCGACCTTTCTTGGTTATTACACTATTATTTTACTGGTCTCGCCCACTTCAGATCATATTTGGCTGAATGTGGAACCTGAAAGAAAATGAGATTGACTCCATTTGTAGAAGATGACGGTGTTTCCATGGTAACTACGGAGCCTCTCAATTTCAAAATGGATCATATGAGATGATAATGCAAACATTAATGACTGCATTTTGACATGTATTAATAAGATTAATGGATCAACAGGGACTAAACAGTTTAGCTCAGTAGATGTTTTTGCTCGGTGGATGTTTGGGTTTTAAGGTGAGAATATGAGTTGAAGAAAATCAATCAGAACTTAAGCTACATTTATACAGAGACGATGAAAACAGAAGATGCAAAAGTGGCATCTCGTTTTCAGTTTTTAATCCGCGTTTAGACAAGCGTATTTAGGAGGAAACCCTTGTTAATATGAAAACGCAACAGTAGGACAAATATGATTGGATAGTCATGACAGGTCAGGTATGTGGTACTGTGATAAACCGCCCACATGTCTTTTTCTGTTTTTGACATATGTAATTGTCCATTCTTCTCTGTTCGGGTATGGGTGTAATTTCTGTACAATAGCTGAAACCACTCCTGTACATTGACTCGAGCTACTTGTGCTAAAGCCAATGCTAATGCTAGTGCAGCTGGAAGATCTGTGGGATCCAGGTTGTCCCACATGTTTGTTGCTTTACCTATGAATGAAACATGAAAGTCTTTGACGTGAACATATGGGACATAAAGACGCCCGCAACGTGAACATTTCTTGCCATTTAGATGGAGACGTGACCCAGCACATCCGCATTAAGCCCTACTCTGGAAGGAGTATTCACACCCTGACGGTGTAGGTAAATGAAAGGCACTTCTCATAAAATATGCTGTCGTATTTAGCCGCAATCGTCCTCATGTAAATGGCCCCTTAAACAGTTAAATTCACCACTAAAGTAAAAGTCTGGAGCCTTTAACTCACCTTAATTAGTGAGTTTTTTTGCTTGTGACTCCCATGAAATCTCTGAATCATCTGTGTTTGTGGTTTGAAAACAAAGAGTGACATGTTTAAGGACCCAAAGCAGCAAAGACAAAGGATTAAAAGCATCAAACATCAAACACCAAACAAACCCATGGAAGGCTCTTCACCCCCCAGTGGGGAACCATCCGCCTTAATAATATATATCAGCTCCAAATTTAAGACCTGTGGGCTGTAAATGCATCATGTGAACTAAACTACTGTCTTTTAGATTTATTAGACTGGACAAAAGACAATAGATGTAAAGACACTGATGTTAAATAAACCACAGACGCTCACAATTACTTCATCTGTTATTGTTCTTATAATACTGGGATATATTTTTTTTATAAAACCTTTTTATTTATTTTTTACATTTTTCTTTTTAGATTTTATCAACTTGAGCCATGAATAAAAATACCAAAAACTCAATAACTATTATATTTTGTAACCATTTAAATGTTAAAAATATCATCAACACACAAGACACAAATAACCGTTTCCCCTCCTCTCAATATACTATATACAATTTGTATTTGTTTTTATTTATTTATTTACTTTTTACAGCCTGGTATATCAGTAATTAACAGCAACATCTTTTAATATGCATCAGAATATCAAGAAGAAGACTAAAAATACTGAACAAAAAATCATCAAAAGTAACAAAATAACCAAGAAACTGAACTAAAATAAACTAAATTAATGCAATAACTAACAAAATTAACAAAAATAATCACCTAAACAAATAAAACACAACTAAAATAAACAATTTAATTACAAATGGAATAAACTACCTCACAAATGTAACAAAATGATCAACAAAACAGATAAAAATAGGAGTAAAATAAAAAAAAAAGATTAATCATGAACAAAATGAGTAGAAATGACCATAATAATTAACAAAATGATCAAAAATGAACAAAGTAATTGCATTTAATTTAACACATCCAGTGTTTGTAATTGTTTGTGCTGCTTCCTGTCATGGGGTCAAAGGTCACATTATATAATGACTTCAACATTTACAACACATTTAGCTCAGTTTCTATGTGACTTTTTAAGGCACCTGCTCATATTTACAGTATTTTAATTTTTTTTCTTCTAGAGAACAGAGAAGAAAAATTCAACCCTGAAAAGCAAAAAGACTTCTGTACAGGACTGTACCGCAGATATTCCAAGACTTAAAAAAAGAAGCCTATTTTCTCCTGATAATGAGATCAGTTATGCAGTTATCACAGGAAGACAAACGTTGGTGTCTTTAGATAATGAAGTCATTAACTTGATCTTAAAATAAGGACTTAAGGACGTGTTCTTTGGATTTGGACTAAAGTCTTTCATCTTTCATCATGTCAAAACCCTTTTCTGTGTAATAGGACAGAAGTCATTAGCCTTTTAATACATGACATACACAGTCATTTAATGTCTTATTCTGCAGGGTGCAGGGTGGATTTTTTTATTTTTTTATTTTTGTTTGTTTTTGTACAGCTTGAGGCCTAAACATGTTCTTTTATTTTTTTCTCCAAACATATTTTTATTGAACGAGGTCGATGTAAAACAGGACTAACAATAATAACCCAAACTGATTCTAATATTAATAATTAATAATTAATAATTACAGTAACACACAAGCTCTTAATTCAACTTCCAACCATGTTGCTGATACTGTAGGCAGGGTTCGTACTGGTGCTTGAAGTCCTTGAAAGTGCTTCAATTTTCAAGGTGCGAACAGTGCTTAAAAGTGCTTGAGTTTTTGTTTTAATTACCTGCAGTTCTAACTCTCTAATAGAGCTGCACAATATATTGTTTAAGCATCAACATCGCAACGTATGTGTGCACAATAGTCACATGACAGGTACTGCAATTATTTTATTTTATTTGTTATAATTATTTATTTATTTGTATATATTTGGATATTTTTAAATAATTTTTTAATTCATTCATTAATTAATTATATTCATTTTATTTATTAATTTACTTTTTTTTTTACATTACTTATTTTTAATTATAAATTTTATTTAATTATTTCAGCTCCAAGAAGGATACTACTGAAACATATGTTCTGTGTCAACCACTAAACTGTTTGACTGTTTGTGTCAGCACCACACAGCTGTTATATGCTCCTGAGTAGTTTTTCATATTGCAATATATGTATATTGCAGGGTTAAAAAAATCACAATGTCAGTTTTATGTAATAATGTGCAGCCTTACTTTCTGATGTGATTCATGTATTTTTTTTTTCATAATGTTAATTCTGCCCGGTTAGATTTTAAGCCAAAACTACTTACAGCGGTGATACATTTAGAAAAATCCAACTTTACTGTATGTCAAAAAAGAACATTCCCTGGTGTTCTCAGGTCCACTACAGATACATTATTATCTTATAAATAACAGCAAGGTGATTTTCTTCTTTTGATAAATTCTGTTCTCTGTTCATTTGTAAACCTTTTATTTTTATGAAATATTAATTCAGATGTTTATAGTATAATACAATGTCAAACTTGTGATTAAAAAGTGAAATAAATTATCCTGAGCTTATCCATTCCTGTAGATGGGTATTTGACCAAGAGATAAAGTGCTGGGCTGAATAAAAAGTGACAATAATCTTATAAATTTATACCTTCCTAAAATTAAAGTAAAAAGTCAATCTCGGCATCAGTGAAGTCCAAACCCACTATGACCACATCTTAAATGGGACTTAAATTTGACCTAATGAACCCATAAAACTTATACAATTACACACATTTTTGCCTAGTTTTTGTTGCTTGAGAGGAAAAAGCTTGAAAAATATTTATTTTACCAAGTAGGTCATATGAGAACCACTTCTCCTTTACAACGATGACCTGGTCTAGAGGCAGAACTGGGAGAAAAACTCAAACAAAATGATTTCTAAACTTCTTGCTGTTATGAAACATAATGTTAGTTGTTTATAGCATCACACAATGTCCATTTTTAGGATGCAAAAGTGAAAAAATAATAATCCTGAGTATATGTAATCCAGAAGATGTGTAAATTTTTACTTGTTGCTGTTATAAAATGTAATTTTTGACATTTGTGATAAAGATGAAAAATAATCCTGACTATGTATACAATAAACAGTTTCAATTTGTAGGATCAATAAGGCTCTTCTATTCTATTCTATTCTATTCTATTCTATTCTATTCTATTCTATTCTATTCTATTCTTTTTCCTGCAGATGTATATTTTACCACAGTGATAAGTTGAAAATTACCCTTGAAAGTGCTTGAATTTGACCTTGAAAATCGTGGCCGAACTCTGGATATGATAACCTGTAACATCAGCGTTGCCATAGAAACACCCAGATAATTCCAGGTATGTTAAACTCTTCTGAGTCTTCTCCCCTTTGATTCTGCAGAGACCTTCGACATCGTCCTCAGAGGAAATGGCTTCACCCTCGGGCGCAGCAGTGAAAGTGTCGTGTGCAGTTTCATTGTGGACGATCAAACCTTCAGTAAGTCCAGCGACGACTCGGTGACGGCGGCTCTGAGTGGCGTCGTTGTCATACGAGTCCCGTAATCTCACACTCCACACACGACTGAAGCGTCTTCACGAGTGTAAAACAGCAGAAAAACCAAACACGGTCACAGTTGAACTCCCGTCTGATCACAGTCATTAATACAGTGTCACATTTCTCTGTGTGTGTGTGTGTGTGTGTGTGTGTGTTTTAGGCTTTCTATTCTTTCTATTGGTCATGTTTGCATTTTAACAACTCAGAGAAACAATAATACCACAAATTGTAAAAAAAAAAAAAAAAAAAAAAAAAAAACATGACAAAAAAGGAGGTCCAGAGACCAGAACTAATTATATATAAAATATAACTGGGTTTATTTTAGTATCTCACACTTTTCCACCTTTTTAGACTCAATAATAAAAGACAAATGTTGACATATTTCCCCCCAGGATAGACCTAATGATGACCTCAGATAATTGCAAAAAAATACATACATCCTCGTGCTCTGATCCATCCCATAATTAATTAATTTCTAATCAGATATTCGGTCCAAAAATAGACCTTGAATATGGATAGTTAAGTCTACTTTGGTGTCAGTGCATTAGGTCTGGGAACATGGCTGTAAATGGTCTTATATAGACTCAATGAAGACCGTGTGTTTTTCTAATCTACACATGGGTTTTTCATTCTGCTGTGGAACCCATCATGTCCATTAGTGTTACATGTAGAACCTGCGATTAATTAAAGCTAGTGCAGAGCCTGTAGAAAATGTAAGATTGTTTGCTACTAATGTGTTGTGGAAGTGGGTGAAATGAGTTGAAAGGAGTAGAAAGAAAGACTATAATAATTAGCTGGGGCAACTCCCACACAAATAAGCAAACACCATATCTCATGAAGATTTATCTCTTGGGTTTGCCATTTCCAAGTCTGCTATTAGCACAGTGCTAGGCTACTTATATCTTTAGTAATCACTGTGTCACCAAGTGCTTCAATCAGTCGTATGCCAGCCTTTGCATGTAACTGTATTTAACATCTGTAACATATGGAAGCATCTGAAACTTCCTTGTGAACTGCAACTGCATGTTTCACCTTCGCCTTTGACATGAGAGAGAGAGAGAGAGAGAGAGAGAGAGAGAGAGAGAGAGAGAGAGAGAGAGAGAGAGAGAGAGAGAGAGAGCGAGCATAATTAAACAACACTTGTGTGTGTGGTACCGAAATTCATGTTAGATTTCGGTCTGGTTACTACTGTTAATGTTTGCCCCAGTTCCATACCTATACTGACGTCTAGTATCCAACCGTCTTGCTCACTTTCTGTGTGTGACAGAGAATGACAGAATCGCATTGGGGAAAAAAAAAGCTGCTTCATTCTTTGGCGCTGTGCCACAAATTACTAATGCACTACGGTGTAGCTGTTGCCAAATCAGGGGCGGGACTTGGCAATGCTCAGAGCGGCAAAGTTAGAAAGAGCAATGGAATTAGTTTAATATCTTCATTGTTGTATGTTGTAATGGTGTGAAACTTTGCACTGTGATACATCATAGTACTGGAAAGTCACCCTCCAAATTTCAAGTCATTTGGTGGAGTTGTGCAGGTGTTCCACAGACAAATAGGAAACACTACAGATAGAGATTTGCTGAATTACAGATAGATTATAGATTAGGGATGCAACATGATATTTGAATATTTGAATATTCGTGACAAGCTCGAATATAGAATACTAATTTCGAATCCTGCATTAGTTGTATTGTGTTTCACTTGGACAGAATGTCTGATTGACTTGCATTGTACGATGGCTAACAGGGGCAAACCCACTGCATCGACAAAATGTTGCAAACACAACAAAAATGAACAACCAAAAAAAATTAAAAATTCCTGGCAAAGTTGGTGAGCGTGTACGTCTCTGTGATGGCAATGTCTGTGCCATTGGAGCACGTGTTTACAGCAGCCGGATTATTTGTGAATAGGCTGCACACACGCCTCCACTATGACCATGTGCACATGTTATTTAATTTTAAATTTTTTTTTTTATAAAAACCTGGCATAGATTCATATGTTATCTTACCTTATTTGTTCTCTATCTCTTGTTATTGTGAAACACATTGTTGCATCCCATGGCCTTGACCTTTGATCCATGTTCACTAAAATTTAATATGATCTATTTTGGAAATTGGTCCAGTAGATTTTGAGTAAAGTTGCTGATAATCAGACAAGCAAACAAACAAAATAATCCAAAACAATAGTTTTAGAGTAAATATTGGCTTATAAATATTGGTGGCTTATATTGATAATCGGCTAAGGCTGATGTTAAAAAAAAAAAAAAAAAATATGGAATGGGCCCCCAAAAAAATCCATATCGGTCAATCAGTAGTATGTGGAACCTCAACTTAAACCAGTTCAATCCTTAACTGTTACAATCTTCTGTGAAATTTTAGCACTTTACAAACGCATCTCACGGGCCAGATTGGACCCTTTGGATTGTTTTTTTTGGTTTCATACTAGTGAGCGATGGGCCGATACTGTAAATTTAAATGTATCTGAAGGAAGGTTAAACATCCAAACAAATGAAATACATTGAATTTTTTAAAACCCTGTTATAAAATACATGATATTGACTGAAAAAAAGCCACTAAATACAGAGGATGTTTTTTTTTAATAAATGGTGATTAATTACTGAAGAAAAGTTAAATATACTAGCTTTATTATCCAAATTTCATATAATTCGCGAAGTTACCATGCTCTGTGTGGCCTTCTAGGCTGGCTGTTTGTCTGTGTGTGCGTGTACATTTCCTCTGTTCGCACTCTAACATCACCAATTCTTGATGAATCGAATTGTTTGATTGATTTGATACACAAAAACTACTGGACCAATTTCTACAAAAAAGTCAGGAAAGGTGCAAAGTGGTCCAGAATAGATCCCATTAAATGTTGGTGAACGTACAGTAGGTCAAAGGTCAATGTCACAGTCATCAAAAATGTGTTTTCGCAATGATAAGAGATAGGGAAAATCAGGTCAAATGTGTGCAAGGGGGCGGGGTTTGTTTGTTCTCTCTCTCTCTCTCTCTCTCTCTCTCTCTCTCTCTCTATATATATATATATATATATATATATATATATATATATACAGTATATATATGAAATTATTTCATCCGACTGGATGCTTCTTTCTAATCTCAACCACATCTGGGAATTGTCGCCTCTGAAACTAAATTTTCAATCATTTAATCGGTGGTTGTCTAATCTGACTGAAGTCTTCCCAGGGGTCAAAACAGCTCAAATCTCTCAGTAACCCCCCCCCCCCCCATCTCAAAAGATCCTTGGATTTGATAAATGTTCACACTGTGGAACTGTGAGGATCTGTTGTGTTTTGACGTGAGCGTAACGTCGTCCCCAGTGTCTTCCACCTCTTAGTCTGGTTTGCTCTGATGTGAACAGATCTGCGCAGCGGGGGGTTCTTTTGGGGGGGGGGGCCTTATCTATACTATCTAAATTCACCAGAGAGAAGAGGCTATGTAGGTCACCGTGCTCCTTATTTTGAGCTTGCAGTCTGTTCTGTGGAGAAATCCTTTTTGAAGAAGCAAACGGGATTTGGCACCAGAAGCCAATCTTTTCAGGCACTGGTTTGGCCGTGGGATCTGCAGGATCGACGACTGCCAATGACAACACTTCCCTCTATGACAAGTTATTTTTGATTTTGAACATTTAGCTCGACTAAAATACTCGAGCATATTTTTTTCCCATTTAAAAAAGAACTTAGGAAGTGGCCATTAGCAGATGTCTTCCTGTTAGTCCTTTCTCAGTTTGGGCTGTCTCACATTCGCCCACTTGGGGCTATTTATTCCCTCATTGGCTTTTGCATGTGTTCAGCCCAGACCTTTTTAACAGTGGGGCACCTTATAATTATGGACAGGCATCATGGCACAACGACGGAACATGCAGCACATATGTGGAACAGATGCTACCATCTTCTCCATTATCAGACCAGTTGGAGCCCCAAGTAGATGAGTTACAGCAAAAAAAAATATCAATAATCTCACCGACCCCCCACGGCTGCAGATTCTGTGAACCCGAGTTAACCAACACATACACACACGATGAAACACACATTCATCATAATCCAATCTGTCTCCTTTTTTGTTTTTGCTTTAACCCTTGACAGCAATCGGTATCTGAAATACATGAGCTTTTTTTTTTTTTTTTTTACTTATTTACTTAAGTTTATTTAGATGAAAAAATATAGAACTACGGACAAAAACAGCCGTCGATTTTGCTTATGATACAGAATAGTTGTTCATAAACCTGTGCATTGGTAAAATTCAGTGAAATGATCAACGTTTAATATCACAATTCAGGATCAGAATTAGAATATGTTATTAATCCTACTGTTAAAATGTTGTTTCTTACAGCTGTTGCTTTCAAATAAAAAGGAACAGCTGTGACATTGAAATTATTAAATGAAAAACTAAGTAAATAAAACTCTGATTAATCACACATAAAAAACATATAGTGTACTCCATGCATCTATATTACAGGTACTACTAGGCAAAATTTGAATATCCTGAAAGAGTGAATTTCTGTAACTCGAATATGTGAATCAGTATATTTCAGACTTGTATTTGTTTTAATTAGCTTTGATTGTAGCTGATTAGGAAAACTCTTGCAAGCAATATCCCAATTTTATGAATTTTTGGGTTTGACGTTTTAATAAGCTATAAATCATAATCAGCAAAATTACAACAAAGAAGATATTCTGAGATATTCTGCTTTACATGTCATGAATCTATAAAATGTATCAGTTTCATCTTTTTTGTTGAAGTATCTGAGTAAAACAACTTTTATATGACATTCTAATTTTCCAAGTAGTACCTGTCTATTACATTGAGAATCACTCTTAAGTCAGAGTTACGCTCACTTCTTCATGTGTTCTGTTCTGTCCAGGTTAAAACTGGATGTTTCAGTCAATAATGAAATACATCCAGGGCTTGACATGTTGAAACTGTCAAGAATTTAGTTTTGTTATTTTTTTCTTGCTAACAAGAACATTACTGTATGTTGCTACATATTAAAACACTATTCAACAAAATTAGAACAGTATTTTGTACAATACATACTCGCCCAGCGGTCACCAGTCCTGGTCCCTGAGGGCCAGTTTCCTACATGTTTTCGATGTTCATTATCACTCTTCTGCAGAGCTGGATGATAGGCTGATCATTTGAATCAGGAGTGGTGGAAGAGGGAAGCATCTAAAACATACATGATAACAAACCCTCCAGGACCAGTTTTGATGACCCCCTTACTAGACAATATTACACTGGAGAACACAGTTAGTTTACTCTGACAGCTGTTTTTAACTAATTTTTAGGTGTGGAATCCAGAACTGATCTGAGTTTTTGTGCTATAGGATCCTAACCTGACTCATGCAGAAATGTATGGATGCTTCGCATGACTGCTCAAATCTTCCATCTGCGAAAGCACCATTAGCTTCTCTTTGTTAAGGTGGGGTTGTCAATCAGAATCATTTTCCCTGATTGGAGAAACCAGGTGCTTGTCATTTCGAATGACGTGCTTCTTCAATGAATCACATTGAAAGCAGCATGTAACGTAGATGGTTGGGAGAAGAGTCATAACATCCTTGGCACCAGTAAATTCTTTCAGAACTGTTCTGTTCATCTTTTAAAGAATCAATGTGCGATAGTTTCGACAACACTGTTGAAATTGCAAAATTGAAGCAGAGTTCAGTCTCCTCCGTGCTAGCTGTCAGGATTTTCAAAGCTACTGTCTCGAGAGTCTTCCTTACGTCATAACTGTTAAAATCACACCCAGTGATCCTGATTGGTCTGTCCACGATTTGGCCGTGGACAACTGAGTGTCTACCAGACCCTTGTGTGAAGCTCACGAAGCTGAGGGTCGGCGAAAGCCAAGCTTAAAATATGAAAAATACTGTACTAAAACGTATGTGGTTGTTTTATAAGGATTTTCAAATATTGACAAACAATGAGATATAAAAGAAACAGGCATGACTGCAATGTTTATTTAACACTATGTTTTTACAAAGGAAATGTCTACTGTGATTATACTGTTATTGTACTGGCCTATGGGGAGCTGCACACACCTCTCAATACTCTGTCTCCATGGTAACTGCACAAACAAATTTCCATATAGCTGTAGATGAGTTCAATTTTAATCAGCTGGAAAGTCTGACTACAGCTAATTTTGCTTATCTGGAGGGTAAGCTGTTGAGATAAAACTGCATGTGCTACAAAAAAATAACTGACTGCAATTTTGGAATCTGACTATTTTGGTTTTAATCAACATAAAAATATTATGTCAAGATTTTATTCAAATGGTTCCCCAGTGTTATCAATATGATAAAAAAAAGAATTATACATAAATAAGTGTACATTAAAATAATGATGTGGCTATACAGCGGAAAACATATGTGTGTTTGGGGGTGGGGGGTTATTGAGTGTTAGTGTCTCACATCCATCCAGACCCTCCACCGTGTTGACTCTGGTCACTTTCACAACCATGTAGAGTTAGACTCATCTTTTAAAGTTGTTTTTCAGCAAAAATGTGGTTTCAGCTACAGACCAGTTTTGTTTTTCTGCCACTGTGTTTTTGAACCCCCCCCCCCACATGGAACAAACATGCACAGACAGAAAATCTTCAATCCAAGCAGAGATTAACAGTTAGAATAAATGTTTACATAGTTCTTCTGAGTGGATACATGAAGCAGTTTTATTCTGATTGGATTATTACTGTGACTGTTAATAGAAATTCAGCGCAAATATCTCAAATATTAAATGCATATTCCTTACATTTCAAATCTGATTATTGTGCCTCAGTTTTTTAGTCGACTGGTGCAAAATAAAACTGAAAACTTACAGTTTGGCACAGTTTTGTCCCATTAGATTCTGTACAAAAGAGATAAAATACAAGATTAATATCAACTATAGAGACACATTTAGTGGAAATATTTGTGCAGAAATGACCAAAAACAGTCACTTGCCAGATAAAGGGTTAAAAGCAAATGTTTGATTCATGCTCATTAGCGTCGTCTCTCTGTTTTTCAGGTCACAAGCCGAGTACCGTGCTTAACGATTATGTGCTGTGTCCTGCACCGATGCTCTCCGAAGTGGGACAGTAAGTACAGAAACATTAGAATAAATACAATTAATAATTACAATATCAGATTAAAGGAAGTGTGTGTTAGAGACCCTCTAATGTCATGGCTGTGTTTGTGGTACATGATGGTCATGTGGTTGAGGATGCTGCAGGTAGGTAATGACTTCCACTGTCCATGGAGTTCACTTAATATACTATTTAAATTATGGTTTCATTTGACATTTTTTAGTAACTATACATCTTCTATAATAACTGCTTCTTTTAAAAGGAGGTAATAAAGTACAGTTTTATTGCCATTGAATAGGAGGGGAGTCAAACGGCTTCGAAACCAAATGAAAAACCAATTATTGTAGTTTTCAGATTGATCCTGAAAGGGGAAATGATGAGAAAGAATGTGAAGAAACTGACATAAAATAAATGGAATTCCACTGTTTCATAGGCATGATTAAATTATAAAGGAGCGACCAATCAAAATGTGAACTTATACGGAAGTGTAACAGCATGACTATGTTTGTTTTTTTTATTTAACTGGTAACTGCAAAAGCACTTTTTTATAATATAAGATTTTGTATTTTAATGAAGATACGATCAGAAACACAATAACACTCCGAACAAAAAAAAACATTCAACCCACCCTCCCACCCCCCTCAATAACATACAACAACAACAACAATAATAATAATAATAATAATAATAATAATAATAATAATAATAATAATAATAATAATAATAATAATAATAATAATATGTATGTATGTATACACACATTTCACTGAACATTAATATGCATAGAAACACATATATCCAGGAAAAGCACTTTTTACTGAATTAAATGAAAAAATACAATAATATCCTCACTTTTGTAAAATGTGTGTTTATCCATCTGGAACCAGTTTCATTAAATCTACTATTTAAACTTAAAATGTTGGCATTTTGACAACAGGAAAAGTGTGAAATTTTAATGATGGGTGACTTCTTGTGAATCCTGCATTTATTATTAGATCCGATCATCAACAGTTTTGTAATAGAACAGTTTTGTAATAGAGCGAAATTGATAGAAAACAAAAGAAAATAAAGCCTGCAAAACACTGACTTCAGTAGAAATTGCGTGAAAGAACAGTGCGGATAATTCCATTGCCCTTAAAATCAACTGCATTTCTTCTTGCGCTTTAGTTTCCTTTTGTGTTTACAAACACAGTTTTTTGTTTTTCAGCTTCTTAAAATGTCTTGTCTCTAAATAATCAACTCCTAAATCTATAAATCACCCGTATATGAAAAAGGATGAAGAGTTTGTTGGAGTGTAAAGATGCAGTAAACACTGTCAGAGGAGCCTGACAGAAAAAAAACACCCCATACGTACAACCCAGCGAGATTTAAGTCAAAAACAGTGCAAATATGCGTTCGCTCCGGCTGCGTCGCTATAGTTTGAGTTGAACGTCATCTCTTATAATCCCAAACCATAACAGATGATCACTAAGGCATTCTAGATGGAACAACAGATTTTAATGTCCTCGCTGACGGCAATCCAATCAAAAATGTATGATTATGAGTGGCGTCGGCTCCTGGAGGTCTTTGAGCTCTAAAACAGATTACGGATCATATGAGGAGGATGTAAGTTCCCGCAGTCTCACCTCAGATAATCCTCTCAGCTTTAGAACCCAAACTACTGTGCAGACATGTTGTAGAGGCGACAACAAAGCCCAAAGTTGAGGCTGGATTTGGGAAAAGATGTGAAGAGTGACGAGACGCACAAATGTGTCATCTTCCGATTTGTTTTGTTTGTCATTAAGTGTGTTTTCGGATGAATATTGTCAGCTCGTCGCACATGAAGTTTACTTTAAAGGGTCCGTGTGTAGTATTTCTGCTTCCAAATATTCACCCATGACGACCCAAACAGCCACTGGTGACCTAAACCATCTACTGATCTGAACTGAAACCTTGAAGTGTGATGTAAAAGTGAAGAAATGCTCGTAATGTGAGAAAAAAATGCCACCCAATATACCAATATACCATCTGCTGATCTGTTTAATACCTATTGATCCACTAATCCTATCAATACAAGTAAATAATTAGTGGAAATTGCAATTTCATGGCAAATGGAATTGTTCATGGAACAATTTATAAAAAGTTGTAAAATGACAAAATAATTGAAAAATATTAACAAAAAAAAAACAAACTTGAAATATCATAGAAAAGTGAAAAAATACTTGTAAAGTTAGAAGAAAATGAGCAACATGCTTCAAAAACAAGGAAGACATTGAACAAAAATACCTAATATATGACATAAAAGTGAACAAATACTTGTAAAGTGAGGAGAAAATGAAAGAAATATTGAAAAAGAATAGGCAAGTTCATAATTTAATGAGATCCACAACCTTGTATTTAATCTATTAAACCACACAAACCCAAACCATCGACTGATCTAAACTCATTATCTGATGATCTACTAATCTCATCAATGTATGTACATAATTGGCAAAAAATAGTTGAGCATCAATTATTCATAATGACTATTTCAGTTGTCAATTGAACTCAGCTGTAATTGAACAGAAAAATAAAAATAATTTCATAATTGAATGTTTGTGATTTAAATACAGACACATCATTAGTATTAATTCAAAGTGTTTTGTCCATTGAACTCAGCTGTAATTGAACAGAATTGAAATGGCAGCATTTCTTTGACATGAGGGAGTTTGATTATTAGAAGCAGAAATATTTACAAAATATTTTTTAGTTTCTGGTCTTTTGCGATGTTATAAAGAGCTTCTTCAGTTGGATCAGTTGATGTTTGTATTGATAAGAAAGTTATTTTAAAGGCGGAAATTTACATTTTACTTTTAGGTAATCAGCCCGGTTAGCTCCGTCAATAGAGAATGAGTCTCTTAATCTCAGGGTCGTGGGTTCGAGCCCCACATTGGGTGATAGTTTCACATTTCAATTTATGTAAAATGGAATTATTAGTAACCAGCTGTGTTAACGTGTTATCTTCAGCTGTTGAACACCAAAATGACTTCCTGTCTTTGTAGATAGTTGCATCAGGATTGCCTTCCATATCCATCTCCCAATCTTTAAATGAAGGAGCATCTCTTATATGAACGGAAAATACGTCAGCCAGCCCATATAGAAGTCAGTGTTTTAGAACATTTGTGTGAATTCAGAGGCAGGAATGAGCCCATTCCATCTGGAAACCGCAAAGTGTTTTTCCACATTCAATGTGAAAAGCAGGAAGTTGTGATGTTCAACTATCCTGTGACCTATTGACACATATGAGTCACATGCTTAGACTCTCAGGGGAGTTATTTTTCTCTCATGAATGATGGTGTATATTTTCTTGTTTCCTTCCCTTTTTTATCAAATCTTTCCTTTTGGGTAATAATCAACATAAATACAAAAACAAAAGCACAAAACAATAGAAGTACTTTATTGACCCTACAATTGGAAAATTGCAAACAACAAGACATGACAGACTGGGACGTAGACATCAACAGACAAACAAGAAAATATGTTAATAAAACAACACCTAATATCTCTTACATCACACAAAAACAAACAAAAAACATGGTTCATTGTTCAGACATGGTTCACTTAAGGACATTTCTAACCCTTAGATGAAGTCCTCTCAGTTTTATCATCCTGTTTTTAATTCAAACTTTGGAACACCAGTATGAGATTTATTCCTAAAGCCACTCTTTAAACATGATTTAAAGCCTGTTCTGCATCCATTTTGTGGAACATTTTATGCAATTACTGATCTATAAACTTCATAAACACTGGGCAACATTGAATTAATCAGTGTATTGCGGAAAAAAAAGTGTTGGAGGTGGTTTTAATTTTGATGATAAATGTCTTTTTTTTGTGTTCTGATAAACGAGTGACCCTGAAGATGTGATCATTTCATAACCATAGTAAAGTCAAGACTGTTTTAGAATAGAATAGTATAGAATAGAATAGTGTTACTCAGGTCAGTGCAACAGTATTAACAAACATCAGTGCTATAGAAATAAGAACAGACCAAAAATCATTTAGAAAAGCTAAAAATAACATAAGAAAATAGAATATGCATTTCACCATCTTACAAAGTAACATACAAATGTATTTATTTATTTATCCTTTATTTAAACCAGGTTTGTCCTATTGAGATCGATAGTCTCTTTTTCAAAGGAGACCTGCCCAAGAATGACAGCAATACATAGTTTCAAGAACAGAGGGAAGTAGAATAAAAGATAAAACTAGACAAAATATGAATAAAGGCAAGTTTACAGCATTAACTGTAAGCAAATATATGAACAATATTGACAATATTAAAAATAGTATTAATGAAACAGTATCTATCTGTGAAAAGTATTAACTATGGAAGGGGATTATCATCATGGGGGAAATAAATAAATAAATTATGGTCCAATATTTGTTGTTACTTTATTGTTTATTATCATTCTTAGAGAAAAATCTGAATTCATTTTTGCCTCGGAATTCTGAATTTCACCTCAGAACAACAATAAAACAGAGCAACAATAAATCTATCTATCTATCTATCTATCTATCTATCTATCTATCTATCTATCTATCTATCTATCTATCTATCTATCTATCTATCTATCTATCTATCTATCTATCTATCTATCTATCTATCTATCTATCTATCTATCTATCTATCTATCTATCTATCTATCTATCTATCTGTCTGTCTGTCTGTCTGTCTGTCTGTCTGTCTGTCTGTCTGTCTGTCTGTCTGTCTGTCTATCTATCTATCTATCTATCTATCTATCTATCTATCTATCTATCTGTACGTCCGTACGTCCATCTGTCCTTTTTCACTTCCTGACATTGTCCTTCATATTTTTTTCCACTTTCAGAACCAGAACACATTCAGACAAAGCAGAAAGGTTAAAATCATCTGGTTTTCCTTTTCAAATGAAACATAAAACATGTGTAACCGTATCTTTGATCCACACTTCCAAACGTATGTAGGGCTGAACAGATCAATGTCTTCCTCATAAGCTCTAACAGATCTCATACACGTGTAAAGCGGAGGCCGACAGCGGCAGCGGTGGCGCCGGCTTCACCCTGATAGGACCTCAGTCGGCGCTGATGCAAACGTGCTCGCCATTTTCAAAAGGCCTGCTTAATTAACTCTTGGCTGCCGATGCTGACCCATTAAGTAGTTAGCTGGTACGGGCGGTGAGTAAACACATCTGCTGGAGGGTTTTAAAAGGATGTGTGACAGATGCAGCCGTTCCCTTTTCCACGCTCCCCATTTAAATAATTCACCATGCTCTGACGATCCCTGCACCCCGGACCACCTGCATGGAACGCCGGAGCCTGGAAACTTCCGTCTCCGTCCATCTGTCTGCTTCTGCTCCATCACCGCTACCGGCGCTCAGGGCTTCGCGTTAACATGACTCTACTCAGCCGGAGAAGAATTGACTTTTCACCACACAGTCCTTCTCCATCTTCTTCCCTGTGTTTTTGTTCCACATGAGGCCTTTCCTCTTGACGCACATGGCTCATTTTTCCGTCTTTGACATATATTTTCAGATACAGTTTGATATGTAGTTTAATGCTAGTAGTTTGATGCTGAAATGGCAGCGTTTCTTCTACACACATGAGTTTGATTATTTTAGTTTGAATTGGGAACATGTCCAAAACATTTTGATTTTTGGTCTTTTTCTAAATACTGGGAAAAGCTTCTGGAGTTGCTTTGGTGGATATTTAAGTTGAAGAGAAGTCACCAATAAATTTTTATTATTTTATTATGTAATCAAGCCTGGTTGGCTTAGTTGGTACAGCATGAGTCTTACACTCAGCAGGTCTTTGTGCATAATTTAGATTTTTCGGGGGGCGTGATTATGATTATTTTGTGATTATTTTGTGTTTGTTCATATTACATATAAAAATGAAGACATCTCGTCTCAATGCAGAATTATAAGGTGTGTGATATTTCGTTGGTGTAAATGATGGATAATCGCGACCTGGCTGTTCAGACTGATGGTGGATTGCAAAATGTCAAAGTCTGTTTAGGACCAGATGTTAAAGTGGCCTGGGTCGAATTTGAAATAAATAGATAAATAAAAAGGGATTTGTGCTGTTCAAACTGTCTTTAACAGATCAGATACAGGTCACATATGGGGTAAAAATTTTGGACCAAATTTACCTGAATTTGTCTGAACGAAGCCAAAATATGAAGGTCATAGGTTCAACCACAACCTTCTATGAAACTAAATAATGAACACAGTCACAACTATATGGATAAATGTGTGATAATGATGGAGGAAGAATAGAGAGGAGGTGAGATAGGGGACGGAGGGGGAGCAGAGAGGAGGAGGAGAGAGGTCGGAGAGGAGGAAGAACAGTGATGAGGAGAAGCAGACAGGAGGTGAGTTCATAGGAGGAGGAGGACCAGGGAGGAGGGGAAAGAAGGTCCTAAAGGAAGAAGAGCAGAGAGGAGGAGAAGCAGAGAACTTCAAATAGGAGGAGGATGAGGAAGAGAAGGAGGGGGAGCAGAGAGAAGGAGAGAAGAGGTCCAACAGGAGGAAGACCAGAGAGGATGAGAAGCAGAAAGGAGATCAGATAGGAGAAGGAGGAGCAGAGAGAAGGAGGGGAGAGGAGGTCCGTCAGGAGAAAAAGCAGACAGCAGAAGGAGCAGAAAAAGTGTCGTACAGCAGAAGGAGTAGAGAGGAGGTCAGGCAGAGAGGATAGACAGGAGCAGGGTAAGAAAGGAGGAGATCAGATAGGAGGAGGAGGAGGGAGGAGGAGGTCCAACAGGAGGAGGGGCAGAGAGGAACAGCAGGACCACAGCAGCAGGTCCAGAATTGTTCCAGGGAAAATCAGTGAGGGCATGAAACACAGAGACTCCAGGGAAGCAGCAGAGTGGGTCCCTTGGATTTCTGGGATGTGAATCCAGAGTGGAAGGAGGAAGAGTGTGTGTGTGTGTGTGTGTGTGTGTGTGTGGGAATGGCAGCGTCCTCAGTTGATCGTGGATGGTATAGGAGCAGGAGTAGGAGCAGTGGAGGCATCATCTGTGCTGACAGCTGCAGCATCAGGCTGGAAACACGGGCATCTGCCGACGCCCTTCCTTCACTCCCTCCCCCTCCTTCCCCCCTCCCCCTCCATGTATCCCCATTAGGAGGCCCAGCATGCCCTGCTGGGATGCCCGTTGAGAGGTTAAGTGGCTGCTCTCTTGCAGCAGCGTGTCCTCACCTAGTGTTTTCACAAAAACGGTGGAGGACAAAAAATAACTGAGGGGAGAGTCGACACCTGCGCTACAAAGCAGGTACTGTAGCTAATGCTAATGCCAGTCAATAATTAAACAGGCCATCCCAGAGCTGCTGCTTGCACTCCATCTGCTCCAGCGGGGGTATGTAGATGTTTATGATGGAAACGTCCTGTTGTTTGATTGTTGTGGCACAGACCTGCTGGGTGTGCACTGAACTGAAGCCATGTGCTAAAGCTGTGATTGAAAGATGCCAGGAAACACTCACATATGTACTCACGAGGTTGAATTAAACCTGTAAAATGCACCAACACTGATGCTAAGTCTAGAATTTACCCCCACCTTTTCACAGTTTTAAAGGACATACATTTCAGTAAAGATACAAAGCCTAAAGTAAATCTGAAAATAAAAAAAATAATAATAATTTTCCCCCTTTTTGTCATGAGTTGACCTGGTGATGTGTTTTAGAAATATTAAGCCTTGTTTTGTACTGTTCTACAGTAGGTAGTTGCTGTTTTCTGTAAATTGCTTTAAATGAATTGAATCTACATCCAGATGCTTATCCCTTTATTGGGCAAGTGACTATTTTTGGTAATTTCTTCAAATATTAAACATAAGGCCAATCCTAATGCCTCAGTGACGTCCAGAGGCAGCATTATACAGGAGTTGCTTTTCCATTGGATATACAGTATGTGCAAAACTTCACTGACATTTACTAAATGTTGAAAAAACGTGCGTAATCTCGGTTTTTCCATTAAATCACAAATGCAATGATTTATTTTTATTAATGACACGAGAAGTCATTTCATAAACATAGTGAGGGATGTAAATATGATTTTGTTTCAGATATATCCATTAATATGATTATTATGATTACATATTATCCCAGTATCCCATGCAAAATAAAACAAAAAGATTGTTTCATGTTTCTTTTAAACCTCTTCTTCTTCACTTGTAATTTCGGTCAATATCCATCTTTTTAATTCACCTGACTGTAGTTCTGAAAAAAGTTCTTTGCAATGCAGTTTTACATAATATACAATTTGTGCTCCACCTGAAAAACAGTGCAAAAACCTTTAATCAAAAGTGAGGGTTTTGACGAAATTGTCGATTTCCATTAGGTATATTTTACACACACACACACACACACACACAAATATATATCGAGGTAGGTATAGTAGGTAGATAAATAGATATGAAGCAAAATGTCAGGAAGTGAAAAAGGACAGTTTCCTGTGTAAAAGAAATTGAATCAACCACGTATGTCCACCAAATGTATCTAATAATTATATTTATCTATCTATCTATCTATCTATCTATCTATCTATCTATCTATCTATCTATCTATCTATCTATCTATCTATCTATCTATCTATCTATCTATCTATCTATCTATCTATCTATCTATCTATCTATCTATCTATCTATCTATCTATCTATCTAGTTAGTTAGTTAGTTAGTTAGTTAGTTAGTTAGTTAGTTCGCTCTTTCTAAAGCTACACTTGCTGGAACTTTTCCCCCGATCCTCAGGCTTCGTGATCCGAGTGGAGTTCTTCCCCGTCTTTCGTGGTAACCGCTGCCACTCAGACCCACGCAGAGTGATGACTCCTGGATGCCGAGTGACAGGCCTCGCATATGCTCTGCTGTGAATTATTCAACCTCCTCAATTTTCACGTCTTTAAGGGAACTTTGAAAGCCATTAGCGTGCACATTGTCAGCCGGTCCAGCTGCACGGCATCACCAAAGCTTAGTGTCACGCCGGGCCTACTTTCTGACAGATTACTGTGAGCCCAGGGACAAAGTTTTTTTTCCAACGTGATCAGCGGCGGTAAGAAGCCTTCTGCCATTCAACTGGTGTCCCTTTGGAGTCTGTGTTGCTTTCCACCCCAATTTTGACTGATCCTCTCAGCCCTGTGACAATCTGTCTGCTCATCTCTCATTTATTTAAACATTACCGCCGACCCACCAAGCAGCTGCAGCTCTCTCCTCAGTGTCACTCAGGAAAAGTTCAATGACAGCCACTGCACTTTTTAATTATTCATCCACTGCCTTGTTATTCTTTTTTATATGCTTTATTACTTCACTTGTTTACACTGCCGCTGATTACTACAGTTTCGCAAAAAAAACCAACATTCAAATACCCCATTTATATATAGGTTTTTTATTAGTGATCGACCAATATGGATTTTTTGGGGGGGACAATAAAGATTTTTTTTAAAGTCACCTTTAGGTAATGACCAAAGCAGGAGCTGATATTGATTTTTTTCTGTACAGAATGACAACAAATGTCAGATAAATCTTCATTTTTGATTATTTTTTACGAGGAAACATTTATTGAACTAAAAATAATATTAAACTACTGGTAAAAAGAAGCCAAACTCAAAGTGCTAGACACTAACTCAATAACTTGCACTTGTTTTTTTATAGTTGAACTTTTCCTGTAAATTATTGTACATTTTAAATGTATGTTGTATTTATTCTGTCTATTTGCAAGGACTCTCTTTGAAAAGAGGCTCTCTATGTCAATGGGATCTTTTTTCCTTCTTAACCTTCTCAGACCCTGTGTCCTCATACAGGGACAAGACTTTCACAGCTTTATTGAAATAAATAAATAAATGTTGTCCACTTCAAAGTACATTACGTAAAATTTAAAAAATACATCTGAAAAAACATGCAATGTACTGCTTCCGAAAAATGCAATTATTTAACATGAAAAAAAGTCAAAACTTGTGCTTTCCTGGGCCTGAAGAGTAAAGGTTCAATAAAACAAAAAAATAAATTAAAAAGGAAGGTAAGCTAGAATAGGTGACATTATTACTTCAGATAATAAAACCTACATTCAAATAAAAACAAAAAGTTTTCATTCACTTAATTCTCCACGTGAGGTCTTTGTAAAATATACATCCAGGTGAGGTAGAACAGGTAACAATATCTCCAAGAACATGGGTGGACTGAATTTCGCTTGTCTGTAGGTCATAGCATGGGAAAAAGATCATATCAGGCAACACAACAGGCTGATACAGATATAAGGGAAAAAAAATATTGATCCAATATTTTGGCTGGCTGGAAAATCAGTTTATTATTACTGCAGTGTACGTCCTTACTCACAGCACACCTAAAAAGTGACATGTTCATGAAGATTTCTTTGTAAACATATTAAATTAACATAAATGAAACAATTATTGGAATTCAGTTTTCTTGTTCTACCTTAAACTATGTAAAGTATTTAAATTGATTCCAACAAAACATTTTCTCAATGCCAGATAGTAGGGGTGTGGATTGGCAAAAATCTAGTGAAACGATACAAATTACAATACTTAGATTGTGATATAATATATCAAAATATAAAATGATCCCTTATTTTTTTTAAATAATTATTGCCCAGAAGAATTGAATTACACCAGAAATATGCACATATACTAAATAAATTTTTATTTAAAGGTGTAATTCTGCTGAAAACCACTTTTCCACGCTCCTTTTGGAATCTGATGGGTCACCCTGTGTTACCAACACATGCTGCTTTGAAAGTGGTTTGTCACCTCCACTGGCTGTATTTCCCATTCATAGAAAACAACACAGAGAAATGAGCAACTCAGAAAACGCCTGTCCACATTACATCAAGTAGACATTGGCGCCACCCATGTGTGGTTACGTCCGTCCCCCGTTGCAGCGAATCTGAAGTAGCATTAGCATTAGCATCTACAAGAGAAGACGATGCCACAGTTGATGAACAAAGTTGACAAAAGTGGTGAAGCAGTTCATGTGCTCTCTGTGGACATTTTTTTCCTTGCACGTTTTCAAAACAACCGATGGCACGAAACCTAGCTGGATGCTACTCTTGGATGGTAAACATACACAGAGAGTGAGAGTGTTCCTTCATGCATTAATTCTCTGAGCCAATCATTGACACCTCATCACCGTGTTGTGGAGATGTATGCAGAAGTAGAGGTAAACTCTGTTGTTCAACCTCAAGTCATTTTTCTATCCCCCCAAAATAGCTGGAAACAAAGCAACCCAGACGTTTTTTTTGAAATAGAACCAACACAGAATACATTCAATAACAATGGAGAGCATAACAATAATAATGAAATAACCATGGAATGACTCCTTTAACAAAAACCAGATCTAATGTTTTTTCCACAAAATTTTCCTTTTTAAAAATGTAATACTTAGATCATGTTTTACAGACAGATTAAGATCCTTCTTAAATATTCATGCTCAGTTAGTTTAACATTGTGCCAAAAAAAAGAATTAACATCTGCCTGCCAGACATAAAAAATACTTTAGGACACTTCAAATAACAAATATTTAATAAAACAGTGTTAACACTGGGAACACTATTTTTTTTACTTGGTTCTGACAGCTGTTTTTATCTAATTTTTGGGTTTCGAAGCCAAAACTGATCTCATTTTTTTTCCTAACACATCAAGTTTTCGAACTATATGACCCTCGTTTTTTTAAAAATACTGTATAGTAAAAATACTGTATTTAACAGGTGTGTGGTTGTTTTATAAGGATTTTCAAATATTGACATACAATGAAATATGAAAGAAACATTCATGACTGCAATGTTTATTTAACTCTATTATGTTATGCCTACTGTAATTCTACTGTAATTGTACTGACCTATTGGGACCTCCAAACGTCTCTCACCACACTGTCTCCATGGTAACTGCATTAACACGTTTCCATGTTAGATGTAGGTGAGTCCAATCAGTGTCAGCTAGGAAGTCTTGCTATGGCTAATCCGTGAAATTTTGCTGATCTGGAGGGTAAGCTGTGGAGAAAAAACTTGATTTTGTTCTACAAAAAAAAAGCTGACTACAATTTTGCAATCAGCATGACTATTTTAGTTTTAATCAGCATAAAATGTCACTATATAGCAGAGTTGGGCAATCCCAGCTTCATCAAGTCAAAGTCATGCCATGTATTGGTTCCAATGTGTTGACTGAACGCAGGTGATTTCACTAATTATCCCATTTACCTGGATGATGCATTGTCCTCATTAAATGGGCTAGTTCAGTCAACACATTGGAACCAATACATGACAGGACTTTGACTCTATGACCCTGGGATTACCCACCTCTGTTATACACTGTACTGTACTGTACTGTACTATTCTATATGTACTGTACTATATTGTACTTAACTGTACTGTACTATTCTATATTGTACTGTACTGTACTATATGGTAATTGTCTATACTGTACTATATTGTACTGTACTATAGTATACTGTACTATACTGTACTGTACTATACTGCACTGCACTGTACTGTACTGTACTGTACTGTACTGCACTGTACTATACTATACTATACTATACTATACTATACTATACTATACTACACTGTACTGTACTATACTACACTACACTATACTATACTATACTATACTATACTATACTATACTATACTATACTATACTATACTATACTATACTACACTGTACTGTACTGTACTGTACTATACTATACTATACTGTACTGTACTATACTATACTATACTATACTATACTATACTATACTATACTATACTGTACTGTACTATACTATACTATACTATACTATACTATACTATACTATACTATACTATACTATACTATACTACACTGTACGGTACTGTACTATACTATACTATACTATACTATACTATACTATACTATACTATACTATACTACACTACACTGTACGGTACTGTACTATACTATACTATACTGTACTGTACTATACTATACTATACTATACTATACTATACTATACTATACTACACTACACTGTACGGTACTGTACTATACTATACTATACTATACTATACTATACTGTAGGGCAGTGTAGTTTGGGTTAAAATGCTGATGCTTGTCTTGTCAGTGGACATTGTTACGTTGTTACGTTGCAGTGAACTTTAATACAAGTTGCTCATTGCTGGACAGACGTGTGTCTGTGTTCTTCCGTTGACAATGTGATGACGTCATCACGACTTGTTAACTCAACATCGGCTTTATCGATGGATAAGGCAGTAAACATATTTGAAAAACAAAGGCCTACTTTACTGTACTGTACTATACTATACTATACTATACTATACTATACTATACTATACTATACTATACTATACTATACTATACTATACTATAAAGAAAAGGAAGCAAAAATGTATCTCTGCTTTATATACATATGAATAAATACCTAAGAATATCAATACAGTACTGTGAAATTAAATATCACAATATATTGCGGAACTGATGTCTTCTTATGCTCCTACCAGGTTGGAGGGACTCAGTGGAATAGGTGTTTGTACAGAGTTTTGGATAAATAATTTTCTGCTCGCTAGAAGGGACACCTTGAAATGAAGAAGAAAGGTACCGAGTCGACAATGTCATTAAAAGCTAAAAAAAAAAGAAAAGAAAAGTCCCGGTATTACAAAGCTCAGAGTACATGAGACTCATATAATCAGCACTAATTCATAGTACATTAAAACAGAGGGTCACTTTAATAGATGTAATCACCAGTTACCAATCATTGTTTTGGTCATATTCCTGGAAATAAAAGGGTGAAAAAGGGAAGAGGACCCATGACTTATGGCTCTGTGCTGGAGCAGATTCTGCCTACTCAACAGTAACTCTGTAAATTAGCTCTCAGACTCTGTGTGAGGAGGAGAAAAAAAAAGAGGCCTCGTCGACTATGGTTGGGTTGCGGTGCGTTAAGGATGTCCGGCGACGCGTTCGTCAGCGTAACTCGCTTGGGAGCGTTCCTCCTTCACACCTCCAGCTTGATTAACAACCTGCCCACCATTATCGCGGATTGAGGGTGTCAGCTAAATTAGCCTCTCCCCTCACCCATTCAGCAGCAGCACCTAGTTAACATGCACAGACCTGGAACGGCGTCACAAGGCTGACGAGGCGCACCGCCGCTTTGGACTCCTAACACCCACACAAAGGCACGCTGGATCAGTCACGGCTCCCACTCTGGCCATTGTGTCTTTAAAGGAGTCATATTTAGCTTTTATTTTCTTTTTTTAATAGGCATGTTCAAACATTTACCTGTAGTTTACACACACTGCAATTTTTTAAAATTTTTTCTCATTTACAATAGAATAGAATAGAATAGACATTTATTCGTCATTTGTGCAGGACACATTTGAACATTTGTGCAGTTGCTCCCAGAATCAAATCACATAAAAACAAGAACAGAAGACAAATGTAGAACTATGTATCAGCTAAAAACCTATACACACCTGTAAAATAAATATATGTATATAAAAGTGCATAAAACTTCTATAAGAACCCCACAAGAACCCAGGAGACAATAAATACAATAATAAACTAGAAAAACACTCTGTGAGTGCAGACCTCCGCCAAAGTAGATCCATTGTCTATAAATCACGTCTTATATGTCACGACACTGGAAAAAAAATCTAAATCTAACCAAGTATATTTTTCTCATTTCTGGTCTAAATATCTCATCACTTCACTATCACTTAAAATCAGACAGAATAACCTAAACATAAACTTTATGGTCAGATATAAGAACTGATTTGTAGATAATAGATCTGGACTAATATGGTTGAAGAAATCTTACCAAGATCATTTTCACTTAGACTTGAGCTGCATAAAGTCATCCAACAGCAATGGAGAAGAGCTAAGACACATGGAGCTGCCAGGCTAAGGTTATTTCACCAAATATTGATTGATGAACCTCTACCAAGTTACAACATTAGCGTTATTTTGTCTAGAAATCAGTATAAAGTGGTTTTCTTTGTATTATTTTCACCATATGTTCTACAAATACATGCTCTAAATAATAAGGTTTTAATTTATAATTTGGGATTAATGTTGTTGGTAGTTTAGACAATAAAACAACAGTGTTCATGTTACTCTAACACATACATAGAAATGGTAAAATTAAAGAAAGTGATCTGGCAGAACCTTAGAAACCTACTGGTGTGTGTGAATGGGTGAATGTGAGGCTAATGCAAAGCATTTTGAGCACCATGAAGGTGGAAACATGCTGTAAGTGCAGTCCATTTACCATTTAAAACTTAAATGATGTTTTACAGATCAGTTTAAGATCCTGCTCAAATGTTCATATTGTACTAGTTCATAACGAACATCATGACATTATTTTGGTTTAGTCCCACCAAAGGAACTAACATCTGCCTCTCAGACAATAAAAAGTACTTTTAGGACACTTCAAATAACCATTATTTAATAAAACTGTGTTAAATGACAATGAATGGATGATTCTCAGGAAACATGAAACTATTGTAGTAATCAGAATGAGAATGAGAGTGCATTGCAGTGATGCGATGACTCAGCACAATAATGCTAACTGTAGCATTAGCTATTATGACCTAACTAAATATGTCACATTCTGAAAAATAATACCCTTTTACCAAATACATTTTAAATAACAGAAAAAACATGTTCATCATACAATACTGATTAATTTGGTTAATGAGAATCAGTCTTGTCATGTTCATGTAGTTATGAGACAAATTATACAATTTTACAGGAGCATAAAATAAAGGTGACTCAACTTGTAGCCATCTTGGATCTTCTGTCTTCTGTCTTGTCTTTAGATGCATTGTGGGTAGTTTCAGCTCAAATTCAGATTCCTGTAGCTTTTTAATATATTGTGGTCATGAGAATAATGACTCATCCACATGATTATTGTATGTATGTATGTATGTATGTATATATATATATATATATATATATATATATATGTCATGACCTCCGCTCCGGTGACCTTTCCCCCAGTGCTCATCCACACTCACCTGGTCCCGCACTGCGCAGCTGCAAGCCGTTCCTCATCTGTGGCTATAAACGCAGTAAGGCTTGCAGTTGCCAGTGCGGGACCATTCAGTTTTTGTCACCTCCATGACCCGGACATCTTCTGCCATCTCCTCAATCACCATAACCCGGACATTCATCATCACCACGGACTCTGACCGTTTGCTCCCAGGTTTTGTCTGTCTTGTCTTCATGTTTCTCAGTTTTGTTATTAAATTATGTTTCCCTTCAGTACTGTGCAATGGAGTCATCCTTTCACCTCACCCTGATCCGTGACAATATATATATATATATATATATATATATATATATATATATGTATGTATATATATATATATATGTATGTATATATATATATATATATATGTATGTATATATATATATATATATATATATATGTATGTATATATATATATATATATATATATATATATATATATATATATATATATATATATATATATATATATATATATATATATATATATATATATATATATATATATATATATATATATATATATATATATATATATATATATATATATATATATATATATATATATATATATATGTATGTATGTATGTATGTATTTATTTCATATGCTTTATGCTAGTTCAAAGAGCAGAAATTTTGTTCGGGCCACATTTCTGTAATGAGAATTTGCCCAGAAAATATATAAGAAGTGGAAAATAAAAAAAAGAATGTTTTAAAATGACCTAGTGTGAAAGAAAAAACAAATTTTCCACTACAGTAAAATAATACTATATATAGGGTTTAGTTCATATTTAAACAGTAAAACCTCAGGATCATTGTTTTTTTTTAATTTCATGAGAATCATTATCCATATAATACATAAACAACAGAGAAAATTAAGAAAAACAAAAACCTCCGCCATATATGCATTTGAATAAATCCCTAAAAACACATATATAATACTTGTCAATATCAATACAGTATCACAGAATAAAATATCACGGCGTACTGCAGAAGCACCCCTATTTTCTAGTAACATCTTATTTTCACTATCAACATTTAAATAAATAATATGAAGTAAATCCTGTAAAAACATGGAACAAATGGTGTCCGTAGGCAACAAGTTCAGTGTCAAAGTGCACATGCTTCTTAAGACACGTGAAGTGTTTCTTTTTTAAAATATTTAGCGCTGGTAAATAAGAAAAGGTGCAAAGGAGTCACTTCAGAATATTTAAAACACAGTGCATAGTAATGGACACACGGTCTGGTCGCTCATCTGTTCTGAACCACAGGGGGATCGGCGGCCCTAGGCACCGCCTCAGGCCAAATCCACAGCAAAGACAGCCGCCTGGTTATTATTCCACAGCAGCCGTCGTCATGGCGCCCTCGCATGCACGCCGCCGCATCCTCACAGCTGGCCCCTCGCTGCCCACTTCTGCCTGTCCGTCCGTCTTTCCTTCTTTTTCTTTTTTTCTTTTTTTTCGTTGTTGGAGGATTGGAGGCGTTTCAGCCGTTCCATATCCTGAATTCTCATTAAAGCCGCAGTAATTGGATCGGGCGTAATAGACATATGGAAATTGCGGTGCCGTTCATCATTAGGGTTTTAATTGTGCCCATTTTGGCCTTTTCATTTCCTTCTAAATAAGTCATAGGAGTTCACCAGCCTTGTTACTGCGGCTCCGGATACTTCCTCCTTTCACTCCATTCATAATGAGACAGGATTTCCTCCAATTTAGTTTGTACCCCTTGTGCTTTTTCGTTCTTTTCCTTGTCTTTTTCTTCTTTGTGACATTGTACCAATTAGTTTTTCGTAGGAAATAACAGACAAATGATTATTATCAGTTTTATTCTGTGAACATTGTAAAATTATAGTGGTATTTTGGCTGTAAATCCAAAAAAATACCAGAAATTAAACCCTAAAACAATACTATTTACTAAAACAGCTTTAAATAAACAATAAATATCAGTGTAAAAACTTTTTATGCACTCTCTAATATCTCATCTATTTTTCTCAAATCTCAAACATCTCAGCTCTGTGAGTGCATCCTGCTTTGCAAATATTGGGAAATCATGTGTAAATCATTGACAGTTGTATTTTTTTAGCACTTGTTACCATGACAATACAGACATTCTAGTCTATTTTATTGTAAAAATGTAGAAAAATTATCCGTTGACAGCATTTTTATGTCTAGTTTTTGTAGAACATTGCAAAATTCTATTCTTTTTGGCTGTAAATAATAAAACAGCAGGAAATAAACCTTAAGACAATAATATTCAAATATACAATAAATGTTATACACTCTCTAATTATATAAGTCATCTATTTTTCTCAAATCTCAAACATCTCAGCTCTATTAATCCCTGATGCTTTGTAAATATTGAGTAGTCATGCGTAAATCATTGACAGTTGTATTGTTTTAGCACTTGTTACAATGATAATAAATATATTCTAGTCTATTATACTGCAAAAACTTTTAAGTATTATCAGTTAAATGTATTTTTATGCTTAGTTTTTTGTTGTTGCAAAGTTATAGTGGGTTTTTTTGGCTCTAAATAAAAAAGCAGCAGGAAAGAAACCCTAAAACAATAACATTTGATTTATTATTGTTTATTCATTAGTCATAGAGATCTTGTGACACGAGATCTCGTGAGATGTAGTTTGGTGAGATTCATCGTCACCTTAAAATTCTGTCTCGCGACATTTGTTATCCAGCAAACAACCTGAAGTCTGCCGGACGTCGGAAAATACTGATATTACCTGGGTGCGATTTGCTGGATAATACCCCCCACCCACACTCTGGTTTTGGACATTGGGTTCGTTATGGTCCACAAATTTTACTGCCCACATGCTTCCAGGCCCCGCGGGGTCAGGATCCCACCTTAGCCGGCGCCAGGCACTGTGGGGTTTCAGGGAGACCCTCTTAGACTCCTGTGTTTTCAAGAAGGGTCGGCTGGGTTGCCGACAACATAGATGACCCCTGGCATCTGTTATACGTGGGCCGGTCCATGTCCTGGTGATGTGGTTGGCCTGCCGGGGGAGAAGACCCAGTGAGTCCAGGAAGTGGTGAAGTCTAGGTGGAGGGTTCTGTGAAGCCTGGAGCTGGTCAAGAAAATGCACCTGGCAGGGGTGCATTTGCTTATTGGGACCTCAACAAATTCGTTCTTCAACTTCCACAGCCAAGCGCCAAATTTGATTTTGAAAAAAGGAGAAATATATTATTTTATTTATTTCATTTTAAGCTTTATAACATTTTATTTTAGTTTTAATTTGTAGAGGAAGAAGTGACACGTCAGTGACATACTTGGTCAGACTATTTTCAGTCTGTATTAACAGAGAAGAACCTTTTGTTTTGCACATATTGTCTGCACTTGAAAAAAGGAGAGATATATAATTTTATTTAGTTCATTTTAAGTTTTATAACATTTTAATTTAGCTGTAATTTGTAGAGGAGAGTTAAAAGTTAATGGTTACAGAGTTATAAAATCCATGTGCAACTCAATTAAATAAAAGTCTGTTGTCCATTCATATCATTTGTAATTTAGTTTTCTTAAAATATTGTCTCATCCCGATCTCATGAACCCAATCTCGTGTTTCGTCTCGTAAGATGAATGTGCCAAATATTAAATAAAATTACGCATAATCTCTGTCTCTATTGTCTAGTATTCTCATCCAATCCAAAAAACATCTTCAAAACAAACACAGTTTGTGTTTGTCTGACTCTGATTATTCTGTTGTTGTTTTTTTCATCTTCACAGGAAAATGGACGTCCTGATCAGCTTAAACAATGGGAAGTCATTCATCTCCAGTGCCTACACCATCTCTGCAACCACATGTGTGAGTCTGGTTCCTGCAGTTTCACATCTGACCCCAGTAAAAATACAACACACACTCTGCGGGAGTGGACGGACGGACAGACAGAGCTCCCACAGCTCCTGTATTTATACACACAGCTGATTTCAGGAGTTCAGCTCCTGTTGCACATGTGTTCACACTTCTGCTTCTTCTTCTACTTGTTTTTCTTCTGCTTCTTCAGGCAATCTTTTTCATCTTTTCCTTCTTTACCTTCCTCATCTTCTTCATCACCTCTTCTTTTTCTTCAAGCTTCAGGCTTCTTCTGTTTCTTCTTCTACTTCTTGTTATTCTGCTTCTTCAGGCTTCATCTCTTCCTTCTTTATCTACTTCGACTTCATCATCATTTTCATCTTTTTTTCTTCTTCATCTTCTCCATGTTCATCTTCTTCATCTTTCTCTTCACCTTTTTCTTTGTCAATTTCTTGCCAGTTTTCTTCAGTTTTTATTCATCTTCTACTAATGTTGCTGCTTATATTTTGGTCTTTATTCCTTTTCACACTCATGTTTATCTGTTTTCATGCCTATTTTTATCTATCTATCTATCTATCTATCTATCTATCTATCTATCTATCTATCTATCTATCTATCTATCTATCTATCTATCTATCTATCTATCTATCTATCTATCTATCTATCTATCTATCTATCTATCTATCTATCTATCTATCTATCTATCTATCTATCTATCTATCTATCTATCTATCTACATACAGAATGCTACATAAAGTGAAGTAAAATGAGCCTTTCTTCGTCAGCCTTAACCTCTTCTTTTTTTACTCGTTTACTCATCGTCTGCACTTGTTTTCTCACTTCACACTATTTCTGTCAGGTCACATGTCAGTGTTAAATTAGTAGAAAATCTACTGATATGACTCTGTTTGTGGTCTGTGTTTTGTGCTTTTGTATTTTAGTCTTTTTTTTAATAGATATTTTAAAGACACTAGACTTATCCCACCTAAACCAAAATAGCTGTTGGTCCTCAGTGGATTTCTTTAACAAGTTTCGTCTTTAAGCTTTTTGGATGTCATGCATTTTTTTTAACTGCTCCAGCATAATCAACGTTTTAGACACACATATGGTATGAATCCCGGTCCAAAATTATGTGAAATTGCAGATTTTTTTTGGTAGAAAATGCAACATTGTATTTTGTAAAAGCTGGAAACTGCACCTAAGCTTGGACACGACTAAACATTCTATTCATTCATTTGTCAATTTATTGAAATCGCAACAAAGGAAACTTAAATTTTTAATAGTGAAGATACATATGAGGTAAAATTACATAAATACAGGCAAAATATAAGACAAGACACTAAAATACAAATGTCAGAAAGACAGTCACCATAGCTGTACACAGTAAATTTTGCAGTGTTAAATCAACACTTAGAGAGTTTATTTAACTTCTTCTAGAGTGTATTTGGTCCCATTGTCTCCAAATTAACACTGCAAAATCTACAGTGTATGGTGCTAAAATATGCTATAGATATGAGAAAAAATTACTTTAGTCAACATGAAAAATAACAAGTCGAATACAACCTTGAACATGTCTAATATTAATAAGAAATGATGAGATTCTGAGTCAAAAACCCAAATATGTTCAACTCAATGTCATAAACTAAATGTTTGTCATTCAGAAAATGTAAGGGTTTTACTGGGGGTTTTTTTACGGTTTGTGTTTTGAATGTTTTGATTATATTGTTTTTAAATGTTTTTATAATTTTTTTTAATTTATTTTTTACTGTCTTACCATACTATTTATTGTATTTACAGTATATGTTTGTACAGTATTTTGGGCAGATAGTGTTATTTAAATGTACTATATGAAGGTAGATTATCTTTTTTTATTATTCAGTTTATAAAACTTTAACAACCCCCCCTTCAATTAAAAACAAAACCTTTCAAAGAAATATAGCATTTGAATATATATATACCCCTGAATTATTCAATCAAAAAAAAAGAAAAGAACTTCAAGAATACAAAAACAAAAACAAAAAAATATCAAAGAAAATGTATTTAATGCAAATATAGTTGAGATCCCAAAAATATATTTGAAGGTTTTTTGGATTGAAAATATTTTTTTTTATTGATTTAAAAATTTGTTTTGTTTGGGTTTGTGTTATATATGTCTTTACTTTTCAATCACCAAAAAATATCTCCTCCAAAACAACCAACAACACATTTTCAGTTAAAAAGTGCTTCACTTTGACCCAAAAATTTCTATAACTTTTTTTTTTTTTTACTTCATTTCTTCATTTAAACCCTTTTTTCTATTTTTGATTGACATGTTATTTTTGGCTTGAAAATATATTTTGTGTGAAGCAATTTTCTTGATTGAATAATAAAGAATCAAATGTATAGAATTGACCTGAGCCTTTCCCTCTTGTTGCAGTCAGACGGTCTGGTGGTGGCCATCGTCTTCCTGGTTCTGTTCATCCTGGTGGCTCTGGCCCTCATGTGGTGGTTCTGGCCTCTTTGCTGCACTGTGGTGAGTGTTTTAACCCTGGAACCTGGGATCAGTGCAGGTCAAGTCTTTACCTCCACAAGTGTTTTTGTACTGTGAATTTTTCGTAAATAGTCGCATTTTACATGTAAAAGGCCTGCTTCGTTCCAAGGCCCCAAATACTACCACTCAAACGCTTTAAAAATTATAAAAAAATTAACAATTCTGTTTGAAATATGTGTTAAAAGTAAAAGAAAGTAATTTATTGGTCTCAGTGGGTACATTTGTCTTCACTGACTAAACATTAAACATTAAACCATTAAAATGAACAAGATATGCAAATCATTTACATACCATTGTGGTTGTTTTGGTTGCCACTTTGGCTTTCACCAGTGTTTGTTGACCACCCACGTAATTGCTGTTCCGAGGGGCCCTCACCCCCACCTTCCATCATAAGATCAGAGAATATGGTGGAAGCTTTTTCTGAAACAATCGCCTCAGTCACTGTATCTCCTGCAGTTTCTTTCTCCTTTGTCTGGATGACTGACGGTCTCTCCATCTCCATCTCCTTGTTCGGTGGTGACCTCTTTTTCGATGTTACAGAGATGCCTTTTCGAAGGTGTCCCTGCCTTTGCAATATCGCTTTTTTTGTCATCTTCTGTTGATGGTGCAGCCCACTTCTTTCCATTCACACCGGGAGTCGCTCTCTTTGGGCTCATGATGAATAGCGAGTGTGTGCTCTGGTGGAGTTTCACTGAGCACACTCGGAAAAACTCACCAATGAATGAGGGTCAAAAGGTCATGAAAAGCATCATGGGTAGATCCCTCATAGCCAATGGGATGTTACGTACAGTACGTACAAGACGTATTTAAGTACATTACGTACAGAATGCACATATTTATGTCTCGGGGGTTTCGGGTTCATTTTGTAAATAGAATTTTCTCTCGTATTAAGAGACGAAAAATTGAGGTAAAGGTTTTTCATACTTGGAATATTTGTTAGCTGGGTCTTTTGTAAGTAGAGGTACCACTGCACATATATATTCCCTTCTTTCTTGAGTCTCTTTGCTCATCCAACATGAAATGTGATTAATATAGATTAAAAATAAATGATAGTTAATCGAAATTAATCCACAGCAACAGTGCGATTAAAGTCATTAAAAGTTGCCACTCACACACACGGCTTTTTGAAATCTTGATATCGAGAAGGGTTAAGCGTCCCCGTGACCTCCCTTTTACCTCATCCGACCGCATCGCCATGACAACACCGCAGAAGAAGAACCCCAAGCAGGAAGTGAAGAGCCCACATCCTGTTGCTAACGGTTACATGTATTTGAGTTCAGAGAGGACACAAAGTAGTTTTATGGGAAGAAACTGTAAGAAAACAAAAGAAGGAAGAGGATTAAGAAGAGCAGTATTTGAATGACAGATTGCACCGAAGTGAACAAATCTCTGTTTACAAAAGACAAATACGAGGCCTACCTGGGGACCGGCGTGATTAATAATGATCAGAGATTGTTTGCATTTCTAATCAGATTGAAATCTGCTGCGTTCCCACTGCGGCTTAAAGTCCTGATTCTGCGGTGGTAAACAGCAGTTCTTCTTCTACTGACACTCGTCCTGTCTTTTGCTTCAGCTGGAGTTTGTGTTTGACTCTGTTTTCCTTTATCCTCTGATGTTTCTGCAGCCATCACAGACAAAACAACAGCAAACAATATACATGTTCTCCTTTTGCTTCTGTAAATCACACCTACACGATGTAAAAAACAAAAAAAAAAACATCTTAACAGGTTTCGATCGTTCATTGTTTATGGCTTCTACTCCCATTATTAACATTATTTTATTCATGCTAAATAAAATATTAATCAGTTACACTTCTGGGGGAATCGGGCAAATGTTTTTACTTAAATTGTAACATTTTTATGAGGTTTTTCCAATTAAATTTTTGGTCTCTACCCTAAAACCCATTTTCCAAATATTTTTTAAGCAAATTAAATGATACAAAATGTTATTGAGTCATAAATGTCCAAATAAACCCAGTTCATAGGATAATACTTTAACTTTGAAGGTTGAGAATTTAACCTTGAAGTGCATTTATCCAGCTGAAGACAAAAAAAGACATTTACAACCAAGATAAGATACGATGAAGAAGGAACAGTAAGGTAAGATGCACTAAGAAAAGTTAGATTAAGTTATGATAATACAACGTAAGATAAGATAAGATGAGATAAGATAAGATACATTAAGATTATATATGATAAAATTAAATAAGATGTGATGAGGTAACAATAAAACCAAAGAGTTTGAAAACGGTAACAGCTGGTTTCAGCATTTACTCAGAAACAGTTTACACACTTTTGATCCTGTGATTCTGAACAGGATTAAATGATTTATGTTTTTCCACTCTAATAACTTGTTTTTCCTTTTCTTTTAAAAACTTAAATCACAGTGACATTTTACGTTAAAGCACCTTGGACTTTGTACCGACTGCAATCTCATCTGCAGATATTTTTGAAGGTCTTTTATACCTATTTTATATCCATATGAAACACTTTAAGTTAAGGTTTATTTCTTTATTTTGCACAGTAATTGATCGTTTTGATGGCATTGTTTATAGAGTTATGGCTGTAACCTCTGTAGAACACCTAAAACTGTCAGAGCTGAGGCCAAATCTGGATTAGGGACAAATCCAACAATCCACTGTCCACTACTGCAGTCGCTCAAACTGTAGTTGTTCCTGCTGTTCACACTTTACATCCATCAGACTGTATCTAAAAACAGACACTGACTAATGCATGTGTGGATGTTAGAAATGTACTAAACCAGCAAACACCATTACCTTACCTTACCTTACCTTACCTTACCTTACCTTACCTTACCTTACCTTACCTTAACTTACCTTGCCTTACCTTACCTTACCTTACCTTACCTTACCTTACCTTACCTTACCTTGCCTTACCTTACCTTACCTTACCTTACCTTACCTTACCTTACCTTACCTTACCTTACCTTACCTTACCTTACCCTGTCCTATCTTATCTTGTCATTTCTGATCTCTTCTAGTCTTGTTTTTTTTTTATCTTACCTTAGTTTGTTTTAATTCATATGATCTTGTCTCATCTTGTCTTATTTTGTTTTATCTTATCTTAAATGTCATCAAGCTAAAATAATACGTACAAATAAACTGTGTCTGATCATATCTTATCTTACTTAATTTTCTCATCTTGTCTTATTTTACTGTATCTCACTTTTTCTTTTATTTTCTTGTCTTATTACTTTGTTTTATCTCATCTTAAAAATCAATAAACTAAAAATCACAAATTCAAAATAAATCTTGTCACACACAGTATCTTCTCTCATTTACTTTTTTAAATCTTGTCCTCTTTTATGTTATCTCATTTCATCTTATCTTACATCTTGTCTCATCATGACCTATATGTTCCTGGACATCGTTAGAACCCTATCGTCTCTTTCTTCTCTAAACCCTTTCTTTTCCTTCTTCCCTATTTTCGAATCTCCACAGCCTTGTTACCAGCTTCTCCGCCTCTGATTCCCTTTGAATAACTTTAATCAAATATATTTCTCTTTAATCACTTGTACAAACTTTGTTCAGGACTCAGTAAAAGTTCTTCTGTAAACTCCCACCCCCTCACCCTCACCCCCTCTGGACAAACAGTCTCACCCAGTTAACCGTTTACAAAATCCATAGCAGATTATGGTTGGGGGCTAAAGGAGGTGTGTGTGTGTGTGGGGGGGGGGCTGCAGATGGTGCGCCCCGGTCCCTGCTTTATTCTACCCAGATCTGATGAAATGAACCCCCCCCCGCCTCACCTCCTTCTCCCACTAAATGATAGACGTCACCTGGCTCTGTGGACCTGAAGGGACCCCATCCAGGATGAGATGGAAGCATATTTTGGAAAACCAACAAAGGCATTAAAATGTAAACCCCCTGCAGCATGTCTGGCCGCGGACGTGTTTGTCTTGGTGGAGGGAGCTGCTGTTGCCTTCCATCGAGGGACACGGCAGAAGAAGAGGGCCATGTGTGGCTTGTTAATATTTAAACCCCCAGTCTGCCAGCTTTCTGCAGTCGGGATGAGGGAGGCCGCACACACACACACACGCACGCACACACATACGCACACGCCCGGCCTCTTTCCCACAATCCCTCTCTCTCTGTCTCTTTCTCACATGGACTGATGCCAGCATAGAGGTCATACAAGCTGTGGAGTGGTAATTTCTTTGTTTATGATTTGTTTGGAAATTAAACTCTGAAACGGCGCAGCCTCCGGGTTGAACCCAACAGTTCAGGAGCAGAAACACAGCAGCACTTTCACCAAATTAACCATGATTTACTGCAAAATCTGCTGCACTTAGGACAAAATGTCAACTCACTACGACAAAAACTAACTATTAGGTTTGGGGTTTGATTTTAGTGTTTTTATCTTATCTCATCTCATCTCATCTTAGCTTAGCTTAATTTAGCTTAATTTAGTTTAGCTTAGTTTAGTTTAGCTTAGCGCAGTTTATCTTATTTTAGATTATATTTTCTTAATTTGCCTCATTTTATTTAGTTTTCTAAAATGTCAAAATTTCAAATTTTTTCAAAATGTCAAAATTAACACGTATTTAGGTTTGAGGCTTGATTTTAGTATATTTTATCTTATCTTATATTGGAGATTATATACTTGAAATAATGATTGCTATCTTGTACATCTACAGAACATCCATGTTTATTAAAGTGATGAAAGGTTTGGTTCAGCGTTAAAACAGGTACAAGTAAAGTAAATTATCAAAATATTGAAGAATTTAGTGTTTCTTCAAAATAAGCCCTAAATTTGGACTTTTGCATTAAAGTTTCACATATGCATAACCATAGCTGCAGATTCACACAATATAAGTTGGATTTTTAATTTAAAGGCACAGCTCATTATGCATTCTGGAATATGCTAACTGCCACTGATCCGTCACGATAAGCCTCCTGAAACAGCTTGACACAACACGGTTTGGGCTGGACTTTGGAGAGCGCCCGGATTATCGGGTCCATTTGGACGTTTACAGAGGCAGCCATATGGGGACGGCGCCCTGGGTGCCTCCGATTGGTCCGGTCCCATCGGTGTCACGGTCGCTGTGGCGAGCTGCCGGGGCCAATGTCAGATGGCTAAGTATCTGGCGGTTTAGTTTTTAATTATGCCGCCGAGCGCTGCTGTTCACATCTGTCCGTCAGGTAGCTGGAAAAGAGCAGCACAGCCTCGTCATTTGTATAATGCTTTATTTATCCCACAATATGTCCAGGAAATCTGCTGCATAATTACTTAATAAAAGAGATAATCCTGTCAGCGTAAGGTGTGCCTGAAATACTGTTGATCAGCGTATGGAGAGGCTACCAGTAGACCTTTACTGGATTTGCTTACAGCCAGTTGCATGTCAGAGAGAAATTAATTAACCCTAATTGATTATTTTTCATTATTCTAATGACAACAGTATGTGCAGAGTGTGATGCTATCCCTGCGCTTAACACTGAGTGAAACAGCTGTTCAGGCAGCTATGATATGCCATAATTACATTGCTCTTTTTTTTTTGCCTCCAAAACCAATTTAGCAAATGCATAAGTAGCGATGACAGCGGAGTATCTGTCTTTGATGACTAATGGACAAAGGTCCGCTGCAAACCTTAAGTTGAGATATGTTCCCACCATAATTATACATATTTATAGGCAGTGCAGTGGGATATGACAGTGAAATAAGAACAGGCTCTATCAGGGAAACTGATGGAACAAAGACTGGCCATCACTTTGGTCTCCAACATCTGCCACAGACTTACATCCCATAAAGACCCAAATATCCATAAGAAACCAAAACCATCAACTGATTTAATATGTTTAATAAAGGGTGATCCACTAAAACTATCAATACATGTAAGTAATTGGTGTAAAGTACATTTTTTCATCAGATCAGATCAAATATGACCCATTTGGGCGGCTGTGGCTCAGTTGGTAGAGTGGGTTGCCCAATGACCAAGAGGTTGGCGGTTTGTGTCCCAGCTCTGTCTGTCCACATGTCGACGTGTCCTTGGGCAAGACACTGAACCCGATAGTAACTTCGGAACCACTGAACTTTGTACTGTATTAAGTATAAAAATACACTTACTCATCTTTTCATGGTCATCACATATGACCCTTTTGGACATTCAGAGGCTCTGTAGTTAATGTGGAAACAATGTCATCTTCTACAACATTGACTAAAACCCATGGCCTGTATTAAATGATGGATGATAGACATGGTATATTTTAGTGACAAGTCACTTTTTCATCAGTTTGGTCTGATGAACGTAAAATGTAATCTTAGCATATTGATTAGAGTACAGGATCAGTAAATGTAATATAGGAAAATACCAGATGTTTATGAAAAAATGCTAAATAGAGAACATAATATGATATATGGTGAAAGTTTAAACAGAGAGAAAAATATATAATTGGGAAAATTGCCGAGGCGTAGCACTGGGCCTTTAAGGAGTGTGATAATAATTACTTATTTAGTCTGTAACATACCACAAATATTAAAAATAGTCCCATTTCTATTGTTCGTTTTTGCTCATAATACAATATGAGTCAGAGATGAAGAGGAAAATGTACAAATATATACATATGTCCATGATAAAATAGAAAAGTGATCTGTGGTTGAGTTTCTAAAAAAAATTAGAGCTCAGGTGTAAAAGATGTAACAAGGAGAAAGTGATGTAAAAAACACATAAAAATTACTCAACAAACATTCATCAAGACACATTTAGACTAAAAGGATGCAAAATACAGAAAAGTTGCTTAATATAATTAATACAAAAGACATCGGAAACAGAGAAAAAGCCAAAAAAGAGATTTCTAGAATCAGATTTCTACATAAATATTTGCAAGAAAAAAAATCTCTTTGTTATTTGGAAAATACATAATATCCTTGTATTAAACATCCTGAAGTTCCTCTCAGTGTCATTTTTACTCATTTATTTAACAGTAAACACCAACAGCCGAGCATATACAATACAAAACTGCACATCTGTTGTGATGCAAATAAAAAAGTTGAATTGAATCATTTTGTTCTTGTTGAAGTGAAAGTTTTATGCGTGCTGCAAAAGTCCTCAAAAATTCCCAACAATTCCAGAGGTTTTTTCGGATTTACAATTTCATGAAATATTCAGAGGAAGAAATGTCTCCTCCAATAGAAGTGGAAGCTAACACTGAACATATTTTATTTATTCTTCTCAAATGATCGTTTTAATCTAATTTCGACATCCGCAAAACGGAAGTGATGCGTCCCAGAGTGTTCTGACGAGTTAGTTAAAAGCTGCAGCAGATCCTTTTTGCAAGAAAAGAAACCCTCTAATGGGAACAGACTGAAACATTTAAAGGAGAGAAGAATTAATTAATGAATGCTGGCAGTTTTTTTTTTCAGTCCATTCTGACAACAACTGACAACAACTTGTGTATTCAGTTGTTATTACGTACCTTAACAGAAAGAGTGAAAAAAGACAAATTAATCAAACTTCAAGGCTTTTATTTCCTTATAAAGAATAGTAGAATAGAATAGTAGAAAATCATGTAAAAATGGAGGAAATTGCAAAAAAGACAGACTTTGAGGCTTTAAGGTATTTTATTTCCTTATTAAATAGTACAAACTTGTGTAAAAATGGAGGAAATCGCAAAATAGACAAAGTAACTTGGAACTTAATTCAGGCAAAACAATCTGCCAATGGAACAAATGGACTTTATCTTTTTGATCTTGAAATCAGATTTTTTTTCCAGATCTATTGCCTATAAATGAGTTCTTATATCTGACTGAAAAGTTCCTCTTTAGGTGATTCTGTGTGATTTTAGTGTGATGAGACATTTAGACTAAAAATGAGAAAAATGCACTTGGTTAGATTTAGATTTTTTCCGGTGCATGAACCCTTTAACATCATTACTTGCTTTAGTACCATTACTTCATGGTGCCAAACTTTCAGGTCCACTCACTGTAGATGCAGAGGTGGACCTTCCAGGCCCTGGAGACCACATTAGACCTGACACTGTTGACTCACTCGAACTGTTGGTGTCACTAGTCGCTTTTCCATTGAATATACTATATTTGAAAAACTGTACAGATATTTACTAAATCTTGAAAAAACAGAAGTGTGGAAAGTCGTTTTTTCAATTAAATCCCACGTGTGATGATTTGTTTATGTATTATCGTGGCAACAAACGTAAAGATCATGTTGTTTTACAGACGTATCCCTCCTCTCTATCTAAATAAATACAAATAAAATGGTTTCCTGGTGTGTCCATACATACCGCACCATGTTTATTTTGAAACTTTTCTTCTTCACTTGTGTTATCCATCAACATCCTTTTTTTTTTTTATATTCACCGGGTCTTTCCATTGCACTTTTACATTAAATACTATTTTTACTATGCCCGAAAAAAGATTAAATGTCTGTTCTTGGCGTTGGATTTTATACCAAAAATGCAATTCATACTCCAGTGTGACTTCTATATCTTTTTTTTTTTTTACTTTTTTATTATGTCTTTTTTGACTGGTGTGACTTACTGTAAACTCTGGAGCAACTTATAGTCTGGAAAATGCAGTATAAAATATCTAACAAGTGTTGTAATATGTGTGTAAATGACTAAAAATAGTCACCTGTCAGATAAAGGGTTAATCTGTTCAGTGTTATCTTTTCTTTCCGCTGCCGTATAGGAGGACTATTTGGCGGCCGCTTGTGTCCCGCGATCCTTCTGTTCGTCACCCGTACTGTAAAGAGTAGAAGCTGCTGTGTTTTGGCTGCACTCTGCGTCTGTAGTCGCTTAAATCCCACATTTCTCACAGAATGAGGAGCTTGGGCGGCGCTCAGGAACCAGTGGATCGGTGACACCTGAGAACACAAACCCAGTCTGTCCACACAGATTCCTCTCAAAGACCCAACGGCTGCGCTTCAGCAAACCCACAGCAAAAAGTTGGACAGCAGTCTGTGAAGACTGACACCTGACAAATGTCACTGTCAGGCTGCTCTTTGCTTTGCAACGCACATCTGAAAAACACAGTCGGGGCATCTTGTCCTTGAGTGGAATCACATTGTGGACAACCTGCTCCTCAGGTGCCGTGTCATCATCCACTGTTGTCATGAACAATGCCGCCGCCGGGCACGCCGCCGCTGTCAAACATCTACTCCCACCTAACTACCAGTGGGATTCAGCTCACATTTTACATGGAGCCTCCGTAGGACAAAGTCTGCAAAGATTATTCACAAATACACACATTTTTACAACGCAAATCTGAAAAATCTGAAATAATATTTAGTAGGCAAATATTAAAAATGCTCTTTTACCTCTAATAGACCGTATTATACTATATTATGATGCTTTATAATGTTTAACTGGTTACAGATATTAATACAGCTACTTTTGAGCCTTAATAGAAGTCATATATGGATGTTCATTTGAGGCCATAACCTTTGACCTTGAGTGACCTTGAAGGGTTAAACTCAACTTCAACAATATCTAGATTTCAATTATCTTGTTCCCCAAAACAAATCAGATTAATTAAAGTTTGTTCACAGTTTTGAGAAATTTTGATTTATTTATTTATTTATTTATGACTGAATGAATGAATGAAGTAATTACTTCAATTACTAGTACTACTAGTAATTGTATTATTAATTAATTAATTACTTACTTAATTAAGTAATTAATTAATTCATTGATTTTCTGAATCTGAACCAGCTTTATCCTCACTAAGGTCATGGCGTCGACATGGAGCCTATCACACTTACATATGGGTGAAGGTGGCGCACACCCTGGTTATGTGACCAGTTCATCACAGATCTGACAATCACTCTCACATTCACACCTACTACTACTACTACTACTACTACTACTACTACTACTACTACTACTACTACTGCTACTACTACTACTACTACTGCTACTACTACTACTACTACTACTACTACTACTACTACTACTACTACTACTGCTACTACTACTACTACTACTGCTACTACTACTACTACTACTACTACTACTGCTACTACTACTACTACTACTGCTACTACTACTACTACTACTACTACTACTACTGCTACTACTACTACTACTACTACTACTACTACTACTACTACTACTGCTACTACTACTACTACTACTACTACTACTACTACTACTACTACTACTACTACTGCTACTACTACTACTACTACTACTGCTGCTACTACTACTACTACTGCTACTACTACTACTACTACTACTACTGCTACTACTACTAATAATAATAATAAATCAGTATAATAATAATCATTCTTCTTCTTCTAATTATTATCATTTAAAAAAAAAAGTTTTTAAACAATAAAAATCTGCCATTAATTGTAACAGTTCATTTTTGTATGGTTTCTAATAACAAAACATTAATGGCGTTCTGGTCCAGTGCAAGTACCACCCACTTGTCTTGCATCCAGACCACAGGACTAGAACATAGACCAGACCCTGACACCCTCACACATTCAACTGTGGGCTGATTCAGATGGAACATGCCGCTGACGTACAGGGACACTGCTCCTGTTTTTATTCTTTTTGTCTGTGTGTGTATAATGCGCCACTCGTCTTTGGTGCAGACAGGACTTGGATCTGCGCCCGAGCCTCCTCCTCTGTATCTCATTGGAGCTAATTAACTCCTTAGGACTTTATGATTGGGAGGATTGCTTGGAAGCACTGAACCCCGTCCAATTAATTAAGAGCTAAACGGGCAGCGGCGCTCGCCCCAAAGACTCCCCTGTCAACAAGTTGATTTTGAGCTTTTCTTTATTTTGCACGGGGGGCCCCTGATGTTGGTTTACAAGCAGAATCCTTGTAATCAGTAGTCAGCAGGGCGACGGAGCACCCGCGAGCTGCAGCACCGCCTCCCGCTCGCCGCTCACTCGCTCGCACGCCGACGCCTCTATTTGACTCGGTCACCTGTCATGAATCACCGCCGTCAGCCTGACAAGGTTTCACCATGTCTGTGTTTGTCCCCTGATGGACTTTTTGCTGACACTCTTTTGCATTTTCTGTTTATCCAGGTCATCAAAGACCCGCCACCTCCTCCTCCACCTTCCCGTCCTCCACCACCTGTGAGTACAACTCCACAGCCTGGTCCCTGAACACACACACAACATACTAATATGCCCAAAACAAAGGGGCATTATTACAGCACTGGCCCACAGAACACCCTGGGTCTTTTAGAATCACTATCACAATACTTTATTATTAATGTTATTATCACTATATTCATGTAAGGAAATGATTGCACTACAGTTGTTCCATTCAAATACTGTTGATCTACTGTTGATCCATTTTATCCAATCCTATCAATACATGTATATAATTGGTATATAATTATACATGTATATAATTGGTGTAAATATGATTAATCTTTTCATGATTAGCGGATATGACACATTTGGGTGTTAAGAGGCTCCATAGTTAAAGAAAAATAATAATAAAATGAGCAACAACATGGGAAAAATAACTACAATAATCTATAGAATAAACAAATAGAGAGTAAATTGACAAAATAATGAAAGAAAGCTCCTCTATCGGCAACAAAATGAACAAAACCAAACAGAATTACCATTAAAATGAAAAATTAGGCTTGTAGATGCTTGTTTTTACATTCTGTTAGTGGTGAATTTGTCACTTGTCTTTACTTTACTCTGTTTTTGATATAATTACCCTGACATGACCCTTAGTAACAGCTACATGATTAGTAGATTAAATGTAGGAAAATACCCAATTGTCACTGAAAAAACACATACATGGAAATAATTTGTGTAAATTACACTTATACGTCTTTTCATGGTCATCAGATATTACCCGTTTGGACCTTCAGAGGCTCTGTAGTTATCATGGAAACAACATAATCTTCTACAACATTAATTCACCGGTAAAACTCATGAACTTTGATGAATGACAGATGATATAGCTAATATATTTGACTGAAAAAGTCACTTTTACTCAAGTTTTCTCTGTTTTTTGATAGGTGGTGGTTAATCCCTTGAGAAAGGTTAAATAGAGAGAAAATACATCATTTGGAAAGTACCCTGAAAGTCTAGCTGTTTGTGGGTTATTATAATAATTACTTATTTAGTCTGTAATGTAGAGGAAATAGTTAAAATAATCCCATTTCAATAGTTCCTTTTTTGCTTACAACAAAATATAGGTTACAGAGGAAGAGGAACATACATAGAAATAGAAATAAGCCCATGAATATTTTTATTTCAAATAGAATAGTGTTGTCTGGATGAGTTTGTAAATGAAGAAAAGAGGTCAGATGTAAAAGATGCAATAAGAAGAAACTGATGTTAGACACAAAAAGATGAAAATGACTCAGTTGGAACAATGACTGTGGATGAACACACTGGTTTTATGTTCAGTTAATGAGAGATTTTACTGAAACAGTCACATTTTCTTCAGTTTTCTCTATTCCTGATATAAAAACCTCCAACTTTAATCTGAGTTTTGAAGAACATCTACACGATCAATAGATGAAATATAGGAAATCCCCAGATTTTCACCAAAAAATGCAAAATACAAGATGATAATATTATAATAAATAGCGATAAATCACTTCAGAAAGGTTAAAAACAGAAAAATTCATTTAGGAACTGTCTTAAATGTAGCAGGGGGTGTTTATGGGTCAAATTACACATAAGTGACATTTGAGTAGAAACATGACACAGTGACTCCGAGCACAAATCTGCACAAGTAAGTATGTAGTCGTTGAAACAGTCATAAAGTAGAAGCAGGACTGCTGTTATCCTGAGGAAATGTTGTACACCAGTGTTTCCTTTTCAGATATGATTAATTGGTGTAAAATCAATAAAACAATAGAAAAGCAAAGGGGAAAAGGAAAGGGAACAGAGGCTTCATGACCTTTGACCTGCACGTTTGTACAGAAGTAGAAGACCCTTTTTTATTGAAACTTAGACTTAGACTTCCTTTATTGTCATTGCACAAGAATACACACAACAGACAGAAACAGACAGATTCAAGTTTGTATTATAGATGAGGTCATGTTTACGTCTGTGTTCGTTTTCAGGAGCCAGAGGAGCTGCCCAAGAAGAAGTGGCCGACGGTGGACGCCTCATACTACGGAGGAAGAGGAGCTGGAGGAATCAAACGGATGGAGGTCAGTCACCGCATCACAGCATCAATAACATACAGATGGTTCACACTTACAGACTTTATCATAGTAAAGACATTTATTCTGGTTCGGTTTAGTTTCACATGAAGGAATGTGGATGTCTGCGTCCTGTCCTTACTTCCTACATTAGGGGCGTCAAATGTACGGAAAAGGGTTTGTTTAGAAATATCTCAGTTTTGGCACTTAAACGGTTAACCTGTGGGGACAGTGTTGTGCGTTATAGTTGCTCAGTGCAAGTATGATTAAATTAGCAGGAAAGAAATGATCAATATTAGGAAAAAAATATACTGTATTTTTTGGACTATAAGACCCTACTTTTTTCATTTGTTTTGAACCAACTATTCTGTGGATTTTTCTTCCACCACTAGGAGCACCCTAACCGGAATTAGAATTAAAACTACTAAGGAAAATCAATGCAAAGATGAATATGCTACTTTTTCTTTAGTAGATAGAACACGGACGACAAATTAGCAGCTGTTAATTATTTTTCAAATACTCACCCCTTCATCATGGAGACAGATGTGACGAAGTGCTTCTGAAGTTGTTTAACTGTGACACAGAAGAAGTCGACTTCATTGGTTTCAGCCAAGATAATGAAAGTGATTTGTGATTGAAAATACGGGAGAAATGAAGATAATTCTGGTTATTTTTCTCTTGGTTCTGTTTCATTTTAATCAGTAAAGTTGCTGCTGTGTTAGAAGACACTGTTAGGAAAAAATCTGTTCAGGTACAAACATGTAACTACATTTACAGTTCAAAATCCTTCTGTAGATGCAGTAAATATATGATTTTTCAACATATATCTATTTTTTATTATATTTTTAAAATACAGCAGGTGCGGCTTATAGTCCAGAAAATACGGTACATATGTCAGGGCTCTGATGCAGAGGCTGTCGAATTAAGCAAAAACATCTTGAATTCAACAAATGAATAAATCTGTCAACGGAACAGTGAAAGTTATCTTGGTAAGATTAATTGAAATAAAATTATTCAGATTTATTGTCGAAAAAATCAGTTTTTACATCTGACTGAAAAGTTGCTCTTTAGGTGATTCTGTTTTTATTGGAAGTTTGATCAGATGTTTGAACTAGAAATAAGAAAAATACACTTGGTCAGATTTAGATTTTTTTCTCCAGTCAGTGATGTGTGTTTCACAGCTGTTAGTCTGTGAATCTGCATCCTGTTCAGAGGAAACTGCTGACGGTGGGTGTTTTCGGTGAAGCTTGAAGTTTGAGTCGGTGGCGGCGGGAGGAGGAGGACGAACAGACTGACTGACCGCCGTTGACGACTCGGACATGACAGGCCCTGCCATGTCGTCCTTGGCCGTTCGGGCCTGATTGGATCAAGTCATTTCCAGCATGAAGGATTGAGTGCTGCTGTCAACTTGACATATCCACCCCCCCATCCACCCTCCACACACACACACACACCCCTCCCACCCCCACCCCGCTTCCACCTTCCGTTTGTAATCCGCCTCCTCCGAAGGGAATCCAGGTTTAAAGACACCCCCCCTTCCTCCCCCGCTTCACTCTTCCTCTCTTTACCCCCTGCCGTTTCTCAGCCCCGAGGAAGTTGCTGGCATTACAGGGATTTCCCAGCGTCCTCGGGGACCTCCCTCCTCTTTACTTTTCTCCCACGAGTGTTGGCGAGCAGCGGGCCTGGCTACCCGCTGCCGTCTTCTCTGCGTAGCAGGTTGATTGTCACCGACAAGCCCGTTTCCACTTCTGAGGCGGCGTTTCCCCGCAGATGGAAACCGAGGTGCTTGTTAAGATCAACCTGTCGTCTCCTCTGGATCCACATTTAAGACGCTATGCTGAGAAAAAAAAACACTTCCACCTCAACCACTTTGGCGCTGCCAACGTTTCAAACGGCCGAGGTGACGGCATATCTTTTATTCATGCATCACCCTCTTTTCTTGGTAATGGAGAAGGCTAGGGTTGGATCCCAGGGATGATTTTGAAAAGCTGTTCTATATTGTCACGGCTTAACGTACAGCTTGAAAACTGTGTCGCTAATTAATCACCTCGCCCTATTCATGTGACGGCCGGTACAGGTTTTTTTTTTTTTTTTATCTCCTCTTTGCAACAGATGTGATGAATTCAATTAAAAATTAGGACAGCTTATCTAACACACGCACACACACACACACACACACACACACACACACACACACACACAGCACATTATGTTACCTATAACTATGCATTTTAATGTGCACTTTGCTTATGGATCTATAACATACAATGTATTCATCTGTTAAAGGTACTTTGTAGTTCTCCTTCTGCGTTTGCATCATGTTAATTATGTCTCTGGTCTTTGGATGATGTTTGATCAGGCTATTTGAAGGTGTTACCTGCAGGTCTCACAAAAATGACAGTAATTATCCACATCAAACCTGTATATACACACTGTAAATTAGCTTCAGTGTTATATATAGCACAGAAAATCAAAGTGTAACAATAAAAACCAAAAGCTAAAGAGCAAACACTGATGTACACTGAAATAAAGTGTATATTTTTGACGAACGTGAACGACTCGTTAACTTTTGCCAAATGAACGGGAAGTTGTGCCAGTTATTCTGGCATTTATTGAACTGCGTTCTTATGTAGTTCATATTTCGTTCTTATCACGTAATTATTGAATCCTATAAGGCATAAAATGGGATCAAAACACAGCATTATCATCGAGGTCATTTTTGTATTAATCTGAACAAATTTTGGCAACATAATGTTGTGGAATAGCCAATGAGAAGCGTTTTGGGCGGGGCAGAGAGAGAGAGAGAGAGGGGGGGGGGGGGGGGGTGCAGAGAGCTTTTGGGAGCGGAGAAAAAGAGTTAAATGTGCAAAGTGTGACCGGTGCCCGGGGCAGGTGTTCTTGGAAATAAACATTGAAAACGAAACTCACTGAAACCGCTCCTTGTGTTCTAAGAACCTGCAGAGGGAAGTTACCCTGGGGTGAGGTACTTACTTCGGCATTTTCCCCTGATTTCATGACTACGGTCAGGATAACTTCAGGAACGGTTAATAATACGTTTACAATAATAACACAAAAAAAGAATGAAAAAAAGAACGAAAAAGTTAATTTTGGGATCCATGAACTTCTAGTTCATAATTTGGAAGAATGAACGATGAACTGAACTAATTCATATTGAGTAACTTGAACTGAACTTTGAACTAGTTCCTAATCAAGGTGAACTTTCCCAACACTGCATATATATATATATATATATATATATACTTTATTTCTGTGTATGTCATATGGTATATATATATATATATATATATATATATATATATATATATATATATATATATATATATATATATATATATATATATATATATATATATATATATTGTCTTGTTCCAGTAGCCAATTTAGACAAGACATTCATAGAGCAGGGCAGAGAACATGGTACTGATGGAGTGTTACTACGGGAGTAACCCCAGTGAGAGAGGGTACATGCAGAGGATGTGGGAGAAATGGTTACTTCGAAACCCCACATCCTCACTGACTAAGAAACAGCTCCTAGCTCAGTGTTCGAATATCCGCAATAAGAGGTTGCTATCACAGCTAGAGATCGATGAGGTACAGCGTTGTACCTCATCCACGGTACAAAGATGCTACGGCAAGGGGGAGCCAGGACGACAGGTCAGCTTGGGGGTGGTTTCACCACCACCCCCAAATATCGAGATTGGGTACCAAGCCCCAGAAAGACTAAACACAAGGGCAGCTGACCTGAGAAAGAGAATCATGAAATCCTGGGGGAACACAACTACCTGCTTGCCAAGGCTAAAGAACAAAGTACCAGACCAGTCTCTACTGGAGGACCTGAACACTGCACTGCAAACTGTCCCTACCACTACCATCACTGAGACCAATCAGCTGATGTATGCAGCAGCAACCGTAATCCTTGAGATGCTTGGCTACAAGATGAACAGCCAGAGCAGCCAGAAGGTTGCCCCATGGAGGAGAAGGCTAGAGGCAAAGATCATGGCAGCACGGAGAGAAGTCAGTGTCTTAACAGAACTAAGCAGAGGTGTGAATCTGAGGAAAGAACTGCCCAAGAAATACAACAAACTGTCCACAGCTGAGGCACTGGAGACTGCTAAGCAAAGGCTCACAGCACTAGCTACCCGCCTAAAGAGATACACAAGAGAGGTAGAGGCCAGGAGAATAAACCAGGTGTTCTCCACCAACCCAGCTAAGGTCTACTCTCAATGGCAGGGGGGCAAGGTGACAACAGACCCACCTAGGGCTGAAACTGAGCAATACTGGAAGAGCATCTGGGAGAAGGAGGCAACACATAACACCAATGCCCAATGGCTGACAGACTTACAGGCAGAGCACAGCCAACTCCCAGAACAAGACCCAGTAGTCATCACACTAGCAGACATCCAAACCAGAGTGTCCAAAATGAAGAGCTGGACAGCACCAGGGCCCGACATGATTCATACCTACTGGCTTAAGAAACTGACAGCACTCCATGAACGCCTAGCAGCACAGATGAACCAGCTGCTGATATCGGGAAACCACCCAGAGTGGCTAACCCAGGGCCGGACAGTCCTCATAATGAAGGACCCCCAGAAGGGAACAATACCATCTAACTACCGGCCTATAACCTGCCTCGGCACCACATGGAAGCTTCTATCAGGCATCATAGCGACTAAGATGAGTAGGCACATGGAGCAATACATGAGCAGAGCACAGAAAGGAATAGGCAACAACACCAGGGGAGCCAAACACCAGCTACTGGTTGACAGGGCAATTGCCCGAGATTGCAAGATGAGGAACACCAACCTGTGCACTGCCTGGATTGATTACAAGAAAGCCTATGACTCAATGCCACATACATGGATACTGGAATGCTTAAAACTGTATAACATCAACAGGACACTAAGAGAGTTCATCCAGAACTCAATGAGGCTGTGGAAGACAACTCTGGAGGCCAACTCAAAGCCAATTGCACAGGTGAACATCAGATGCGGCATTTACCAAGGAGATGTTCTGTCCCTCCTGCTGTTCTGCATAGGCCTAAACCCCCTCAGCCAGATCATCTCAAAGAGTGGCTTCGGATACCAGTTCCGAAGTGGAACATCCATCAACCACCTCCTCTACATGGATGACATCAAGCTGTATGCCAAGAATGAGTGTGACATTGATTCCCTAATTCACCTCACCCGGATCTACAGCAAAGACATTGGGATGTCATTCGGACTAGATAAATGTGGGCGGATGATATCTAGAAGAGGAAAGGTGATCACAACCGAAGGGGTTGACCTACCTGAAGGGAATATCACAGATGTGCAGGAAAGTTACAAATACCTAGGGATCCCACAGACAAATGGTAATCATGAGGAGGCAGCTCGGAAGTTAGCCACAGCCAAATACCTACAGAGGATAAGACAGGTCCTGAAAAGTCAGCTGAACGGCAAAAATAAGATCCAGGCCATTAACACCTATGCCCTGCCAGTAATCAGATACCCAGCTGGGATAATATCCTGGCCACTGGAAGATATACAAGCCACTGATATCAAGACAAGGAAACTCCTTACCATGCATGGAGGGTTCCACCCCAAGTCCAGTGTCCTGAGGCTGTACACTAAGCGAAAGGAAGGGGGCCGAGGACTAGTAAGTGTCAGAACTACTGTCCAGGAGGAAACGGCGAACCTCCAGGAATACATCAAGAAAATGGCCCCCAATGACCAACTGCTAAGTGAATGCCTCAGGCAACAAAAGCCCAGTAAGATCGAGGAACCAGAGGGGCTATCATGGAAGGACAAACCCTGCATGGCGTGTACCATCGACAAATTGAGGAAGTGGCTGATATGGAAGACATACCAGTGGTTGGAAAAGGCTGGACTAAAGGACAGCACAGAGGCGCTACTCATGGCTGCACAAGAACAAGCCCTGAACACCAGACCAATAGAGGCCGGGGTCTACCACATCAGACAGGACCCCAGGTGTAGGCTGTGTAGAGAAGCCCCTGAAACAGTCCAGCACATCACAGCAGGGTGTAAGATGCTGGCAGGCAAGGCATACATGGAGAGGCATAACCAGGTAGCGGGCATACTGTACAGGAACATCTGTAAAGAGTATGGACTGGAGGTCCCAGGGTCAAGATGGGAGAACCCCCCAAAGGTGACAGAGAACAAACAGGCCAAGATCCTGTGGGACTTCCAGATCCAGACTGACAAGATGGTGATGGCCAATCAGCCTGACATAGTGGTGGTGGATAAACATGAGAAGACAGTGGTGGTGATAGATGTAGCAGTCCCCAGTGATAGCAACATCAGAAAGAAAGAACATGAGAAGCTTGAGAAATACCAAGGGCTGAAAGAGGAGTTAGAGAAAATGTGGAGTGTGAAGGCAACGGTGGTACCAGTAGTGATCGGAGCATTAGGGGCAGTGACCCCCAAGCTGGGAGAATGGCTCCAGCAGATACCAGGAACAACATCAGAGATCTCTGTACAAAACAGCGCATTGCTAGGAACAGCTAAGATCCTGCGCAGAACCCTCAGGCTCCCAGACCTCTGGTAGAGGACCCGAGCCTGAAGGAGACACCGCCCACGTGGGGCGAGAGGAACATTTTTTTTTTTTTTATATATATATATATATATAACCCATGGATTCCCATCATTCCACTCTGGAGAGTATATGTCTGTTGGCTACTAAATCAAGTCCTAATGTTCACATATTGGAAATGTTCAATGTAGTTGTATATAAAATAGTAATGAATTAGAAAGTGACAGGTTTACATTTCTGAAACATGACTACTGAAGAGCGAAAATTGTGTTTGGTTGACGTCAGGTGGACTGTCTATGATGAATGCTGTTTGTTTGTACTTTTGCAGGTGCGCTGGGGAGAAAAAGGCTCCACTGAGGAGGGGGCCCGTCTGGAGAAAGCAAAGAATGCTATTGTGTCCATACCTGAAGACGCAGAGGAGCCCATGATCAAACGCCCCACTCCCAAACCTGCCTCCAGCCACCACCAGGTGGAGAACAAATGGTACACCCCCATTAAGGTATAACAATAATTGGACAGTTTTCCTCTTTTTTACTGATGTTTCATATCTTATGTAACTAAAGACACCAACAAAACCAGTCAGTATGAATAGATTTTTGAGATTTTTTTTTTACCCCAGATGGTCCTACTGTCATAGCCTCAAATAAAGTTCCATGGTTGAGATTTTATTTTGGAAGGAACTACTTTTATTTTCTCCCTAACTTTACACAAAAACTACAGTACCAATTTCCATGAAATGTTCATCAAATGTGCTAGGTGGTCCAGGATAGATGCCATTACATTTCTGTAAATGTAGGCCAAAGGGCAAGGTCACCAAAAGTATGTTTTCACAAGGATGAGACAGGGAAAATCAGGAATTTCTTTTTCATTCCAGGGGTCAAGGTGAAGGTTAGAATAAAGGTCAAAAGCAAATTTTGAACTATTCATCTTAGAGACTTCTAATGAGCACTGAAATGCTTGTGTTTTAATTCTGCATCTTGTGTGTATATATTTCGCCCTATTGTTGACTCAAGAGGTCAGGGGTCACTGGGTCAATACCTAATCTAAAATGGACTATAACACAAAAACAGAGGTGATAGAGTGTTAGTTACTGTTATTGACAGATGGCAAACCTGGCATGGGCTTCAAAATAGTGTTATGACCTTTGACCTTGAGTGACCTTGAAAGGTCCAAATCAAGGTCACATGGTTCAAAATATTTGGAACTTCAAAAAGAGTGGTGATAAATACTTGGTTACTATTGTTGACAGATAGGAAGGTGCATGTAGGCTCCAAAATGGCATCATGACCTTTGACCTTTAGTGACCTTGAAATGTCAAACCCATAGTCTCACATTTTGAAAGTCCATTAAGTTCTAAAACATTTGTGAGGGGTGGGGGTTTGTTGTGCTGGCATTGCGGAGGTGTTTGATGTCCTTTTGTTTTATTTATCAGGGTCGCCTCGATGCTCTGTGGGCTCTGCTTCGGCGACAATATGACCGAGTGTCCCTCATGCGTCCCACCTCGGCAGACAAGGTATGTTGCATCCGGTCAACGCTGACACAAATAGAAGATGTCCTGATGACAGTTTATTTCCTGACATTGTGTAAAACTGTGGCAGTAGTTGAACTAAACCGGGAAGTGTGTGTTTTCCTGTCGTGTGTTGTGTGTGGGATACAGTAAACGAGTGTCACAGTGTTGTGTTGGAAGTTTCACAACCTGAAGGGAGTGACTCAAAACATCATGTGTGGTCATCACACTCTGATATAAATAGACGATATGTTGCATCCGTCAGCAGCCTTTCTTGTTATCTCACTGACCAATTATTAGTATCGTGAAGGCGTTATAGTCATCGTCCATGTTAGCTGGTTCATCCTTTCTCAAACCTTCCTTGAGACAATGTCTACAAAGTTTGTTCACAGTTTTGAGAGACATTCATTATTTTGAAAAACATTTCTGATTTATTGCTCATAATGGTGAATATTTTGGTGGTTTTAACATGATTTAACATGATAATTTAATGATCTGTCCCACTGGTTTCTGCTCACTGCTGCTGCTTTCCTTTGAGTTCTCCTTGTTTGGTGTTTCAGAATTGTCAGATGGCTTCTTCTCAGAAGAATTCAGCTTACAGATATCAGTATTGTTACTATTAAGCACTGATGGGAAGTCATATATGGACTTTCATTTGGCTCCATGACCTTTGACCTCAGGTGAGGGTAAATGGTCAATTTAAACAATCTGCTTTTCTGAAAGGTATTGTTGGAATCATATTTTATTTCTTTTTTTATTCCTTGGGACGCCTATAAGACTTCCAGTTTATATTGATTCTTGATAGAATATGGTGTTGTCACTCTGGGACAGTGGGTTTATTTTTAATGTTTACCACTTCTTGCATTTCATCTTTCGTCGCGGGGTCACTGGGGACCTAGTCCAGCTACAATGGGTGAAGGCGGGGTACACCCTGTATGAGTCTCCAGTTCATCTCAGGGCTGAACATATATAGACAAACAATCACTGTCACATTCACACCTATGGACAATTTAAATTAACCAGTTAACCTATCAGTGCATGTGTTTGGATGGTGGGAGGAAACTGGAGAAAACCCACGCAGACATGAGGAGAACATGCAAACTCCACACAGAAAGGTCTGGTGTGGGAATCAAACCAGGGACCTTCTTGCTGTGATGTACGAGTGCTAACAACTGCACCATCATGCCACGGTATTTTATGAACATATTTATTTATTTATTTTTATTGTATTTTTGGTATTATTTCTGAAACATCTTTTTCATTTCCAAAATCTTATTTAAATACATTTTAACACCTGTGTATGTTTTTTTTAACATCCCTTTTAACACGTTTTAACATGTTTTTAATTTAAAAATTTCCCCCAACATCCATAGTTCATGAAGCTTTGTATCAGAGTATTCCAGTCTGAAAACTTTTGGTGCTTACTTTCAATATGTCACCAGAGTTTACATGGTGTCATACTGTTAGCTGTTTTTGAACTAATTCTGCCCCTCCCCTGACGTCATCTGATGGCCCTCATGGGAAGCCCGTCTCACTATTGGAAAACCACTGCACTAAGCTAATATATATGTAAGATGGTGTTACTAACTTAACTAACTTAACACAACAGATTCTGACTTGTGCGCCAGAGTCTGACAACCTTGAAAATACAACTTGGTATTTTCATTCTTGATGGAACATGACGTTGACATACAGGGAGTATTCTCTGAGCCTTTAATGTTCTCACAGCTCCGTAACTGAAGGTGAGAGTCTTTTATTCCTGTATTATGTTGCAGCTCTGGAGGAAGAAAAATCTGATTTAGCAGAAGCCGCTGCTTCCTTTTTCACATGGTGTTATTGTTTAACTGTGTGCAGCTGCGAAGGCTCACAGCTGGAACCATGACATGGACGGCCTAATATGGTCAAACTCTTTAGTGTTCCCCACAACCGTCACAGAAGAGGAAGCACATCGGTCGTACGAACCAACGGGGTGAAACCCGACACCCTGCCGGCGGTTAGCGGAGCACGCTGCTCACAAACCACTGCCGAGGCCGAGTTGACCAGATGTTTTTAAATGTTCTTAGCTTTCTAAGGCAGGAATTAATCCACCAAACCACACCATCTGCTTCAGAGACCGAGTTATACGCCTAATCTGAAAATGAATGAATAGATTAGTATCAGTTTGCATTCGGGGATTCGGCAGCAGGGTGTTCAAGCCTCATTTGTGGATTGCGTTTGAGGCCCTAAGTACTGCTTTTTGAGGTTTTATTGCTCCTGTTCATGATTATGTCACATCTTACACAGCAGAACCATGGATTTCCTGCTCTGCCTCTTAGTGATGATGCATTTTTTAACCCATAAAAACCCAAATATCTACCATCTGCCAAAATCATCTAATTATATAGAATGTTTAGTAACTTCTGAACCATTTATGTTGCTATTACATGTAAATAATTGGTATAAATACAGTTATTCATATTTTCATGGTCATCAGATGTGAGCCATTTGGATGTTCAGAAGCTCTATAGTTACCGTGGAAACACTGTCATCTTCTACAACATTGATTCATCAGTAAAACCCATGGATGATACATGATAGAGACTAAATATTTCACTGAAAAAGTTACTTTTTCTCAAATTGTCAGTTTTTGGTCTGATAAACCTCAAATGTAATCTCAGTATGATGATTAAAGTACATCATCAGTAAATGCCATGTAGGAAAATACCTGATTTTGACCCAAAAAAAAAAAAAAGCAAAATACAGAAGACAATATGAGGATAAATAATGGTTAATCCCTTAAAAAAGGTTAAATACAGAGAAGACAGTCATTTTGGAAGTCTCACTGGGTTTCTCATCTCATTTTCTGAACCCATTTTATCCTCACTAGGGTGGGGCTCTATCCCAGCTACAACGGGCAAAGACAGGGTACACCCTGTATTAGTCTCCAGTTCATCTCAGGGCTGAACATATATAAACAACCAATCACTCTCACATTCACACTTAATGAATACACAATATAGATTAACCAATTAACCTATCAGTGCATGTGTTTGGATGGTGGGAGGAAACTGGAGTACCTGGAGAAAACCCACGCAGACACTAGGAGAACATGCAAACTCCACACAGAAAGGCCCCACCCACTGCTGTTGGAATTGAACCCAGGACCCTCTTGCTGTGATGTACGAGTGCTAAACACTGCACCAAAATGACACCCATCATTATTATATTATATTATATTATATTATTATAATAATTACTTATTTAGTCTCAAACGTACAGGAAATAGGTAAAATTGCTCCATTTCTATAGTTTCTTTTTTGGTCACAAAAAATATAGGTCACAGAGGATGAGGAACATACATAGAAACAGAAATAAGTCCATGAATATTCTTAAATGTAATATTGAAAAAGAACAATTTTGGCTTAAAAATGCAAAATAGAGTATTATGATAAATGGTGAACATACTGTATAAAACTCCTCAACTTTAATCTGAGTTTTTAGTGAATTAGCTATGGTAAAATGTATGATTTATACTGAAGAAGAATAAAAAACACAAAATGAAGACAGTAATATTACAACAAATGTCGATAAATCATTTAAGAAAGGCTAAATATAGTATTTGGATCTTAATGAGTCAGGCTTAACATAATTTTCAGTGCCTCGAAACACACCTGTATGCTTGCCAGCTCTCATGCCCATCATCATGCACAACAAGATTTGACAGAAACTAAAACGCCTTTTTAATGGCTCACAGGATGACGTCAGGCTGCAAATGCCTCAAGTGGAATGACTTTTTTCCCCCCTCTCATTGCTGTAAAAGACACAGGGATACAATGGTGAATAACCAGTTATTCCTACGAGTCATCACAGCAAAACACAAAATTGAACATTTAAAATTGAACTCCACAATTGACTTGGACATGTTGATTTGATTATCTTTCTTTATGGTTTTCCCAACTTATACTGCATTTAATAAAAGCAAGACCTGAATTGTAGGCCTTCAAATGCCTCGAGAGGACTTGGTAACACATTCAAAACCTACCTCAGTCAGTTAACTTTGCTGTCTAAAATCTAAAGTCGAAAATTGAAGCTCAAACCCATTGAAATCTGCTCATTCTCATAATTAGACTTATTTTACTCAGTCATGATTGAAGGTGAACATGGTTCGTGCTGTTAAAGTGTCAGTTTAGGAGGAAAATTATTACAATTTTCATGAAAAAATGAATTATTTGATGAAATGGGTTGATGCCAGCTGTTCTTGGATACTCTATAGAACAACAGAAATACACACTTTGTATATTTTTAAGATGATATTTATGCGTTGATATTTGGAGCCGTTGCGCTGTCAAATGATGAACTTCAGAAAACCTTCTATCCTTACATTCAGAAGATAAACATTATGACAGTTAACCTAATTAATATTACTACGCCAAAATATCTCCAAGAACACAGAGGTGCTGTGAATTTTATCTGACAGTCGGTCAGAGCATATCGACCAATACAAGAAAACACATAAATATCAGCCTATCTATCATTCTGCCAGATATGAATCTAGTTCTTATTGATCACTGATAGAAATCATATATTGAGTTTGATTGAATTACCGTATTTTCACGACCATATGGCGCACCGTATGAAAAGGCGCAGTCTCAGTTATTTGTGCCATTACTATATTTAACACATACATACGGCTCACCTGATCATAGGGCGCTGAAACAAGCACACTAGTTTGCGTTTTTGACTCACCGGGATGTCAAAAGTGAGCGGCACCTCGTCCATGTTTGTGATGTGGCTGGGCTGGATGTGTTTGTCGGAAATCTGTTTGCTGCAGTAGGACCGGAGGATGGCCAGCTTTTCTTTATAATCCACTGGAAGTTGCTGCGCTACCGTAGTCTTTGTCCGGATTGAAAAATGGCACCGTTTCATGAAACGGACCTCCTTGGAAATGTTCAATGTTCATTTCTTCTGCTAGCGTTATTGCTTTTAGTCAAATGGTGACCGTCGAAACGCTTCTCCCACTCGTTCGGTGTGCGTTGCTCGGTGATCCACTGCTCGAGCCTTTACTCCAACTCGGGCCACCTGGCCTTATGTCCGCGGAAACTCAGCTGCGTCTTCTTTACCGTTCTCATGGTGTCCTCTACTACATCCGCCTTACAACAACACATAGGAAGTACTGCACCATAGGGCGCGCCGCACATTTTGAAGAAAATCTAAGACTTTTATGTGCGACTTATGGTCGTGAAAATACGGTAGTAGAGTCACTGTCCCGTTCTCTTCTGTAGTTAGATTGATCTGTAGACTAGGGCTCCATGATATTAGAAAAAACTCACATTGACATGTTTTTTAACCCTGCCATATACTGTATATTGTGATATGAAAAAAAAATCCTCAGAAGTAAATAACAGCTGTGTGGTGCCGACACAAACAGTCAAACAGATTAGTGACACAGAACATATGTTTTAATATCATCCTTCTTGTAGCCAAAATAATTCAATAAAATTAATTATTGAAAATAAATAAATAAATACAAATTTAAAATAAAATAAGATTAAATAATCAATAAATAATAAAAAAAATACATGAATAAAGATAATAATAAATACATAAACAAAAATAATAATAAAAAAAGAATAAATAAATGAATACAAAAATTAAGAAAAACTAAAATAAAAATAATTGCATGTCCTGCGGTGTGACTATTGTGCACAGGTACATTGTGATATCGATGCTCAAACACTATATTATGCTGCTATAATCCATACCATAGAACAGAACCTGACAGAACCTGACAGAACCTCACACATTCTACTGGGGACTGATCCTTGACCAAACTCAGCGCTGACGTGCATGGACTCTGGTTTTATTTTCATTTTCATTCTTTTCTTCATTCCACTCTGGAGCACCAGATGTTCATGAGCTGCAAAAAGCCTGCCCTTGTCTTTCTTATCTGTTCTCTTGGAGAACGTTCCTGGTGTTTAGAGAAGATGGTATTTGTAAAACCTCCACACTGTACGAGGAGTAAACTCAGTCTGATCAAAGTAGGAGCCGTGAAGCGTCCGGTGGCAGGGTGAGGCGTGGACGGTCGAGTGGGCAGCGGCGGTGTAGAGAGGAGAGGAGAGAGGAGCCCTCGATGGAGGCAGAAGGAGGTAGGAGGAGGAAGGGGTGGGGGGTGGGAGGTGGTCTTTGATGGCGGACAGGAAACCTCCAGGGTTATGAATTTTTCAGCGTGCTGCATCCGCGAGGTTACAAGGACTCGTACAGGTGTAAGGAAGCAGGTTGTCATAGACATCTGTTCAGCACGGGGACCCGGGTGTCCATGCCACCTCCCCTCCCACTACCCCCTCCTCTGCCAAGCATCCATCCACTCCTCACCCCTTCCTCCTCCTCCTCCTCCCTTAGTGCTGCCGCCCGGAGCCAGACTGCTGGATTGTCAGCAGATGCAAGAGAGAGACAGAAAACGAGAGTGAAACAGTTTTTTTTCCTCTTTTTTTTTTTTTTTTATTTTTTTTTTTTGTGGTCTCACATTTAGCGCCTGAGGGCCTTCAACACCAAAGGTAGAGCGGGGGTGGACACAGCTGCAGTGCCGAACTTGCCCCAGGCACAAATAAAGAGATCTAATGTGGTTTGACTGTGTTGTCGGTGAGACCGGGGAGTCAGGGAGGCACTTCAGAGCCAACTTAGCACGGCAACATCTGCCGCCAAGTTTTGCCGAGGATCGACTGGGGACAGCAGGTAAAGGAAGGTGGCAGCCAGAGAGGGAGCTTGGCCTTATTCTGGGGCTCGTCACAGGCTCTTTTGAAGCAACCGCTGCGTTTTTTTTAATCAGAAATCTCTCCCTTTATTTTTTTTTTCCTTCTTGTTGCTCATTGGCCGACCCCCCCCCCCCCCCCAACCCCCCGCCTTCCTTCACACTGTAGGTATTGTTTTCTAAAAGCAGCTGTCTTTCTAAAAGCATAGCGTCCGCTGAATGATGCATCACCATACATTAACGGCAGCGCGTCCACCTCCAGAAAAGCTCACGCGGCGGTAAACAAGCCAAAGGCAGAGCAGGCGTCTGAGTTGGTGTGGATTTCCAGTTGGATTTCCATTTGTTCCTCTCACTCTCATCTGTTCCTCGCCAGGTGCATGTGTGGGCCGAGGACGCCGCTGTCTGTGGAGGTTAATGCTTTTATCTGACCAACCTGCACACTATTGTTAAAGCATATAGCAGAATTTTTAGGGTAGGAATTTGTTTCAGGTCATTTTCACCAAAAAAAAAAAAAAAAAAAAAAAAAATTATTTATTGATGGAAACTATCAATACACAGCTGCAGAAGACATCTTACTATTATAGTAGAGGGTTTCCACTTTTTGTTTAACCCTTTGACGCATTAATTATTAGTCAAATTATTTTTTCTTAAGTGTTTTTATTCCTCTTTAGGCCTGACAAAAACAATGTGATTGAAATATTTTTAATGCACCTATCTTTTTTTTTTTTTTTTACAGAATTACAAAAATGTCCACACAGCTGGACAACATCTGTTTAAGCATTGAACTACATACATGTAAATGTGTATTTAAAATGAACACTATAAAATAAAACAAATTTAATGCAGTTTTTCTTTAAGAAAATTGTTAATTACAGTCTAATAACCACCAGCAATTGATTTACAGGTAAACATGTTAGTGCAGTTGAAATATTAAGAGCAGCCAAGTTCTAGTAATGATATAAACCGACTGATATGGAACTAAAACAATAAAAGCCATGTATATGCTAGAGAACAACTGAAGAGAACAAGAGACCAATATCTAAATAAAAAAAAAAAGCATCAACAAAACATAAACAGGGGGTGGGGGGTGTAATAAAACAGCAGTATGTGTTAGTAACTCGGGGTGACCCATCAGATTCCAAAAGCAGCGTGTAAAAGTGGTTTTCAGCGGAATGACACCTTTAAATAAAAGTTATTCATTGATCCCCTAAGAGTAAATTTGATCCTTTCTAAATTAAAAAGGAGCAAGGTGTCCTCGAGCCATCGGGATAGGGAAGGAGGTGTGGAAGATTCCTACGGCATGTAAGCAGTGAAGTAAAAGTAATGACATCAAACTTGGTTTGTGTAACAAACAACTGTTGTAAAGGGGTTTGGTTGGGTGGATATGTTCAATGCCTCAAACAAGGTTTTTTTTTTTTGTCTGCATTTTTTCTCATTGTTTAACACCACAGAGAGGGTGTCAACATTGTTTGAGATCCATGCATTTTTTAGTCTTGCAGCCAAATATTTTAAAATTTAGTGCATGTGTGTGACCATCACCGGTCCTCCCTGAAAGCTGAGCAGACATCTTTATTAGAACTCTCTATTATACGCCAGGGAGGGCAGTGCTACACCTCAGTGATGTGTGGGGGAAACAAAGACTGGACAGGACAGACAGGACGTACAGGGAAAGAAGTTCAAACAAGGTTTTAAACATTCCAGACCAACATCTTTCAGGGGAGGAACAGGACCAAAAACTATGTGTAAGATTGGCAGGAGCAAAAGGAGGAGTTTTAACAATGGTGATGGTTTCTGATGATAGTAGAAGAAACATTTTGTTAATTAATTAGGGTGGCTGTGGCTCAGTTAGTAGAGCGGATTGTCCAATGACTTAAGGATTGGCAGATCACATCCTGGCTCTGGTTGCCCACGTGTTAAAGTGTCATTGGGCAAGACACTGAACACTGACTTAGGCTCCCAGTAGGACTGATAGAAACCTACTGGTGTGTGAATGGGTGAATGTGAGGCTAATGTAAAGTGCTTTGAGCACCATGAAGGTGGAAAAGCGTGATATAAGTGCAGTCCATTTACAATTTAATTAAACCATAAAGACCCAAACACCCTCTGGCAACAAAAATGTCTACTGATTTAAAGTGTTGAATACCTATCGACCTACTTTCTCTGGAGAGTCCCATCATATAAGGTAAACTGATGCTTCTAAACTATACGGACAAACACTTTTGTCTATATCAGTGTTTCCCAACCCTGGTCTTCGAGGCATACTATCCTGTATGTTTTAGATGTTTCCCTCTTTGAACACACCTGACAGTCATTATCATTGTTCTGCAGAGCTGGATGATAGGCTGATCATTTGAATCAGGTGTGATTGGAGAGAGAAACATCTAAAACATGCAGGATCGTGTGCCTCGAGAACCAGGGTTAGGAAACACTGGTCTATACTGTAGAGAGGATTGACTCATGATGATGATGGCATTTGGAGGCAGTACTGTAAATACAGAATTTATCTACATCAGGGGTGTCAAACATACAGCCTGTGGGCCAAACCTGGCCCTCCAAAGGACCGCTTCCTGAGTTTGCAGAAACATTGACCGTATAGTTCAGGGGTCTGCAACCCTGGTCCTAGAGAGCCGCTATCCTGCATGTTTTAGATGTTTCCTTCTTCCAACACACCTGATTCAGATGATCAGCCTATCATCAAGCTGTGCGGAAGACTGATAATGTCTGTCAGGTGTGCTGGAAGAGGGAAACATCTAAAACATGCAGGATAGCGGCTCTCTAGGACCAGGGTTGCAGACCCCTGGTATAGTTCAAGCCCAGGGTGCCCAAATCCAGTCCTCGAGGGCCAGTATCCTACATGTTTTAGATATTTCCCTTTTCCAACAAACCTGGTTCAATTAAGGATCAGCTCATCCTCATGCTCTGCAGAAGCCTGATAATGATGTACAAGCTTCTGGGTGTGCTGGAAGAGGGAAATATCTAAAACAGAGATGCTCAAACCTGGTCCTTGAGAGCTAGTATCATGCATGTTTTAGATGTACCCCTCTTCCAACATATCTGACGGTTATTATCAGGCTTCTGTAGAGCTTGATGAGAGGTGTATCATTTTAATCAGGTGTATTTGAAGAGGCATACGTCTAAAACATGCAGGATAGTAGCTCTCGAGGACCAGGATAGAGCATCCCTCATCCAAAACATGCAGGATACTGGCCCCTGAGGACTGGATTTAGGCACTCTTGGTATAGTTGTACTAATCATGAAGTTAAATGTTATATTTTTCAGTTCCAGATCCCTGACACTAATGTTTTGTGATCTGTAAGTTATAATTTACATGGCAAAATGATAAACTGACACTGAATATTGTTTAAAATTCACTTAACTTTCTTTAGAAATAGTTAATATTTTTTGTTTTACCTTTTGATTAATACTGTTATAGTAATACTACTTCATTGGACTGTTATTCTCCAGCTGTTCTCTTGTATATTCATAAGTTTTATGGGTTATATATCATCCAATACACTGACATTCATACTATTACTGTAACTCTGCTGTTCTTGATGAACATTTTTTTGCATATTATCTCCATGAAGTAATAATTAAAGTACTGTAATAACTAAAATGTGAGAAATTAGCTGAATTAATTTTTGTTTAAACATTTTTAATAAAGACTAACAATTATACAACATGTATTTCTTGTATTTGAGATTTGTAGGACTTGGATATATGTGATATATGAACAGCAAAAGAAAACAAAAATTTCAGGTTAAAAAAACTTATATAAATTAAAGTGGTTGTATTTAGTGATCTACCTTTAACTCTTTTGTTCAAACAAATGACATTTACAACACACATTTTCTGAGGTTTTATACCAGCAAGAAACTGAAGAAACATTATTTAATTCTAATAAATTGAAGCAAAAAGGAATAAAAAAATAGTCAAGAAAATTAACAAAAATATGCCAAAAAATGACCAAAATAATCAATAAGAAAACAAGAAAGTGAACAAAAATAAATCAAATGATTACAAGATGAAAACAAGAATGAACATGAAGCAAAATATGTCAAAAGTAATCAATAAAACAAATTACCAAAAATAATCAATAAATGTAGCAAAAATGACAAAATGTATATATATATATATATATATATATATATATATATATATATATATATTCAAAAATGAATAAAATAACAAGGCGAATGAGTAAAAATGTATAAATGTAAAGGGATAAGACTGGCATAAGCCGAGGTCATAGAGGGTAGAGGTGACAGTCTGCTTCTCTGGCATGGCACGGCACGGCATGGCATGGCAGAGCTGTCCTCGGAGGTCACAGAAATACATGCATGGCTTTATTTATTTATTTATTTATTTCCCCCGTCCTCAGCAGATCGGCGTAGCGCCTGCCGGCTTCTCGGGGCTCAATTAGGATGCAGCGAGGTGCCGCGAGGTGATTGTTTGCATGGAAATAGAGCCAAGTAAAACATCCGACTGGAAATTGGACCAAGATATTTGCTTTTCAGTTTCAATATTTGACTGGCATGAAGGTGCAACATGTAGCATTTTAACATCAGTAAGTCACCAGTAATTACCACATTGATTTTGAGACATGAGTGTAATTACTGTAAACAAACACGACTGTGGCTGAGAGCATTGGCAGCCTGTCCCCGGCCTCTACGCTGCATTTTTACATTGTGAGCCACCGGGTCACATTTTGTTCTTCCAGTGCAAACGGAGCTCAAGTTTTTGTGAGTTTCTCTCAGTGGCAGATGGTGGAAGGAGTTATTTGGTGAAGAAAAAAAGGGGAAAAAAATCATGCCCAATATGTTTTCAGACAGGCCACAGAGACAGAGAAAAGCTCTGATTGATTCAGCATGAATGAAGCAAGAAGTCAAAGGGTTTATGGGAAATGTAGTCTTAAAGGAGTTCATTTACTATACATAATATTTTTATAGACTGGTGTCGATGTGTTTTATAATAATAGGTGTTAGTAAAAACTTTAAATTATTTTAAAACGTAGTAAATTTGGCATCAACTGCCTTTTATTTCTATTGAATTAAGCAAAAGGGTTTATGGTAAATTAAGCCTTTAAAGACCTTTTTCCCCTTTATTTTACTATACATAATATTTTTATAGATTGGTGTCACTGTATTTGATGGATATATGTGCTAGTAAAAACCTTAACTTATTTTAAAACCATTTAGACAGTAAATTTATTTCCATTTATTTAAGTGAAAGTGTTTATGGGAAATGCAGTCTTAAAAGACCATGGTGCTACAGTTGTCCATGATTGTTTCCTTTTTATTTTTATTTTCTTGCTATACTATTTTTGACTGAAAATGACGCCAAAAGAAAAAAATCTGGGTCTCCGTTCAGACTAAACTTTCACGACGAGATGAGCTTCAACTTGCAGTTACGTTTAAATCTCCCCTTTGCAATATTCTGACACCTTGTCAGTTCCAACTAATGCAATATGCTGTATAGTTTCCATAGAAACAACTCTCTGTACTTGGACTTTTTAGGCTGAACATGCTTCATGCAATCATAGAATGTGTACTGACTCGTTTACTGCAGAAATGCTAAAAACCAAATACATACATTTAAAAACATTTAATAAACAATAGGGTCAGGTTTTCTCTCATTTATTTTCATACTAGTTCTGTTTTTAGAGATGATGCCACCTAATAAAAAGAGAACAGGCTGGATTTACAAGGGGAAACGTGATAAAAATACTACATTTTGCACATGATGACAAACATTGAGCTATAGTACAAAATACTCTAAATACTAATATTATATTCTTACCCCATGAATATCTAAACAGCCACCAGTGACCAAAACCATCTACTGATATAAACTGTTTAATACCTGTTGATCCATTAATCTTATCTGTACATGTAAATAATTGGTGTAAAATACAGTTTCTCACCTTTTTCATGGTCATCAGATATGATCCATTAGGACATTCATTCTCCCTAGTTACCGTGGAAACACAGTCAACCTCTACAACATCTGATTCACCAGTAAAATCCATGGAGTTGGATCAATGACAGTGGATGGACACACTAGGTTTATGTTCAGTTAATGATAGATTTGACAAAAAAAAGTCACTTTTCCCTTCAGTCTTTGACATAACAAACCTAAACTTTAACCTGAGATTTAATGAACATCTATATGATCAGTGAATGAAATACAGAAAAATACCTGATTTTCACTGAAAAATGTAAAATACAAAGGATTACATTGTAATGAATGGTGATAAATCACTTCTGACAGAATGAATACATCTGGTCTATTCTATTCTATTCTGTTCTATTCTATTCTATTCTATTCTATTCTATTCTATTATAATACAATACAGTACAGTGGTACCTCTACTTCCGAAATTAATTTGTTCCAGAAGTGGCTTCGTACCGTGATGTCATATTTTACATGTAAAAGGCCTGATTCGTTCTACCCATCAAACCCTTTAAAAATTATAAATGTACCAATTTTGCATGAAGTATGTGTTAACAGTAAAATAAACCCTCACCCTCCATCAGATCACTGATCACTGTCAGATCCTTTTTCTAAAACAGTCGCCTCAGTCACTGTATTTCCTGCAATTTCTTTCTCCTTTATCCAAATGAGTAACAGTCTCTCCATCTGGTTGTTCAGTGATGACCTCTGACCTCTTTTTCTATATCACACAGATGACTTTCAAAAGTGTCGCTGCTTTTAATGTATCCTTCTGCTTCAATATTGTTCCGATGGTAGACGGGTTTCGGCCATATTCCTTTGCAATATCACTCAGCCACGTGCCACTTTCAGATTTTTTTATCATCTCCTGTTTCACTTCTATTGATAATGCAGCCACTTCTTCTTTTCACTTTCTTTGGGCTCATCATGAATAATGAATACGTACTGTAATAAAGTTTGAATGAGCAGATTAGGGAAAACTCAGGAAACAACAGTAACTCTGTGATGAATGAGGTTCAAAGGGTAACAAAAAGCATCATGGGTAACTCCCTCATAGCGAATGGGATGCCACGTACAGTAGGTACATGATGTATTTACGTACATTACGTAGTTAGTACATACAGTATGTATAGTAATGTACATATTTATGTCTCGGGGGTTTCGTTTCATAAATTAAATTTTTTTTCGTATTCAGAGATGAAAAATTGAGATAAAGGTTTTTCGTTACTTGGATTATTCCTTAGCTGGGTCTTTCATAAGTAGAGGTAGCACAATATATATATATATATATATATATATATATATATATATATATATATATGCAATATACAGTGATATAACAGCAGCAATATAAAAAATAAGTATGTTTACACCATAAAGTAATATACATTATAATAGAATCATATAATATAATCTAGACTATATAATAATACATTATATATTAACATACTCTCCAGTGCCAGAAGAATGGGGATCCACAGTAAACTGGTGTTACTGGTTCCACTGGTGCATCGGTATGTGCACAGCAGGCCAGTCATTTGGAAACGGTCCAAAAGAGGAAGTAGCTGCCACGCAGGAAATCAAGCATCCCCATTATGGCCTCGGAGACGCACAACGACCCATTTACTGGAGATAAAACAAGACGTGGAAAAGCTGTGGATGTGAGGATCAATGATTCACAGTAGTTTCACTTAAGTGAGCGGTAAAACTCCTCCAACAGACTGTTTATTCAGCCTTAACATACACTGAAAGGATGCAGTTAGCAGCTTCTTTTGTCACCTGATCCCAGTATGTAAAGCAGGCATTTGCTTGGTGTTGTTTAGAGAAAAAAAAAACAACGTAAACAGATGCACACATACTTATGGTTTCACACTTTTATCTTCCCTCATTACAATGCCGCCCGGAATATGGTGGGAACATCTTTACAGAAACTAATAAAAGCCGTCAAACTGCATTTTTCACTGTTAAAATAAAAGCAGAAATAAGCCAGAAGATGACACGTCCTCCAAGGCTCACATGTGGTCCAGCGTCAGCCGTTAGAAGGAATAATTTATACTGTATGTAGACGCTATGGTAACGGTGCTTTAATATACGAGTGAAGAAAGAGGATAGAGCAGTGCTAATAGAATAGAATAATTTCATTAAAGAATTGTTATAGATTGTTAGATATGTTGTATATATATTTACTGCTTATTACTCATCAATCAATATGGATTATTTGGGCCTTTTTAATACACTAGCCTTAGTTGATGACTGAAAAAGGTCACTGATATCTTTAAGATGATGTTTGGAGCCCATTGTGATTTTTTTTCTCTGTCAAATAAGAACAAATATCAGAAAATCTTCTTTACTTACAGTTAGACAATTAAAAATTGTGACAGTCAACTTAATGAATATTCCTACACACACACACACACACACACACACACACACACACTAAGTTTGTAATCAAGTGGACATTGGGTCGTGAGTGTAAACATAATAATAAAATAAAATAAAATAAAAATAATATTTTTTTAATTAAATAAAAAATGTATATAAATAAAATTTAATTAAGTAAAAATAATAAATAACATAAATACAATAAAAAAAAATACGATTTTTAAATAAATAAATAATGAAAAAATCAAATATATGTATATATATATATATATATATATATATATATATATATATATATATATATATTTATTTATTTTTTTTTTTTATTTATTTATTTTTTTTTATTTATTTTTTTTTAATATGTAAAAATATATATATTTTTTTAAGTAAACATCTTTAAAACTTTGAAAAATACATGTTTTGTTTTGCACCTGTTTCTCTCATGCTTTATAAGGACTTTTAGAAAAGAACAAATTCATGTATTTATAGGGTCACATCATTTGTGTTTTACTAATGGAACCTCTATTTATATTTAGCCCCTGTTGGGACCTGAATTTTGGCCCTCATAGTGTCAGAGGTCCCCATGGTGTGACTGTTGCTGTTCCAGTAAAGATAGGAATACGAGCACACAAAAACAAAAACATTTGTTCCAGTGTGGACAGCAAGATTTCCAAGAACAGAGAGGTGTCATAAACGTTGTGTGTCAGTAAATTATAACAGGAATAAAAGAGGCTGATATTGATGCAAGAAAAGCAAAGGTAAATATCAGTCTATGATTGCACTATATGGACAAAAGTACACAGTAAATTTTGCAGTGTTAAATCAACACTTAGAGAGTTAATTTGGAGACAATGGGACCAAATACACTCTAGAAGGAGTTAAATAAACTCTCTAAGTGTTGATTTAACACTACAAAATTTACTGTGTATGTGTACGGTCCACAGATAGGGGAGTAATTGGACTTTATTTTCAGAAAAGTAATTAAAATTGAATTTCAAGGTAAGGGAAAAATGTGCCAAAAACATTTTATTTTTATTTGACTGAGCCTGAATGTTGATGCTGAATGTTGTTACAAGAAAAAAAAAACAACAACTAAATATCAGCCCTATACGTTGGCTGGCTGATATATCAGTCTGTCATTCCTCTTTATATACAGTTAAATTGTTATTGTTGCATATACTTGGTGAAGGGGTTCCTTCAAAGTAAGAATTTCATTGTAGCATGTAAGTTGCCATGTATGACAAATACATCTATTGTATTCTGCAGTGCAGTGGGTTTGTACTGTTGCAGCCCTGAGTCAGTTTGGAATTAAAAAGCCTGCTTGAACAAGACTATATTAGAGAGGAATAAACACAGAGCTTATACGTGCTGACATCACTCAGGATGTTTACCGTCACACACATAAATAGCCTGTTGAGGCCAATGTAATACTTAATTTCACAATAAAAGGCTTTTAATCAAAAGTAAACAACCTGGTAAATGACATTAAGTTGAAACGAAGCCTTAGATCAGAGAGCATGAGATTTCCTAATTAACAAGGGTAATTGGAATTAAACCAGATCGTCACAAATAATGAAGCATTGGGTGTGTGTGTGTGTGGTGGTGGTGGTGGGGTGGGGGGGTTTGATGGAAAAACAAAGCTCCACATAACAATCAGACGTTACTCATGCTTGACGTTTCACCCCGACCATCACGATCACATTTATGTCCACAGGGACAACGTAGTGTTTTTGTTTTGTTTAATCCTCTGCGTTCGCGTACGTGTGTCTTTTTTATGTTCGCTGAGAAAAGAGCACAGCTGCTTATGTTGTGTGGGTTTTACTCAAGAGAGAGGTGGACAACAGGGTTAATAGCCGACACTGTGAAATCTAACAGTCTGAGGGAACCTGCAGGGTTTCATCAGACTGGAGCCACCAGGGACCTCCAGAGGAAACCTGTCTGTAGCACAAAAATCTGTTCCCAGTCAACGATGTGCGCTCATGTGACCTGAAGACGCTGGTGGGTGTGCTTTAGTCTACTGCTGTTGGGTTAGTTTTAGTTCAGGTTCCACATTCACCCCAATAGGATAATACATAAATAATGACAATACTGAAAAAAGTTAAGTTACAGTATGAATGTTTATATCTACAAAAAATCCTGAAAATGAGAATAACATGAACGACCTGATTCTCTAAAGAAAAATGTGTAATTATAACAATAGTATGTCTATGTTTATTTGTATTTGCATTTGTTTGTCTCAAAACTAGCAGTATAATTGTAATGATTACTATAGCAGTAGTATAGTAATAGTGATTACGATAGTAGTATAGTAGTAGTGATGACTATAGTAGTACTATAGTAGTAGTACTGTAGTATAGTCGTAGTGATTACTATAGTAGTAGTATAGTAATGACTATAACAGTAGTATAGTTGTAGTGATTACTATAGTAGTAGTATTGCAGTGATGACTATAGTAGTACTGTTGTAGTAGTGATGCCTATAGTAGTAGTAATGACTATAACAGTAGTATAGTTGTAGTGATGCCTATAGTAGTAACAATGACTGTAGTTGTAGTGATTAATATAATAGTAGTGATTGTAGTAGTCATTACAGTCAGTAGTGAGGCTGACTGTACTGACTGTCCAGGAAACAGTTGTTGGTTTGATTTCTAATAGTGGGTTTGTGGACTTTGTGGAGTCCAGTGGGACCTGCCCAGTCCTCCATCAACATCTGCATCTGCTCCTTGTAGGCTGACATCTGCCACTCCAGTGATGGGGACTTCAACTACACATCCATCTTATATCATGTGCATTGGAACTGTGGAACTGAGATATCACCACTTATGTGTTTTAGCTGTTGACCTTTACTGTTACCTTGACCTTTGACCTTTATAGCTCAAAATGTAATGGTTTCTTCCTTGACGCATTGTCAATCATCCCTGAAAGTTTCATCAACATCCGTCCATAACTTTTTGAGTTATCTTACTGACAAACAGACAAACAGACAAACAAACACACGGTTCATTCGCAGAGGTAATAATCATTATGAAACACTGACTAATTTGGGTAATGACAATCAGTCTTGTCGTGTTCATACAGTTATGAGACAAAACATAACATTTTACAGGAGCATAGAATAAAGATAACTCGCCTTGTAGCCATGTTGGATCTTCTCTTTCTACAGATGCATTCTGGGTAGTTTCAGCTCATATTCAAATTCCTATAACTTTTCAATGCACTTCTCAAATATATTGCAGTAATGAGAATAACTCATGGATATAATTTTTTTCTTAAAATATTATGAATATTCTTTATTAAAATAACAAACAACAGTTAATAAATGTTTTGACAAATAACAATGTACTTGTAGTTGTATTTATTTATTTATTTATTGTTCTGTTTTCCCCCTAATTCAAAGACCAGAATTTTTGGATGGGCCAGATTTCGGTAATGAGAATTTGCCCAGAAAAATAAAAAAGCAGAAAATTAAAATAGAATGTTTTAAAATGCCTAGTGTGTATCATTGATTTTTGTTTTTGTTTTATGAGAATCACTCTTGTGTTCTCTCAACATTAAGTTTTGCACATATATCCAATGGAAAAGCCACTACTGTTTTGTGGTATGTTTGACACCCATGGTTCGAAGAAAAAAACACCAGTGTTATGTCATTATTTTCTTAGCAGAGACTAAACAACACAAGCCTTTCCATTGGTTTATATTCATGGGTGGAGGATGGACACTTCCTGGTGGTGGTGGCGACAGCGAGCCCCAGGCCTCATTATCAGTGGATGGCCTTGTTAGTCCTAACAAGTAGCCAACTGACAGCTCCGCCCCCCCCCCCCCATGCACACACAAGGGAAGTGACAGATTTAACTATGGCGCCGATTTACAGGCCACGCCTGTGCTCTCTTAACCAGATTAGTTCTTTTTACATTAACCAAGGAAAAGTAGGGCAGATGTCTGTATGACTGGTTGTAAATTTGATAATGACTGCCATGTTAATCCCCACCCCCACCGCCCAACCCACTCCTCCACCACCCCACACCCACGGCTCCTCATCCATGTCCAGGCTGGGACCTGGTGGGTAACAGGATTACCCCGGAGAGGCCCACCCCATGTGTGCGTTTGTGTTTCCAACCCACACTGGGGGAAGCTAATTGTCATTGGTGGCTGCTTGAAGTTGAAAGTAGCGTAATGTGGAACAAATCAGGAGGTGTCCACAACCCAGGGATGTCAAAGGTCAGGGTCCACATTCAGCCCAATATGGTCTGAAGTGGATCAGACTGGTAAAATAAGACTATATAAACAACATCAACTTCAGACTTTGGTCATTATTTAAGTGAAAATAATCAAATTATAGTTTGATATTCTGCCTCAGATTATCATTTACAAGTGTACATTACAATTTACTGGCAGAATATTAGTAAAATCACACTTACTTCTCTTAAAACTTATGGCTTTGTTCAGATTACTTCATGTTACTCACATTTTTGGAAGGATCATTTGTAAATATAAATATACTTGTATAATTTAGCTTCTTTTATTTATTTAGTTTTACACTAAACCAAAACTACATTTTGAATTAGTAGTATTTATAGGTTTTATGATAGTATTTTATTGGTCTGACCCACTTGATATCAGATTGAACTAAAATAATTGTGTAGTTTTTGCATTTCACAAATTCCTCGGATGGGCCACATTCAGATCAATAATATTTTAAGAATGTTTTTTTCTGTTTGTCTGTCTGTCTATTAGCATGATTACGCAAAAAGTTCTGAAAGGATTTTGATAACATTTTCAGGAATGATAGATAATGGGTCAAAGACAAACCTAATAGATTTGAGCAATGAAGGTCAAAGGTCAAGGTCACATTAAAGGTCAACAGTTAAAACACATCAGTGGTAATATCTCAGGATTCAGACAAGATAGAATCTGACCTTTTTTTTTTTCTCATTCACATTGTCTCACCTTGGGACATCAGATGGGTCAACACCTATGGCTCACTCAACATATATTATTTATGATTAAGAAGTTGATTTTTTTTCTATAATCAATTACTAGAAATTACAGCCATGAAACACTGTTAAAATTGCGTATCTTGTGCTTTACACGTTATCTGGATACAATAGAACCACATTATCTAGAACAGAATGGATCTTTATTGTCACAATCGCTTTAGCAAAAACACTTGGACTGTATTAAAACAAAATCATATAAACCTGCTGCAGATATAACTACATTATCTACAGTAGGTTTTCAGCAGATATATCTCAGTATGATTTGTTTGCATCTAGTTCAGACCTGAATTAAAGCTGGTTTGATTCAGTAGAAGATTATACATTTTATAAACAGTTTGAATGGATCCTGGAGAAGAAAACAAGCTAAATAACAGGCTGTTTGTTCCATGTTTTCCTCAGCGGTCAGCTTTAACATGGTTGGTGTGTAAGTGTACAATCTGCCTTTGATCTCTGCTGGATTAGCTCCTGTTTTTCTCATCACTTTTCAAATCTCATCCTGCAGCGAAAAATCCACTTGGAGCACCTTCTGTGACAGGAGCATCGTCGTGTTCAATTGAGGAAAGGATAAACAATATAGTGTATTTTAGTGTCTCCCACCCACATACATATAGATTTCTACTACGGCATAAAACATAACAAAATTAAAAAGAAAAAAAAAAGAGGTAGGGGTGGAGCAGATGATATAAATCATGATGTGGGTAAATAAAATAAAATAAAATAAGGTGTTAACTGAGGATGTAGTGGAAGTTTATTTTTCTTGATATGGGACAAACAATATAGTGCATTTTAGATATAGTGTCTGCAATTATTTTCTGTTACACCCACCCACATACACACAAACTACCACTATTTATTTATTTATTTTAATAAAAAAAAGGGGGGGGCAATAATATACATCATGATAAGGGTAAATAAAATAAGGTATTATGTAATGTAAGGGTTTTTCTCCCCATTTTTATTTTATTCAAGAAAGAACAAATAATATGTAGTACATTTAGGCTACCTTTAGTAGTTTTGTTTTATGTTATTTTTTTTGTTTTACCAGCCCAGTTCCCTCCCTCCCACCCTACCCACATACATACAAATTACCACTGTGTATAAAAAGAAAGGGAGGGGGGCACAATAACATAAGTCATGATATGGGTAAAGTAAATAAAATGAAATAACATAAGGCATTAAGTAAGGATTATTATTTTTGAAGGGTGGTGGTGCTCGTTGTTGTTTTGGACCCCTCTGTCCATGCAACCCCCCCTCCCTTCACGTTTCCTCTCCATTAACTGATGCTGTTGTTGTATTTGGGTGGCCAGGGCTGGTACCTGCACCCCTTCCTCCTCCTCCTCCTCCTCCTCTTCCCTCCTCCTTCGTCCTTCCTTCAGCCCCTGATACAATCTGAACTGATGTCCTGCCGGTGCCTTTTTTCCCAGAACCCCTCAGACTGGTAGTAGCGGTGGCCGTGCCGCCGTGCGTCCAGCTTTTTCTTCATCACCTATTAAAATCAAAGCCTGGTCGTTTGGCGAGGACCGCTGGGATCTGGGCTTTAATTAAATTACATTATTGTTAACGTCAGCTTTGCCGAGGCTGGATCTGTCGCGTGCACTTTGCCCTTCTCCTCCTCCTCCTCCTCCTCCTCCTCCTCCTCCTCCTCCTCCTCCTCCTCCTCCTCCTCCTCCTCCTCCTCCTCCTCCTCCTCCTCCTCCTCACCTCCTGACAGACATATATAGAGGAGGGGGGGGGATCACACATACATGCAGTAATATATTCTAATGCACCCCTCCTCTCCTCCCACCCATTTGAATATTTAAGAACCTAGAAGCGGGGAGTCATGTTATGCAGGGAATATGTTCACAGTGAATATTCAATTAGCCTGCTCGTATTTTGTATACATAAATGTACCGGTGTGACGGCGCCGGCTAATACGGAGTGAAGGGCCCGCTCCACGAGCTACATGTAACACGATCTGCTCTAAAATGGTCCATAACAGCCACTCGTTATGAATAAACATACGTAAACATGGACCCCGAACGCCTCGTGACTGCTCTGACACCCAAGTATTCATTCTGAACATTGTTGATATAATTTAATTTGTACAGGATTATCTTTTTGAGTGTATATGTAATGTGCAATATTAAATATATAAATAAAAACAAACATAATTGTCATATTTTAAAGCCTGTAAATGCCATGTTTGTAATGTTAACAAACCTTTTTTCCTCTATTTTTTAATGGGAAGTAAGTGCAAATTAATATATATTTGTCACTACAAACAATTTAAGTGCACACACTTTAATTATTTATTTACTTTTTTGTGAGTCTTATCTTGGTTAATGTCTTGGCATAAGCCATATTTTTTTATGCAAAAAACACAAAATAGAGTTTTTTCCCATAACAGCCATGCATTATGAATAAGCATATGTAATCATGTAACCTGAACGCCTTTGACACCCAAGTATTCATTCTAAACATTGTTGTATAATTCAATTAATGCAGGATTATCTTCTTCAATGTATATTTAAAATAGCATAATCAGCACAGCACCTTTTTTATGTATTTCATCAACAAAAATCCAAAATATTCAATAAGTGAACCCTTGAAATGTCATGTTTGTAATGTAAACAACCCCCTTTTTTATTGTGAAGCAGGTGCAAAACAATATATATCTGTATAAGTGTAAACATAAACACATACATCATTCATTTAATTATTTATTTATTTTTGTGAGTCATACCTTGGTTAATGTCTTCTCACAGACCATATGTTCTGATGCAAAAAACACGAAATAATTTTTCCTACAACAGCCACGCATTATGAATAAACATATGTAAACATGTAACCTGAATGAGTCGTGACTATTCACTCTGCACATTGTTTATATAATTCCATTAGTGCAGGATTATCTCATTCAATGTATATTTAAAATAGCATAATCAGAACAGCACCTATTTTGTTGTGTGTATTTAATCAGTGAACATTTCAAATACTCATTTAAGTGTCATAATTTGAACAGACAGATTTCAACAATCTTCTTCTGAAACTACTGGTCAGATTATTTTTACATTTCCACTTCCTCTGGACAATGTCTACGTAGTTTGTTCACACTTTTGAGAACTTTAAATTTTTGAATTTTCGACATTGTTTTTAATATTAACGTGTTCTTCCTTGTAATGGTCCATATTTAGATGTTTTATAACATGTACAATGGTTACAGATATAAATATCATCCATATCAGTCACTGAAATGAAGTCAAATATGGAGTTTAATTGAATGAGTGAAGTTCTGAGTTCAGTGGAAGTCCCACTGGTACATGGACATGACAGTTGCTCTATGTACTGGTACTGAATAACTGCCACTGAACTAACTGGGTGCTCACAAACTCTGACTGTATGACAGAGGAAACTATTTTCTTACTCATTTGATTTTATATTATCCAAAGTTTCTTCTGCCTTAACTATTTTAATCTATTTTAATTAGGACTGTCAAAATTAACACATTAACATGGATTAAATCATCACCATGATTAATCTGATTTAAAATGTTAATAAATTTAACCCATTAGCTGCCAATACATCCCAGTGGTTAGTGTTATATACACAAATGCGACATTTGAGTACAAACTAATACTAATACTCTATTAATGTACATGAGTCAGAGATTATGCTAGCACTTTGGCTAACGCATTCGCTAACCCTTCTTTCATGAGCTCAGTTGGTAGCGCAGGTGATCCTATGATTAATGCGTTGGCTGTTTGCGTCCCAGCTCAGACTGTCCACATGTCAAAGTGTCCTTGGGCAGGATGCTGAATCCTAAATGTCTCCCAGTAGGTCTGTGAATGTGTGTGAATGGGTTAATGCGAGGCCTATGTCAAATGCACTGAGCAGCATGAAGGTGGAAAAACACTATACAAGTGCAGTCCATTTATCTTCATTACTTCCTATTAGAAAGAAAAATTTGTGAAAGTTTTGTCGTCTGAACCCGCTTTATCCTTACTAGGGTCACTGGGGTCACTGGGGTCACTGGGGTCACTGGGGGCCGAATCCAGCCACAATGGATGAAGGCGGGGTACACCCTGTATGAGTCACCAGTTCATCACAGGGCTGAACATATATAGACAAACAATCATTGTCACATTCACATCTATGGGCAATTATATAATTGTGATTAATCAAAACTAATCCACAGGAACCCTGTGATTAATTTAATTTAATTTAAATTGTAATCATTTCACAGCACTAATTTAAACTTATTGTAACTGATTTCTTATGTATCTATCATGCCTGTTTTTACACTGCTTTTAACCTAGGAATACACAATTCGATTTTTTATTCTACCATTACAAAGAAAGGACATTAAAAAAAAAACATTTGACCTTGACCTTAGAGGACTGGAACATATAACTGGGGGTTGATTCAGATAGAACATGACGTTGACGCACAGGGACACTGGAACTGTTTTGTTAAACTGAACTGGTCTCGTCTAAACACTGTACACGCATAGAAGGTTGTCACCCCCCCCCCCCCCAAAAAAAAAATCTAAAAAAACCCACTTAATTGCATCTGTTTAGACCTAAACTCTGGGCCTTCAGTGGCCATTTAAGCAAATTAGCAGCGTCACATCAGTAAATATGAAAGGGTCAGTCCTCATCCAATTACCGGCTCCACCTCGTTAACTCCTTCACTGCCACTTCCTCAACATCAGCGTCATTATGCTAATGAGCATCAGCGTGTAAACGGGGCCAAAGCGCGCTCATATTAAACTGTACTCAGACCTTTTCTTTTACTATTTGACACTAATTAATTAAAATACTATATATATATATATTTTTTTTTTTAATTGCCACTTGTATTAAACTGAGCTCATTTGGATTCAAATGGATCTGAGTGAAAGTAGTTGATGGAGTGAGAAGTCTGGTTGGGTTATTATTTATATTTAATTTCTTTTTGTTGAGTCCAATGTTCAGTGTATTCCAATGTTCTCAGATAAATAAGGTCAGGTATATTTTTATAAATATGGAAAATGTATCCTTTAATTACTGGGTTTAAAAAGCAGGTAAAGTGCCAAAAACCAAAATAAACCCAGTTGTTGAGCATTTCAATCGTGAGAACAACAAAGATAAACTTGTAATTAGATTTTTTCACACTAAACGTTTGCTAAAATAATTGAGTCAAGGTAAAAAAAAATAGGGCTGCACAATATATTGTTTGAACATCGACGTTGCAATAATCACATCACAGGTCTTGAAAAAAACAAAACAAAAAAAAAATAAAATAAATAAATATATATATATATATATATATATATATATATATATATGCAAATTATTTACATGTATTCATATAATTAGTGGATCAAGAAGGATTTGTTCACTTTTATTTTGAGGTTTTTTGGTTATTTTCTTTCATTATTTTTTATGAATTTTGCTAATTTTATTAATATTTTTTTTGTTAAATATTTGTGCGTTTAACCATGAATAATTGAGGGAAAAATACATTTTAAATCAATTATTTCCATGTTTTGATGGCATTAGTCGATCAACAAGTATTAAACAGTTTAGAAGTGCAGATGGTTTTGGTTAGGGATGTGACATTTGGTCCAAAACACTGTGTGTCATGAATATTTGAATATGTAAAATTTTGTTTTTTGAGCGTTAGCAAGATAAATACAGGCTTTTAGATGTTATAAAACATTTGACATTTTTGCAAATTTTCTCCTCATTTTGGAAGGATTTTTTTTCATTTTTATACCATATTTCAAGGTTTTTTAGTTTGTTTTTGTTTTGTTTGTTTGTTTTTTCTGAATAATTTTGCTCATTTTCTTCTTAATTTCTTCTTAATTTATAATTTTTTTGTATATTTAACCATGAATAATCGAGGAAAAACTAAATTTTAAATCAATGACTTAGATGCATTGATAGTATTAGTGGATCAACAGGTATTAAACAGTTTGCATCAGTGGATGTTTTTGGTCGGTGGTGGAGGTTTGAGCCTGTAAGGGTTAACTCTGTTTTTGCCCGTCCTGCTCGTCTCTATTTGCAGATATTAAAAATGCATCCACCGCTGTGCATCGCGGTCATAGTTCGCCAGGTTGTAACTACTGTAAACATCCACAGAGACGTTTCACTGTGCGTCTGGTGATTTTAACAGATGTCTTCTTTAAGGATGCTGCTGAAAGCTTTTTTTTTTTTTATTCCTGTCACTGTAAGGGTTGAAATCTTCACAACTGCAGCCTGAGTATCCCATGAATAAATTACAGTCTTTCATAATTGATTGAGAGAAAAGATGCAGATGTGACAATAGCTGGCAAAACAGCGCGGCGCTTAATTGAAAACACTGCTGAAGAGCTTCCAGATGTAGTTGTCGTCGCGTCTTTCTGTCTCCTTTTTCGAGTGTTCGTTTGTCCGTCCATCTCATTTACAGTATCTTTCCACGCCACCGTACACCATCTTGGAAGTAGACGCCGATAATCCCGCCTTTTTTTATCAATATGTCATTCATCATTATAATAGATGTATCTGATGTTAATGGCCATAGTTTATAAAACAGCTTATTAACCTTAATGACAGTGTGATCTTTTACAATTGATAGGTTGTCTCACCTTCAATTATACTGAGTAATGATGATACAGATTTAATTAATGCTTAAGTGCTCTAATGGCTTTTTTCATGACAGTACAGTCACTCCACCGTCCCACTGCAACG
>CM035791.1:10726047-11156047 GCA_020466265.1 Siphamia tubifer
GAGCACAGATGCACATTCAGTCCTGTGTTCTCTGCAGTCTTAATAGTGTTAACCCGTCAGCTGTCCCCAAACTGAGGACACAAGCGTCTCCAGTGTTTTTGCAGCTAAGCCGGATTTTCACTCTTTCTCACCAAGCCAGTAGCCAACACAACTTCCACTGTCCTCCTCCTCCTCCTCCTCTGTTTCTTCTTCTCTCGTTTGACTCCATCATGGTTCTGTATTCACCCAAACCCACATCATCGTTTTCCAATCCACATGTTTTCTTTCCACTTGACATTTATGAATCAAATACCAGGACGTTCAGATGTTCTGGAGGCGTCGGCTTTTGAAGTTGATCGAGTCTCAGCAGTTGTTTTGCTACCAACATTAATTGGATGGATTTTTTGGGGCCTTGATATAAATTTTTTTAACATGAGCCTTAGCTGATGACTGACACAGGCCACCGATATTTGAAGTCAATACTGTTTTTTTTCCCTCCATCAATCAATATTCTGCTTCCGTTTATTCTGCTTATCTTACCTGTGCTGCACTGAATGAGACCGTCCCTATCTCATTACATTTGTGTGATGACAAATAAAGCTTCTATTCTATTCTATTCTTCTATTCTTAAACATGTTTTCATGTCATTTTTACAAAAATAACAATAAAAAAAGTGAATTTTCAATATATTTAATATTAAATAATATATATTCAAATATATTTAAATATTTGGCTGGCCAATATATCAGTGCATAATTACAGTAAAAGGACAAAACATGTGGATGGTCCGTGGATCTGTTGGTAATTGGATTTTATTTTCAGAAAAGTAAAGTAATTAAAATTTAATTTCAAGTTTCAAGGTGAGGAAAAAACTGCAAAACGACACTTTTATTCATTTTCTGAGCCTGAATGTTGTCATTTTCAAAGAACAATCATGAATGCCTAGGTCACAAAGATTATTATGAATGATGGATTACACAAATATTCCAGTTTGTACAAAGTCTGGAGTTCGTAGACATTCATTGGGGGAGCATGTTTACGACATCCAGATTTTATACAAACCTATTGTTCATAAGAATGTTTGCATTAGCATTTGGTCCACTACTCTTATGGTAATTAGATATTTTTTTCAGAAACAAATTAAATAACTAGTGGTTAATTAATTTTTGATATACAATAGAAGAATTGAAAGTGAATTTCAAGGTGTTTTTTCTGTTTCAGTGTTTAAAACAGATAAACAAAAAGAAAATTGATTGATTTCCATTACTACTTGACAGAAATGGGGAAAAAACACCTGTTTTGTGTTCATGTTGTCATTTTCAAGAAAAGAGTGCAAATGACCTGGTCACAATGATTCTTATAAGTTATTATTTCAAACAAATCTTCCAGTTCATACGAAATCTGGAGTAAAATCTTTCTACAAATGTGCCTTTCCTTCTGATGGACCATATTGTGATGGTTTATACCATATACATGGTTATAGATATCAATATAATTACTATTGATCAGTGATATAAATCAAATATGGAGTTTGATTTGGTTCCATGACCTTTGACCTCAGATAACCTTGAAGGGTCAAACTCAAGGTCACTAATGTTTGGATTTCATCTTCTGTGACATTAGTAGTCAGATTCATTTCAAAATGTGTATGTATCTTCCTTGGGACAATGTCTACAACATTTGTTCACAGTTTTGACAAATTTAGTTTAGTTTATTTTTTAAAGTACCACCCACTTCTATTGGGTGATTGAGTGATTAACACAGAACAGAACCTGCTACTTTATTCGTATCATTATTGATTTATTTTTTTGTCACTTTAGCCACTTTAACAAAATTGTTCATTTATTTTTCTAATATATTGATACATACTGTCTTATGCCATATATATATTATCTTATCTTTAGTGATCGACTGATACAGATTTTTTGGGACTGATGCCAATGTTTTTAATGTTTTAACCAATGTCAGAAAATTGTCATTACTTCCAATTAGAAAGCAACATTTGTGAAGGTTTTGTTTTGTCGTCTGAGCCCGCTCACTAGGGTCATGGGGGTCACTAGGGGCCTAATCCAGCTACAATGGGTGAAGGCGGGGTACACCCTGTATGAGTCTCCAGTTCATCTCAGGGCTGAACATATATAGACAAACAATCACTGTCACATTCACACATATGGACAATTTTGATTAACTAATTAACTGGAGTACCTGGAGAAAACCCACACAGACATGAGGAGAACATGCAAACTCCACACAGAAAGGTCTGGTGTGAGAATAGAACCAGGGAAAATTTATGAAAATAAACAGGATAAAAATGACTACACAAAAAATATTCTTTTGTCAGTGTAAACAACAGGATCTCTGTGAGTTTCACCTTTCAGTAGATAATGACAGGACAAAAAGAGCACATCAGGCCAATACCGATACAAGAAACAAACATATATACTGTAACATCCTAATGTATTGGTGTTATCATTAATATCTTATTTTGTTTGATCATATCTTATCTTACAACCTCACACATTCAACTAGGTATTGATTCACATAAAAGATGACTGACATACACGGACATTGGTTTCATTTATCTCTTTCCTCCTGGTTAAAATGGTTTTAAATCTGCATTTTTCTGCATCTGAGATCCCTGTCCTGTTCCTCTAAAGTGAATGACCTTTGACCTCAAACTACATTCTTCAGCTCGTTCCTCTCATCTGTTTCATTCCACACTCTCACAACTTCAGTTTTTGTGTCTTCACCCCCTGAACCCTCCTCCTCCTCCTCCTCCTCCTCCTCCCGTCTCCTCCTTTGTCTGCTCCCTCGCTGTCTGACTGGGTCGTCCTCTGCGTCTTTCACACTCCCTCTCCGTCTCCATCCTTCTCTGTCCATTCGCATCGGGACAAGGGCCGACACTGCTCCTAATTAAGACGTAAAACTGTGGGCAGCAGGTTTCTGAAGGTTACACTGTCTATAGCGCAGGAAGTGATAAAGAATGGAGCCACTGATGACATGTGACGTTTTCACCGGGGATGATGCAAACCGCTGCTAATGAAGCCGGGGCTACGGAGGAGAAAAGCCAAGGGGACGGGGGGGCCCCTGTCCTGCGTATGAGGACACGAGGAGGAGATGTGTGCGCAGCGCTGGGATTTCAGGGCAGAATATTTGAGTCAATCAGACAAGAGTGTACGTGAGAGTTAGTGACCGGCACATGTGAACCAGCAGCGTCTACAGCAGCAGACTCATGTTAGCACAGGTTCCACATGCAGACCAGGACCAGTTCACATGGGAACCAAACCAGACAAAATATCAGCCCAACAAAATACAACATTTATATATGTTCATTACACTGGATGTACAAATACACAAAATATTTAATAACAGGCAGATTATTGATACATTTGGTAAATCCTTTCACTCTAATTTCAACCCTGTTACGGTGTCGTTTTTGCAAAAATAACAATATAAAAAGGTACTGTTGACATGTGGTAGTAAAACCTGTTGTCCTAAATTTACCCCTGTGCGGATTTTCCAAACAAAATAGCACATTATTGTCCATATCCAATCCATCATATTATCAGTATTATTTGGGTCTCTATTACAGTTAACCATATGTTAAATTAGTTTTTTTTTTACCCTCCTGAGACGCTGAGTTTTCTTTAAGGGACAAGAGTTTCACAGCTTTACTGAAGAAAATAAAAATGCTGTCCACTGTGAAGGACATTCCATAAAAAAATAATAAATACAGTACATATGAAAAACTGTTGCTTTGTACTCTTTCCAAAAAAGGCAATTATTTAACATAAAAAAGTGAACTGAAAAAAAAAAAGGTGTATATCAGCTGCACATGTTCATATCATATTTAAAATGATTCCATTTTGTTGAATAAACATGATGTTTTCATATAAATCCACCATATTTATTTAATGCATAGTTTATAGAATTACATCATGATAAACTAACATTATATTTATTCATTTTATCACTAATGTGCATCAGCATGATCATTTAGTACTTCATAAAGCGTGACCTAAAATTTATATTTTAAACAGAATACAAGGGGTTTTCCAGTGTTTCAGTGCTTTCATTTCCATTTCAAAATGCAAACACATTTGCCAAAGCTACAGCACAGCAACAACACATGCTATTTAAGTTATAGGCAGATGCCAACAGAACTTCTAACACAAATATGGTCATGTGCAAAACTGTTAGTGTTTTACTGTTAAATGGTGAAACAGGAGAAATGCTCCCTAAAAGTGCAGGAGTTGCATGTGTTTAAAGAAATAGTCTGTTGCAACAGACTCTGGGTTAGGGTTAGGGTTTGGGCTCTGCACCAGGAAAAAGAAAGATGGCCGTCTCATCATCTGGATCCACTTTATCCTCACTAGGGTCACAGGGGTCACTGGGGTCCTATATGAGTCTCCAGTTCATCTGGACTGGACTGAACATATATAGACAAACAATCACTCTCACATTCACACCTATGGACAATTTAGATTAACCAATGAACCTATCAGTGCATGTGTTTGGATGGTGGGAGGAAACTGGAGTACCTGGAGAAAACCCACACAAACACGAGGAGAACATGCAAACTCCACACTGAAAGGTCTGGTATGGGAACAGAACCAGGGACCTTCTGTCTGTGATGCACACGTGCTAACCACTGCACCACCGTGCTGACCTAAAAACAAACAAACCAACATATATGTGTTTTTTCAAACCAAACATAATTAATTAATCTATTCTAAACTTGACTTTATTTCAAAGATTGTGCATCCCCCATGAATACAATAGTTGTACATGATTTATACATGTTAAGAGAATGAACATGAAACACTTATATTTCACACAGTAAATAAATACATAACAAATCAACCCCCCCTGTTCTCCCTTTTTTTCAGTGTATATTTGCTTAAAATCGCCTTCACATCCCAATTGCACCCAATTATCTAAACACTCTAATACAAAAACAAACTAATATTTTCATTGTTATTTTCCCCTTCCATAAATCTATCTTCCACAGGCCGGGTTGGAACCTGCAGCGCGCCGGTTTTGGTTTGACACCTCTGATTTAGACGTTACAGTCACATGTCATCGCTGATTCTGTTTTAACTTGTTTATTAACATCAGACGATTGAATTATTAAGCGCAGTTTCCACTAAACCATCTCTGAAAAACACAACAGTCATAACCATTTCCCAACGACCAGGGTGAAATGCAACCGCACCCGGACTCGTCGGCACGCAGACATTCCGTTGGTGTCACACTCCATCACCGTTGCATCTGCTGGCGTGCGATCAAGGTCTAAGCATCTGCAGCGAAACGTTACCAAACCTGGCCATCGTGGAATATAAAAGCCCCCCAAAATAAATAAATAAATAAATAACACAAGTCGGGCCACGTTTTGGAATTTGAACTGAAAAGCGGATGCATAAAACATGACAGCTGGCGTTTTCCTTCAGATGAAATCATCTCGACATGCTGTGTTGAAAAGCGCATAATAATAAAGGCGTCGCTGATTAGCATGCATGTCGTTCCTAACAGTACAGCTTGACTCCCCGAAAAACTTGGAAACTCGCACGGAGCCGCTCTTGGCCACTTAACGTAACATCATATGTGGGTCCTTTTGGTGAAATATCCTCTGAGACTTTCAGTATGCACATAGTAATGAATGACACGGCCACCAACCTCGCCATTAGGAAAACAACATTGATATTAGCCTTTTTAATGTTGTGTAATAGAGAACGGAGCTGCTGAATAATTTAACTTAGTACCCGGAGTTGGAGACGAAGCTTCGGGGCGACTGTGAATGTCTGCACTTCCCAACATATGCAAATAAATTAGCATAATGCCGATTGCACTCAGATTAGCGCTGATGGCAGCAGCAGAAGTTGAAACGAGTGTTGACCCGCCGCAGAGCAGGAAAACCTGCTTAATTAAACAGTGTAATCAGAGTTCGAGCCCAGAACAGAAGCAGCAAAAAGAGCAGTGACCCAACCGTTTCCCCCGTCAGGGCTTCAGAAAGTCTGCAAAAAACAACAACTACAGCATGTGGACAAAAAGTCTGTGGACGCATTAGTTAGGGTTAGGTGGGGTTAAGATTCAGGTGCTGCTTTTCTCACAGGGGTCTGAGATAGAAAACAATAATGACAGGTATATTTAAGGATGAATATCACTGGAAAAGGAAGAAGTGTGTCATTTCCTGTCAGGGTTTATTATTAACATTTATAACCTTGCACAATTGTAAACAAAGATAAAAAATATCATAATAGTATAATAATGATGAAATCTATGGCAGTTGGAGATTGTTAGCATCACATGTTGTGCTTTAATTCCACTGTGTTTCACTGTATTTATCTTTTGTTTTGAGGCCTTTTTCGCGCCCAGAATAAGACGTTATAATATATTGTTATATTATAGTTTAATATTATAATAAATATACACGGTAATAAACAATTCTTGACATAAGCCATTTTGAATCTATATAATATGCTCTATATGACTGACATTTCAATTTGTTGCTCTTTATTCAAATGCATTCTTTGGGTTATAAACAAAGAAATACATGTTAGAATCACATTTATATGGAATATATTATGTCTCCTATGTATGGACATTTATGGGATACTTTATTAACCCTAACCCGAACAGGAAGTTGGTAGGTTATGTCAGCAGTAAACAATCAACAATGGCAACACCAGGTAATCAGTAGGACAATATTAAGGCAATAAAAGAATCTGACAGAAATACCATTACCTTATTCCCAAATCACCTGTTTTCATTGTGATAAACTGTGTATGACAGAGCAAAGTCTAAGGTGTGTGTCATTTCCTCTCAGAGTTTTACTTGCATGCTGCTAAACAAAAATAAAATAATAATTGCAAAATCTATGGCTGATAGAGATATTTTCCATGACATATTTTGCTTTAAATCCACTGTATTTCATTGCATTCAGGTTTTTATCTTGTTTTTATGCCATTTTTTCAGAATAATTCATGCAAATCAATAACGACTAATGAAATAATATAGTTTTATATCAGGATAAATATCATTGGAAAAGGAAATGGTGTGTCATTTCCTGTCAGAGTAACAGATGTAAACTTGCATGATTGTAAAAAAAAAAAAATACCCATAATTTATAATAATAACAAAATACATGACTATTGAAGATCTTTAGCATTACATGTTTTGCTTTAAATCCACTGTTTCATTGTATTCAGCTTTTTATCTAGTTTTTAGGTATTTTTCAGAATAATTCACACAATATTAATGAAAGAATATAGTTTTATATCAGGATCATTGTCATTCCCTGGACCCAGAACTTCTGTTTTCATGGTGATACACATTAGAGAGTGAAGTCTAATCTGTTGGAAATCTAAATCAATATAGTTCTGGAGCTGAAAATACACAAATACATACAAATACACACAGACAGAACATTGGTAAAATTACACTTATTTTTCTTTCCAATTGGTCATGGTTGTTTAGAGTATTCACATTTGTGTGAATAGTTTTGAATTGTAAACATTTTCATCATTTAATTTTACTTTCTTCACAGTAAAACAGAAACAAATTTGTAGTTTTTGTCATTTCTAAATTGTGTAGAAATGTTGAAATCAGGTGTTGGAAATCAAAATAAATATAGTTAGAGTGCTGCAAAGTTTCAGTATAATGTTAAGTTTTTTGTATTCATTGCAGATATGGCCTACACTATGCATCTTCTATGAGATAAGAAATGAAAGAAAATGTCTGAAAATGTGAAATATACAAATTTAGTTCCGTCTTTACAGCTTTATCAGTGATGGCTCATTTTCAATTAAAAAATGTTGGAATTTTCTTACACTATATGGACAAAAGTATGTGGATGCATTGGATGCTTAATGGGGTTTTGAGCCGCCAACCAAGCCTCCAAGGCAGCTGTGCCTGGAAGGCACACCCCGCCCCCAGTGGCTCTAGCCAATCACAGCACTCAAGGTAGATTTTTGTATTTTGAACTTGGTAATTGTACAGATCAGCCAAGGTGAGTTGTCTGTACCTTGATGACGTTATTTAGCTGTAACCTGTATAATGTTGTGAAATGTTGTTAACTGTGTGTAACTTTGAATACAGCAATTGTCATTTGGCTATGTATGGTTACCTGAATAGGCAGGTATGCTAATGAGCTAATTGGTGCAATAGACAATAGACAGTGACCAGCTGTCGGCTGGCTCAGAAGTTATTCATGGTTCATCAGGGATGTGTAGTGATATGTCCTTGTATTTATGCTGATGAAATAATTGGAGTTCAAATACATCTTCATTGGAGCATTCAAAATGTTTTTCTTGATGTGTCAGAAGCTAGCCTCTTCATTTGGGTGTAAACACCAGGGTCGTTTTTAAACGTTTCTTAAGTGCAGACCAATACTGTATTTAACCTACAGACATGTGTCACCTAATTGTGTTTAGTTGAACTTTATGGTTGGTGGATAGCATATTTCAGCTGTGTGACATGCATGATGTGATGTGATGGATGTGTTGGTTGGAGTGGCATTTGAGTGTCTTCCTTGTGCATATAATTTTACACACAATTGGTCCGTGGCATCCAAGGTCTACACTAAATACAAGAAGATTTTAAGTGTGTACGCCATGCCTGGCTCTCAGTACGCTTATGCTACGGTCGATGGTATGCGCTGCACAGTTTGGTTTGAGGACTGTCTGAACAGACGTAACATACTTTGTTGGTTTGTTGATTCATATACATGTGTTAGCAATGAGTTTTCTTTTTAGTCGCATGTATAGGTGTTTAGTACTGTCTAACCTAATTTCCTTAGACACCATGCACAGCCACTTTAGAAAAAAGTCTGTGGTATGTAGGCATGGCACAAATCTGACGTGTGACGTCATCATCATTGGTCCCAAAATACTGACCCCCACCCCCACCCCCACCCCCCCAAAAGCTGGATGAATAATTTGAACACTGCTCAAAACCCCATTAAACGCATTGGATTCAGGGGTCTGGGATACAAAACAGTTATGATTAATGACATAAAATAGTTTTATATTCAGATAAATAACATTGATAAACTTGTACAACTGTAAATAAAAACAAAATATAAGTTGATAATAATAGTGAAATCTTTGGCTGTTGAAGATTGTTAGCATTATATATGTTACTTTAAATCCATTGTGTTTCACTGCATGCAGCTTTTTATCTTGTCTTTTTTCAGAATAATTCATTATACAGACAAAAGTATCTGGACTTGTTTAATTCAGATGTTTCTATTCTAAAATAATACAGTTTCATTTTCAGGTAAATATCATTCCATTGGTTAATTTGGATTAAATTGTTATTTTGTTTCCAAAATACCTCAGACAGAATCTTCAGAATATTTTCCTTTGTTTTTTTTTAATCCATTAACTCAAAAGTTCTTCTTCTGAAGTATTTTTCCTGCTTTGACTGAACATTTTCCTTGGTTCAGATATATATATATATATATATATATATATATATATATATATATATATATACACATATACACAAAGAGAGAGAGAGAGATGGCAATCCAGTAAACTTGCCAATCGCAATCTCTACTAGGGTTAGGTTTCCTAGTAGAGATTGTGATTGGCATCTCTACTAGGAGGCAAGTTTACTGGATTGCCATCTCTACTGTGACATATATATATATATATATATATATATATATATATATATATATATATATATATATGTGTGTGTGTGTGTGTGTGTGAGTGTGTGTTTGTGTGTACAAAAAGGAAACTCAGAAACAAAATGAACTGAATTTTAAGACAGACTATAAAATATTCCATAAATTTATACTTTAAATTTTTAAAAGAAGTATGAATTTCAAATGAAAAGTATGTGTGATTGTGTTATTTTATTGTCGCGTCCTCATTGTAAATAGTCAAAATGAGGATCCACACTTGTTTTTCTGCTCGTCAAAGGCCCGTACATGTTGTCGTAGATCTCGTTCCAGTTTGTTAATGTTCATTCCGTCCACATTTCGACGCCAGAACTCCTAAGCTGCTAAATCACCCTCAAACAACCAGCGCCGCTCCAGTTCATTCCTCACACGACTTCATCGGTGTGAGCATCTGAGCCCGACGTGAACTCCAGCCCAAATGTGACACACTGGCTCTGGCCATATGTAAGCTTTTCACCCCTCCCCACCCCTCCTCCTTCTTCCGCCACTCGTACTGGTGTTGTGAGTACACGAGTCATGACTGTTGGCTGTGGCAACACTCTGACTCACATAAACCCTCACAAAAGATCGGGCCAAGCTCCCTCAGCCCAGGCCAAGCCGAGCCAGGCCGTCTCTGTGTAAGACTCTAATTGATTTGATGGACTTGCACGCAGTTCACACCCCTTCCACCAAACAAACACTCCGCCCAACATTCGTCTCCGTTGAGACAAAGAGGCAGCTCTCGCCCTCCTCTTGCAAAAACAGCACTGTACGACTGCCGGAAAAGATGGCGTCGGGCCTGCCAAACTTGGTAATTTCACGGCCGGGCCTCAGGGAGGGTTTGAGCGAACGACGCAAACATTTATCACACTGCAAATCAATCCCCCCACCCCCATTCTTCTACCAACTCCCAGGTCAAGCCGAGTTGACTCAAGATCACTGTGGTTCTCATCATGACTGTAGCCAGGAGCATCGGCGAAGGACGGTCATGAGAACTGCCACCGCAGAACACAGACGGGGGTGGGGTGATGGTTGGGGTCCCTTAAAAAACAGATGGACCACAGAGTTGCACATCAGTTTAGGGTCTGGGATCATTTGTAGAGAATGGATCTGTGTGAAGGCGCAGCATCTAATGTTGTCGTCTTCTTTGCCGTCATCTTTGTTCCCGATTTCTTCAAACAACTTCTCAGACAAAACTACTGATCACATTCATTTCCAAATTTTTTGTAGCTAATTTTTGACAATTTCTATATAGTTTGTACATAATTTTGAGAAATTTTAATTGAAAAATGTGTTTTTACTGGTCCACAATTTATAGAAACTGGTCATTTTCAGCCCCATACTTTCACAACAGACATTTTTTTTGTTTTGATCATGTAATAGTGTGCTATATTATGTTTAAAATATAGGTTAATTTTAAAGGACAATTAGTCTATATAATGTATATTATTAGGGACGGATCTCAAATCGCAGAATAGAGAAAAGAGACAGAAATTTGGAGCATTTAAGGTACTTTTTGTCCTCATAAAGTAGTAAGACATCATGTAAAAATTGAAGAAATCGCAAACTTCCAAGTCACTAACGTAGGGGTGTACTATACTATTTTAGATTTTGAGGGGTTAAGATGTTTCAATGATCCTATAAAGGTTGTTTGATTGGAAAATAGAATAATAATCATAAATCATTGACATTACCATATTTCGTCCTTTGATCATATTTAGCAAAAAAATAAAAAAAATAAATAAAAATCCAAGAAGTATCTATAAAAATACAAGAAAAACACTCCTGTAAATGGTTACAGATACCAATATAGTTATAGTATAGTATAGGAAGACCTGAATGGATTTTCATTTGGGTCCATGACCTTTAACCTTGGAAAGGTCAAAGTGGGCTCAAGTTTACCTTTCATGGGGCCCACATTTGATAGCATTGGTCCCACTAATAGTGTTTCATCAGTCTGTTGTTGAATGAACACACCAGTCACTGTTTCTGATTCCATGTTGTGTTGTGCTTTGTGCCAGGAGGAGTTTCAGTCTGTGAATCTTTGACTCTTTTCATACTAAATTGAAACAATCAGAAAACTAAATAAAATGACTTATTTACTTATTTCATTTCATCCATGTACAAATCAAAAATCATTTAGAATTATGATTGATTTATGTGTCAAAACTAAAATAATAATTATGATGCTGATGTTGAGTCTATGAAATGCATTAATTGCAGCATTTCCATCCTTGTATCATTGGTTCCTTTTGTATTCAATTGAGAATGTGTAATTGGAATGTGAAAAAAATGACATATTTCATTATCCACGTACAAATAAAAAAAACTGTTGTTTTTCATTCTTTCATCCTTCTTCTCTGAAGTCACTGACTTCTTCATGGGTTCCTAAAGTGTCTTCTGCTTATACCTGTCATGATGGGTGAGGTGGACAAAGGACTCAGATGTCCGGTGTTGAAAGGAAAACAGATTTAATAAAAACAGAAGCAAAGTCATGACAGAGACAGAAAACAAAACCTCGGGGTTGATCAGCCAAAGTTCATGGTGGTGAATGAAATGTCCAGTTTATGGTGACAAGGGAATAGATAGAGTGTCTGGATTATGGAGGTGACGAACAGAAATGGTCCCACACCGGCAACTGCTTAAATAGTTGCAGCTGTGCGGTGCGGGCCAGGTGTGACTGGAGTAGATGTGGGAGAAAGGTTGTGACAAAACCATGGACACATTGTATTAGACAAAACACCTGGAAGACGATTTTTTCAGTTGTCATCTTGTCCTCCTTAACGGTAACATGTTTGTTGCCTCTTAATAACACTAAATCTCCATTACCCAGAATGCATTAGGCAGAATACTAGCAAACCTACGGCTATCCAGATCAACACATGAAGGAGTCAGGATCTTCAGGGTCAGACCAAATCAGATATCAAAAATGTCACCATGAAACCACATATTTGGTCCAATTGCTTATTTAGAATTTTTAATTAATGCGAACAATCGAAAGAATGAAAAACAACTTGTACATGAAAAATAAAATAACACATCTTATTTTTCGCTTTTCCAATTGAATGTGAAAATGTGCTATTTCTTTTAGAAAGGTAATATTTTTATTGTATTTTTTTCATTTAGTAGTGTATTGTTTTTAATTGTAGGGCTTTAGTTTAGTTTTTTATGTGTCTTCTTGTATTTTATTCTTTTATTTTGGCTTTATTTATTAATCTGTGCAGCACTTTGGTCCACGGTGGTCGTTCTTAAGTGCTTTACAAATAAAGTAGGATTGGATTGAAAGAACGAATGACACATGAGTTTCTTTTCTTTTTTTTTTTTTGTGGAGATGATATAATGAAGTCAGGTGACTCAGCATCACTGAGCCCAAAGTGACAACAGCTCCATAAGCTGAGAAGATGGAAGGTTCACGTGTCAGCAGGAAACCATGAGTAAAACGCCTTATTGATGACAGGAGACATGAAGTGGAATTAGTTTTCTCCAGACTGCTGTGTGCTTTAACAGTCTGTTGTTTTTATCAGGCATCTTGTGACCATTTCCACTCAGAATATAGAGTGACGAAAACACACCAGGAGATGTTTTAACAGAAACATCCATCTAATAGAGACCGCAAAAGACTAAAATACTTACAATATTGAACTTAGAAGGTTTCAGGTATTTGTGGTTGCAGTTAAGAAACCCAACAGACACTGAATCCAATACAATCAGTACTTTAAATAAGGAAACAAACATCCACTATTTGTGCAGCCATCTGAGTAAAGGCTACTGCAGTAATGCTTGTTTTATTCCATTTTGTTCTACAATGTTTGATTACAAACCAACAATCACAGCTCAGATTCACTTTGCAAACCATGGCTGGAACTGATCCACAACAAAGTGTCAACTAACAACTGAAGCAAGGCTGTTGTATTAATTAAAAAGAAAAAAAAAAAACTATATCGATGGACATTACAACAAGTGACGAAGAGTTTTGGATAAATATGGTTGTGTATGTGTGGAGCAATGTCAGCTGCTGGTCTTTCAAACAGGGGAAGCTCATTGTCAGTTTACATCATAAAATCTGTCAAATTATTTCTGTGTAAATTCTATGTCCATTACTTTTCTATAAAATACTATGTGGCACTATCGTACCACGTGGGCGTCTTTTCCAGGGACTTGAACAAAAAATGTTGAAATGATGTTAAACTCAAGTAACCCAGGTATTTTTGAAATGCATATTTTTTTAAGCTCCGTTTTACAAAAAATAAAATAAAATTGGGCACACAGCAGCGTTTTGTTTAAATTTACGTTCATATTGAGAATTCAACAATCAGAAGCATCATAGAGAAACATCCATACTCCTACTTCCTGTTCCATTCCACAGAAAAAAAAGCAAAGCATGAACGAAGTTGGTTCTTTGGACTGAACGAAGTTGAGCTACTTCTGAAAGTCGCTCAAGACTACAAGGCCAACAATGAAGCCCAGAATACTAATGAGGAGACTGTTAAAATGACCGTCTCTGAATCCTGAGATATCACCACTGATGTGTTTTAGCTGTTGACCTTTGGTGTGACCTTGACCTTTGACTATCTTTACTCAAAAACTAATGGATTCTTCCTTGACTCATTACCTGAAAGTTTCATCAAAATCTGTTTGGAACTTTTTGCATAATCCTGCAGACAAACAAACAAATAGACCTGAATTTAATACCTCCTTGGTGGAGTTAATAAAATAATTCTGCTCTTCAGAGAGAACCCATACTTGCCAGATGTACAACGTTGTTCTCTGTGGTGTGAAATTAGCCTAAAGCTCCATTTTGTTCTCGTTACGGAAAAACTGAATTTTCACCAAGCTTCACTTTTGCCGGAGTTTTTAGAAAGATGTGTTTTCAGAGGAAATACCTGGGTTTGTGTAAACAGGCCTTTATTTACAGTGTAAGAAATTAATTTGACCTTTTTATTTCAAGTTCCACATACAGATTAAAATGGGTTGAATCAGAAAAATACTATCATAACAACCTATAAATACTTAACTCACAACTCCACATTTTGTTAATTTAATCATCTTGCCATTTTATTGTAATTGCAAAAAAAAAAAAAAAAACTATCATTTTACAAAAAATTTAATTTGAACACAATTTGAACCATTTTCTGCTTCTGTTACTAAGAGTTTGGTATCTTTGTAGAACTGATCCATAATAAAAACACATGGACTAATGATAAGTTAAGACACAATATTGCCTTATTTTCCTTATGAAATTAAACTTTTTTGTATTTGGATAATTTCTAAAAGTACTTTCATTATTTATTTATTTTTGCACTAAAACAATGTCATTATTTATAGATTATTATATTATTATGTTTTCATTTTATTGATCCAGCCCATTGGAGATCAAATCAGGCTGAATGTGGCCCCTGTTTTAAATTTAATACATTTAAATGTAATGATAACAGCAAAATTTGGAGTTGACCTTATTTATATATTTTGTTATTATTTTAGTGGTACGACCCAATTCAGATCAAATTTGGTTTAATAATACAATGAGTTTGACACCCCTGATGTAAATGGTTACAATCTACTTCCTGTTGAACAATGATGTCAGTCATAAACAAAGTGACAATTAAAATTAATACATTTTAAGTGTTTCAACTTTGATGATTTATTTGTTTTCATTTGTTTTATTTTATTTTATTAAGTAAATTTAAACCTAATAAATGAATCCAAAATAATGAAATTAGTTGAATTATTTTGGATTTACTTAGCATTTAGTAGATGTACAGATCTAAATCAATTTTAAAGGGAAAACTGTCCAATATTTACTAGCTATATTGAAAATACAAATTCAGATATACAAAATATCTGCAAAAAAATCATTTAGACTTACTGAGGTGGAATTAATTCATATTCCTCAATATCTTGATGATATTGATTTATACATTGTTGACTTTAATTAATTTCTACTCAATGATTTTCAGCTGATATTATTCAAATAAAAATAAGTAAAATGCAATTAATAAATAATTAAAATGTCATTAACTCAATATAACAATATACCAAACTACACAAAGTCTCTTTTTCATGTAGAGTTGAATGCAATTTATTTAGTTAATATTAATGAAGCCCAGTCACTTTTTAAAGTGAATGGACTTTTTTTCTCTAGTGAAGCCCCGCCCACTTGTATAGTTAGATTGATGTGCATCCAGACCACAGGACTGGACCATAAAACTGAACCTGACAGAACCTACAGACGCAGGGACCCTGGTCGTGTTTTGGACCAGGGTCCTGCTTTAACTCAGCTGTACAGGAGCTGTGTGTGTGTGTGTGTGTGTGTGTTGCTGCTCTTGTCGTCTCTGTTCAGGTCACATTAACCCAGTTCTCACAGTTTGTATCCATGTTAAAAAAAAAATAAATAATAAACCAACCCCAGTTCCCTGCAGCTGCCGTGGCTTCAGGCTCCTTCACGCTGTTATATTTCCAGCATCTCTGGCCGATGATGGCATTATTTACTGCTTGTATTAACATGCGGCTTGATAAGCATATTCTCCTCAGTCGAGCTAACAAGATGCTTTATCACTGAGGCTTTCCACCCGGCGCAGGAGCAGCTCGTATTTCCAGCCCGTTAGTTTACAGCCTCGTAAATAACAACTTTTCTCCAGTTAAGATTTAGAGCCGGACTTTTTGCTGTAAAATCAGATTTAACTTTAAACATGAAGACGGATTTTTGGTTGTGAATTATCAACCCAGAACTGCAAGTGTAAATCAAAGCTGATAAATATGCAAGAACACCTTTGAATAAACATACAGCATGAAAATACAAATATACAGAGTTTATATCTATGATCCCAAAAAAATAGCCGTTAAAATATGCTGATAGGATGTCATACAGGTGCTTTTTGTGACAGAAAATGTAAAAAAAAAAAAAAAAAAAGAAAGAAAAATATCAACATCAGGAAACTGTGGGAAAAGAAAAAGATTGTTTTTCAGATGCATTTTGACATTTTTACTTATAATTTACAGAAAAACACACATATACCACCAGAGTGTACATATATATATATATATATATATATATATATATATATATATATATATATATATATATATATATATATATATATATATATATGCAATGGATAAAAAAAAACTTTAAAATGTATAATAGTTACTTTATATTTTATTTTGAGAAAATAAAAAAAAAAACTTATATAGACATGAGGATTTATGATAGAAAAACTACAAAAATTTAAAATAAATAGCAGACAATTGTAGTCCTAAACCCCCCCAAAATAGCTTTAACCCTGTGGGTTAACTCTCTGCTGTACCTCTATACTGTAAAGGAAAACATAGAGGTACGTTATGGGTTATTTTAAGACAGAAACACAAAAAAAAATAGAGAAGGCCTTCAAATAAAATAAAAATAAAAACACGAATGTATAAGGATAAGGATAATAATTTAAAAAATGGCTTTAAAAGCTGCTTATACTGTAAGATATCCTACAGCTGCTTTTTGTAAAACAGTGAAATATCAACATCAGGAGACAGTTGAAAATGGTAAAAGTGGTCATTTTTTAGATGTTTTTTGACAGTTATAACTGATAATCTGCACAAAAACACATATTATCACAATCTGTATATGTAATGGTTAAAACACAGCTTTAAAATATATAATAGTGTTACTTTATATTTTATTTTGAGGAAGTAAAAAAATAACCTTATCTAGACATAAAGATTTATGATAGAAAAACTGTGGGAAAAAACAGAAGAAACAAAAGTGGTTGGTTTTCAGATGCATTTTGTTTACTGGTAATCTCCATAAAAAGGCATATTATCACAGGATATATATATATATATATATATATATATATATATATATATATATATATATATATATATATACTGGATTTTTTTAAAAAACAGCTTTAAATATATGCAATGGAGTTACTTCACATTATATTCTGAGAAAATACTATACATACCTTTTCTAAGCTAAGCTAACTAAAGCTAAATAAATTGTAGTGAATTATAAAAAAAAAGTCCTAAAATCCCCCAAATAAAAAAATTAAATATGGTGTAAAGGAAGACACAGAGGTTATTAAAAGTTGTTTTTATACAGAAACAAAATACATTTCTAATGATATTCTATATAAAACATATATCATCAGATTAATGTGGACATACAGCATAAAAACATAATATAATAAGGATTGACCTCTATAATGCAAAAAAATATCTTTAAAATATGTACGGGTGCCTTTTGTGACAGAAAAAGTAAAAATGTGAAATATCAGTGGCAAAACACTAAACGTGGTACTTTTTTCTGGGGCATTTTGACGGTTTTTCTAATGAGCTGCACAAAAATACACAAACACATCATCACAGGCTATCTATGTAATGTTCAAAAACAGCTCTTTTTTTTTTACATTTAGTAAATATCGCTAAAGTCTTGCACAGATGTCTGACGGAAAAGCAGCTTGTGCGATAAATAACTGAATAAAAGAGTAAAAATACACTTTAACAAAAAAACAGAAACCGAGGAGGAAACTGTTAAAAATGACTTTGGGAAGAAACTTTTGTGAGTGTCAGCTACAGATGTTCACGTGCCGGCGCAGATCAAATAAGACAGAATTGTCAGAGAAACTAATAATAACTAATTCATCAACGCGCCGCGCAATTAGCTCCTTTGTGTCTTTGATTAGACTCCATTTGCCATTAATGCTTTTGTTTTACCTTGTTTTGTAATTGCAGTTAATCATGTCAACTGCACAGAGCGGCGCACGCTTCTGTTCTGTTTTTCTTTTCTTTTCTTTTTTTTTGGCAGCTCGCGTCGTCACGTCGTTAGCTCGGAATCTGCATCTTTAATTAGTTGATTAAGTCTTAAAAGAAAAACGAGGGCTGTGATCTCTCTGGCGCTAATTACGTCTGAAGGATCAATGATTCAGTAATGATACAAATATGAGACGTGGCTTTTTTACATTTAGGAAACAGAGCAACGTTTACACCCGTACTTTGCTGTTTTTCTGTTTTCTTGAATCAAATAATAAGGAAAAAGATGTGTATTCAACACAAGTAAAACCTACTGGAATGATTCATAATTCAGAAAAACACTCAGTTGTGTCCGTTATTCACTTATTTGTCTGTTTTACCCCTCACATTAGTATATTATTGTGACATTCTGGGTGAAATTGAGACATTTATGAATGAGTTTTTAATCATTTCAGGCTCATTAATACAAAAGGAAGACGAACAGGTAATGTACGTGATATTTTGAGGCAGAAAAACAACAAAAAAAGAAGTTTATACTGATATTCTGCACAAAAACACAAATACATCATCAGAGAATAAGTCTTTAATGCACAAAAAACTGCCTTTGAGTTGCTTTACTTTTTTTTAAATGAAATAATAATAATAATAATAATCATAATCATAATCATAATCAAATCCTCACCTTCTCAGATAGGAAGATTTATGGCAAACATAAAAATACAAATACATAGCAGGGAATATTTGAACAGTCCTAAACATGTGAAAAATAGCTTTAAAATATGCTCTATAGGGAGATACGCAGGTACTTTACATGTTATGTTTCAGACAGAAAAAGTATCAAAAGTGATGTTTTTGCAAAGTCATTATAGTTATAATTATTACAACAGTATTTAATGTTAGATGGATGAGTAGATAGTTACAGTAAGTAGGTAGACAGACAGATACATTAACAAATAAGCAACAAAAAGAACAAGATGTTAAACGAAATTAATGAAAAATTAAGCACATTTTACAAAAACGGCAGATGGCAAATGAGCAAATAAACACAAATAAGCCACAAATAGAACAACATAATAAACAAAATGAAGTTCAAAACAAATGAAGTGATACAGAATATGAGCAGAAACTATGTAAAATCATTCAGAGCTGTTCACACTTCTGTGACAGAACAGATTTGAATTCACCCACTTCTTATAATTATTATTCTATAAACACTGTGTTGATATAACCTTACATGTTTATTATAATGACGCCATTTCAGCCTGACAGTCATTTTCTACATATTGGAGCCTGAAAAAACAAATGTGTGGATGTTTGAGATCCACCTCTTGACCTGGCACCATTAGCCCCTCCCCCCGGTAGGACAGGCTCCGCCCTGGCACACAAACCCAGACGGCCCGCCCCATGTTGACAGCTCAGTCCAATTACCGCCATCCCTGTCGCATAGCCTGCATCTCAGCTCCCAGCAGATCACATGTGACCCTGTCCAGCACGCCACCGGTGGACGGCGGCGGTGGCGGCAGTCGGGTGGGGGGGGTGTGGATGGTGGTTTTTGGGGGTGGGGGGGTGGCAGAGCAAAAGGCAACACACACACTGATTTTCCACACAAGGGACTCCTTCCAAAATAAATGGTGGCCAATCAGAGAGTTCTCATCCAAAAGGAAAATGTTCAGCACTTGAAAACATTTGACAAAAACACGACTGGCACCGAAGTAAAGCACATGCAGCTAATGAGTCATCTGAAGACCGCTGTTTACTGAAAGGTTTCTGAAGAGTGACTCATCTGTGTTTTTAAAATATTGACAGATTCATTTCATGCAACAAAGTTTAGCCCAAAGGGATAATCAGCATATTTATTTACTGGAAGGACTTTTTTTGTTTTTTTTTGTACCTCCTTCAAGACTTAAAATAGAAAATAAATCATGTCATTGGCTGCGTGAGCCAAGATGGAGGCAGAGCAGGAGATGAGTGAAGACGATGAACTGACGTATGAAAGGAAATGACTCCGCCCAGGTGTGTGCTATTGTACCCCTGTAGAATACAATACAATACAATACAATACGATACAATATGATACAATATGATACAATACAATACAATATGATACTCTCACTCACTCGTCATCTGAACCTGCTTCATCCTCACTCGGGTCGCAGGGGTCACTGGGGGCCTAATCCAGCTCCAATGGGTGAAGGCGGAGTACACCCTGTATGAGTCTCCAGTTCATCTCAGGGCTGAATATATTTAGACAAACAATTACTGTCACATTCACACCTATGGATAATTTAGATTAACCAGTTAACCTACAGAACATCCTAACTCCACACAGAAAGGTCTGGTGTGGGAATTGAACCAGGGTCCTTCTCACTGTGAGGCATGAGTGCTAACCACTGCACCACCATGCCACCCAAATATGACACAATACAATACAATACAATATGATACAATATGATATGATACAATACAATATGATACAATACAGTACAATACAATATGATACAATATGATACAATATGATATGATACAATACAGTACAATACAATATGATACAATATGATACAATACAATATGATACAATATGATACAATATGATATGATATGATACAATATAATACAAAACAATATGATACAACACATTAAAACAGAACATAATAGAAGATAATAGAGTTGCATATAATAGGCTGGAATGAAATAGAAGAGAATATAACATGATAGAACAGAACATGATAGAATAGAATAGAATTTTTCACTATTGCGGGAACAATAAAATCTGTTCAGGAGATCTCCTTTTTTAGCACTTTACACTTAAAGTGTAATGCGTATCACACAAAAGCTAAAGTATTAAATATACAAATGCGACCAAAATCCAATCAAATATTACAAAAATAAAGACAAATGGTTAAAGAAATATAGATGGCACACAAGAATATATATATATATATATATATATATATATATATATATATATATATATATATATATATATATATATATATATATACACAATATATATATATATATATATGTATATAAATATATATATATATATATATATATATATATATATATATATATATACACACACAATATATATATATATATATATATATATATATATATATATATATATATATATATATATATATATATATACACAATATATATATATATATATATATATATATATATATATATGCTATGTGCTTATATGTGCTTATTGCATTAATATCAAGCTCGTTCTATAGAAAATGGAACTTGAATAACAAACCAAAAAACACTGAAACACATTATTTTAAGCATGGAAACATTGAGCTTTTCTTGTTCTATTACTTGTTGGTGTCATTCAGTTCACATTTACTGCTGCTATTATTCCCACTGAGAATGTACTATATATAAATAACACATGCATCATGCAAAGTAAAAAAAACAAAAATGGCCATAACATGCACATAAAGAAGACAATATACCCTCTGTTCACTTCATTCACACATTATTCACCCAAATGAGCTCAAATACTTTACTTAGCAGTTTGTTCAAAGTGGGGATTTTAACATATTTTACACATATTTCCTGTATTTTCTGCTTGAAATTACATATTTGTCATCACTTAAACATCACTAACACAACAAACATAACTGTTTTCTAAGACTTGGATTGACTGCAGTATATTTATTGGACTTACTGAGTCTTAAGTTGATATTTTGTTGATAATACGGCAAGAAATTACAGTTAAAATACTTTATTATTGACAAGTCCAAGTGTTAAGGCTGAGTTGTGGTGTCGTGTGAGTGTTATTTGTGATCAGAACGTAACAAACACCAAACATTTCACACATTTATGACATTAAAAAGGTCTACTGTACAATTATCTAATCATGTTCTGTATTTAAACTGCAAATAAAGCAGGAAAACGCTGAAATGTGTTGGAGTGTTTTAGCTGAAATCTTCATTCTGATGTATTTATCTTGACAGATATATCAGAATATTTATAATTAGCATTTAATTTCACAGACTGTACATGACTATTTAAGTTCACAAACGTATCCCAGTAAGGTTTACATCATTCTAATTCACCTTTCATCTTCTAAAAAAACCCCACAGAAACAGAAGAACAGAAACAAAAAACAACTTCTCACCATTTTCTTGTTGCAAATTCACATTTTCCGTGGGTTTCAGTCCAGAATCCACAGACCACAGACACAGATGGACCCTCACAGCTACGAGACACGACAACACCAGCTAACTTTGTTCAATATCAGAGGAAATAGACACAGAAATATGGAGATGGAAGAAAGCAAACATGTTCTCTGTATCACTGTTGAAGAGGTTTTGAAATGATAAGTGTTAGAAAAAAGATATAAAGGGACATGTGTTGAAATCACCTGGAAAAGTAGTCAAATGAGACTAGAACTGTCACACATACCACCCATTAAACTGCAGGGATGTTTAGAAACTATGTGGATATCAATATGGGGCCACTTTTCTACAGCAGTTACACATGGATTTCAAATAAATACGTCAATATTTCCTTCAACTTTAAACCACGGGTGTCAAACATAAGGCCCGGGGCCAAATCCAAGCCGCCAAAGTGTCCAATCTGGCCCGTAGGATGAATAACAAATAAGATATTAACGGTGTAAAAGTTATTTAAATTCAGCTTCTATATACAGAATAACTTGATCTTATTTGCGTAAGACCAGTAAAATATGATCATAATTATCTTGAAATATTCTAAACTGGATATTTTAAGTTAAATTACATGAAAATCTTTATATTAACACACCATCATTTTTACAGAAACCTAAATAAATGCCTGGACAAATATGAACCACCTAAAATATCTGAAGAACAGTGTAATTTTACAAATATTCTGTCTGTTTTGTGTGTTTCTAATTGAAGTGTAAGTTGTTCTGCACATGTGCAAATGACAAACTGATGACAAATGGTTAAAACTGCACTTGTTTTTCTTAAGACATATCAAGTTGTTGATGTTATTCACATTTTGAGGTAAACATTATAGATGTAAACATTTATCATAATGTAATTTGACTCTTTTCACTGTTATTATTTTATTGGTCTGTCCCTTTTTAGATCTGATCAGATGGAACTGAACTAAAAAGAGTTTGACACCTCTTCTTTAAATCCTAATATTAAAATTATCTGCATTTTTCTCATTTTGGATCAGTGAAAGGTTTGACAATATGTTATGACTGAGTTTCCCACAGCGGTTTTTTTTTTTTGGAGGGGGGCACTTTTGACCTTTTCTCAGCATATATATGGTGGTTTCTGATTTAAACCCTGAGCCTAAAATGATCTGCCTGGACCTTTTTCTTATTTTTTAATGAACCAAAGGGTTAGAAAATACGCAGGGACCATTTGTCCATTTTCCAGAGCTCGAGCAATCATTTACAATTTACTGCATGTTATAATTTTGGCTTCTTTTACACAGATTCTACTACAGGTATTAATGAAATTATTATAATGACCCAATAAACCTATAAAGGGCAATGTGTCAGGTTTCAGGAACTGTTGGAAATTTTCAATAGTTCATAAAATTCAAGAGATGTGAGAAGAAAGTTACTAAGACAATTAGTGCCACAGGGAAAATTATATATATATATATATATATATATATATATATATGTATATATATATATATATATATATATATATATATATATATATATATATATATATATATATATATATATATATATATATATATATATATATATATATATATATATATATATTATTATTATTATTATTATTATTATTATTATTATTATTATTATTATTATTATTAGTGTTAGTATTAGTATTATTTTTGTTTTTATTTTTATTTTACCCCAGTGGCCCTAATCCTTTTCCATAGAAAAGAGATGGTTAGTTATGGTAGAAATTATTATTTGCAGTCAGAGCTGGAAAAGTATTTGTATTGTTTTGTATCCCAAATCCCTGTTAGTAAAGAAACACTTAAATTCAACATGTCCATACTTTTGTCCATATAAGGCATTAAAAATACCTACTTTTAGCTAACAGACAACGACAAAGAGAGACTAAATTAAATGTGTTTATTTCAAAATTTCATTCCTTATCTCATAGAAAATATACATTTTCGTGAAAATCGTCAATGAATGCAAGAAAAGTGAACATTATTCTGAACATATGTGCAGCTGCAGAATTATTTTTAACTTGATTTACACCTAAATTCAATGTGTCACAGTCAGGTAAAGATTCAGCTAATTAGAGATGTAGATGTAAACAACAGAACTAATGCTGTTTATTTCACATTTCCAGGCCTTTTTTCATTCCATATCTCATAGAAAGTGCATATTTTAATGGAACTCTACAATGAATACAAGAAAAGTAAATGTTATACTGAACAATTGCAACTTTAAAATTATATTTAACTTCATTTGCATCTGTTTTTAACTCTTTTATGCATACTGGTCAGTGGACAGTTGTTCTACATGTATCTCTTGTATATTCATGGGTTTAGTTGTTTTAGTTCCATATTAGTCAGTTCATATCATTACTGTCTCTGGTCTGTTCTTAATACCTGATCTGCACTAACATGTTTACCTATAAATCAATTACTTGTTGTTATTAGACTGTAAATAACAGTCTTCTTAAGCAAAATTTGCATTGAAACCGTTTTATTTCATAGTGTACTGATATTTTGTTTTAAATACATATTTCTTTGGTTCAAAGCTCAAACACATGTTGTCCAGCTGAGTGGACATTTTTGTAACTTCATAAAGAACAGGTTCATTAAAAAGATTTCAATCACATTGCTTTGTTCATGCCTAAAGAGGAATAAAAACACTTAGGAAAAAGTAAAATCTTGACTACGGTTTGCATAATTCATGCATCAAAGGGTTAAAATTATATTTAAATGGATGTGTTCCAGTATTTAAAGTAGCCCAGTGCTTTTGTCCATATAGTTAATTAAAATATGCATCAATAGGTATTTTCAGCGTCCAATGTTTATTGTATTGGATTATATTTTCAGCAGGTGAATCATTTAACTCATTAGTCACAGATGTAGACCAGAGCTGTTTATTTCACATTTTCAGGCCCATTTTCATTCCTTTACTCTTATAAAATACACACTTTAGTGAAAATCATCAATGAATACAAGAAAAGTGAACAAATCAAAGATGTTTAACTTAATTTACACAATATTTTTGACCACATCCTGTATCCTTTTTCTAGAGCCTTGTGAGTCCTGCTGCCTCTTAAACCCTTTTGTGAAATCCAAAACAGATCCGGGCCTCTGTAACTCATTTCACACGGACTCTTTCATAGTCGATGGGCGCCGTCACCAAAAACATGTTGACAACGTGCATAAACACATGCAAAGACCGAATCGTTCCATAAATACAAAAAAAACACAGCCTGGAGGTCAACACGGCTTTGTTGTTTCCTCTTCAGTTGCATTTGGAGGTTTTACCGTTGGATACAACACAAACACGTTCACATTTGTGTGGGACTCGCTGTAAAGTGTGTCTGTGGACGGGTCGGAGGCCTGCAGACGTCATGTGAGCTTATGGTTTACCGTGGTTTTGGTGTCGGCGGCGTCTCTCCCGGCCTCTCTGGGAGGACGGTGGTGGAGATGACACATAATGTAAGAGTACAGATGAGCCCACCGGCGCCCAGCGGACACTGATACGCCATGGCACCCACAGGAAGAATTAGCAAATAGCTCCTCTTTATTTTTGGTCAGTGTTTGAGTCTTTGTTTGGGAAGGGTGTCGCAGCCGCTCGCACCACAGAGCTGAGGTCCGGGGACGTCCAACAGCTGCGCGTCGGCTGCAAAAAAACACTTTTTCAGTGTATTTTTGGTCAAACAAAGGCTCTGCTGCAGAAGGATTTAAATATGAGTTTGAGATGCTTCTTAGAAGGGACAACAGTCAATACCTTTTAACATGAAACTAGTGTTTTTCTTTTATTTATTTATTTATTAAGGCTGTCAAAACTAACACATTAACAGATTAATCCATCATAATGATTCATCTGATTAAATTTTTTAATGTAATGAGACTATTATCTTCAGCAGAACAACTCTGAATGCCAATGCATTTCATGCAGTTTTTTGCAGTAGTTAGAATTGTACATAAATGATGTTAAACAGCACGACATTTGAGTACAAAAATAGCCAAGACAAGAAGTATTAGGCGCACTCTGCAGAACAGTTTTGTTTTCACCAAAATGCAGCTTAAAATACTACATTAATGTGAAGTGCATGTTAGTCAGGGATTCTGATAGCACTGTGGCTAATGCTAGTAGCACTGCCTAGCTTACAACAACAAAAAAACATTAAGTATATATACATATATATATATATATATATATATATATATCTGTTGTTTTCTATGAGTGGTAAATACAGGGTACAGTGTTGCAGGTTTCACACCATGTAGCAAACGCAGCATGTGTTGGTTACTCGGGGTGACCCATCAGATTCCAAAAGGAGCGTGGAAAATTGGTTTTCAGAGGAAGGACACCTTTAATCAAAATTAATCCACAGCAACCCTGTGATTAATCAGATTTAGAAATTGTATTATTTGACAGCACTATTTTTTAGCAATTGTTTTCATAGTGTGAGGGGGGCCTCTACAAAATATACCTGAATGAAAAAGAAAAAAGTGGAAAGGTAACTACAGAACATGTGATTAACTAGACTTCTAGACATTTCGTGAAGGAAATGTAACCTGTGTGCCTAGTCTCTTGCTGGATCGCTGGAGTCGGGGCTGGTGTGACGTAAATGGAAAAACTATCTGCTGCCATCCTCCCATTTTCTGTGACTAAGGGACTTTCCCTGTTGCCTGGGAAACCGGCCTGGAGTTACACATGCAGACACAGAGAGCTGACTTAGTGAAGCCTGTCTGACCATGCGTCTGAACTCTTGCGATTTTTGGGAAAGCTGTAAATATTTGATGAAAAATGTATCAAAGTTGGTCATGGGTGGCAGGAGGGTCTGAAGAACAAATTTTTGTTGTCTGTACTGTGAAAAATAAGTGAGTTAGGGCAATTTTAAAAACACTGAACTCAACATGAGACACATTATTTTTACAATGGAAGTCTACTGACAGAAAGCCCAGACATCATCCCAAACAGGTTCCTGTCATTTCACTTTAAAAAGAGCAAGATCTTCAAACCCTGTTTTTTTAGAATTCTGAGAACCATGGGAACATTTGTGGAAAAGATTGTTTGCCTACTATTTATGGTTTTGCCATGAGGACGAGTTATTGAGCACCATGAAGGTGGAAAAGCGCTATACAAGCACAGTCCATTGAGACATTTTTCAGGTGAATTTTTGCTTTTCTCGTGCTCTAGCGATGACATCACCCACTGATAAAAAGTCAGATTTTGGCCTTTTCAGGGTGGATTTCATTAGTTTTCTATTGAGAACCATGAATCACAACCTCATGAGAATCACAACCTCAAGAGATGACAAAAATGCCTGCGTCTTAAGTTTAAATGAAGTCTGTGTGACAAAGTATGGCAAAGCAGTAGTGTTGGCAAAAAAGGCAATTTTTTGTCAGTCCCATTAAGAATGAATGGGGTTGTATTTGGCATAATATTGCGAAATCTGTACGACATATCAGAATTATGAGATGACATATGTAATTTCGGGGCCTATTTAGTGCAAAATGCTATGATGTATTGTTTGGGAGTTATAGCCATGTAAACATGGCCCAATTCATTTTGGATGGACATTTTTGACAGTTTTTTTTATTTTTATTTTATATGATAGTACATCTTTTGAGAGCAGTCCGCACAATTTAGTGTCAACATTTTTGGTCTATTTACAATGGTGCAGGCCACATTTTTTGCTAAGTTTTTGTAAAAATCAGAAGAAGAAGAAGTCTCTCATCTCATCATCTGAACCCGCTTTATCCTCACTAGGGTCACTGGGGGCCTAATCCAGCTACAATGGGTGAAGGCGGGGTACACCCTGTATGAGTCTCCAGTTCATCTCAGGGCTGAACATATATAGACAAACAATCACTCTCACATTCACACCTATGGACAATTTAGATTAACCAGTTAACCTATCAGTGCATGTGTTTGGATGGTGGGAGGAAACTGGAGTACCTGGAGAAAACCCACACAGACACGAGGAGAACATGTAAACTCCACACAAAAAGGAAGGGTCCTTCTTGATGTGAGGCATGAGTGCTAACTACTGCACCACTGTGCCGCCCAGAAGAAGTTATAATAATAAAAATAATAAATACGACAAACAACATACCTCTGTGGCTAGCATTACATGTAAGCACACAGTTAGTTATACTACAGTTAACCACTGTAGTTAGTTATATATGTGGTTAACTAACTACAGTGCATGAGGAAATATACTGGTCTGTAGTTAATAAGGTGGGGGTCTATACTGTTGTTTTTTTTTTTTAATTTTGCCCAGAAGTTCAGTTCAGTTCACATTTATTCACATATCATTTAAAACACGTATACAGGTTGTATTCATAAGGGTAATAACAGAAAACATCTATAACTTATTAACAGGGAAATTAAGCAAAAAGACAATTTTATTAGTAAAACAATTCCTATTTCTAAGCTAAAACTAAAAAAATTACCAACTGCAATTCCAATAAAAGCATACAGCATATATTTTTCTCAGAATAATAAAAAATATATTGGACCTTGTTTTTTTTTCCATGGGCCTAAGCCTCTTCTGTACAGTTCTTATTAAACTCCCTCATATCACACTACGTCATGTGCATGAGTACATCATGTATATCAATCAATCAATCAATCAATCAATCAAAGTTTATTTATATAGCACTTTACAACAATATAAAAGAAGACCAAACTGCTTTACATCTAAAACATAAGGATACACAGGATAAAACATCTCCATCAAATATAATAAAAAAGTAAAAATGTATGTATATGTGTGTGTGTGTGTGTATATATATATATATACATATATATATATATATATATATATATATATATATATATATATATATATATATACACATGCACATACATACACATACGCATATATACATGCTTGCACACACATATACATGTACACATATCCTGATACCTGCATATCTGTATATACCCATGTACATACATATATTGATCCATACATACATACAGTATAATCACATTCACATAGGCTTATCTCTCTCTAATGTCTACGCTATATTAATGATTAAATAACAGTAATCAGTAATTATAATCATTAATTGTAATGGCTAACCAAAATATTTGTGTCCATTTTCTTAAACTGGTTCATATTTAGCCTTTGGTTGAGTTTCTCACATTTCCCCACAAGTTGTCCCCAGAAATAGACGGTTGTTGTCCTGCTTTTGATTTTGAAGTTACATTTCCATCTTAACTGATGCTGTTACTGTTTGGTGCCAGCCACTAATTTTGATTGTCTAAACAGTATTCAGGTCATAACTATCATATAATGAATATTTCTACCGAATCACAGGAATTACAGCAAATTTCCAGCCCTTTCGGAATAAATCATGACTGCTTTCACCATGTTTATCCTCTAGTTTCCTCCGAAGGCCACATTAAATGCTTTAAATGAATGCTAAAACGATGACATTAACACCGTTCGAATCACTTTATTGTTGAATTTAGTGTTTCGTCTGGTGTTTTCTTGTTAAAATAGTTCCTCCCCGTCACCAGCTTGCAGTTTCAAAACACTTATCTTTTGTGTATGCGGCTGTTTTTGCAGAAATATCACGCTACAACTTTCTCCAATCTGCCCACCTTTCTGCGTTCCCTTTTGACTACAAACGCCGCTTTTAGAAATCACAGACGGCTGAAAACGGCTTCAAACTTAAGGCACCATGACCCTTCAGAAGTATTTCAACTTTTATTAAGAACACAGAGTGTCAAACAGGTTTTCTTTGGCCTCTTAGCGCCACCAAAAAGCTGTGACTAGTTCTTCCTACAAGCATCTGCTCAGCACTACTAGCTTAAAAAACGGGAGCCTGTTTGTCTGGTGGACACATGAGCATGTTGTGTTTTTGTGAATGCATTACACAACAAATGTTAAAATCTGCAGCATGTGGGCATCACGTGGGATAGATTTGGGTGATAAAAAAAAAGAAGTACATGTAAGTCTATCGCCTCGCGGGTCATAAAACAGGCTATCAGCTGGCTTGCACGTTTGTACAGAAGTATCATTGTACCAGCAGAAGACGCTCGTCCCTGACAGACGTGCGGCCCCTTCGCTGTAAAAACCCAGTTGTACGACAGGAGTGGGTTTGGCCGCTCTGACTCACTCCAGCACATATCAACCTAAGAACAATCTCTCCTCTGTCTGATCCTCCTGGCACCACTCCACCACGATCCTCCCACGGTCCCCCCCCTCCCCTTTTCGTATGATTATTTTATCATTTTAAATTCTTTATGCCGCATCGCCGTGGCACAGGCCCCGCTAGAGCAGAGCGGCGCGTTGGCCATACAGTACATTCACACTACAGTTATTTGGACGGCGCTCCGGTGTGGCTCTGTCCCGGTCCCTCGGTTGGATTCTGCTCGTCCATTAGTGCCATCTGTGCCTTCCTGCGCCGTCTGTGAGGGCCCTGTCGACGCCAAAACGATTGGCATTTCTCTGGAACAACCAGAGGGACGGTGCCCAGAGCTTTTAGCTGCCAATGATGTGCACTTACTCTGACAAAACCATGGAGGGTGGAGAGGGGGTGGTGGTAGTGGTGGTGATTGGGGGGGGTGAGGGGGGGATTGTGGAAGCGAGCAGGAGGCCCAGGCAGGAAACAGCTGCACCTACAGTACTGCACAATCCATGTTCAAGCTTCAGGAGATGCCACTTATCCACACAGGATGCAAGAGCCTTTTCCCTCCACACGTTCAGATGCAGTTACTTATGGTGTTTAATTTGTGTCAATAAGTTCATAGAAGATTTTTAAAAGTGCAAGCAAAAAATATCAATTCAAAATACCAAAAAAAAAAAAAAAAAAAAATAGAATGAAAAATATAAGACTACAGTGAAAAAAAATGCACAGATGGTGTAAAATATTTGCATTATTGATGCTTGACAGACAGCTAAGTAAGCGTATGAAGCAGCTACTGGGATTCAAGTTTGGAGTGGGTACGCTTACTTAGCTGTCCGTCAAACATAAATAAACCAATAGTAATCCACCAAAGGAAATCCCACCCCTACCAGCCACATTTGTGTCAAAACCGCAAACAAAAAGTCAGGAAGCACAAAGGAAAAGGCTGGAGTCATAATCAAGGTAAAAGGCAACAACCAAAAGTGAGAAAGGTGTGAAGACAAATATTTAACATAATCTGTGCTTTTATTTTCATTGCAGTATTATATTTTTCATTTTAATTATATTTTTTGTTTGTGATTTTTTTTTTTTTTTTTTTGGTATTTTGAATTTATATTTTTTGCTTGTACTTTGAACTTATTCACACAAATTAAATACCATAGACACTCTGCACACAGACATGTCTGTGGCACAGATCAGAGGAGTCCACACACAAAAGGTCATCAAAATGGACCAGAACATGTACATTTGATGAATTTTAACCCCTTACAGAATGTTTTATCTGTTAAAACTGCAGCTCTTTGTTGCACATTTGCAACATTTTAGCTTCTGAACTTCCAACGTTTCTCTGTTCCTTTAAACTGAAACATTCATGGATGGAACAAAAACATTCATGTGTCACTCATCAGAGTCACAGAAAAGGTCATCAAGACTGTCAGACTCCAGAGTAATAATTTAAAAAATGTTAGAAAAAAATAACACACAATTGGCTTTATTTCCTTACATGCATGTTAACGACACTCTGCACCAGTTTGATGACTTTTGACCCTTGACACCATGCTGTTGTATTAAAACTACAGCTCTTTGTTGCACATTTGCAACATTTTTTGTGATTTATCCAACATTTCTCTGTTCCTTTAAACTGAACGGCCATGGATAGAACAAAAAGAGCAGACTCACAGTTCAGATGATTCCACACAGAAAAGGTCATCAGAATTGTCAGGCTTGAAAGTAATAAAAAAGAAGAAAATTCTAAAAAAAAAAAAAAAAAATTGGGTTGATTTCCTTACATACATTTTAACTTCCTTCTGCATCAGTTTGATGAATTTTGAGCATTTACACAATGTTTCTGTGTTAAAACTGCAGCTCTTTGTTGCACATTTGCACCATTTTTTTCAACATTTCTCTGTTCCTTTAAACCAGGGGTGTGAAGCTCATTCTAGTTCATTGGCCACATTTAACCTAATATGGTATAAAGTGGGCCAGACCAGTAAAATAATAAAAAAATAATAAAATAAAAATGTATAAATAATCTCTTTTCTCTGTGTTTTTGAGCAAAAACTGGTAATGAAAATCTACGAACTGTACTTGAACATAACAAGAACAAAAATAATAACAACCTGAAAATTCTGAAGGAAAAAATGAGTGCAATATTACACTTAAGTTTATCATTTATACATGTACATCACAAATGAACAGGCTAGTACTTTTATTTGTTTATTCTATTAAGGAAATATGTGTTTTTCATATGATTTCATATCATGACTATGGTCTGATCCATTTTAGATCGAAGTTATGTCAAATTATTTTAACTTCCTTGATTATTAATATCTTTTGTGTAATGTTTGCATTTCATAAATTCATCCCAGGGGCCAGTTTGGACCCTATGGTGGGCCGGATTTGGCCTCCGGACCTTATGTTTGACACCTGTGGTTTAAACTATAACATCTACATGTACAGTACAAAATAACATACATGCGGCACTAATGAGACTCAAAGTTTAGGTGATTTCAACGAGAGAAAAACTGACTGTAAAGTAAAAAAAAAGGCGGGGGGGTTAAACAAAACCATATTTCCAAAAAGTCAAAACTCTAAAAACCATTTTGTACTGAATTTTCACCCTTTATAGAATGTTTTATCCAGTAAAACTGTCTTTGTTGCACATTTGGAACACTTTTCTAATGTTCCAACATTTCTTTCTTCCTTTAAACTGAAATGTTCATGGATGGAACAAGAAACAACATATGTGACAGTGATCAGGCTCAATGTTCAGGTGATTCCAAACAGAAAAAGAAAAAAAAAACGCACATTTGGCTTAACTGCACTCTGCACCAGTTTGTGCTGAATTTTGATCCTTTACAGAATGTTTTAACTGTGACTCTTTGTTGCACATTTGCAGCACTTCCCTGATCTTCCAACATTCTTATGTTCGTTTAAAGTAAAAGTTAAAGGATGCGACAAAATTACATTTTGTGTCATTAATCAGACTCAATGTTCAGGTGATGCCAAACAGTAAAGGTCATGAAAAATATCAAGACTATGAAGAAAAGAACAAACAATATTTTCTTCCATTTTCTTCCATTTCATTCCATCTTCACCCAGCAATGCATTTGTGTCTTTTGTAGGGGGGGGGCAAAGGTTAAACAGTTAAAGTTAAAAAATGCTGTCCATTGCAAAGGAAATTCAACAAATAAATAAACAAAGGACTAATAATTAAAATTTATGAAAAAAAACCTGTTGCATTATGCATTTCTTTTTAAGGCATTTGTTTAATGTAAAAAAAAAACTACATTTTCACTTTCCTGTCATACTTTTGTCACACTTTTCTAATCTCACAACAGTTATATCTTCCTTTAAACTAAAACATTCATGGATGGAATAAAAAAACAACGTCACTCATTCAACTCAAAGTTTTGATGATTCCACACAATAAAGAATATTAAAACAGTCACACTATAAAGTAAAAGTTGAGTTTATTTCCTCACGTACATTTTTAACTGCACTCTGCACCGGTTTGTGACTCTTTACAGAAGGTTTCCTCTGTTATAACTGCACTGTTTTGCCTCACACTTCCAACACTTTGTTCCTTTACTGTAAACTGAAAAAACTGATGGAGCAAGAAAAACGATAGACCGACAGACAGACAGACAGACAGACAGATAGACAGACAGATAGATAGATAGATAGATAGATAGATAGATAGATAGATAGATAGATAGATAGATAGATAGATAGATAGATAGATAGATAGATAGATAGATAGATAGATAGATAGATAGATAGATAGATAGACAGACAGACAGACAGACAGACAGACAGACAGACAGACAGACAGATAGATTCTGATATCACTCACACCAAATCCAACCAAAGCAGACAGACCGTTAGAGTGAACTGGGATATTTACAGGTTGGTTGTAACCCTGACATCATGTTCAAATGCCAGCACAAAAAGCGAAACACACTCAACACACACACACACAAACATAAACATTTGCTGTGTTTTCACCAGAAGAATGTGCCCATCAGTGTCTTTTTCCTGGTCCTAAAATATTCTAGTGTCTTGTGGAAGTGGGAGCCAGAGCAGCTCTGACAGTCTGCAGACCATATGCTGATACATACTAGTGTAACTTTTTACTGCAAGCTGTCGCTCACTCCCTCTTTGCTCCGCGGGTCAGTCAAGTAGCCACCAGAGCTCGCTTTCCCATCAGCCACCACTCCATTCACACTGAGGCTCTCAGATGGCGGCTCCGAAAAGGCTGTTTGTCGTGTTATTAGAGACGCTCTGAATTAAACAGTTTTACTCACGTCCAGTAAAAATATGGAATCGCAGACGCAGACAGACTGACTTTATCTGACACCTGGTAACTGCGGAGCACAAGAAACGACTCCAAATGATCTGAATATTATCGGAGTCTGCGCGGTGACTTTAGGAGTTAGTCCAACAGTATGAATTTTTTTAAAAAATCATAAGAAAATAAGAGTAAAGCGAAAGCAAAATTACAAAAAGTCAAATAAGAAAACAGAACATAAAGTTGTACAATGAGTCAAATAAAAGTAGTAGAAAAGTAGAATAAAACAGGAATACAGTAAATATGAGCAGATGCAATATTAATATTAACAGTATGTACATCTACAAACAAGTCTATAAATATACTGCATTTATGTGTGAATGAATATTGGAAGAACAGAGGGTTTTGCACAAACCTTTCATATATAATTCACATTACACATAGTTATTGCACATATACAGGATTATTACACACACACACACACACACACACATACATCGGAAATTGAGAAGTTTTAATGTTGATACTTTTTTTATGATAATGTTTTATTCTTGTTTTATTGAATCTATTTTAACCTTCTCTTTTATTCACTGCTTTGGGTTTTAACTGTTAAGGACAAAAATAATTTAAATAGTGTTATTAGGACATGTGAGAAAATTACAGGGGTCAACCTCGATGAGCTCTGTTTTATACAGAATCAGGGTCATCAAAAAAGCCAAAGCAATCCTGGCTGACCCCAAACACCCTCTATGAGGAGTCCAGGCTGATCCCCTGTGCTCACCACTACGCAGCACCGAGGTCCAGAACAAGTGGACTCAAAAACTTGTTCCTTATCACCTCGATTGGATGGGTCAACAGCCTTCATTGATCGGCCCCATGTTGGAAAAACACTCGTGTGTTTTTCTCGTGTGTATTGTTTTCTCTGCTGGCTGTAAAGCAAATTGCCACTCATGAGGATAATAAAGTTCTTCTACTGCAACACATGTATGATTACATACAATAGTAGTATTACATATGTACATAGTTATTCCATCATACATGGTCCTTGAATTAAAGTGAGTTTGACCACCCCTCTTAGAATAATAATCATAATACAAACTGCAGTCATGCTTTTATTTTCATGCAGAAGTTTTAATGAATGAACCAGTTGTTTTGTTGTATACGCTCTCTGTCGCCCATATGTGTTCTGTGTCCAGTCTAAGAACTTTTTAGCTAGCTTTTAGGTTCGCGCACCGGGCTTAACACTACATCTGCACCCACATATCTCAGCAGCATTTTCCCAGCATCCATCTGATGGAACAGATGTGCTCCAGCGACTGAGAAGGATCTTAGTGCTTCCAAAATGTGAAGCACGCTCAGTACTTCCTGTGCAGACGCTCAGAGGGAAGTGGCAGCGTTAACTTCAGCAGGGCTTGGGAGAACATTTATATCCATCAGGCTTTAATAAAACTACAAAAACTGTTGGTCCAGATGGGAATTTATCCAACTAGTGCATGGGATATTGTCCCAAAGCTACAACTAGGATTAAAATAGTGTCTGATCACATTATTTTGAGAATAGTGGACGTGTAATAATGATAATCAACTGAAAACAAAACTAATATACTAGAAATAAATGATCTTTTATATTAGTTCTTCGATCTTAACTGAATATTAATGTCATATGGAGCTCAAAAAATCCTGGGTGGTTATATTTGTACCACATGTGCAAACTAATTGATTAAAATAACTTATTGCGGCACACAACATGGGAACAAGTTAAATATTTTATACATGAAAATCTGTACAAGTCATTATTACATTGTCACCATTTGGGAGGAATGAGGAGCTTCGCTAAAGTAAATTATATATATATAAAATAAATCAATAAATGTTCACAACTGATCATCGAACTCAAGCATTGACAGGACGTAGCATTGAATTTAGGTTTTATATTTATGCCTCTGTTTGTTAATACTTCAGCAGTTTGAGGGGTAGTATTGGGGGCCTTGGAATTAATTTCGTAAGTAGAGAGGTACCACTGTGTGTGTGTGTATATATATATATATATATATATATATATATATATATATATATATATATATATATATAGTATATTTGCCTAGGCAAATATTAAATGCTAAAATTAGTCAATGTGCATTTTTTGCTCACTTAGAAGAAGGGTGTTAGTGTAGTAATATTCAATGTTTTTTTATAATATGCTGATTTATTATTATTTTTTAATTCAGAAGTGTATACAATATGTTCACCATCATACCAGAGATTTAAGGATTTGTCTGAAATAAAACACAGAAGTAATCAGACAAATGTCAAACTTGTATTTTCTTAAAGGACATCAGTAACCATCACCAGAGCCCTGATCTGAAACCTGCACAACCACTGTTTGAGGATGTTTCAGACAGTTTCACACCTTGCATTCAGTCAGTTCATCTGGTTCTGGTTCAGGTTCAACACAACCATAGTCTTGTCCCAGGTGGTTGTGGAAGAACTGGTCCAGAACCCAGAGAATGAGCCAGACTTGACTGAGCGAGGCTGAATGCAAGTGAAAGCCCTGCAGAGGATCCAAAATGTGGTGAAAGTATCAACCCAGACAATGGTTTAAGATGTTCAGTTAGATGTTCAGGAATCCATAAAGTCAGAACCTAAACTGAATCTGTGCAGAAGAGGAAAATAACACAGAGGGATTTTTTAACCTGGACATAAAGTACAGATGGAAACAGTTTATTGTTGGGGAACAAGAGTGAAATTTCATCCGGAAAGTATTCTTTTTTTTTTTTTTTGCTTTTTTTTTTTCCCCAGCACCTTCCAAGCTATCTGCTAAACTTCACAGTAGTGGAAGGAGTAACTGTTTAGCCGTGGTCCTCCCATGTACCGTATGTGCTTCTATAATCTGTATACGTGTCTTTACAATGAGCAGAGATGCTCGAGTTGTCAGTGAGCTTCATGTATTTGGCCCAGTCTCAGGTGGCTCTGATTTCCCAGCAGGCCAGATGGCAGCGCTGTGTGGGCAGTGTGTGTGTGTGTGTGTGTGTGTGTAGTGAGAAGAGGCCAGCAGCCTCATGGAGGGACGATTGCTCACACTCTGGCTCTGTCCTCTGTCCCCGTACAGCTGTGCTTCTCCCTCCAACTTGAACTTTTAATTTGTTCAATATGTGGCAGAGGACACGCACTAAAACACAACACATGTCTGGTGTGTGAGGCACCGCAGGACAACGCTACTGCCACACGATGGTGCCGTTACAAGCGGTGTTTTGCAATAAGGATCTAAGAAAATATCGGGTCTGCTACGGCATATATCGTGATATCTAGGGGGTATATTGGCGATACGATAGAAATCACAACACGAGGATCATGATACGATATATCATAATATCGCATTATACTTATAGGAGATATATATTGTCACTGGAGAATCATTCTTCTTTTGATTTATATATTTATTTAGACTGGTTACCGTGGTGATGTGTAGAGTTGGGGTCACATGGGCACGGGGATAGCACCCACAAAGTTATATAAGGATTTGAATCACCTTCACAGAGTGGAGAAAAGGCCAGTCTAGGTAGCTGCAATTTTTGTTGACCATTTTTTTGTTCAATTTACTTTCCTTTCACAAACAGTGCAACTTTTACCATCATGTATGTGTGTAACATGAGGCTGCCTTAGAAACTATATAATTAAATCTCGACTAACGTGTGCTTCTTGGAAAGTGCTGTGACCAATACTGCAGGACCTAAACTAACCTGGAAGGTCACAATAATACTGTTAACAAAGCGATTGTTGTTGTTGTTTTAAGATTATTTCCCAGAAGAATTTAATTAACTGAACTACATACCGGGCTGGATTATCTGTGTATTGCATGTATCTAATTGTATACATCAGGCCTTTCAAGGACAAAAATATCACACTGATCATGTAGAGCACAGGTGTCCTGCATCCTTTAGATATTTCCCTCTTCTACATAATTCACTTAAAGTCCAGTCTGATCCAGATCCACTCTTTACTTTAGTGAATCTTCACACCAGTGATCGACTGATATGGATTTTTTTTGGGGCCAATACAAATACAGATTTTTATTTATTTTTTTTTTTTTTACATCAGTCTTAGCCAATGATCGATACAGGCCAACAATATTTTAAACGGACATTTGGGGCTGATGCTCAGGGTTTGTTTTTTTTCTCTGTCAAATTATAACAAGTGTCAGAAAATCAATTTTAAAGGAAAAATAAACTACTAGTTAAAAATACAGAGAAGGGTACGGTGGAACAAGTAACAAAGATTTCACATAATAAAACTTACATTCACATAAAACAAACTGTTCAATCATATAATTCTTTATAAAATAAACAACCAGGCAGACTCCTGCACAGGTCCAAATTTCAAGATGATTGGGCCCGTTCAAACCCACACCCGAACCGCCAACCCATGCATAAGTTCAATTAGTATCACAACCTGCAGTCCAGACCCGTCACCCAGATTTAAAGTAATTATTTGCTCATACTGACAGATTGAACAGCATATTATCAGAGTGAAGAATGAATGCATCTGAATGAAGCAGCTCCTCAATAAAAACCTGCCTCTCCATCATCAGTTATTCAACTATATGAGTGAAAAAGCACTCGTTTGTTTATTTTTAACCCTTTAGAACACACTGTTCCACCCACAGAACTGTCTGTAAAGGAACATAATGAGTGTAATAGCAAAGTCCTTCTTATAATAAACTGTCTCTGGTAATATGACTTACTTTATATCCAGCTACAAGTCGTATCTATCTATCTGTCTGTCTGTCTATCTATCTATCTATCTATCTATCTATCTATCTATCTATCTATCTATCTATCTATCTATCTATCTATCTATCTATCTATCTATCTATCTATCTATCTATCTATCTATCTATCTATCTGTCTGTCTGTCTGTCTGTCTGTCTGTCTGTCTGTCTGTCTGTCTGTCTGTCTATCTGTCTGTCTGTCTGTCTGTCTGTCTATCTATCTATCTATCTATCTATGTTGTTTTTTTCCACTCAGGTCCAAACCCATGAAAAAAATCTTTTAAAAAACACCCATTAATGAAGTGTTTTTGTGAGCACCCAACAAGTACCTGACCCAGTGCAGGACTCTACATCCAGGTGAGGTAGAACAGGTGACAGTGTCTGTAAGAACACAGAGGTGCAGTGAACTTCACATGTCAGTAAATCAGTGCAGATATTGGCTAATCATAAAAGCGATATATCATGCCTATATTTACATGTTTTTATTGTGTCAGTCTTTTTTCCTTTGCTATGATTTACTGACAGGCAAAGTTCACAGCACTTCTGCGTTCTTATAGATACTGTTACCTGTTCTACTTCACCTGGATGTTTATTCTACAAAGAATTGACTGGAAAAAATGAAGCGCAACAGGTGGATGCCAATACATGTAAAAACCATAAATATTTATCTGATATACCCATTTATCGTTAGTTCACACAGGTCAAAGCTTCACCTATAAAAGAATGATTTATTTCTAACTATGAACAAACACCAACCAGCATTGGGGGAATGTGATGGTTGTTTCCATCGTCCTGTTGGACTGAGTAAACCCTGGATTAACTAAGCTACTGTATAGGCTGTAAAGCTCTAATGTGGAAGGGAAAAAAAGTCTCAGTTCTGGTAATAAAATCTTTCAAAGCCTGAAGCTTATCACTGCAAAATAAGCATCTTGCAACTGGATTACAACTCTCATGCTTGCAAGTGTTTTCACACTACAGTCCAGATGGGAGATTCTTTCTGTAACCTAAATGGATGCCTTCTTTTCTGCATCTTTTTTCTCCGTTCATGTTGTAAATGTGACAAACTATACAATCTATTAATACGACAAGCCAATACAAACAGTTGGAATGGAGCGAAACCGTCATCAGCTGTGTTTATTTCCTGTTATTTGTCTCCCAAAAAATTGGGGAGATAAACTGGTTTTGAGCAAACACCATGAGGATAAACAATGGAAACTTAATCATTTAGCTGTAGTTTAGTTTTTACACAAATAATTTTCCAGATTTTTAATCGATTATATGTAGTCCAGGAAAAATCAAAATCAAGAAAACAGTGTAACTTTGCTCAGATTCTGAGTTTTTCTGGATCAAATCAGTTACTCTTGCTACCGTGTTAATTTTAAGGTGAAATTGACCATATCAAAGGCCTTAACCCAACTTGATATCTATGTAAATTATCTATAGTTGTTGTTGCATTTGTGCCCAATCTGTATTTTTTTTCTAAAATGCATCAGATTTCAATGTGTCCATAACTGTTTCCTGGATGGTAGTGAAGGTTCGCAGATCCAATACAAACAATTCCACTTTATTTATATAGTACATTTAAACAACAAGGACATGTCCAAAGTGCTGCACATCATAAAAAACAATAAAACAATTTCAAGAAAATAAAGACATACAATTACAACAATGCTCTAAGTAAAACAATAAAAAAGTTAAAAGTATCAAAATAAATAAAAATGAATAAATTGGTGCCTCTTAATTGACATCTCCATGTCTAAAAAGAGAGATGATATGTTTGACCTTTTAATGTCACTCAAGGAAAAGGTCATGACACCATTTTGAAGCCCACTGACTAAATCTCTATCACCACTAGTTTTTCTGTCATATTATTTTTTTTAGTTTTTTAGGTATTGACCCCCGACCTCTTGGGTCAACAATAGGTTGAAATCTATACACGCAAGATGCAGAATTGAAAGACTGGGTTTTTGGTGCTCATTGGAAGTGTTTAAGACAAGTAGTACAAAAGTTGAATTCAATTTGAATCTTTATTTTGACCTTGACCTTGACCTTGACAGAAGCTAGTAACAGCACAACTGAATATACTTGAATTTGCTTTATCTCTAATCATTGTGAAAACACATTTTTGGTGACCTTGACCTTTGACCTACATTCACCAACATTTAATGAAATCTGTTCTGGACCACCTCACATATTTTCTGATGGAACTTGGTCCAGTTTTTGTATAAAATTGCTGACAAACAAATGGACAAAGACAATCCCCCTTGCCTCCCCTTCGTGGTGGGGGGGTAAATTAGATGTGGAGTAGAGGGTCAGTCCCACACAACAGTGATATGGGTGTCATCCAACTTCTCAATGTGCATTAGAAAGGGTTTTCATGTAACAGAATATCCAAGGAAAAAGTATCATGACAATAGTGATGTGTATAATGTTTAGAATTTTGCCACGGTTACTATGGTGTTGGAAGGGAATTTTCGTCCTCCAAAGGTCTGACAGAAAAAAAATTGCAAACCATAAATGGTGATAAGTCATTTAAGAGGCTAAATCTACAGAAAAATTCATTTGGGAAGTGTCATAAAGAAGCAGTGGATCTGTGAGTTAAAGTGGAACCAAACACACACACACGTTGGTTCTTTCACTGTCCTATTAAACACTATTTATAGTCTGTAATGATCAGTCATTCTGTGCTTTATTGCTTGAACTCGGAGCAGGCGACAGTTCATAAAGTGACATAGTTTGATGGAAGCGTTAAGTCTGGACCCCCCCCCCCCCCTCCCCTTTCTGCATCATGGCTCCTCTGAGCTTCCAGGCTCTGGGAGACTCAGGGCTTCACCACCACACATGTGCTCCACTTCTGGAGCTCTGCCGCCGCATACAAGCCAACAGTCCAAGAAACAAACATGTTAGCTAAGAAACGGCCAAACATGGACCTCTGCAGCTTCTCAACTAGAGCTGCACAGTATAGTGTTTGAGCATGAGTGCACAATAGTCACATCACAGGCCCTGCAATTATTTTTAGTTTTATTTTGCATTAGTTTTTATTTATTTGTATATATTTTATTTTGTTAGTTTTCATGTTTGTCTTATTTATTAATTTATTTATTTTTTATTATTATTATTTTTTTGTTATCATTTTTTTTTTTTTAATCATTCATTTTATTTAATTATTTTGACTACAAGAAGGATGACACTGAAGCCTATGTTCTGTGTCGATCACCACACAGCTGTTATATACTCCTGAGGGGTGTTTCATATTACAATATATATTACAATAGGGTTAAAAAAAAAATTGCATTGTCTTTTCTTTTCCCAATATCATACAACCTTATTGTAAACACAGCCTCAGTATCTCCGGCTGAAGCTGAAGCTGTGAAGCAGACCGTCTAAGGCAGAGGTGGGCAATTAATTTTCCTATGGAGCCACATGAGAAATGATAACAATTATTAAGGGCTGGATCAATACACCTGTGCAATTCACCCGTAGCTTCGTTCAATATCAATAAAAAAAATAAATTAAAAAAAACGTAAATGAAACAACAGAATAAAACTATTTAATGAATATTCCCAAAAAAAATAATTTGTGAAGATGTATAAAACCAGCTCTATATTAACTGTACATGAAAAACCCTAACTGCACATGTGTTTGTTTGTGTATCTCACTTCCTTTTCTGACTTCATTAAATACATACTTACAAGTCTTTATCTTGTTAAAATCTCTGCATTGTTTCTTTCACTTTTTGCTGCTAGCTAATGTATGAATGGGCTAAAACTGAGCAACAAACCAATTCAATTCTGACAATTCTGTATGTTATATATTTGCATTGACTTTAAATTTGTGAGTCACCTGAAATTCAAGACTTTGTTACCCCCACCTCCTGTAGGGCAGAGGGGTATTGTCTGTTTGGCCTTTTTTTTTTTAGGAAAGGTGTGAGCTGGTCCAGAATAGATACCATTACATTTTGGTGTAGGTCAAAGGTCAAGGTCACAGTCACCAAATAAGTGTTTTCACCATGATAAGAGATGGGGCCTATCAGGTCAAATGTCTGCAGGGGGGGGGGGGGCTCGCTGATGATAAAAATAACTACACAGTATTCTGTTTAAGTGTAATTCTCGGGACATTTTGGGCCGACAGCTTTGATTTCGGGACTGTTGAATTTTTGGGGGGTGCTTGATGACCCATCCAGCCTTTATTGTTCACTCAGTTGATGTTGGACGGGGCAGGGTTTGTCATATTCTGCACCTGTTTGGCTCTCTTTGAACAGTTCTGAACACGACCAGATGACTGACAGCGAGTTTGTCAACAGTTCAGATGAATTAAACCATTCATCAACTTGAAAATATTTGTAGATTTTAACTTTTCCAATGTGAGGATTTGGTGTTTTTCTGGATCTCACTGAACGAACTCATTGTTACTCATATTTCTGGAATTTTTTTTTGTCTGTTTGTCATGGCCAGCCCACATAGACCTGAAAGTCACAGATTTTTGTTATTATTAATTTAATTTTTTCTTCTAGTGAATCGTTTGGCAGTTCTCAAACATGAGCTGAACCGCTTCATGTATTACGTTGACACTACAGTGATACTGGAAAGATTAGGAGTAAAAATTACAAAAAATTAATTAAAATATGAATAAAACATTTTTTAATTAAATAGATAAAAATGAAATAATACATTTAAATAATTACATTTATTAAAAAAAAGAGAAGTTTAAAAAAATTTAAATAAAAACATTTTTCACAAAATATAAAAAAAAAATAGTATACAATACATAAGAGTTACAGTGAAATTGCACTTTAGTGGGGACCATTCTGCACCATGAAAAAAATTGATGAATAGAAAACAGCAATAAATAAACAAACAATGGCAAGGACAGTTTAAAACAATGAGGTTAAACGTTTTAAAAGATTAAAAAGGTTAAAAATTTAATTAAAAAGTGCAGTGTGTAAGTTATGTTATGTTCAGTGTGAACGTATGAGTCCATGGGATTAAATAAAAGAGAAGTAAATATGCACCTCATCTGCTGGTTTAATCTGACCACAGATCACATCAACTGGATATGTTGCCCATGGGTCCCATGGTAATCAGTCACTTGTCATTTTTCCATTGGGTACATGTACAAAACTTTACCAATATTTACTAAATGTTGAAAAAACAGAGGTGTGAAATGTCAATTTATCCATTAATTTGCAAATGAGATGATTTTTTATTTACATAGATCACAAGATGACACGAGAAGTCATTCATTATTATTATTATTATTATTATTATTATTATTATTATTATTATTATTATTATTATTATTATTATTATTATTATTATTATTATTATTATTATTATTATTATTATTATTATTATTATATTACCTCTCTCTGTCTTGTACTGAATTTAAAAAATATTACTATTCACACAAACTCAATGCTTTTATGGAAGGTACGTGTGTTTTTTTTTCACCATTTCTCCCCCTATGATGCAGAATTGTACCACTTGTCTCATTTCTATGATGTAAAGGTTGGATAAATGTGACCTGACTGTTCAGATTGCACAATATCAGATACGTATCACATTTTGAACCACATATGAAAGTGGACTGGGTTGGATTTGAGAAAAATCTGATTGGTTCTTTTCAAACTTTTGTAATACAGGTCACATATAGGCAAAAGAAAATTGGATTTGGGTCATATGTTCCTGCAGTCTTTGATTGGATAAAAAAAAAACATGCATGTGAACTTCGGAATGTTTTAAAAGGAGCACATGTAATTAATTATGATTCGTCTCATTAGTACATATATAGTCACTGAATCTTGTTGGGCCATTTCCAGGGCCATTTCCATGTCTCCAGACTTACTGAAACATGTTTTATAGTAGATTATTGGACTCAACTGTGATGAAATACATGAATTTTGGCATTTTTTAGGTGGAAATGGATCAAACTGCCACTTCCTGTTTCAACATCATCCTGAAATTTTCCAGGTCGTTGATTCAAAGCTGATCCATTTAGGTCTTCCCCTCTTGAATTTAGTTGGAAGACGTTGAAGGGCTCTAATTCATTCACAGAAACTGCCTTCATTTTACCAAAAAGAACTACAGTTCTGGACTGAACTGAACACTGTAGGGTTTCAGATCCCACTGCAGAGTTTAAAAGAAGAACAGCATAAATACATTTACAGTAAAACCTGAACATGAAAATATGCAAAATAAAATAATGAATATATTCACAGAAAACCAGTGTGGGAAAAAAATAGTTTCAATTTTTAAAAGAACAAAAAACACATTGGATGTTCTATTAAATGCTGATAAATCACAGAAAACAAAGTTATATAGAAATAAAAATAGACTTTATGAACATTTATCCACATTATCACATAATTACATACAGGGAAATTATAATCTTTGCTGGGTGGGTCAAAGGAAATACAGTGGATAATATTATAATAAGTAATGATAAATGACTTAGGAAAGGTTTCACAAAAAGAAACATTTATTTGGAAAGTTCCAAAAACAAGAAAATGTACAAAATATTAAGAAATGTTAACATTAAAGTGATTAAACAACACAAAACACAGAAGATATTTATATTAAATGGTGATAGATCACAACAGAAAGAGAAATAGCACCTTTCTGAACATCTACATGATTAGTGAAAATTAATTAGGAAATGGTTAAAACATTTTAGATAATAAGTAATGATAAATTACTTAGGAATGGTTTAACAAAGAGAAAAAAATGAATATGGAAGGTGCCACAAACAAGAAAATATACAAAATAATGAAAATCTTACTAGAGAAGTGGTTTTAAAAAAAGGGGGAAAAACATAAATCACAAAAGATATGACATTAAATTATGATAAATCACCTAAAAAAAAGTTAAATATAGAGGGAAAAATCATTTGGGAAGTGACACAAAAGTATGACTGGATCTTTACAGGTTAAAACAAGGATTTAATGGATTCCCATTCATTCCAATAGAAGCCAGTGGTTGATTCTGTAATGAACCTTATTAATCACCGTCTTCATTTGGACTGAGCTACTCCCCTCTGACCCCCCCCCCACACACACACACACACACACACACACTCCCTCAGCCCCCCTCCCCTCCCTGTCTCTTCACCTATCCATCTCTTCACCTGACTCATCCACCCGTCTATCTGCAGTCACGCTCCCGTCCGTCTGATGAGATCTCCCTGACGTTCTCTGCTGACATATTCAGACTATTGTTGCGGCGCTCCGGGTGGCACAGGTGGGCCGCCATCTCTGCGACGTGGCCCAGTTACAAGGCGCCGCTCTCTGCCAAGTCAGGCCCCACTCATCCGGGAACAAGGGAGCTGGAATGGGTTTGACCGTATTGTGCCGCACCTGCTTCGCCCTCGCACCAGATCCCCCTGCTTCGCCTGCCATCCTGCCGCCGCGCAGAGCACTTCTTCCCCGGCGCCGTAAAAACCCGTAAAATCCACTGAACTTAGCCGCTCTGATGGCCGCGGCCAAAACAGCATCTGATGTGCCTTATTTGTTGACTGTGTGAGATTAGTTGCAGAGGGTACACGTCGAGGGGCTTACCATGCAGAGATGGAGTGAAGCCCCCACCCCTCCACCAAACACCCACCGGCGCTGCCAAATAATGAGAAATGGAAGATTCTCCAGCTTGTCTAAAGCCCTCATCACAGTCGGTCCGTGCACACTTCTGCTCCGGAGCCAAACTGTAGTGCAGATACTGTACCAGCTCCCACAGCAGATGAACCGGCTGCACAGACCCACATCCACACAGGAGGCTCCACAGACACATCCACAGTTATTGTCCTTAACCAAAACTAGCTAAATGACACAAACTGGAGCTGAAAAAAACATTGATGTTAACTGGAATAAATAAAAACTATAATTACATGGGAAAAAATGAACTGAAACTATTGTGAGGCAAAGCAGGTCTCCTCTTCTATAGCAAATGTCACATATAAGACAAAAACATTTACATGAAACATGAAAAGCATTATAGCGGCAAATAGAAAAGCCCTCTGAGAGCAAAGACTTCATCAAGGGAGATCTGCCTCCCCGCCTGACACATGTATGCCCCCCCCCACACACTGATCACCACCAAAAAGTACTCATTTGTTCCTTGTGACATGAACATTTCAGCCAAATCTGTCCATAACTTTTTGAGTTATCGTGCTAACTAACAAACTGACACAGCAAGCCCCGCCCCCTTGCACACACTACTTGATTTGTCCTATCTCGTATCATTGTGAAAACACATTTTTGGTGACTGTGACCTTGACTTTTGACTTACATTCTGGACCACTTTGCACCTTTCTTGAACATTTCATGGAAATAGGTCCATTCATTTTTGTGTAAAACTGCTGACAAACAGACAAACAAAACAAAACAAAAAGCAATACAATAGATAAAACAGAAAACAAATAAAGCGTATAAAAGAGAGTACAGATCTAAAATGATGAATAAAAACCCCATTGAAATGCATCTGAGAACAGGTGGGTGTTTAACCTGGATTTAAATAAAGTGAGTGTTTCAGCTGATCAGAGGTTTTCTGAGAGTTTGTTCCAGACATGTGGAGTAGAGAAGCTGAGACCAGCTTCTCTGTGTCTGCTTCTGACTCTGGGGACTGACAAAAAACCACATCCAGATGTGCTTACAAAACTAAAACCTACAGAAATTATGGATAAAATTCCCTTAGTTTTTGTCCTTTTCAACGTTGGATTTTTATGATATCAATGTGTTACGATGCTTCATGGTTCTTCAGCTCTGGTCACTTGTCATCGTCTTCTGGTCCAAACTCTACCTGGAGATATAAAGACTAAAGTTAGGAGAAAAGCAGCAGAAAGAGTCCTGGATGAGATTTATAAGAATATGATGATAAATTATGTGAAAAAAAAATAAAACTAAGCATTTAAAAACAAACAAAAAATAGTAAAAACTAACAAACCTTCTCTAAAAACTAATTAAATCTAACTGAATTGCAGGGGAAAAAAAGAAATCAAACTATAATTAAAAATCTAAAATTATACTGTAAATCACCTATGTCTACCCATCACAGGTCACTTTCACTGTTGGATGTGCAAACATTTGTTTTTAGTCTCTGCAGAAACACATATGTGCAGCTCAATTATGTGCACATTTGAATGGAAATTCACCTACAGACACAAGTGTACACTTTTGAACTGGTGAATCAGTTCATTGTTCAAGATTCAGAACTTATATATATATATATATATATATATATATATATATATATATATATATATATATATATATATATATATATATATATATATATATATATAAACCATTCAAACATCTGTATGAAAACATTAAAAAGTATATTAAGCCTATGTACTTTTTAGAAAATAAATGTAAAACACAGTATATATGTGTATGTAAATCAGTATGTTGTTATGGGTTTGTAGTGGATTGGACCCAAATGCAGACACCAACCGCCTTGAATAACACAAGCTCTTTATTACGAGCACAAAAATCGAGAAAACTAATATTGCTCTGTGCCACGGTCCGTCGGGACAGTCAGGAAACGGGAGCCGAGATGCAGTCACTTATGAGGGACGAACTGACAACGGAGAAAGAAAAGGAGAGCACTTAAATAGGGAGAGGTAATGAGGACAGGTGTCTTGAGGACCAGGTGAAACAAATAAGGTGAGAGGTGACAGGGAGCAGAACGGAAAGACAGTGAAGGGAAAAAGGAACTGTGAGGAGGGATATGACAGTGCCCCCCCCTCAATGGCCGGCTCCAGATGGCCCAGGAAGCTCCGGGTGATCCCGATGGAAATCCGTGATCAGTGACCGGTCGACCACATAGCTGGCTGGGATCCAAGACCGCTCCTCCGGACCATAACCCTCCCAGTCCGCCAGGTACTGCCAGCCACGTCCCCGGCGGCGAGCAGCGAGGAGGCGTCGCACAGTGTAGACTGGGCCCCCATCCACCATCCTGGGCGGCGGGGGGGGTGCTGTGCGAGGGACCAGCGGATGGGGAACTTGGTGGGGCTTAATGCGGCTGACATGGAAGGAGGGGTGGACGCGCATGGACCTGGGGAGCCGAAGTCTTACAGACACAGGGTTAATAATTTTGATAATGGGAAACGGACCAATAAACCTGGGCGCCAACTTACGGTTTTCCACCCGGAGCGGCAGGTCCCGAGTGGAGAGCCAAACCCTCTGCCCCACTTGGTACAGAGGAGGATCCGAGCGCTGCCTGTCAGCTGCCCTCTTGGCAGTAGCTGACGCCCTGAGAAGCGACCCCCTGGCACGGGCCCAGACCCTCCTGCACCGCTGGATCAAAGTCGAGGCAGCCGGAACTCTGATGGCCCCTTGCTGCTCGCCGAACAGTGGAGGTTTGTACCCAAACACGCACTGAAACGGCGAGAAACCAGTGGACGCAGAGGGCAGAGTGTTGTGTGCAAACTCCACCCAGATGACCTGCCGACTCCAGGTGGAAGGCCTGGAAGAGGCAAGAAGGCGCAGTCCCGTCTCCAAAGCCTGGTTGGTCCTCTCTGCCTGCCCGTTTGACTGGGGGTGATAGCCTGAGGAGAGACTAGACTTGGCCCCAATTAGACGGCAAAACTCAGTCCAAAACTTTGAAATGAATTGGGGCCCCCGGTCCGACACAATATCCCTGGGGAACCCATGCACCCTACACACCTGCTCCAACAGCACCTCTGCCGTCTCCTCCGCTGAGGGAAGCTTCGGCAGAGGAATAAAACGGGCCATCTTTGAAAACCTGTCCACCACCGTGAGCACCACCGTCTTACCATCCGAAGGAGGCAGCCCGGTCACAAAATCCAGGGAGATATGACTCCAGGGACGTGTCGGGATAGGCAGGGGCAGCAGCAAACCAGCGGGGTGCTGATGGGAAGATTTCACCTGAGCACAAACAGGACAAGAAAGGACATACTTCCTAACCTCTTGCTCCATTCCCTCCCACCAGAAACTCTGTCGGATGAACGCTAAGGTTCTCCTGACCCCGGGGTGACAGGCCAGCCGACAGGTGTGCCCCCAGTGAATGACCTGGGACCTCAAAGCTGGAGGAACATGGAGCAGTCCCTTGGGGCAGGCTGGAGGTACAGCCTGACCCTGACTGGCCACCCGTACCTGTTCCTCTATCTCCCAGGTGAGACCCCCGATTACCAGGGACCGGGGCAAAATGGTCTCTGGTTCCTTCTGTGGAGGAGAAGGGGAGAACTGGCGGGACAGAGCATCGGCCTTTCCGTTCCTCGACCCTGGTCGATAGGAGAGGGTAAAATTGAATCGGGTGAAGAACAGAGCCCATCTAGCCTGCCGAGCATTCAGCCGCTTGGCCCCCTGGATATACTCCAGGTTCCGGTGATCTGTCCACACCAAGAAGGGTTGTTCTGCACCCTCCAACCAGTGCCTCCACTCCTCCAGGGCCTCCTTCACCGCCAACAGTTCCCTATTTCCTACATCATAATTTTGTTCGGCGGGGGTGAGACGGCGAGAAAAAAAAGCGCAAGGGTGAATACGATTGTCCTTTGAGGACCGCTGGGACAGAATAGCCCCAACCCCCACCTCAGAGGCATCCACCTCTACAATGAACTGAAGGTGAGGATCGGGTAAGGTGAGCACCGGAGCGGAAGTGAACAGGGTCTTAAGCCGGGTGAAAGCCTCGCTGGCCCGAGGGGTCCACCCAAACCGAGTCTTCTCAGACGTCAGCTGGAATAGTGGAGCAGCGACCGAGCTATAACCACGGATGAAGCGGCGGTAGAAATTTGCAAACCCCAGGAAGCGGCGAAGCTCCCTGCGTGACTGGGGAGGAGCCCAGTCACGGACCGCTTTCACCTTGGTGTCCTCCATCGCTACGCGGCCCTCAGACACAACGAAGCCCAGAAAGGTGACGGAGGGGGAGTGAAACGCGCACTTCTCAGCCTTTACAAATAACTGGTGCTCCAAGAGACGGGTGAGGATGGTGCGGACATGCTGGATGTGAGTAGACAGATTAGGAGAGAAAATAAGGATGTCATCTAAATAGACAAACACAAACCGATTCAGGAATTCCCCAAGAATGTCATTCACAAAATTTTGGAACACCGCGGGTGCGTTGGTGAGACCGAAAGGCATAACCAGGTACTCATAATGACCAGATGGAGTGTTGAACGCTGTCTTCCACTCATCCCCCTCCCGTATCCTCACCAAGTGGTACGCATTGCGCAGATCCAACTTGGTGAAGACACGGGCACCCTGAAGCTGTTCAAAAGCCGTAGAGACGAGTGGAAGTGGGTACCTGTTGCGGACGGTGATGTTATTGAGGCCCCGGTAGTCTACACATGGTCGGAGGGTGCGATCCTTCTTCTCCACAAAGAAGAACCCAGCCCCCGCCGGAGATGAGGAGGGTCGGATAAGGCCAGCCTGGAGAGAAGAACTGATGTACTCAGACATCGCTTGTGTCTCAGGACCAGAGAGGGAGTATATCCTTCCTCGAGGAGGAGAAGTGCCCGGTAAGAGATCGATAGCGCAATCATACGCTCGATGAGGGGGTAGAGAACATGCCCGCTGCCTGCTGAATACCTCCTGCAGATCATGGTAACAGACTGGAACCCCGATCAGATCTGGGGAAACGGAGAGCTCAGGGACAGTGGCAGAAAAACATGACAAAACAGACTTAGAGTGCACTGGCTCCCCCACCCCGAGGGATAAACAGGTGTTACTGCACGTGTCAGACCAGGACAAAACTCTAGCTCTCCTCCAGTCTATGTGAGGGTTATGTGTGGAAAGCCATGGGAAACCCAACACCACAGGGTGAGCAAGAGAACGAAAAATGAAAAAGACAATTAATTCAGAGTGACCATCTGGGAAGGCTAGTCTGACCGGTGAAGTTTGATGAGTAATTCTGCTCAGCAGCCTCCCATCCAGAGCTGTGGTGGAGTGTGGTACTGAGAGAGGGTGAACAGGGAGGTGTAATTTGCGAACTAACTCTACACTAATCAGATTTGCATCACAGCCAGAGTCAATAAGGACAGAAGATGAAACTGTGACAGATTGAGAAGAAAGTGAGAGAGTAAAGCAGGCACGAGCAGGACTCACCCGACCAGGCTTTGGCGGTTGGGACCGGACTGGGTTGGACGGACAGGAAAGACAGGTGTCTACGAGGTGGTCCCCGCCCCCGCAGTACAGGCACAACCCCCCCTCCCGCCGACGCCGCTTCTCCTCACGGTTCAAACGGGTCCTCCCCAACTCCATAGGTTCCTCCCGGAACCCGGAAACAGCGGCAGAAGATGAGGAACGAACGGGGTCGTAGGTACCCGCCTCCGGGCTGCGGGTGAAGCGCTGGGGTCCTCCGCGATGACGCTCCTCCTCTCTCTCTCTCCGCCGGTCCCGAAGGCGTTGATCTACCCGGATGACGAGCGCGATGAGGTCGTCGAAATCCTCCGGGAGGTCCAGAGGAGCCACCTGGTCCTTGACGACGGGAGACAGACCTTGGAGGAACATCCCCTGGAGAGCCGTATCATTCCATCCACTGTCTGCCGCCAGCGTCCGGAATGAAATGGCATAGTCCGCCGCCGTGCCGCTACCTTGGCGGAGAGTAGTGAGCTTCTGCGCCGCTTCCCGTCCGTTCGCCGCCTGCTGAAATATTCTTCTAAAGGCTTCGATAAACCCCGGGAGAGACCGGCAGCAGGGGGAATCCTTACCCCACTCTGCAGTGGCCCAAGTCTCGGCTCGTCCAGTCAGATGGGTAATGATGAAGGCTATCTTAGCACGATCGGTGGGATAGCTGGACGGCGACAGTTCGAAGTGGATGTTGCATTGGGTGAAGAAGGAGTCACAGCGACCGGAGTCCCCTGAGAACTTCTCAGGACGAGACAGGAGGGGAGAGGCGGCCGCTGAAGCGGAGGCGGCAGCCGGGGCGGGCTCGGCTGCGGAGAGCGGGCGCTCAGCTCCAGCTGGGCGAGGGTCCGATGACAGGGACTCTGTCAATCCCCGCATCTGTTCCCCCAGGGCGAGGAGGATCCGCTCGTGACGGTCGGCGGATTCCTGGAGAGCCTGCTGGAACTGTGTGAGACGTTCCTCCTGGGTTCGGAGACGGAGTGCCTGGTTGTGAATCGCCGCTGCCATCTGGTTCGCGTCTGCGGGGTCCATGATTGGTCAGTTCGTTCTGTTATGGGTTTGTAGTGGATTGGACCCAAATGCAGACACCAACCGCCTTGAATAACACAAGCTCTTTATTACGAGCACAAAAATCGAGAAAACTAATATTGCTCTGTGCCACGGTCCGTCGGGACAGTCAGGAAACGGGAGCCGAGATGCAGTCACTTATGAGGGACGAACTGACAACGGAGAAAGAAAAGGAGAGCACTTAAATAGGGAGAGGTAATGAGGACAGGTGTCTTGAGGACCAGGTGAAACAAATAAGGTGAGAGGTGACAGGGAGCAGAACGGAAAGACAGTGAAGGGAAAAAGGAACTGTGAGGAGGGATATGACATATGTGCTATAGAAATGTGTTGTTGTAACCAGGTTTATTTGTTCAGATAGTTTGTAAACTGTAACTTTTTTTACACCCATCATTTGTTAGCTTATTAATATTGCAGCTTATAGATCACACTGAGTAACAGGCAGAATATTGGGAAAATTGTCTCTTTTTTCTAAAGCATCATATTTTTCATCAAATCTTTAAAATAGAAAAGTCATAGTTTAATTTTTTACAAATCTGTGTTTACTTTCTTACTTATTTAATGACTTCCTTCACGGTGAACAACTTCAAAGTGTCTCCAAACTAAAAACCAAAACACCACTCAGGCCTTTTCGAAACACTAATCCACTAATTCCAGTCATTTAGCTCTTTCCTATTCCTAATTCCCATTCCCACAATGCACTTGGGAGCAAAATTACCGAAAAAAAAAAAGGCCCAAGTGACTTATTGGTTAAATAAAAGGACTGCTTGTGATGGGGTACACTTGGAAGTTGTTCACCATGAGGGAAGTGATTCAGGTGCGTAACCATGGAAACACTAACAGATTTGTGATACTTAACTATGACTCTGGTTTTACAGATTTGATGAATAATTGGTGGCAACATTTTTTAAATTCAGACACTACATTAATAACAGCCAAAATCCAATTAAAATCAACACTAAATATTCAATGATTTTCTGCACAATGAAGGGACGTTAAAGTAGAAATATATAAAATAGAAAACCTTCCTGCAACTACATTCACAGTAGTTTTATTTACCATTTGCACACATTGACATATATAGGAAGTATTATGCAGAGGTCTCATGAAATATTAAAAAATACTTAGAATAAAAGTCATAAGATATAAGCAGTATAAAAGCAATTAAAAGACAATAGTGACTCATAATACATATATAAAGAAAACAACAGCAACTGGTTATTGTCTTTAAATTTGCCCTGCATGGGCTAAAAATGTCCCAAAACGGGTGTATATTATATATCATATTCTACATTTAAGGCTTTAACCTCATTAGTTTGATTAATAGCTGCATATCTACTAAAACTAATGCATGTTAAAACACGGGGCAAAGGGTCACAAAAGGACAAAATATCCCCAATTCCCTGCTGGTGATTTTCTGACCAATCAGCAGCTGTTGCTGTACAGAAGAGGCCAATCAGAGCTGTCGCAAGTTCTGAACTTTGATGCAATGTTGTAATTTGGGGCAAAGTGAACAGAATAACATTATGAAGCTCTATGACTGGATGTGGGTTGATGAAGTGCACCATGGGAGTTGTAGTTGAGTTTTTAATATGTATATTTATTTATGTATTATGTATGTTGGGTTTTAGAGTTTTTCACTCAGCTAATGATCATGATGTCATTGACAGTTCACGTTTTTACTCATCTGATCTCTAATGATCTGTGAACATTCAGCCCAGTTCAGTAAAATAAAAGCATAATGACCTATAAATAATGACAACTCAAAGTTTTTTCTTTGTTTAACGCAATAAAAAACATTACATGATGAAAGTGTTGATAATTACATACTATACTTTAAATAAAAAGTTGTGAATAACCTGAAAAAACTGACAATTTGTATGAAAAAATGATTTTAACAATATTACATTACACAGATTATTCCACAAACATTTAGTAGCAGCTATAATATTGTTAAAATTGTTAGTTTGGTACTAAAATAAGAAGAATATGTACATTAGCATGTCTCAGTTTAATATAATCACAACGTATAGATCACAGTGGATCTACAAAAGCACAAAACATTGAGCACCAGGCAGAGTATTGATATGTACCTTGTAAATGGTTAAGCCTTTATTGGACAAGTGACTCTTTTGGTCATTTCTGCATGTAATACAAGACAGATAGTTCTGAAATACACATTATTTTCACCTTGCATGTGTTTTACTTGTTGGAATTTTTAATTTTTTTCTGACACTTCCAGGTAGTACAACAAACGCCACCCATCTGAAACATTTTACCTAATTTGCCCTGTCTCTTATTGCAAAAACGCATTTTTGGTGGCCTTGATCTTGACCTTTGACTGACATTCACTCTAAATGTAATGATCTCTATTCTGGACCACAAACAATCATAAAGCACAATTAATACAAAAAGAGAAAAAGAGGCAACTTAAAAACAGACAATAAGAGTTAAAACACAATCAGTAAAATACAAGTCAAGTAGTCAATTAAAATAACGTAAAAGAGAACGAGTACAGACAGAACCCTTTCTGTTATGTGCACGGGTGAACAGAGGTGTTTTCAGCCTGGATTTAAACACTGTCAGAGTAAAAGCCTATCTGACATCATCAGACTGTTCCACAGTTTACATGTATGGAACTGAAACACAGCTTCACCGTGTTTAGTCCTAACTTTGGGCAAAAGCAAAAACCCAGTCCCTGAGGTTCTCTGGGTCCAAGATGGTTCAAGTGAACAAGCAAGCAGAACCATTTTAAAGGTAATGCTTGCCTCTCTTTTGACTCCACCCCTCTCTTCCATTTTCTACCAAGAGGAAGAAGAGAAAGAAATGGAACCAGAAAAAGAGACAAAGACACAATTAAATTAAATCATCTGGAGAGAATCAAAGTGGACAGAATGCTGAGTTTTACAGCCCTGGTGCCTTCAGGTGTGCATTCAGGTCTAGTTTGTCTGGACCCAATTCAGCCAGACGAGCCATGACACAATGGTCACGGTGCCACCCACAGACCAGCACCAGCCAGTCCAGTGAGACCAACCACGGACCTGGATGTACACACAGTGACCAGGGCTCAGACCCTAAAGCACCAGACACACACATATGATAAAGAATAATGGAGGATGCACAGCAGGTGGGGTTAGCTGAGCTGGTGGGTGGGATGGGGTGGGGTGGGGTATTCAAATTAATCTATGCATGTGACGTACGAACCGTAGAAAATCCAAAACAGAGCATTTTCATCCCCCTCCAACAAGAAATGGATGAGGAGAAAAGGAGAGTGGATGGTTTTTGTCCATAATTTAAGGGTCTCCTCACACACAGACAATGTATGTATGTATGTATGTATATATATATATATATATATATATATATATATATATACATATATATATATATATATATATATATATATATATATATATATATATATATATATATACATATATATATATATATATATATATATATATATATATATATATATATATATATATATTTGTTGGAAAAACATGAAAAAGTGCATTTTCTTTTTAAAGTCTATTCTCTGAGCGGCAGGAAGCCAGTGCACAAACCACCCCTCTCCTTTCCTGAAAATGTCATGGAAATTGATCAAGCAGTTTTTGCACAAAATTACTGACAATCAAACATTTTGTGTGTTTGTGGAAACAATACCTTCACCTGTCCTCAGGAGGTTGTGGGATAATAAAAGCGTTGCAAGACTCAGTTAGAAGGTGTCTTTGAGAACCATCACAGGCCACACGAACACTAAAGTTTAATGTCAGATAGTGGTCATGAAATATTCCCATGAGTTTGAGACGCTTCCTGCAAAGGGTTAAAGTCCAAAGCTACTGTAGAAATGACTCCATTCTATCTGATCTAATGTTTAATAGTTCTTTAAATTAGCAAAAGCTCATCAACAACAACAAAAACCGGACGGTCTCCAACAGCGGACTGAGTAACGCATTAGTCAGTGCGTTGGACAGAAGATGAAAAGGCCAAGTTTAGACACAGAATACCATGGAGAGCTTCAACACATGTTTCTGTGACTAATGACAAAGAAAAGGCAACTTTGTGTTGAAGTGTTTTTGTGTTTAGGAACAGATGCTGAACAGAAAACAGACCCACACTACATCTCTGTGGCTATTAGCATCACTCTGCAAATGATCCTGGATTTCTAAGAGTCAGAAATATGTTTACATGAGCAGGATTTGCTTGTTTACTCTCCTACGGCTCAACGTGCAGTTGGTTAATCAGATGTCTGCCTTTTCTCTGCTATTGGTGAATAATACGGCTGATTTGATCAGACACCTGTTTAGTTGTTTACAGCACTGACGCTCGAAGAAACACAACATTCTATTTAAATGGTCAATTATGTCTTCGAATGCTTGGGTTAATGATGTCATATTTTACTCTTAAATCTGTCATATACAAGGAAAAAAAATGAAATCTTTTATGATTGAAGTTTAGCGGATTAGCGAACATTCCACTAAAGCTTTTAATGTAACAATCACAAAATCAAGGACAAGCAGGATTCCCAATAAATGATAGAAAAAAATAGAAGAAATAGTGTGTGTAATATTATGATAATATACACATTATTGATTAAGTTATAACATGATAAGCCTATGCTTGAAATACACACAAACAGTGTTACAGAAGTTTGTAGAATTTTGTAACATGTCACCATTTACCTCCACAGATCTCAAAAACTATTGTTCGTAGGTAATAACACCAATTATCAGAATTGTAGAAATCTTCATACTGCACAGTTTGGTACCAATCTGAAAGTTCTGTGACCCTCTGTTCTTGAGTTATAACTGATAATGTGATTTTGACCTTTTAATTAATTGTGACCTTGACCTTTGACCTTTACTCAAATGGATCATTGCATCTGATGCACATTCGCTATATGCATATGCCCATGTAATGTCATGGTGATATCTGAAGTATTCATTATAGCAGGGGTTCTCAAACTTTTTTGGCCCAGGTCCCCCTTGGAGGGGTGAAATTTTTCCATGTCCCCCCTCATCCTCGCGATACTGAAAATGATAAGAAACCATTTCAACAATGATTATTATTAAACAATGATATTTTTTTTTAATAGTGCTTTTGTGCAAACCAGTGAAATTTTCAGGTATTATAATATAAATGAACACTTCAGAAACAACAATTTAAATAATTTTAAAATAATAAACGGAACAAAAGACACACAAAACCGTATGTGTGTGTGTGTGTGTGTGTGTGAGACAGACAGACAGACAGAGACTTAATGAGAGGGATGAGCTTGTCAAACTCAATATAACTAACAATGTACTTTCTCTTTTTAGGGTAAGGGCGTTTGTTTTTGTCATTTTCATTTTCATTGTCATTTCTTTTACCACATCTTGAGGAACTTGGTGGACACAAAAATCGATCCATGTTCGCTGTAGGGTGGCTAAAAATAGCCTGTGACTCGCTCCGTCTCAATTTAGTCAAGCTGGCGTCAAACAGCGCTGTTACTTCCACCCGCTCGCTACAAAATAAAACTTCCGCATTTCAAAATAAAACAGCAAAAAAACCAAAAGAAAACTGTGAATAATTTCGCGTACCCCCTGGACATGCGCCACGTCCCCCTAGGAGTCCGCGGACCCCAGTTTGAGAACCGTGGCATTATAGCATGATATGTCTCTGCGTAACACACACACACACACACACACACACACACACACACAGTGATTACAATAATTTTGACCTTTGAAATAAATCATATTTGAACCACAATACCATTTAAAGTCTCCACCATTTCATTTAGATGATAAAAACACTAAAATCATCAACTATGGTCAAAGTGAACAGCATTCTTTAGCAAAAAAATAAAAAAATAATCACACATTTTAGATTAAAACTAAGTGATTTAAAAATGGACAGAATGTGGTAAATGTGTTTGTTTTCTACCATTGAAGCTCAGGCTGGTCAAAGTATTAAAGTTGATTCAATATCAGGCTGAACAGACTTGTCAGGGTTGGTCTCTGTTGAGGAAATACAGAACCAGAAATTTAAGTCAATGATCCCTGAAGGAGTTCACTGACTGTGGAGAACAGACTGAAGTCAGTCTATGTTTGGTCTGAAGTTGGTCTGTGTTTGGTCTGTGGTCAGTATCAGCTGTTCCCAGATCAGTGTCAAAGATACAAGTGAAACAAGGAAAAGACTGATGTGTGTGTGTGTGTGTGTGTGTGTGTGTGTGTGTGTGTGTGTGTGTGTCCTTGTATTGGTGTGTGTATTAGTGTTTTATTGTGTGTCTATGCTGAAGTGTTTATCTGTGTATGTCTGTATGTTATTGTGTGTCAGTGTGTGTGTGTGTGTGTGTGTGTGTGTCAGTGTGTGTGTGTGTGTGTGTTGGCGGTCTGCTGCTGTGTATTTGCTGTGTGAGAGCTCCCTCTTGGTGTCAGTCTGTTCCTCCTCCTGATGCTGATTCTATCCACACATACTGTAGAAACACACACACACACACACACACAGTCTATGCCTGATTTATACCTAACAGTTGTACTTTATTTATTCCACCATTCTATAATTTTCTTCATATAATTTGTTTTTTTGTGTCGGTATTATTACTACTGGTTTTATTATTTATTTAAAATATTGTTATTCTTTTTTTCTGATTCATTATTAATATTATTGGTCCGACATTTCATATTATACTGTAAATATAATAACAACAGATTGGGTTTTTTAAAACTATTATTTTAGTATTTTTTTGTATTATCATCATTTCATTACACTTTATAATCATACAAATATTTATCATTAATAAGCTGAGAATTAGCAATTTATGTAATATATATACACATATATATATATATATAATTATGTTATTATATATATTATTATTATTATTATTATTATTATTATTATTATTATTATTATTATTATTATTATTATTATTATTATTATTATTATTATTATTATTATTTCTGTTCAATTAAAGCATATACTGTACGTGACTAAAATATTTATCAAAATATATTTATTGATATGTAAGTAATAATAATGATGATGATAATAATAATAATAATAATAATAATAATAATAATAATAATAATAATAATAATAATAATAATAATAATAATAATAATAATAATAATATTAATAATAATAAAAACTGAAAAAAAATAATGACATCTTTTATTTGTGCACTTTTCAAAATGACAGTAGAAATCAGAATAATAAACAAGGTAAGATTTACCAGATTTAGTTTTTATTTAAATTTTAGTTTTTGTATAATAACACATTAATACGTTTCTTTACACTGAGTTTATTTTCATATTAATGTGTTTCCTAATAAACAAGTAGTTAATAGTAAATATATGTGAACACCTTCATACAGTAGAATTATAAATGTTAGATGTATTGTAATTATTAAAATTTATTTAAAACAATAATAATAATAATAATAATAATAATAATAATAATAATAATCTAATATTGTCTAAAATTCCTCAGGTTTAAAGACAGTAACAGTTTTACAAACATGAACATCATTTTTAATGTGTTTTTTTTTTTTTTTTTTGCGTTCCCAGGGTCGGTGTATGAACTTCAACCGAGTCCCACATCATTAGAGGCGCCAAACAGAAGCCACCACAGAAGAAGAACTCAGGTTTTTGAAGATCCAACATCCTGACGCTCAAACCACTATCTGATCACACAGGGTTTCCATGTGCGCTGTTGGGTTCTCTGATCACAGGGTGGAACGTTTGGCCAAACTCCATTAACTTATTTGTTTCTTCCCAGACTGCACCGCTTTGTGTGTTTATACAACACTTAAACATCCAGGTGTCCCTGAACGCAGCACACAGAATCAGCTTTTTATTCACACCAAAGGGTTCACATATTCAACCACATTCTACATGTTTTCGTACCTTTTTGTAAATTCATGCCTTTTATACCAAATGTATTTTTGTATTTTTAAACCTGATAAATTAAGTTCTCCTGAATCAACAACAATCTTGACTTTTCCAAGAAATAAAAAACTTTAGACGAGTTTTTTCACCTTACCAGTAAAAACACAAAATGATGTTTCTATTTCAAACTACAATATAAATACACTCACAATATTTTGCAAAAGCATTTACAGTACAGGGTGTGTTTGTAGTGTTTTTACATTTCTACTAAATGTCCAGGTGTCCCTGAACGCATCACACAGACTGAGCTTTTTATTCACACCAAAGGGTTCACGTGTTCAACCACATTTCACATGTTTTTGCACCTTTTTGTAAATTCATTACTTTTCTACCAAATATATTTTTGTATTTTTAAACCTGATAAATTAAGTTCTCCTGAATCAACAACAATCTTAACTTTTTCAAGAAATAATAAACTTTAGATGACTTTTTTCTTTTTTTTTTTTTTTACTTTATCGGTTAAAACATAGCTCTGTTTTTTTTTGTTTTCGTTATTCTCTGTTTATTTGAAAGTACAATATAAGTACACTCCCAAAATTATACAAAAGCATTTACAGGATGAATTTCTAGTGTTTTTACATTTCTACTAAATGTCCATACGTCCCTGAACGCATCACACAGACTGAGCTTTTTATGCACACCAAAGGGTTCACATGTTCAACCATATTTTACATGTTTGTGCATTTTTGTGAATTTGTGTCTTTTATACCAATGTATTTTTGTATTTCTAAACATGATCAATTTAGTTCTGCTGAATCAACAACAGTCTTTGACTTTTTCAAGAATAAATGAACTTTAAATGAGTGTTTTAACTTTATCAATAAAAACACAACTTAAAAAATATATATATTTATTTGAAAATAGAGTATAAATACAATCACATCACATTCTGCAAAAGCTTTTACAGGATGCATTTCCAGTGTTTTTAAATATTAATAACATTTGTGTGACAAAACTATGAGGGTGGGGTGAAGAAATTAAAATATATCCAACTAAAAAATAAATAAAGAGATGCACTCAACTGCATTCAGATCATACTGGTTTTACGTTCACTAATTGTACTTTTTGTACAAATGTTCTGTCATGTAAATCTAAAAAAAAACTTTTGTCTGAAAAGTGTTTTTTTTTTTTCTTACATTTCTATTAAATATAAGAAATGTAATGTGACTTGTTTGCACTCTCTCAGTTTTCCAGTTTTTTTACACTGGAAAAAAATCTGAATCTGCCTCAGTACATTTGTGTTATTTCTAGTCTAAATAGATAAATAAATAGAATTACAGAATTACCTAAAGAGGAAGTTTTCAGTCAGATATAAGAACTGATTTATAGTCAATAAATGAATGAATTAACTTTATTTAGTTATCAACATTAAAACATTTAACAAGATAAAAAAAAAAATATTTACAACCAAAGAAGGTTTCAATTAAACAAATAATTCATTTAATGAGACAAATAAATCATTCAATCACATAATTGATGAGTATAGATCTGGAAAATCTGATTTAATAAATCTGATCAAGATAATTTTCACTTCTTCCATTAGCAGATTTTTTTTTTGCTTGAATTAAGAACCAAAAAAAATAATTAAGCAAAAAAAGATCTTGAATAAAGCAAATTTAGAATTTAAGAAAAAACAGGGATTAAACCCAAAAACCTATAAGTAATAAATAAATCATATACTGTATATATTCATGCTCAAAATTATTCATACCCCTGCCATATTATGTGATTTTTTTTTTGTTGTTGTTGTTTTTGTTATAAAAATAATTAATTTCCTCATGTCTGTTTGTGACATATATGTGGTACACAAGGAAAGGAATAAGAACAAAAATAACATTTGGATTAAAAAAATTCATTCCAGGAGTATTTAATTACTTTATTTAAAAAAAACACCATGTTCAAAATATATATATATATATATATATATATATATATATATATATATATATATATATATATATATATATATATATATATATATATATATGTGTGTGTGTGTGTGTGTGTGTGTGTGTATATAATTAAGAGGAAAAGAAGCTTGAATTAAGCAAAAAATAAACCTGTGGATTAAATGAAAATGGTCTTTTTCATATTTCTTAAATCATATTAGTCCAGCTCTATTGTGTATAAATCAGTTCTTATATCTGGCTGAATAGTTTCTCTTTAGATAATTGTGTGTGGTTTGTAGTGTGATGAGATATTTGAACTAGTAATTAAATAAACACACTTTTTCCAGTGTATCAGTTCATGTGAAGTAAAAGTCCGGGGGTCCCTGAACGCAGCGTTCAGACTGGGTTATGGTTTTGTGTGCACCAAAGGATTAACATATTCTGACCATATTGCAGCTTCTGTGAAAAACTTCCTTTCATGGACACAGACGGAATCTATCTAAAGCTAAAAATATTCCCAAAAAAAAAAAAAAAGAAATCACCATAGACGGAGGGAAGGGGGTGTTTGCCGTTGGCGTGGAAGTGGGAATAATCCCAGTGGGCCTGGCCAGTGCAGAAGTCGGTTGCCTTTTGGCGGTGTCTCATCATCACAGATCGTCTCCAACTTGAGCGGTGCTGGATGTGCCCGGCGGTCGCCCTTTGACTGGATCATCCTGTCATTTTAACACTGAGAAGTGCACACGCATGACAAACTGGAGACAGGACGCCCCAAGGACCTGCAACGCACCCAGACTTTGCCCTTTAGTTTTTTTTCCCCCCCTTGTTTAAGACACCTTCCTTTCATTATGCGCTCAGGACAAGGAAATTAATAGAGCGTTATTGGACTGCGGGACAGCCTCCTGACCACCCTGAGCTCCGCCTCCGTTTGAGGGATTGATGCCTTGAAGACCTTGACATGGCGCTTGGTGTTTTTTGCCCCTGTTTTCACTTCAGTCTGCTCTCTGCTCACCAAGGCGTAGCACATCACAGCCCATAAACAGGCCCATCAGTTAAGACCTAGAACATATAGATCCCTCCGCCTCCGTCCTCCCGGGCAGCCGTGTCAAACTCGCTTTAATTCAGGTTTCCACGGTGATCCAAAGTGGGCCGGACCAATCTAAGAAAAAGAAAAAAATAAACAGGAAATAGTGACAGTTCTGGAAAATAAAAATAAATAAATAAAAATGTGAATAACCTGAACAACCTGATATTTATGAAACAAAATATGTTGAGTTCATATTTGGGTGTTTTCAGTGTAAATAGAAGTAAGAAAATAGATATAATTGTATAATTATTCAGACTGTTGAGTGGTTCAAACATTTACATCAGATTAATCACAGGGTTGCTTTGGATTAATTAGAAATAATTATGATCAAAATACTTTGTCTCTTTTTTTTTTTTTTTTTTTTGGAATATACACAAACATATACTAAGAAACACACAAAATTTGAAGAAAACTATATACAAAACATGTTAAAATTCACCCAAAAAAAAGATTCCAAACATATTCAAAAAAATACAGAAAAAATCATTTAATTGATCCATTGAAATTTTTAATCAGATTAATCATGATGATGGATTAATCCATATTAATGCATATAGTTTGACAGAACTAATAATAACCTATTTATTTTTATATTATTTATTATGTAATAATAATAATAACCTATAAATAATGACAGCTCCATATGTTTACGTGTGTTTTACAGTGAAAACAGTAAAATTACTTGATGAAAATGTTAACGAAAAATAACTTTCATTTTAACAATTTTGTGCCTCATTTTAGTATTTACACATGTACATGACAACTTCTAGATTATAAATATTTAAAAACAGCAAACATATTAATTAAACTAATTCTGCCTCAAATACATGAAACATTTAATAACAACAATAATGTTATTATTTTACAAATGTATCCCATAAAACATTTGGTAACAGGTATAATCTTGTTAAAATTGGTGAGATTGGAATAAAAATAATTGAACTGTAAATACCTTAAGTGCAGATTTAGGTATTTGATGCAGTGATGTAACAGAAAAGACTTAATAACCAGTAAATATTGACAGTTCCAAACTGTTTTAGAGTGAAACAAATGAAAATGATTTAGGTCAGATTTCTTAAATTAGATTTTCCACATGTGTCTGAAAATAAGTTCTTTATATTTCTGTGAAAAGTTCCTCTTCAGGTGATTTTGTGCAGAAATGTAAATATAAAAGTATATGTCTAAGTATATATGCAGTATATATTTGTTTAAAGTGACATTAAAAAGTATTCAATTAGATTTACTGATACTGTTTATTTGTTTGTTTGTTTGTTTGTTGTCATCTTTAGTGAACAGATTTAAGCTTAAACTTAAATAAAACAAATTGAACCAAATTAAAGATTTAATAATATTCATCTCAAACTATAATTTTTTTTCTCATTTCTAGTCCAAATATGTCATCACACTGAAAATCAGACGAAATAAACAGGAACTGTTCAATCAGATATAATCTGATAATAGATGTGGACTAATATGATTAAAGAAATGTCACCAACATCATTTTCATTTCTTCCATTGGCAGATTTTTGCCTTGAATTAAAGAAAAAAAATAAATATGAAAAAAATAAGAGTTAAAAGTTCATCTTTAGTTGATTCTGTCTCATTTAAAGTGAGATACTTTAAGTAGAAATAAGAACAATACACTTAAATGTTTGCAGTTTACAGACGAACTTTTTAGTCAGATATAAAAATTTATTTACAGACAATAAATCTGGAAAATCTGATTTAATAAATAACACCAAGATCATTTTCACTTGTTCAACTGTTTTTTTGTTTGTTAATTTATTTCCATATATTATTTATTTATTGTTTAATTCAAGGTGTTTAGTTTTAATTCCAGTTTTTTAATGTTACAAAGTTCATTATAATTTGTTCCATTGGCAAATGTTTGGCTTAAAATAAGTATATATATAAGTATATAGTAAGTAAGTATGTATATATATATATATATATATATATATATATATATATATATATATATATATATATATATATATATATATATATATATATATATATATATATATGTATATATATATATATATATATATATATATATATATATATATAATACAACTTAAAAATGTATTTTTAGGTGATTCTGTTTTATTCTAAGTATGATGAGATACTTTTACTAGAAATAATTTGCAGTGCACAGAGGAACTTTTCAGTCACATATAACAACTTATTTACAGACAATAAATCTGGAAAATCAGATTTAATAAATAATACCACAATCATTTTCCACTTGTTTCATTGGCTTCATTCAAGCACAAATATTTAGTTTAGTTTTATTTGTTTTTAGAGGAGCAGGGCCGGATCTTACCCTTCAGGGGGCCCTTTTTTTTTTTTTGACCCGTGGGCCGTCCGTTTGACACCTCAGCTCTGAGGGCTTCGCCACCGCGTCACAACTCGGCAGTTCTGTCTCGGCAGAATATCCAAGTTTAATTAAAATAATTAAAGGCAACAGCAAGCAGCAGCCTGTGAAGAGTTGTCTGTCTGTTTTTTATGCCTTTTGACATTGAATGACCTATTATGGCGTTATTCACAGGAAAAAAAAAAAAAAAAAAAAGAGGACACCACGCCACGGTGAGACGTCCATGTCCAAAACACAAACCCAAAGCAGCGGATGCGACGGACGGATAAGTATTGTTCATTTCCAGAAATTAACCCCTCCACCCCCCCACCACCCCCCATACACACACACACACACACACACACACACACACACACACACACTTCCCTCAGCCTAAAAAAGCAGGCATATATACTTCTATATATTGTGGATTTGTCAAGCGTGCTGTCATGACGCCAATCCCAAATGATGTTAGTGTGAGCGGAAACACTGTGGGGGAGGAAAGGGGGCAGCAGCTGAAGAAAAAGGCTCGAATGATCCAGTCACTTCGGATACCGGACCTCAGATGGAAAATGGATATTCGAGTCGAAACCTGACAAAGCGCGCCCGCTTTGACGGGAAGCGGTATAGACAATGACCAGTGGCTGGGTCAGTGGGATGTCTGTGTGCAGGCAGGGAAGCTTATCAAATGACACTAAAAATAAGTTCAACAACCATCAAGTTTGAGGCGGAATGGGCGCCAGTCGCACGTTCGCCGGGCACGCCGAGGCGGGCGCCGTGGTAGCACGAGCCGCTCTAATTATTCCTTTGTTTCCCCGGCCCCGCCCCAACCCGCTCCCATCATCATCGCACCGACGTAAATAATTCCAGAGCCAAATCCTGAGGGTGAACTGGTATTTATGTCCGACTTAAACGCTTTTAGCCTCTTGCATAATTTCACAGGTTGACATTTAATCGGTTCGTCAACGCGTGAGGACGAGGAGGTTTCAGCGCAGAGCAGTTTTTTAATATCACTTTTCATCACTTCTGTTTGTGTGTTTACGTGGACGGCCAGTAGCTCCGCCCCTACGCCATGAAGAAGTGGAGTTTATTTATTTGTGGAGGTTTTTACAGTCGAAACTCACTGAAATCTGCAGAATACGACCAAAAAAAATCACTATAAACATGCGTGAAATGACTGATAAAATATCAAACCAACATTAATTCATAAATATTTGAATAGATTTGACTGATCAAACTTCAAACTCAAACTAATTAATGAATAAATACTGATAAAATGTCTATTTAACAGCATTTAATTGAAGGAAAAGGGCTGTAACATTGCAAACATTTTATCATTTTAACATATTTTTTTTAATATATCTTCATTTAAATGTGCAGAAGTCTGACTGTTTTAACATGAGGCTGAAAGATAATATGATAAAACAAGTCTCTAAACACATCTGAAATGACTGATAAGCCATCACATAAACATTAATTCATCAATATTTGTATAAACCTGACCAAACCTCAAATTCTAATTAATCAGTAAATACTAATAAAAGTATATTTCTCCCTCAAAAGTTTTGATTTTTTTCAAATATTTGCAAATTTTAATCATGAAGGAAAAGTTGTGACTCTTCTTTTACACTTTTTTTTTTGTCTCTGATAACTTTTACAAATATTTAATGATATCACTTTTCATCACTTCTGTTTTTCTGTTTGTGTGGACGGGCAGTAGCTCCGCCCCCACGCTATGAAGAAGTGGAGTTTATTTATTTGTGGAGGTTTTTACAGTCGAAACTCACTCAAATGTGCAGAATACGACCAAAAAAAATCACTATAAACATGCGTGAAATGATTGATAAAATATCAAACCAACATTAATTCATAAATATTTAAATAACTTTGACTGATCAACCTTCAAGCTCAAACTAATTAATGAATAAATAGTAATAAAAGTTAGTTTTTTTCCCTCAAAAGTTTGTATTTTTTCACATTATTTACAACATTTAATCACATGCATTTATTAATTATGAAAAGTGGTGTAATGTTACTCTTTTCTATTACATTTGGGTTTTGTTTTTATTTCTAAAATATGCCTCTGACAACTTTGACAAACATTTTATTGTTTTAACAGATTTTTAAAAATATCACTTTTCATCACTTCTGTTTGTGTGGATGGGCAGTAGCTCCGCCCCCACGCTATGAAGAAGTGGAATTTATTTATTTGTGGAGGTTTTTATAGTCGAAACTCACTGAAATCGGCAGAATATGACCAAAAAAGTCACTAAAACACTTCTTAAATGACTGATAATCCATCAAACCAACATTAATTTACAAATATTTGAATAAATATAATGGATCGAACTTTTTATTCTAAAATATGGCTCTGATAACTTTTAGCAACATTTTATTATTTTAACATATTTTATATATATATATATATATATATATATATATATATATATATATATATATATATATATATATATATATATTACAAATTTTAAGGGGTTTTTTTTGGCTGATTTTAAGAGTCTTTGTTGTTGATGTTTTTAGTCAAAATTCATTCAAATCTGCAGAATATGACAAAAAAAAGTCACTATAAACACTAATGAAATGACTGATAACCCATCAAATGAGCATTAATTCATAAATATTTGAATAAATATTACTGATCAAAACTCACTTTTTTTTATTAATATCACTTTTCACTCAAATGTGCAGAAGTCTGACTGTTTTATCATGAGACTGAAAGATAATATGACAAAATAAGTCACTAAAAACACATCTGAAATGACTGATAACCAATAATACCAACATTAAAGTTTTTAGTTTTTAGGTTTCCATAGTACAACCCCCCCCCCCCCAAAACACACACACTCTTTAACATTGACTCCAACATGCACTTGGAAAACTATTTATAAAACAACATTAAACTTTCATTTGTAAAGACTTTAAACTCACCCTGTGGTCACGGGTAGACAGCAATAAATATACATCCAGACAAATGATATTCCTGTTTCTATCGTCATGCTTTGATTTGTTTGGTTTAGCTGGTATTACTCCACCACCAGAAACAGAAAAGGGTGTTTGTATGTAACCTGTAGTTTTTCAGTTGTGGTACCAGGTACTACGACACATACTGGCGGTACCAGGTACTACGACACATACTGGTGGTACCAGGTACTACGTCACATACTGGTGGTACCAGGTACTACGACACATACTGGTGGTACCAGGTACTACGTCACATACTGGTGGTACCAGGTACTACGACACATACTGGTGGTGGAACTTCAATATGAAGTTGTACAATACTGTCCTACAAAATAAAAACACCAACCTGAGAAAAATGACCTTAAAGTTGTTCAGCCCCAGTAGTTGTAGGTAGATTATTGGACATAATTGTTACTCTATATTAACTAGTTCTACAAAACCACAGTGCGCCTTATATATGGATTAATTCTGGTAGTGCTTAGTGACTGTGAATTTAGACTTTATGTCATAATTGTAACTTTTTATCTGCTAATTTTGGGTTTTATCTCATATTTTTACATTTTATCTCGTAACTGTGGCCTTTTATCACATAATTTTGACTTTTTATCTCATAATTTTGACTTTTTATCTCATATTTTTTGCGTTTTATCTTACATTTTTACTTTTTATCTCATAATTGTGGCCATTTATCTCATAATTGTGGCCTTTTATCCCATAATTTTGACTTTTTATCTCACAATTTTGACTTCACTTAATGCACCTTATATATGAAAAACCTTCATAAAACACATTCATTGACACTTCACCTTATATTGTGGAAAATTACTACTAATTACTATGGACACCTAAAATGCTCAGTTCGGTGACAACTGTCAAAACTGTGCTCAGTAAGGCTGTAAATTACCCCAGATGACCTTAAAACAGGGCTTTATGTCCAAAATGCCAATTTAAAACTATTAATTAATTGAATAAATCTGACTGAAACTCACTCAAATTATTTAATCAATAAATATTAATAAAATATCTATTTTACAGCATTTAATGAATGGAAAAGTGCTGTAATGTTGCAAACAATTTATTGTTTTAATATCACTTTTCACTGAAATCTGCAAAAGTCTTGAGTGTTTTAATGTGAAGCTGAAAGATAATATGACTAAAAACACATCTGAAATGACTGATAACCCATAATACTAACATTCATTCATAACTATATTTGTAGAAAACCTCAAACTAATTCATCCTTGACCCATTATTTATCATTCCTGAAAGTTTTGTCAAAATCTGTTTAGAACTTTTTGCGTAATCGGGCTGACAGACAAACAGACAAACAGAATTGAATCCCTCGTTGACAGAGGTAATAAATACTGATAAAGTGTCTATTTTACAGTATTTAATGGATGGAGAAGTGCTGTAACATTACTCAGGTAGGTTTTTTTCCCTTTACATTTGGGGTTTCTTTCTGTTTTGTTTTTCTAAAATATCTCTTCAACAACTTTTACAAACATTTTATTGTTTTATCAGAGTTTTTAGTTTTCATCAGTTCTGCTCTGAAATGGTCATGATTTAGTTTTATGTTCTTAAAATTCAGCCTGAAATAGAAAGTTATGACAGTAAATGTGAAGTTTAGGAAATGAGAAATGAAGATTAGATTACATTATATTACATTACATTAGATTAGATTACATTAGATTACATTACATTAGATTACATTACATTAGATTACATTACATTAGATTACATTACATTATATTAGATTACATTACATTAGATTACATTACATTATATTAGATTACATTATATTAGATTACATTAGATTACATTATTTTAGATTACATTACATTACATCAGATTACATTACATTAGATTACATTACATTAGATTACATTAGATTAGATCAGATTACATTACATTAGATTAGATCAGATCAGATTGCATTACATTAGATTAGATTAGATTAGACTTTCTTTATCTGTCAGTAAATGAATGTTCCAGTAGCAGCACAAAAGTGAATGTACACACATTGAAATAAAAGTACCTCAAGATACTAAATTAATTCGTTCCAGAAGTGGTTTCGTACTGTGATTTTTTTTCTTAAATATTCACATTTACACGTAAAAGGCCTGATTCGTTCCAAGGCCCTAAATACTACCCCTCAAACTTTTTAAAAATTATAAAAAATGTACTAATTTAGTATAAACTATGTGTTAACAGTAAAATAAAGCCTCACCCTCCATCAGATCAATGATCACTGACAGATGCTTTTTCTAAAACAGTCGCCTTAGTCACTGTATTTTTTTCTTCTTTATCCAAATGAGTAACAGTCTCTTCATCTGGTCGTTCAGTGATGACCTTTGACCTCTTTTTCCATATCACACAGATGACTTTGGAAAGTGTCGCTGCTTTTAATGTATCCTTCTGCTTCAATATCGTACCGATGGTAGACGGGTTCGTGCCGTATTCATTTGCGATATCACTGAACCACGTGTCACTTTTATATTTTTTTTATCATCTCCTGTTTCACTTCTATTGATAACACAGCCGCTTCTTCTTTTCACTTTCTTTGGGCTCATGATGAATTAATAAATACGTACTGTAATAAAGTTTAAATGAACACATTGGGAAAAACTCAAATAATAACTGTGACGAGGGTTATGAAAAGCATTATGGGTAGCTTCCTCATAGCCAATGGGATGTTACGTACAGTACATACATGACGTATTTATTTATATTACATAGTTACATACAGTGATGTGCAGTAATGTACATATTTATGACTCGGGGGTTTCGTTTCGTAAATTGAATTAAAGGTTTTTGGTGACTTGGGTTATTCATTAGCTGGGTCTTTTATAAGTAGAGGTAGCACTATATAAGAGAAAAAAGGAATAATTGTAAAAATACAGAATTACACATTAGGAAATATAAATAATAAATAATAATAGTAATAATTGAAACGTAATAAAAACTAAAAATACCTAAATTCTGAGTTTCCACTTTTCCAATTAAAATACTTTTAGCTTCTCACTGACATTTAATCAGCTCGTCATAGGTTTGAAATCTTGTTTTTTTTTTCTGTTAAAACCAACACAAGAATATTCTGAACTGAACTAAGAAGACATTTACAGTTGTCCCAGCTGTCCTTCATGTCCACGTCCTCCACCTGCAGCAGTAAACACACACTTCTGTGGGACATAAAACATGTATGTGTTGTACATGTTTGTAAATTCACTTTTCTTTATGCAAAACTAAGTCTATTTGTGTTTTACATTTTGATAGAATAGGTTCTGTTCAGTCAACATCAATAAACTGTCTTGACTTTTTCAACGGTTAAGAAACTTTAGGTGAGTTTTTTTACTTTATCAGTAAAAACATTTTATTTTCAATTAAGCCACAATACCGTTGTTTTTTTAAATCAGGACCTAAATTATGATGTAATTTGAATTGTTCTAACCCATGTTACGTTTTTAAAAAAATTAATTAACTAATAGTTTTTATATAATTATTAAGTAAGTATATTTAACTCTATTCTATTTATATCGTCAGTGGTTGGTTAAGATCTTCATTCATTTAATATCACAGTCACAGTTTACTATCAGTTACAGACATGTCCTGAATGGACACATAGCACTAATGGGGACAAGCTTTAACCCCTTCCCATTGACCCCTCCTTCTTCAGATGTTACCTGTCTTTACTTCCTGAAGGATCATTGGGGTCAATTTCTTCACTGTCACCTTTAAACATTTATGGATTAACATTTATATCTCTGATATTATTGTAATTTTCCAACACAAAATTGTGATTCCTCTGCATGAAATTAGGTTCTGATATCCACAAAATCTACTAAAATCAAATCAGTTAATATGTCCATTGTGCTAATTGTGTTGCAGTCCCAGTTCAACTTTGTAACTCCCAAACTGAGCTAAAGTAAATAGATAACGTAAGCTAGTGACATCAAGTAGTAAATAAACAACAGCTCATAATCTAATGTAAGAATGGCTGCACTCAGAGATGATGTCACTGGTGTGTCGCCCTAAAAACAAGTCCATCACAAATTAATATTAGATCATTTTAGCTTAAATTAAGCAAAATAAATAAATAAATCTGCCAATGGAACAAGTGAAAATGATCCTCTTTAATCATATTAGTCCACATGTATTATCTTTATCTTTTAATTTGTAGTTTTTATTATGTTTTATTTTGTTTTTATCTTAGTATTCTTATCTTTTAATTTGTAGTTTTTATTTTTTATTGTGTTTTTATCTTAGTATTTGTAGCTTTGATTATATTTATTGTGTTTATCTTAGTATTTTTTAGGCTTTTATTATGTTTTATTGTGTTTCATCTTAGTATTTTTTATCTTTTAATTTGTAGTTTTTATTATGTTTTAGTGTGTTTTTATCTTACTATTTTTTATATTTTAATTTGTAGTTTTTATTATGTTTTATTTTGTTTTGTATCTTAGTACTTTTATCTTTTAATTTGTAGTTTTTATGTTATATTGTGTTTTTATCTTAGTATTTGTAGCTTTGATTATATTTATTGTCTTTATCTTAGTATTCTTTTAGGCTTTTATTATGTGTTAGGGTGTTTTTATCTTAGTATTTTGGGACTACAACAGAGGATGTGCTCCTACCTCTTGCAGGGTGTGGACCACCTGGGATCATTTCTTGTCCAGTCCACATCTCATATTTTGGGACACTTAACATCTAGTTCTTTAATAAATCATAAATCAGTTCTTAGATCTGACTAAAAAGTTCGTCTTTAGATGATTCTGTCTATGATCCTCAGCCTAAAAGCTCATCTAATAAGCATAATTGTAATTTATCTTTGCGTAACCATGGCGACCGTAGAGTTGTTCTGTTTTTTTCTTTCCACTCTGTACATTTTTGGTGTTGCTTCAATCACAAATACTGCAACCAAAAATGCATTTTATTTAAAAAAATTTTGGTCAAATTTCCTGTTTGTGTCAAATACACATGGAATAAAAAGCAGAATGTGTTTTGTTTGTTTGTTGGTTTGTTTGTTTGTTTAACACGTGGGCGCTGGTAGGGGTGGATGTGCTGAAGGCCATCTTTAATTGGGCCCTTCCAGATTTATAAGGCCCGACAGGGAACGTGATTATACAGAGTGAGTGTGGACAGAGGAGTGGACAGTGTGCAGCCTCTCCCCCTGTGAAGTCAGTCACCGCAGGCAACACACACACACACGCACACACACATACACACACACACAACCCCTCCGAGGTCTTCATCGCCCCAAAAATGAGGTCTTGCATTTAGTAAAAAATATGCGCTCGTACACCTTCTGCTTTCTCCACATTTGCATGCTGTGACAAGATGCCAGCTGAGGTGTGTGTATGTGTGCATTAGTGGGTCAGTGTGTGTGTGTGTGTGTGTGTGTGTGTGTGTGTGTGCAGTATAACCCCGCCTCCATGCTGGACGTTACAGAAAGTCCAGTCCCTTTGTTTGAAGCTCCAGTGTCATAATAATCCAGTTTTATTACAGGAAAATCTGCACAAGTCTGATGGTTTTAACTCAGTTTTATGATCTTTTTTTTTATTATTATTTATTTATTTATTTATTTAACCTTTATTTAATATAAGTCATTAAGAAAACATATTAATTTATAATAATGACCTGGTAGGGTATAAAAATGACAAAAGTCCAACAAAATACAATTAAAACAATGCTAATCTAAATATATAAATCAATCAAGTTAAATGTCATAATATACTTAGAAATTGAGATACATTTAATTAGTTTGAATTAAATTATTATATTTGATTCTGAAAGGCCTCAGAGATGGTTGTGACTCAATGTCTCTCAACATTTATCATTTGTGTTTGTTGTTTTTTTTAATTAAATGACTGGTTTTAAAAAGCCTGTTGAACCTGACTATGATATGAATCCATAGACTGAGCTTCAGCGTACGGGTGGGGTCTTAAAAACTGCTCTGCACATAATAGGCCGGTGCTATGACCAATCAGAGCAACGATCAATGTGACGTATACGGAGTGATGAAAACAAGTCTACACTATTGTTTATCTGGTTGTTTTAACATCCTATAGGCTAGGCTAATTAACGTTAGCACACCGCTAAAGGAGGAAAAATATCCAACCGGGTCCATTCATATTTTTATTTAATTTTTTAATGGATTTATTTCAAATATGAATGTCAAAACAAAAAATTCATATCTATGTATGTATATATGTATCAGATATAGTTAACGAATATAGTGTTGTTTTTTTGGGGGGGTGGGATTCTGGGGAATTTATACAGTAATAAGTGTTAACTTCCACCCACCCCTTTTGAACATGCTTGTGTTGTTGTTGTTTTTTTATTGTTTTCTTTTTCTTTTCCATTTTTTAATGTTCAAATAAATCGAATTATTATTATTATTATTATTATTATTATTATTATTATTATTATTATTATTATTATTATTATTATTATAAATATTAAAGTATGTAAATAATAAGTAATAAATAAATAAATAAATAAATAATAAAGTATCTAAAATACTTTATTTTAGATACTTTTGAAACTTTTCTAATTTTTCTTGTTTAAATAAGTATTATTGAATTCATGGGGGGAAAAAAATGCTGGTTTACTTTTGTACTTTATTACAACTTTTACTTAATCAGTACTTCTACTTTTACCAGAGTATTTTTTTCACACCGTTCAGTACATAATGTGAGTACTTTAACCACCTCTGCACAACACACACAATTAATTATTAACTGAAAACAACTGACAAATAACAGAAAAAAACAATATAGCATCAGTATAACATTAAAAACCACTCATCTGTTACTGTAATATCTGCGTTGAATTAGTATTTTTATTTTTTTTATCAATAACATTTCAAACCCAAACAGATTATTGTGGAAAAGCAGTCAGCGCCCAGAAAGAGCCAGCGAAAAACCAAACTTCCAAAACAAAACATTTACAAAGATCGCTAAGTTTTTCAGTCTGTCTCAGTCTTCATCATACATTTTCCGTCTGTTCTTCAGAGAATAAAGAAGGGGGGGATTTTCTCGGAGGGTCCCATTACTCGACGCTGATGCCTGTGTCTATAGCCGGGCGCCTTTCGCAGCTTATAGACCATGTGATATGTGAACGCAGCAGTAACTCCACCGCCATACGTCAACAAACACAATAGTTTGAGGATGTAAAGACGTCTGTGAGGAGAAGGAAGCAGCTGGATTATGCAGAAGATGTCGAATGTTTAAAGAAGCTGAGAATATTTTTAACTTCAGCAAGAAACACATTCACAGAAAAATATGCTCCAGAGTCTGTCACATATGTGGTGTCTGAATTTTTTATTTTATTTTTTTGGCATTTTTTGACTTATTTTATCAATAATATCACATTTAATTCATGTTTTTTGTTAGTTTGCTCATGTCAGAGGTGGTCAAAGTACTCACATTATGTACTTAAGTAGAAGTACAGCTACTGGTGTCAAATAATACTCTGGTAGAAGTGGAAGTACAACTTGTCAATTGTAATGAAGTAAAAAGTAAAGCTGCATGTTTATTATTATTATTATTGTTATTATTATTATTATTATTATTATTATTATTATTATTATTATTATTATTATTATTATTATTATTATTATTATTATTATTATTATTATTTTACCATGAATTAGATAGTTATTGAACCAGAAAAAATCAGGAAAGTTTTAAAAGTCTCCAAAAAATAACGCCCTTAAAAGTGAGTTACTGTGTAGAAAATATATTTGATCAGGCCACACATTTTTGTGGGTATGGGCAGGAAATTTAGGGAAAATGGAAAATAAAAAGTCACAATTTAGGAAAAAAAAAAAAAGAAGCCATCAATATGAGATTTTAAAAAGTAATAAATATGAGATCAAAAAAATTCTAATTGTGAGATAAAGTCATAAATAGGAGAAAACAAAAGCATAATTATGAGATAACAAGCAGAAATTGTGAGAAAAATGGCAAAATTGAGGTAAAAAGTCATAATTATGACATAGAACGTCACAATTTCCCTCTGAAGCATTAGTTAGTGTTTTAGTATTTTAGCGTTCTGTCTACTTTGAAAAAGTAATGAGTCTATTCTGAGAATGTAAGAAGAATAAAGTACAGATATTTATGAAATAAAGTACTGAGCAAAAGTAAAAAGTTGGCAGTAAAGTACAGATAAAAAAATCTACTGCTCAGACACTAGTGGTTTATTATTGTTTATTGTGGTAGAATGGAAGTGGGTTGGACATTGCACACCTTTAAAATGACCTTTGACCCCAAATCTGACTGGAACAAGGAGACTGGAGTTTTACCTTTAAGATCTATATCTATAATGTATCCATTTGTCACATACAATAATAGCATAGCATAGTATAGCATAGTATAGTATAGCATAGTATAATATAGTATAGTATAGTATAGTATAGTATAGTATAGCATAGCGTAGCATAGTGTAGCATAGCATAGTATAGTATAGTATAGCATAGTATAGCATAGCATAGCATAGCATAGAATAGCATAGTATAGTATAGTATAGCATAGCGTAGCATAGTGTAGCATAGCATAGTATAGTATAGTATAGCATAGCATAGCATAGCATAGCATAGCATAGTATAGTATAGTATAGTATAGTATAGCATAGCATAGTATAGCATAGTATAGCATAGTATAGTATAGTATAGTATAGTATAGTAGAATAGTCTTGCTGCTCATATCTGATTTTTTACGGAAATGTTTTGGGACAGATAAAACTAACAAAACTAATTCACAGTTTTTACAAATTGAGATTTTTCCATTAGAGGAGTTTTTAAATATTCTAAATGTTCCTTTACATTCTACCGGTTCCTATTTTAATTCTTTATATCACATAAACGTTTCCAGGTATCAGTAATAGTAGTGTGTGTGATTGGATGAGCTCTCCAGTCAAAGCTCCGCCCACTCCTCTAGTTTGATTGACATACATTCAGACCACAGGACTGGAACACAGAAGTGAAGCTGCTGTAGTTTCACACCCAACACACACTGGGACACTGCTCGTATATGTGCTTTAATGTGAAGTTTGAGCCTTATTTCATTTATTGTATTTGTTTAGTGAGTGGAAGAGCAGCAGACGAGGACGGCGTCATCCTGCGTTGTGTACGTTCTTCTATTTTTACATGAACAGAAAACACTGAACAAACTCTTAAAGTCAGCCTGAGCTGAGCCACAAGGTTCTGTTTTCACACTTTGACGGCGGGGGGCTTAGGCGCCGTAAAAACCTCCACCCACCCCTGACCCCACCCCCCTGATAAAGTTTCTACAATGAACTAAAGCAGCTGTTGACCCTCACCTAAAATACTGTTTGTACTACAGATGGGACATGATGTTTGAATATTCAAATATCTATGACCTGCTAGAATATAAAACACTAATGTTAAATACTGCGTAACTGTTATTGGGTTTCTGTTATTGGGACAGATGTTGTATCGCCTGTGTTTGTACGGCGACAAATTCACCATATCGATAAAACACTGCAAACACAACAAAGATGAACTAAAAAAAAAAAAAAAAACTGCCTGGAAAAGTTGTCGAGTGTTTACCTCTGTGTGACTGTAATGTCTGTGCCGTTCTGTGTTCTGCACAACTGGATTAATTGTGAATAAGCTGCTGCACTAGAGCATTCACTAAAATGTCAACTAGTGTCTGTAGCACAAGTCCACTTCAATTTGGAGGAGTCGACAAGTTATTATTCCTTCTCTCCCTGCCTCTCTCTCTCTCTCTCTCTCTCTCTCTCTCTCTCTCTCTCTCTCTCTCTCTCTCTCTCAGGTAAGACAGTTGTGGTGGGCTCACTAAAAAAGAGTGACACACACACATGATGAAAAAAAAAATGGCATGGTTTCTGAAGAGGTATCAGCTAATGTTAGTGATACCAGCAGCATTAGCTAGCTAACCTGTGTGATACGCAGCATAGACAACCCGCATTAAGACAACCCCCCCCCCCCCCAAACATGATGTGGACAATGGCATTCGTGTTATCGACCACTGCCTTAAACTTTTTACACGTAATATAAAAAGTGAGGACGTGTGGACAGACGTGTGGACAGTCCAGTTTTAGAGCCGTGGGTCCAGACCAAATGCTAACATATGTTCACCTACTGATGTTCAGTTACATTTAACACAAAACTCTTTGCTAACGTTAGCCTTTGTTTTGTTGTTGTTAAAATGCTGTTTGTGTCAGTGGACATTGTTACGTTGCACTGAACTTTAATACACACAGTATTTTATTTGTAAAGAATGCAAAAAGGGCGACCCATGGAAGCTATTGTAAGCTTATTAGGAGGGGGCCCAGGACAACACATGTAAACTACAAAACATATACATACATACTTACATACAAAACCTAGATAAGTACATGAATACATTCATGGATATATACTATAAATATGAACACAGGAGATTATTTTTTAAATAGTTTTTAAACATGTGGAGGGAGTTGGCAGCTTTTAGACGAGGATCGAACTTTTTCAAAATCTGTGGACCACGACACGCCACTACTCTGAGGCTGGTAGTTACAAGTCCAAGTTACATATCAGTTGCTCATTACTGGACATGTGTCCATGTTTTTGTTTTTTATTTAGTTATTTTTTGTCTATGTGATGATGTCATCACGACTCGTCGACTCAACTTCGAGTTTATTGACGGATAAAAACTGAAGTCGTTAATGCTCTACTGCACACACACCTATGAACATCTTAGCTTAATGTTGTGTATTTAAGGGTATTTTTGTGTAATGATTTTTAAATGTTTTATGTATTTTACTTTATTATTTGTGTACGTTAGTGTACTCATTGTCTACTTTAATTAATTCTTTTTTTAGTGTAGTTTTTTCTTGACTTTAATGGATTATTTAGGGTTTTTTTAGTTTTTTGTGTATTTTACCATATTTTTTGTGTACTTTAATATATTTTAGCATATTTTTGTCAATATGTACATATATGTAATTTATTATAGTTTGGGATTATTTTATTATATTTTAGTATGTTTTTTGTCCATTGTGTGTATTTTATTGTATTTTACCCTGTTTTTGTGTACTGTATTATATTTAGCATATCTATGTGTATTTTGTGTATTTTATTGAATTTTAGCATAGTTTTGCCTCCGAGGTCATACAAGGCAGACCCCCCCCCCCTTCAAATGAAGAGAGGTCCGCCAAAGAGCTTATGTGTTTGCCAGAGTGTGTTTGTTTGTCTGACCCCCCCACCCCACCCTGATCACCACCAAAATCTAATCACTTCCAGACCCCCCCATTACCAACCAACCCCGAAAATTTCATCAAGATCCGTCCATATGTTTTTTTACTAAATAACAGACAAACGAACTCTGGTAAAAACATAACCTCCTTGGTGGACCTCTGTTCATTCAAAGGGGGGGGGGGTCTGCGCTCCCAGAGTACTTTTTTACTTTAGCATATGTCGTGTGTTTTATTATATTCATCATATGTTTGTGTGTATTTCAGTTAAATGCTCATATTCTCCTCTGTCATCTACTTTAGCTGAGCTCTAATGCCTCAGATTCATTCTTTTTTTTGTGCATTTTAATTCGATGTTGTTTATTTTTTTTTAAATTTAGCTTATTTTAATCATTATTAACTCATTCACTGCCAGAAGTGAAGAGACTATTGACTCAGAATATAGTCAATATTATATATATTATATTATAATATTATAGTATAATGCTAGAAAAGCAGTCAGTGCAGACCTCCGCCAAGGTAGACCCCCCCCCTCCAATCACCACTAGAATCTAATCATTTCCAAAATCTCCCCATTGACAAACCGACCCTGAACATTTCATCCAAATCTGTCTAAGATTACATAAGTATGGCACCCATCAAAATAAAGTTCATTTGGATTTGAATTGACGCGAATGGCAGTGAATGAGTTAAAGGTGTTGACTTTATTTAAGCCTCTGATATGAAAAAAAACACAAATAAATAAATAAATGTGTGTTTTTACAACAGGCTGTTTTTACGCCTAAATCAGATGTTCCTGCAGGTATGAAATAATGATGGAACAGTCTGTGCTGGAGCTGAGGGGGGGAGGGGGGGGGGGGGGCATATGTTGAGTCAGCCAGAGGAGCCAGATCACCTGTGTGGCCATGAGTGAGTGTGTGTGTGTGTGTGTGTGTGTGTGTGTGTGTGTGTGTGTGTGTGTGTGTGTGTGTGTGGGGAGGGGGTTATGGTAACCCTCCACCCTAAATCTGCTCTGACCTGGCACCGCCGCTGACGGATGGTGCTCTGAGCCAATGGCGTCAGGCAGTTTGCTGAACAGTGGGGAGGGGGGCGGAGCCTGTGCGGGTCACCTTGCCGACGGCGCTGGGCTTTAATGAAGGCAGAAGGGGACGATGGCTGGGGGTGTTTGAACAGAAACATGTGACACTTCCACAGTCAGAGGCAACGCAAACGCTCCCAAGTCCAACAGCAGATGTTTGGAAATAATGTAGAAGAAGAGGAGGAAGAGGAGGAGGAGGAGGAGGAAGAAGAGGAAGAGGAGGAGGAGGAAGAGGAGGAGGAGGAAGAGGAAGAAGAGGAAGAGGAGGAGAAAGAGGAAGAAGAGGAGGAAGAAGAGGAAGAGGAGGAGGAAAATAGAAGGGGGGGCATAAACATAAATACATGTGGTCATGTGACCTCTGAGTAGAAGAAAAATACTCATAGTAGAAATAATGACAACTAGAACAGTTTTATCATAAAAATAAATAATAATAAATAAATAAATAATAAATGACAGTTTAAAAACATTCATAGAAACTATCGTGACACCAAAAACTGAAGGAAAGACGACAAGAAAAACATTAAAACTAAATGTAATTCAAACCTGTAGTAAACATACATATATTAATGTGTGTTTTTTAGGTATTTTAACCTATTTTTGGTCTATTTTATTATATTTTCTTGTGTTTTTAGTGTATTTTGTAGTGGATGTAAATGGTTCAACACAGTAACTTTGAGGCTGTGACTGAATGAAGGAAATTTAACTGAAGACAAGAAAAATATCTGGAAACACTCATTAATGTGATTTAATCCAAACTGCAGATATCCTGTGTGTATTTAACACGTTTTTTTTTTACATTTTCATTCACTGTAGTTTATATTTTGTCTTTGGTCTATTTTAATTATTTGTACCTTTAGTGTAATATAGCATCATTTTTTGTCTACTTTAATATATTTTTTATAACTTTGTGTTTTAGTGGGGGGGCGGTTGTCTATTTTTTCTTTGTGTTTTTACTGTATTTTAGTGTTTTATGTCTACTTTAATGGTCTGTGTGTGTGTGTTTAATCACTTAATCATTTTTTTGTCCATATCAGTGAAGAAATATTGCGTATATATATTTAGTGTACTGTTTTTGTTTACTTTAATGATTTTGTGTTATTTTAGTGCAGTTTTTTCTTTAATTCTTAATTTTTTTTAGTGTAGTTTTTTCTTTACTTGAATTAATTATTTAGTTTTGTAGTGTACTTTTTTTTCTTTACTTTAATGAATGTTGGTGTATTTCAGTGTATTTCAGGATATTTCAGTGTATTTCAGTGTATTTCAGTATATTTCAGTATATTTCAGTGTATTTCAGTGTATTTCAGTGTATTTCAGTATATTTCAGTATATTTCAGTGTATTTCAGTGTATTTCAGTATATTTCAGTGTATTTCAGTATATTTCAGTGTATTTCAGTGTATTTCAGTATATTTCAGTATATTTCAGTATATTTCAGTGTATTTTAGTGTATTTTCTTTCTGTGTCAGTACACACGCTGCAGTAGAAATGTTCATATTTTCCTTCACTTTACTTTTAACCACTCTTCCACTTCCTCAGATCAGGTTTGGTGTTTGGTTTGTGGTCACGTCTGACTCCGCCTCTCGCTTCTTCGGCCTCTGGTTTCGGTCCAGATCTGTTTACAACCTGAGCGGAGCCGAACAAACAGCGCCCCCCCCTTTCCGTCCTGGCTGAACATGGGGATGTTTGGCGGCTGTTTGTGTAGGGATGAGGCGGCGCTCATTGCTATGCATGTGCCAGATGAATCATAAACCTTTACCATATGCCAGCGCAATTTGCTGATGGGCCCAAGCTGTTTTGGTGGATATAAAATCCTAGGATTATAGAGGCTTGATCCTCAGTGAATGAAGGGAGACGGACACAGGAAGAGGTGGAGGGCGCCATTGGTCCAACATCAGAGGTCACGGTCGGCGATGGCGGCGACGGGCCGGACCGCCGCTACCGCCCAAACTAATCTACCCGAGGTGGTGAAGTATTAGCTCAACCTGGCACCTCCCAACGCTAACAAACACACGTTCAACATGTTTGTCACCTCGTCCCCAGCGTCGCGCCATCGTAATTGAAGTCGTGTCGAAAAATAAGGCGGTCGGTGAATCGCCGCCGCCGCCATGACACAGTTCATTCATGTGGGTTTGTTCAGCTATGTTTGATAATAAATCTTAAAATTATAGAACTTTTTTACATTTTATTTTGTGATAAAGCTGCGTTTTATATTAAACGGTTCCAACGCATTTTACTGCATTACGTGTTAAGTGATTAACATTTTTAACACAGTTACTTTGGATTATTTTGATTAATTATGAACAAAATGACTTCATGTCGGTTTCTGTTCTGTTTCTGGGTGTTTTTTTGTCCCAGAATTTCCCACAAAATACACAAAAGTACATAAAAAAAAAAAACTCAGAGGAAAAAAAAAAAAAACACTTTTTTTTAACATGTTTTGAACCTTTCATCACTCTTTGTAACAGTTTATTTATTTTGTGTTTTTTTATGGATTTTAATGTTTTCGATTATCAGTTGATTATCAAACAATAAACCAACATTAAAAGCTTAGTTTGAATCAGAGCGAGTGAATGTTGAACCTTGATGTTTTGAACCTAAATATATATATTTTGTTGTGACCCATGTGACCATGTGCGACCTGTACCCTGGAGCAACATGATGTGTTTGTTATATGTCTACGCTGTTCCTGTTCTTTTTTATATTCAGGTATCAGCTGATAAGTGACATTTAATTCTGTTAAATGTTGACTCTTAATCCTCTTCCATAGTACTGTAGGTGGATGGTTAGAAAATTATTATTTACAGTCAGAGCAGGAACAATATTTTAGAAATTTAGAGGAAGAACATTTAAACTGCGAATTTCAAAATAAAATTTTTGAGAGTCATGAAGACAAACTTTGATGAACTTTGAGGAATTTTAGAAGCAAATATAAAACTATATTCATATTTTTATAATATATTTGACTTATATATTTCCTTGTTTTATGGTTTGTGTTCAGTACTTTGCCCCAATGTAAAGTGTTTTATAAATAAAATTGGTTTAGTTTATTATTCTTTCTGTATTTTTATTGTTTTTATTGTTATTGTCTAGTGCAGAACAACAGAACTGGAAGTGCAGTCCTTAAAAAATAAACACTATAAAATAACACACACCATCTAACACCAACTAATAAAACAAACATCTAATAAAACTAAGTAAAAATCCTACAGATTGTGGTTAGTCATGATTGTTTAGTTGGAAAACTAAGCTGTGAATTGATTGCGTTCACATACATTTGTCCACAGTCTTTTATTATTATTATTATTATTATTATTATTATTATTATTATTATTATTATTATTATTATTATTATTATTATTATTATTATTATTATTATTATTATTATTATTATTATTATTATTATTATTACTATTATTATTGTTGTTGTTGTTGTTATTATTATTATTATTATCATCTTGTAAACCTGCTGGTGCTTGTGTTTACTCCGTGTATTCATCCCAGGGTTAAAGGTCATGAACATGTAAAGAGGCTTAATTCATTTTCATATTTTGGTTAATGTTGACAGGCTCAGTGGAGTCACGCAGAAGATTAACCCCATAAAGCCTGGACCCTAGACCTGCTGGAGCCGCCCCTGCTCCAGTTAACCAATACTTAACCCTCATAGACCAGAGGAATGTTCCAGAAACATGATGTCATAACCTGTTCCCACACCTTATCTCACCCAGGAAGTTCACAATTTACCTTTCAAACTAAAACATTCAAAATGCCAATTTAGAGCAGGATGGTGGTAGAATGTTGTAGAAGCACAAATCCAATGTAAAAAGTTTAATCCAAACATACAGTGGTACCTCTACTTAAGGAATTAAGTGTTTTCGTACTGTGAATTTTTCGTAAATAGAGTCACATGTTATATATAAAAGTCCTGATTCATTCCAAGACCCCAAACCTTTTAAAAGATATAAAACATTTACCAATTTTGTATGAAATATGTGTTAAAAGTAAAAGAAAATGTAGATTTTAGATGTAATGTATTGGTCTCAGTGTGTCATTTTATGGTTATTTTATTAATATTACTGTGTTCTCCATTGTTATTGAATACATTGTGTGTTGGTTCTATTAAAAAAAAAAAAACATCGAGATTGTTTTGTTTCTCTGTATATATTTACCTTTATCAGAGTGACATTCAGCTCGATTTCGTGCCGTGGTTTGTTCTGAAAACGAGGCTTCATTTCCACAGTGAACACATGAACCAGTTTGATCCACCATTTTTTCCAGTTTGTGCAGCAGCTACTGTGGCGCTGTCTTCTCTTGTAGATGCTAATGCTAATGCTACTTCAGATTCACTGCAATGGAGGACGAATAGATGGAGGAATAGAATTTTATTTCGTATTCAGAGACGAAAATTTGAGGTAAAGGTTGTTTGTGACTTAGATTATTGGGTAGGTGGGTCTTTCGTAAGTAGAGGTACCACTGTGTGTGTGTGTGTGTGTGTGTGTGTGTGTGTGTGTGTTCTCCCAACATCTCATGACACTTCATGAATATAATCACATCTTTTTGTACACATTATTAACATGTATTTATGCTGAGACAAATACATGTTTAAGGGTTAAGTTTAAACTTAGGTTTAAGGTTCAGATCTGCAAACAAATGAAAGAATAAAAGTACATTTGTAAAAACTACAAACACCATCAGAACTGACAGGACATAAAACCTGGTTCCATGAGCTCACTCTGGTTCTGGTTCTGGTTCTGGTTCTGGTTCTGGTTCTGGTTCTGGTTCTGGTTCTGGTTCTGGTTCTGGTTCTGGTTCTTGTATTGGTTGATGCCAGTTTGCAGTTGTATTGAAAAATCCAATCCAAGTCCAGGTTATGGTGAAAAAACTTAACTTTATTTATTTATAAGTGTCACTGAATAATCCACAAAAAAAGGTTTTTAAAAATAACACGGTAATAAAACCATGTGTTTCCACTGTTAACATCAGATCACTCTGAAAATTCTCACTTTCCCATGAGCCCCTCTGAAGGCTCTTAAAGCTACAGTACCACTAAAATTAAACATAAAGTGGTTAGTGTGTTCCAATCCAAAATATAAGCAAATAATCATATTCAATTAAGTTACAGCACAAATTATAGTGACTGTAAACATTATAATAATAAAAATAAGAAAATCAGCAAACTTATTATTATCCTGCTGTTGACCCAGCTGCTCCCCCTGTTAGACCATCTGTGTATCACATGTATCTAATTATAAACACCAGGTTCTAACCTTCTGATCATGTAGAACAGTTCAAACCTCACATATAAATATGACACGTTCCACCTTAAACACTTCAGGCTTTTTCTTAAAGGTCACCTGAAGTCACACCTGTAACTTCCACAGCGTTAACAGCTAATTCCTGAAGTGAGTGCGGCGTCTTAATCCTCCATAACTCAAACTAACAGCATGTAGAAGCGATTAGCTCGTACTTTTTAATCGAGTGGGTTCAGAAACGCTCTAAGTTGGCGGTTTTTACGAGTCAGGGGGGGGGGGTCTTTTAACGGCGTGGCGGCAGTAATTCGATAATCATTTTCATTTGGTGGAATGCTGGCGATCAATCTGATGGACGACTTCATCAATCGTAGAGTGGAAGTGGAAGTGAGGAGGCCATGAATCGTCCCTTTATGAAACTCCAACTTGATTAGTGAGCGAAATACAGCCGCACTTGATATTCATTAAGATTAGCTGTTACTGCCTGCGTTACATGGTTTGTGACAATAAATTTCACATTTGCATGAAAATGGGCTCCCAGTGTTTTAATGGCAAAAATACAGTCTCGCTCTTTGTCGCACAGCTTGGCAGAAACCAGCGCAGTAATTTATTCATGAATCTGGCAGGAAGTGGAGTTTCACCATCTGAAGAGTGTGATGAAGACACTGAAAAGACTTGTGTAGTAAGACTTGAGTGCACTGAGCTGTGGACTTCAACCACTTATCATTATTATCATTATTATCATTATTATTATCATCATTATTATCAGTGTTATTATCATTATTATTATCATCATTATTATCATTATTATTATTATCATTATTATCATTATTATTATCATTATTATCATTATTATTATCAGTGTTATTATCATCATTATTATCAGTGTTATTATCATTATTATTATCATCATTATTATCATTATTATTATCATTATTATTATCAGTGTTATTATCATCATTATTATCAGTGTTATTATCATTATTATTATCATCATTATTATCATTATTATTATCATTATTATTATCAGTGTTATTATCATTATTATTATCATCATTATTATCATTATTATTATCATTATTATTATTATCATTATTATCAGTGTTATTATCATTATTATTATCATCATTATTATCATTATTATCAGTGTTATTATCATTATTATTATTATTATCATCATTATTATCATTATTATTATCATTATTATCACTGTTATTATCATTATTATTATCATCAGTGTTATTATCATTGGTATTATCATTATTATTATCATTATTATTATCACGGTTATTATCATTATTATTATTATCATTATTATCATCATTATTATCATTATCATTATTATTATCATTATTATTATCAGTGTTATTATCATTATTATTATCATCATTATTATTATCATTATTATTATTATCATTGTTATCAGTGTTATTATCATTATTATTATCATCATTATTATTATCATCATTATTATCATTATTATCACTGTTATTATCATTATCATTATTATTATCATCAGTGTTATTATCATTGGTATTATCATTATTATTATCATTATTATTATCACGGTTATTATCATTATTATTATTATCATTATTATCATCATTATTATCATTATCATTATTATTATCATTATTGTCATTATTATTATTATTATTATTATCATTATTGTCATTATTATTATCATCATTATTATTATCATTATTATTATTATCATCATTATTATTACCATTATTATTATTATTTTTATCATTATTATTATCAGTGTTGGGCATGCTGCGTTAAAAAAGTAATGAGTTATACTTACTAGATACTCGATTATAAAAGTAACTATTGTGTTACTCACCCCTTATTTACACACGTTATTCCGGTATTATTATTATTTTTATTATTATTAATGTACTATTGAGCTTGTGCATCACAGACAGAAGGTCCCTGGTTCTATTCCCACACCAGACCTTTCTGTGTGGAGTTTACATGTTCTCCTCGTGTCTGCGTGGGTTTTCTCCAGGTACTCCAGTTTCCTCCCACCATCCAAACACATGCACTGATAGGTTAACTGGTTAATCTAAATTGTCCATAGGTGTGAATGTGAGAGTGATTGTTTGTCTATATATGTTCAGCCCTGAGATGAACCTCATGACATGGTTCCCTGATCTGTTTAATTTAGAAATAATTGAAATTATTATTATTATTATTATTATTATTATTATTATTATTATTATTATTATTATTATTATTATTATTATTATTATTATTATTATTATTATTATTATTATTAAAAATACAAACATGTAAAAAAAAAAACAACACAGAAATTAATAGAACGTGTGATTTTTGTTTTATCAGAATGTTAATGAATGATTTAATTCAGTTAATTCAAGGTTATTTTTGCTTGATTCAATATTTTTTGTTTTTACTTTAATTCAAAATATTAATTTGTTTAATTAAAGGTTTTTTGGGGTTTTTTTCTGTGATGTTGTTCTTAATCCAACCAGTTTTTGTTTATTCAGTTGAAGCTTTTTTTGTTGTTTTTTGTTTTTTTACTTAATTCAAGCAAAAAAAAAAAAAAAAAAAAAAGAAAATCTGCCAGTAGAACAAATGAAAATGATCTTGATCAGGTTAAATCATTATTGATTATTGGTTAAATCATATTAGTCCAGATCTATTGTCTATAAATCAGTTCTTATATCTGATTGAAAAGTTCCTCTTCATGATTTTAACTGTGATTAGATGTTTGGACTGAAATGATCATAACACACTTGGTCACATTGATATTTTTTCTAGTGTTGTTTATTAGGTTCCAAACAAACACAGATATTATTTTTCTATTATTCTGTCTTTTCAAGGTCACGTTCTGAGTTCAAAACAATAACAAGACAAAAGCGTCCATTCAGAACCAAACTACAGATTGATCGTCAGCACATGGTCCATAATTCCATCCTTGTTTTTCCTCCGTTCTGTGATTAAACCATCAGTCAGTGAATTGTATTTGTTCCATCCTATTATTAATTGAGATTATCCTCCTGATGATCCTGTTTGTGTTCCACAGGAAGTCACATGACAGGTACATGTTACTCATTATCACAACAATAAAAGCAACAAAAGCCAATCAGTTAATGTAAAAACAACAGAAAGGATGGAAAAATAAGGATTTAATTTTGCATTTATCTTGTTTTCTGGCACAAAGAAAAACCCAAAAATATGTAAAAACAGGAATTAATGTAATTAAACTGAATTAAATATATTTAAAAAACACACAAGTAAACATATTCACCATTAAAGACCCTGAGTTATTTATATTTAACATTTATTCACTTATTAACAGCATTTATTGTAATAATGGTAATAATATTATTATAAAAATATCGTGTATATTTAACATTTCAATTCTTGTTTTTAAAGACACTTTCTTGTTCAGGTTTTGGTCTGAATGTTGAACCTGAACCATAAACAAACTCATTCGTCCATAAACTGAAAAAACTGTTTCACTTGTAAAAACTCCTCCTCTTCCTCTTCCCCCTCCTGCTCTTCTTCATCTTCATCATCCTCCTCTTCTTGGTCCTCTTCTTCATCTTCATCATCCTCCTCCTCTCTATGCTCCTCCTCCTTTTCTTCCTCTTCCTCTTGTCATCTTCCTTCTCTTTGTTCTCCTCCTCATCCTCTTTGGCCTTTTTCTCCTTTTCTTCCTCTTCCTCCTCCTCTTCATCCTCATCTTCCTCCTTCTTCATCATCTCATGAGTGTCAGTGGATGAACCACACTGTCATTCAGACACAGTGACCCCCCCCCTCCTCCACTCCTTCTTTCTCACCTGACGAAGCCCCAGGGTAGCAACCAACCTCCCCCACATCCCCCTCTTCATCATCCTCCTCCTCTTCCTCCACCTGACAGTGCCATCACTGATACGAGGGTTTCAGTTTGGACGAGACCCTCGTGAGTTCAGTCGACTCTTTATAAAATAACTTTTAAAAAAATAAATGAAATATCTAAAACTCAGACTTTTATGACTTTTAACTGTTCACATGTCCCTCCTTTAAATATTCTGAAACATATTAACTTCCTGAACTGAATCCATTGATAACCTTTAAATCAATAATCAGGTTGTTCTACAGGTTTGATTAATGACGTCATATTAATAAAAAAATAATAAATGAACATAAACACTGAAAAACAAACATAATAATGACTTAAACATTAACACAAACCCCCTCTACACCCCTATGAGAAGTATAAGTAAAATGTCCAGTACCCACAATGCAATGCAGTAGACTGACACTAATCATTACTGTGTAGATTTGGATTTAACACTGCATCTGATCAGTGTTAACTCTACTGTTAGTGCTGGTTTTACTCTGCTCACTCTGAACCTGAACTTATTAGAACATCTGAAGGAAAGTCGTCTTACATTACGTTAGTTTTTACAGAACATGAACCTAAACACTTCCAGTTGTATTCACACAGATCACCTGGACTTCACATTAGCAGTATTTAATTTATCATTAGTTACCATTAATTCTCTTTTTTCTTCACTTTCTCACCAAACAATGAAGAAAACAGTGGGAAAAATTACATGAAAAATCAATTTTAATATTTCCAGTTTTTATGATACTTATGACATAAAACAAACATTTATACTGTAATGCAATAATGATGAACAACGAATAAAAGATCTGCTCAGTGTAAAGTGGCAACATAAGCTGTGCTTTTATTTTGACAGGTAACAAGGAAATAGTCATAGTTTTGCCAACAGTCTTCACTCATGGTTCTTAAAAACACAAAACAGCCAATAATTATATTTAAACACATATAAACTCATATTTTAAAGAGGACATATCACACAATAATGTACTTTTTAAAGTTTTTCCAACACAAATATGTGTTTGTCTGTGTGTGAGGAGACACTTAAATTATGAACAAAAACATCCACTCTCCTTTTCTTCTGATCCATTCCTTACTGGAGGGGGCAGACATGGGGACTCGAGTCTGAGACTTGGACTAGAGTCGCACAAACAAAGACTTGAGACTTGACTTTAGACTTGTTGTGATATGACTTGCGAGTTCATTATCATGGAATTATTTATTTTATTTACTTTGTTTTCAGTTTTTTCTATGTGTTTCCTGACATTATGGGAAAATCACAGGTAGAATTAATAGTTTCCCTCCCTTGATATTTGTGCAAAGGTTTGTAACGAGTGCTGCCACAGGGATCAAATTACAAATACATTATATTAGTAATTTGATCAAAATAAATGTATCAAATTTAAACAAAACTTTTGGGATGTTTCTTCACGTTGGGCGGCTGTGGCTCAGTTGGTAGAGTGGGTCGCCCAATGACCGAGGTTGGCGGTTTGCGTCCCGGCTCTGGCTGTCCACATGTCGAAGTGTCCTTGGGCAAGACACTGAACCCTGACTTAGGCCCCCAGTAGGACTTACTGTAGACCTTAGAAACCTACTGGTGTATGAGTGTGTGTGTGAATGGGTGAATGAGAGGCTAATGTAAAGCGCTTTGAGCAGCATGAAGGTGGAAAAACGCTCTATAAATGCAGTCCATTTACCATTTAAGATTATTTTATGTCAAAAAGTGGACATTAAAACTTTAAATCAGTGGTCGATTCATCATGATGCAGAATAGTTGAACATTTTCTCTGAAGTTTTTGGAAAATAACCAGAAATGTTAATTCAGGACGAGCTGAATTAGTGATGGAATCAAATACGCTGCTGTCCCTATTGCAGAATAACTGTCCTCTTGTCCATGAGAGACTGTCCTCTCAGGTCCAAACTGCTGAGAACATAAGTCTGAACCTGGTGGACTTGGTGTTATTAAACCACTGCAGACACCTCTGCTCACACTCACAGACCCTCTGTTATTCTCTATCGTATCCCAGGGTTCATCTGGTGCGTTGGGGTCTGAGCTCTGGTCACTGCGCATGCGTCCAGGTCTGTGGTCGGTCTGACCCAGGTTAATGGGAAGGGGCTGGTCAGTGGGTGGCAACGGTCGTGACTTGTTTGGTCGGCCCAGGTCCAGATGAACCGGGCCTGAACGTGCAGACTGTTAACAGACCAGGACCTGAAGGCACCACGGCTGTAAAAGTCAGCACTCTACACTTTGATTCTCTCCAGATGATTTTATTTCATCTGTGTCTTTGTTTCTCTGCCTCAACTTTTTCGGGTTCCAGTTCTTTCTCTTCTTCTATCAGTAGCACATGGAAGAGAGGGGCGGAGTCAACTGTGGCTCATTTGCATGAAAGCAAACATATATCTCTGTAGTTGATTGTGTTTTTGTAAAGCCCTGTGAGACGACTTTGTTGTGATTTAGGGCTTTATAAATAAAATTGAATTGAATTGAATGAGGCACTAAAACAGAGTGTTTTATAAAGGTCTGTGTCTCCAGGTTAAAGACGCTGCTGTATCTGCATTAATGTGATATTTTAACCAAAGCATGAGACACACGGGTCACTGAGACACAAGGGAACTGTGTCCACTGGTGGAAAATGGACACGATATGTCCCCTTCAACAGTAACACAATCAACTCAACAACACATTTTTAACACAAATGCTCAATACCCACAATGCATTGCAGCAAACACCAGATCCACCAGACATGCCTAGACATGTCAGAGTGAATAGACCCCACCCCTCCCTCACAGAAACTTCCCTTTATGTTTTCTTAACTAACAAAGACCATGTTCATGTTTCTAATTCATACATAACATAAGATTTATTGCAATAAATTAAAATAGATTATCATGATTAGGAGACATTATTTGTAGTAAATATACAGTGAATATCAATATACTTATAGTTGATAAAACAAATCAGATTGTGTGAGGTGTGTATATAAATAGTTTGTATGGATGCTTTGTGTTAATGTTAAATGGACATAAAAACATGTGTTAAAGCATAAGAAGCAGAATCTGTTGGATTATTTGTTTGTAAAAAGGGGTGGGAGTTTATAAATTTGACTTCTTACTCATTTTTGAGTGCAAAAAAAAAGTTTGTTGATCATTTTGATTGATGCCTTGATGATTTTGATGATTTTGTGTGCCCGAAAATAAAATAGAACTGAACTGAAACAACTAATTTGGTTTAGTAACGACACTGGTTTTACAGAAGATAATAGAATAAGTAATTAGCACTAAAAAGTTTAATTACAGTTGTAGTTATGGTTTACAGTGCGTAGAGTTGTATATACTTTACTACAGGTTAAAACAGCTGCACTTAAAGACTGACAGTGAATTTGTTTTTACTGCATGAAAGGGTTAATGTTTTCATAATTCATGCATGAAAGGGTTAATCTGATGCTGAAGGACGTGGTTCCAGTTTTTCACAGAATTAAAAACCTGCTGGAACAGGATGAGCCACCGTGGCGTGACCCGCTGATTGTGTTTAAGACGTGCAGGAGTTAATCTGTGGAATCCGTCTGCTCCCACTCCCACTCCCACTCCCACACTGGTCCCAACGACACCATGTGACCTGACTGTCATCGATCCCCTGGTGGACGTGCAGAGGTCGAACGGTCAGTCACGCCATGGTGGATTAGTAGGATACGTGCCCATGTTTGAGACACAAAGGCATATGTGTTGATCAGGACGAAGCTGCTGTCGTTGTTTTAATTCCCCCCGAGAACAACATCTGATCACAACCCAACAAGGATTCTGAGCAAATGTCCAACTTCTGCTCTGATCCAATCAGCACTAATCTGCTGCAGCTCTGCCATACACAGCCAAAAGCACATCCCATAATGCAACAATGAGCAGCCAGTGGCAGCTGTTAGCGTCAGACATCTGCACAAAACTGGAGCCATGTTTATGAAATGTCAAAAAAGCAGAAAAGAAAAGAGTTGAACAAAAGAGAAAATCTCCCTTTGTGGTATAATAATCCTTAAGTTTAATCTGAGCTTTTATGAACATGCACACGATCAGTGAATTAAATACAGAAAATACATTACACTGAAAAAAAACACTAAATACAGAAGATAATATTATAGTAGATGATGATAAATCACTTCAAAAAGATTAAATAAAGAGGAAAAAGTAAAGAAAATGTACAAAATTATCAACAAAATTATCCAAAAAAAGGCAAAAACTAAAATTGTGACTCAAATAATGAACATAAAATTAAGAAAATAATTAATAAAACGAAGACAACAAATGTTAAAAATCTAACTTTCCTCTTTGTTTTGATCAAATAAAGCTTGAATTAACACTGAGCTTTAATGAACATCTACACGATCAATGAATTAAATACAGAAAATACATGAGTTACACTGAAAAAAACACAAAATACAGAAGATACTATTATAATAGATGATGATAATTCACTTCAAAAAGTTTAAACAAAGAGGAAAAAGTAATTTGAAAATTGCCACAAACAGCAAAACACAAGAAAATGTGCAAAATAATCAACAAAATTATCCAAAAAAGGCAAAAAGTAAAATTAACATAAAATGAAGAAAAATAATTAATAAAATGAAGACAATGAATAAATCCTTTTCACATTTAACAAAAAGGATGAAATAATGAGAAAAAAAGTGTGTTAAAAAAATCAAACTTTCCTCTTTGGTTTGATATAATAAAGTTTGAATTAACACTGAGCTTTAATGAACATCTACATGATCAGTGAATTAAATACAGAAAATACATGAGTTACACTGAAAAACCACAAAATACAAAAGATAATAATATAGTAGATGATGATAAATCACTTAAGAACGATTAAATAAAGAGGAAGATTTCATAAACAGCTAAACACAACAAAATTGACAAAATAATAAACAAATTAAACAAAATTGACAAAAAAGGCAAAAAGTCACAGAATGACCAAATTATGAACATAAAATGGAGAATATAATAAATAACATTAAGACAATGAATAAAAATGTAACAAAAAAAGGTTAAATAATAATTAAAAAAACATATTAAAAAGTCACACTTTTTTCTTACTTTTAATATAATAAACTTTTAATTAAGTCCGAGCTTTAATGAACATCTACATGATCAGTGAATTAAATATAGAAAATACATGATTCACACTGAAAAACCAGAGAATACAGAAGACAATATAATAATAAATTATAATAAATACATTAAATGTTGAGTTCAGTGCTATGTTCATGGTCCTGGGTGTGTGTGGGTTAAATTAAACTCCAGATCAGTGAGTCTAAGTACAGATAAAATGTTTTACTGCTTGTGTTTTGGCCTGTGGGCGGCACCCTGCCGACAATATCGACGCTTTTGGCAAAATCATACCAAAAAAATAATGAGCATTAGAAAGAGTGAATGACGGTGCGTTGGACAGATTTGTCAGAAACACAGAAGCTACAGGGAAGTGGATAATGAGTGCAAAGCCAATCAGACGACATGACTGCAGGTCATTTCATTTAACACACACTCATTTAGAAATATCATTAATTTAGGTGTCAAAACTGAAATAAGAGCGAAAAGGGCGAAAGTCCACTGTTACAACTGAACACGAGTCTTTTGATGACTTCATTACAGCCTTTCAATCGTCTCTATTTGCTTCTTTTCAAATTCAACTGAGAATCTACAATAAGAAAATGAAGAAACGACTCATTTTTGCATTTTTCACAAACAAATATGAATGCAATAGACATGAGGAGGCAATTTTTATTTTGACTTTATCTATCTATCTATCTATCTATCTATCTATCTATCTATCTATCTATCTATCTATCTATCTATCTATCTATCTATCTATCTATCTATCTATCTATCTATCTATCTATCTATCTATCTATCTATCTATCTAGTTTTTGTCTACATTAAATATGTGCAGTATCAGTTCTTTTCATGGATAAATGTTATATTCATGGTTTTTCTTTTGCTTCTGGTAGATTTGGGAACTTCAAATATTTAATCCTGAGTAAAACTGACTTTCAGTAAAGGAAGTTGTATTTCTTCGTGGTGTGACTGGGTTAAACTCTTCTCGTAAACATTCTCTTATAAACTTGTTTGTACTTTTGCCATCTAGTTGCACAGCTTCCACAAATAAACCTGTCAATATGGGATTGTAAACTATCATATTTCAAATGGTTTTGTATAGTTTTAAGCAAACATTCAGGGATAGTTTTAATGACATTGTTAAATTGACTGTTAATGTAAAAACAATAACAACAGAGCAGTACAGAAAACTAATCATAAGTTGTAAAACTGATACTTGGCCTGAATTAACCTATGCACAGATCCTAGCGGGAACCTTCTTCATGGGTGGAATTCTGAAATTTGACACTTCCGCCTCTCTACTGCCCCCACAATTTACTGTAATATTGCTCCGTTTCACCCAGAGCTCAGCAGATTGATAAACTCTTGACCAACGGACAAACTGACAGTGAAACTGCCCCTGGAACCAGATGAAAACCTCTGTTTCCTTAATTAACAGAGGGTATAAATCAGCCTGAAGGTGTGGACGCACGCGGGCAGCAAAATCGGTGGAGCACAATGGACCTGATGACCAACACCAGAGCTGGGGGGGTGGGGTGGGGGTGCACCCGGGTAATACCAGAATACCAGTATTTTCCGACGTCTTTTCTGGCTACTTGCTGGATAAAAAGAATTTTACGCATGATGAGAACTCTCACCAAATTATATCTTGCAAGATCTCGTCACACCCCTAGTACCTTGCATTAGTGCAAGGTACCACAACTATTTAAATGAATTTTAATTATTAAAAAAAAAAAAAAAAAAACCTAAACCATATCAAAAGCAAAATAGCTACAAGCCTCATTCAATTTTTACAGACAGTGACTTCGACCTCTACTGTGTTTTTATTATTTATGTATGTTTGTATGTACTGTTGTATACTTGTGTTAACCAACTTCATACAGTTTGTTCAAACATTTTCAAACCTGTGGGGAAAAATGTTGCTTTCAACCTGACATGAATATAAATAAATAAATAAATAAATATTAAAAAAAAAAAAAAAAAAAAAAAAAAGGTACCACAACTGACCCTTTTCCGTTTCCGGTGGTGGAGTAACATTAGCTAAACCAATACAAATCAAAGGATGAGGACAGAAACAGGAATAGAATTTGACTGGATGTATATTTTCCAGTGATTTTCAGTCAGCGTATCACTGTCCACCCGTGACCACAGGGTGACTTTCATGTCTTTACAAACAAAAGTTTAATCCCATTTTATGAATGATTTTCCAAGTGCCTGTTGGAGTCTATGTTAACGTGGGTGGGCTGTACTATGGAAACCTAAAATACTCGGTTCAGCAACAAATGTCAAAATTGTGATCAGACAGGTTCTAGGTTATCGCAGAACCCCTAAAAACAAGAATTTATCTGTAAAATGCCAAACTAACACTAAATATATTATAGAAGTATAAGGTCAGCTGATCACTCCATATATTCTAGTATGAGTCCAGTTCTTATTAATCACTGATGTCAGTCATATATAGACTTTAATTGGATGACTTATCCTCCAGAGGAAGTCCCGCCCACTTCTATACTTACATTGACCTGCATCCAGACCACAGGACTAGAACATAGAACTCAACCTCACACATCTAGCTTGTTCTTGATTGTTGGTACAACGTTCCGCTGCGTGTCCTACACACACATGGGTGGTGTTCTTCAGTTTCTTCTCTTTCTTCCACGCCGTCGTCCTCATCTGTCACGTCAGACCTGGTGAGCCTGGGACTGTCATGTAAAATGGAGAAGAACCAGGAACCAGAGACGGTTAGTCCATTTGACAGGATGGAGGGTCATCAATAACCCACCGCCTGCACTCTGGCCTCCTGCACATGTATATTTGATGGCTCCTCCCACAGGCCCGGGCTCGGCCGCCGTTCCTCTGAGGCGGTGCTGGAACAGATGTCTGGAATGGAAGATGAAGGCCACGCAGGCCTCACATATGCTGCACCATCCACAGTCCACAGTGATTTATTCATACGGCGAAGAACCAAAACACTTTCGGAGTGAGCCGGGTCCAGTCGGAGTGTGTGAGGCTCAGATCAGATCAACACCAGCGGATGTTTGTGTCACAGCACATGAGCATCAGCAGCTTTAAGGACACCCACGCTGTTCCTGAACACTAGAACATCCACACACCCTTCTACTGACTTCAATAACTGCATATAAGAAGAACAACAGTTACATATTAGGAGAACTGAAATGGAAACAGCTTTATGTTCATACTAAATGTAAAAACATATATAATCTATGCAGTGGTTTTGTTCTAATGGACTGGAGGAAAATATAAAAAAGTAGAAGTATTTGACAATTTAACCCTATAACACTAATGTTAAAATTACTAACACCATCACGACCATCAGGTATATTTTACCTGATATAATATCCAAGATAAAATACAGCTTTTATCAATTTATGTAAAAGTACAACACAGTATGCCAAGTTGTAGTACTATTTCCCAATATACAATATCACATAAAATTTATAAAAAGTATCATGGGTGTGATAAAATACATAATTTCATATGTTGTATAACTTACTTTATGTCAAAATGTGTTCAAATGTAGCTGATTTAAGAATGTATAGGAGAGAGATGTAATCTCAAAAATCTTTGTGTTTACTGTACTCTATGGTTCATAGAGAGTGAGTGCTCTTCACTAGAGTTGAGCTTTGCCCTATTTTTCCTTTCAGTGTTGAACGTGTGTTTCTTTTAATAATTCATTTTTCACGTTGAAAGTTCTCCGTCATCTTGAGCCTTGGACAATTTTCGTCTTTGTGAGTGGACATGTTCATGTGCTATATGACTGGATTGTTAGTTATGTCAAGTTTGAGTGCCGTGTTAGAGAAACGTATGAGCTAATGTTAATGCTATTTAAGCTAGCTGTGTGAAAGCATTACATGTTTGGTGAGGTTAGTTTCCAGGAGGTGTCATGGCGGCCTGTTGTTTGCATCATTAGTTTCAATAGGGAGCCTAAGGCCGTTTCTCAATATGCGTACTTGTCCATACTTGCGTACTCGCGTCCTTGTGAAACGTCATCAGTTGCAGCCCAAGTACAGTCCCAATACACAAGTACGCATATCACCAAGTACGCTTGAAATCCCCGGATGTGTACTTGACACGCCCATTTTATCAAGTATGCATCGGGTGGTGACTTGTGCGTACTTGGGAGAGCTTCCTATCCCAGAATGCTTTTCGACACCAGCAATGGAGGAGGAGAGGACTTACAACTGTAAATTAAAAGGATTAAAATACCATTGTTTTTGTATAACGGAATGTGATTTTAAGATTATTTTATGTGAGAAAGTGGACTTAAAAACGTTTAATATTTGGTCGATTCATCACGAAAGCGCGTAGTTGAAAATTTGCTCCGAAGTGTTCGGAGATGTAAAAATATTTTTAAAATAAAGACAAAGATGTATGTTTGTGTTTTATATCATAGTTCATTTTATTTCAAATACATTAAATGAAGAAAATAACTGGAGGTAGGTAAGTCAAGACGAGTTGAGTTGGTGACGTAAACAAGTACGCTGCCGTCCCAATTGCAGAATAACCACCCTGCGTCCTCCCGTCCTCCTGAGTATGTACTTCGTAGTACGGACTTGCTAGTCCGTACTACCAAGTACGCAAGTACGTACTTAGCGTACTTGGTATTGAGAAACGGCCTAAGTCTCCGCCACTTCCGGTCGGTCCACTGGGCCTAAGTTCGGAAAAATTTAACATGAGAGTGGATGAGGAGAAAATAATTATTTTCTGGTCCACTTTACTTTATGCCTTGAAATCATAACCAATGATGTGCGTTTGTGATTTATTAGCGTGTAAAAATATGTAATTATTTGGACTCTGTTTGGACTACATATCAGACGTCGCATAACTGACGTCACAGCAGTTTGATGCTCTTGATGAACGTTGTAGTCCATTTCTTACTCTCACATAAAACCTAACATAACTTTTGATGCCTGTCCAAAGTGAGTGCTTTCTCAATGTGAAAATGTATCTTTAAAATTCACAGACATCATATGTGAAAACCGTAGCACATTTCAAACGGGACCAGAAAATTACTTTTATCCCTCCACTGACTCGCGTTAATTTTTTTATGGCACTTAGGTCCCATTGCCCAGAAATCGACTGGAAATAGAATCGCGTCACTTAGGCTCCCTATATGTGCTGTGTTTATATGGTGGCACTGTCGTCCTATACTAGGAACTTTTATTTCTGAAGAAATTAAGATGTTATTACTCTATAGGCATGCTCGAAGAAGATTGTAACAAAAAGTATACTTAAAAACCCTCAGATATTTTGAAATCCGGGATTTTTCTAAATCCTGAGCTCATAAAATATTAATATGGTTCAATTTATTTCCATATTTTCAAGATCATATTTAAGAATAAGTAATTATCAAAACACTACATTTATTATGAATAATACAAATTCTTAGTTGAAATTCGAAAAGAATATATACACACACACATACATATAAAAATACATATGAATTTTATTACAATAAACTTCTTTTTACTGGTATAAGAATACAATATTTTATAGAGTTACAATTTTCCCTAAGGTCATTCTCTTTTATTAAGAGCTCGGAGTTTGGTCATTTACCATTTGACTGTGCTTTTCTAAATATAGATACATGCCGCCATGACACCTCCTGGAAACACTCTTGATCTAACCTCACCCATTACATGTGTAGCGAATGTGTTAGTAACTCAAGTGGTATGTGTCACAGTGTTTATGTTCTGTATCACAGGAATGTTAATCGTGGTCAAATACAGAGTCAAGAATGGAGGAGTTTACAGAGATGAGGCAGGTGGTACTACAACATATGTTATTAACCAACATCCCTATTAACCCAAAAACAAAACTGCATCGTTGGTCGATTTATTTATTACTTTCTCTGTACTTTTTTCCAAGACTCAGAGAACTAAAAAAGACCCTGCCTATGAGTAGGAATGAAAAAAGTCTCTAGGAACTATGTAGTTGTGGGAAAGGGGTTCCTGAAAAGGTTCCAGGAATAACAAAAGGTTCCTACAGTGGGGGTTTAAGGTTGGATCTGGCTGAAATTTTCAGGAAATGTTGGTACTTGAACAAGAAATAAGCAAAGGATAATGTATTGCCCACGCATGACGATCGAAAAATATTTCCCTTCGGGGCCGAACAACACCCCGACGCAAATATATGTATATACAGTCATCCTCAAAATGATTCATAATTAATTTCCTCATGTTTGTTTGTGACTTATATGTGAAACACAAGTGAAGGAAAAACAACTAATGATATTTGGAGAAAAACTTTATTTTAGGAGTATTTTATTAGTGGTTTACCAAAAAAACACATTGTTAAAATTATTTCTACCCTCGGTTTACTCAGTCCAATGTCTTTTCTTAATAGTCAATAGAGTAGTTTTTGTTCTGGATAATGGTTCCTCTAAGTGTCCACAGTCTGTCTGCTGTCTCCTGTGAGGTTCTGGTCCACTCTTCCTGGACCAAAGGCTCCATCTGGGTCTGTTTGGATGACCTACCATCACTCTGGTCTTCAGTTCCTCCACACATTCTCCAGATCAGACATGTCCAAACTATTCCACAAAGGGCCGGTGTGGCTGCAGGTTTTTGTTCCAACCAACCAAGAGTTCACAGTTTGACCAATGGAGTCTCTGAAGACTGAGATCCGTTGATTAATTGAGTCCAGTCTGGTGTGCTGCTGCTTGGTTAGAACAAAAATCTACAGCCACACCGACCCTTTGTGGAACACTTTTCAGATGCTTGATCTACATGGTTTAGTTCAGGACTTGGACTGGATCATGTCCTTGAACCACTACTGCGCTACCTTGGTGGTTCTACTTGGGGTTAGTGTCCTTCTGGGACGTCCAATCAGGACCAATCTTGAGATTCTCTGCACTTGAGTCCTTCAGGTCCTCATGTTCTCCCTCTGTCCTAGAACACACACAGTGGGCGGAGCCTTTTCTGGGTAACTGTCAGTGAATCAGTTGTATTTCCTGTTTCATGGACAGAACAGACGACTATGGCGCTCCATTCCGTTTCCATGGTAACCAGTGGGATTGGACTGACAGCGGCGGAGGAACCATTTCATCTGCACACATGACAGTGGGAGGCGGAGTTAATGAAGCGCAGCGTCCTTCACGTCTGCGTCGCTCACACACACGCCGCTGACATTTACCCAGGTTTAGACTCAGACATTAATTCCAAAGATAATTATTCAATTGACTTTTGTCACTGTTGATTCAGCTCAGCGTCACCCAAGGGCCCTGCTCTGAGGGGCCCTGGGGTGGTGCACCACATGGAAAAATCCACCTTATTCACTTTAAACCATCTTTTACTTCAGATTTACTGTGTTTTATACTAGTTTTATTCAGTTCATACAATCTTTTAGTTTAACTTTATTGTCTTTTTTTACTCACTTTATTTATTTTTATTCAGTTTAAACCATCCTTTAGTTTACTTTTACTATCTTTTAACTGAATAAAAGTAGATAAAACTAGTATAAAAGACAATAAAATAAAACTAAAAGATGGTTTAAACTGAATAAAAGTAGATAAAAATGATCTTTTAGTTTAATTTTACTGTCTTTTATAATAGTTTGATCTACTTTTATTCAGTTTAAACCACATTTTAGTTCAGTTTTACTGTACTCTAGTTCAGGATGGATCTGAACTCTTTGCTCATAAAATGGGCTTTTGTTTTGGCGAGTTCACCTGATACGCATGAACAGAAAAAACTTTATTCATCCCAAGGGGCAATTAGAAAGCGATACGAATCTGTGGAAGCGTTGCAGGAATAACACAGTAAATCCATGACTAATGTGTCGTGTTTTTCCAGTTGAATGATGGCGTTTCATGTGCAGAAACTTAAATATGTTTTTTTTTTTTTTTTCTGAAGTTGCACGATGATCATCTGTGGAATAATCGACTCCGCCTTTCAGCGTTCCTGATCGACTCAACATCTGTTCAGCCTTCTCCTCCTCTTTTGCTCTCGTATTTGTCGGCAGCGTGGTTAGTGATTCCCCGTGGAGCGGCGGTGCAACAGGTGTGGGGGTGTGCGGGTCTGCCCTCCAACGTGTCACATGATGATAATGTGAAAAGTGAAAGAGTGCAGGAACACGAAACCCCCACTGAGGTTTGGAAAGCTGATGCGGTGAAAAATACTCAACTGTGGCGTTTCCTGCCGAAATATGAGCTTCATTCTATCAGGTCTGGGATAGAGTGGCGTGGATGTGGATCAGGACGAGACATGATCCAGATGTTTGCTGGTGCGGCTTCATTCTTAGCCGTCAGGGGCCTCATGTACAAAAGGTACATACGCCCAAAAACGTGGCGTACGCCCTTTTCCACACTCAGGTTCAGATGTATAGAGTGAAATGACTGTGAAAATGCACGGTCCTCCACGCCAGCCTCATATCTGACGTATGCACATTTCTAGGGGTTTTGAAACTTTGGCGACACTGAGAGGTGATACTGAAAAACTGTTCATAATGTGAAACGGTTATTTCTCCTGAGTGTTGTGCACATATGGAGCCCCTCTGAGGATAAAGCAGGTTCAGATGGCGAGACGAAACATTGAAAATTATTTTATTCTGCTGTTTTATATATTTATTTTATCAATAGTATTATTTAGCTATTTATTTTATTATACAGTATATTCAATATCTTTCCATTTTTTAATTATCTTTAATCTTAACTGTACCTACGACTGTGGAATAATGGGGTTCTGATGTAAAAAAAAAAAAAAGTGCTATATAAATGAAGTTTGATTGTTTGAATTTGTGACCATGAATTTAATATAACGTGTGTACGAAATACTTAATTAATGATATCAGTGTAATGCCTGGACAGCTGGGTAACTAAATGAAGCGCAATGTTGTTGAAGGTGGAGGCACAGAGATAAAACTACATGATAAACAAAGTGTAAACAACACGGTATTAATATTAGAAAAGAAGACGTCGGGATAATCTGAACCGACTGGGTCCATCAGAGAGAGGATGACCCTGACGTCTTCTTTTCTTTACCTCTGCACCTCCACCTTTGACAGAGTTGCACTTGATTTAGTTACCCAGGTGTCCAGGAATTATACTGGTATCATTAATAAGTATTTTGTACAAACATTATACTTAATTTGTGACCACAAATTAGTATTTTGTGCACACGAAAGACTAATTTTGTGGCCACATTTCTATAGTTGGAGTCAGACGAGATAAGTTAATAGGCCAGATTTTAATATTCAGCATTCAAATGTATTTAAATTTGGAACTGTTGGTCTGTCCCTGAGGAGACAGAGCCTTGGTAATATTGGAATTAAACAGTCTAGCTAATTCCTTACGAGACCCAGAACCTTTTACATGGTGTGTATATATATATATATATATATATATATATATATATATATATATATATATATATATATATATATACATATATCTTCCATGTTCTGCCCTGGATTTCTGTCATAGGACACCTTTAATTAAGTTCATTTTATTAAGTCTATTTTGAGTATAGTATTAGTAAAATGATGACAGTTAAACTAATAAATATTGCTACACCTAAAAATAATTGTTTTTCAGTGTGAACAACAGTATCTGCAACAATATGGAAGTGCCGTGAACTTCGCTCATCAGTAAATCACAGCAGGAGAAAAAAAAAGAGCATATCAGCCAACGCCACAATAGAAGAAAAAAAGGTAAATATCATTAGACAGTTCATATCCAGGTTTAAGTTGAAGCAGACACAGCGGCAGTAAATCCAACAGTCAGAGCAGATCCCAGATCAGAGTGTGGTGCCAGCAGAACCACCTCTGCACATGCCTCACATTTAACCAGCGCCGTCACATCTGCTTCATGTCGTTCACATGACTCGGCCTCGTATGGATCCAGATGGAGCCCTTCGTGTCATTGACCATCTGCTCTTCACCAAACACCTTGTGCTCCTGATTATCTCGTCGGATTTTTAAGCGTTGCAGTTAGGCCGAGGATGTAAATACAAGCGAATAGCAGTGAGGGAAAAAAAACAGTGACAATGACAGAAATGGGAGTCAAAGCTGGATAATTAACCCTTAAAAACCCATGAATACTTTTATGGCAGCTTCCACATCAAGTTTATATATTTAACCTTTTTTATATTTTTATTTTCTGATTTTACAGACATAGTTAAACACACATAGTAGAAACAACAGGGTCAAAGAGTCACAGTTTACATCGAGAAAATAATAAGTACATAATTTAAAAAAAAATTTAATAAACATATATTCAGAGAATGTCTAATCTCGCCCCTGTTTTGTACCAATCTCAAATTTCTATGACAACCTGTTCTTGAATTAGAGCCCATAATGAGATTTTGACCTTTCTGCTAAATGCGACCTTGACCTTTTGCTATATTGATAATTTCATAGGTGATAACACCAAAATCTTCTTTCTGCATCGTTTGGTACCAATCTGAATGTTCTGTGACCCTATGTTCTTGAGTTATAACCAATAATGTGATTTTGACCTTTTAGCTACTTGTGACCTTGACCTTTAACCTTTACTCAAATGCATCATTGCATCTGATGTGCATTACCTATATATATATGTATATGTATATGTATATGTATATGTATATGTATATGTATATGTATATGTATATGTATATATATATATATATATATATATATATATATATATATATATATATATATATATATATATGTATGTACCATCTCCCTTCGCACGAATAAGTTAAAAATTCAAGTATAAAGTAAGGATTATATAGTATAAAAAGAAAATCACTCTGAGAGCGCAAACCTCCGCCAAGGCAGACCACCCCCCTCTGAATGAAGAGAGGTCCGCCAATGTTTTTGCCAGAATTTGTTTGTCTGTCTGATATTAGCAAGATAACTCAAAAAGTTATGAATGGATCTTGACGTGACGTGTTGGGGGTGTCACAAGGACACATTATTAGATTTTGGTGATGATCCGGCAGAGATCTTGGATTCTGGATCACTTTGAAATTTTACATTACAGTAAAGTGATGGCATTTAGAAGAAGTAGGTCTATCAAAGCATCATCCATGAAACTTAAAGGATATTTTCTATTGTATTTTGAACTAGAAAAGCACACTGAGAGTGCAGACCTCTGCCAAGGCAGCTCCCTCTGTATGGATCACCACCAAAATGTAATCATCTGTTGATCTCCCCATTACCACCATACCCTGAACATTTCATTAAAATCCACCCATAGGTGTGTTGCACACAAATCAACAAACAAACAAACCAATGCCAGCAACAACAACCTCCTTGGTGAAGGTAGTAAGATGGTCAAAATTATTCCATTACTCTTTCCAATTGATCTGATATAAATACAGGTAGGTAGAAGATAGGTCCGCAATATATTCTTCATATTTTGACATATAGGATGTTCAGACATCCAGTGAAGATACTGCAGGTATCAGGTAGAGACAGAAGTGACTGGGACATCAGGGCTCCATGTGTTGGGAGGTACTATGGATTACAAGCAAATTATTTTAAATGGACCCATTTCATTTTAATTGTTGTTCTTTACAAAATCCTGCCCATGTGAATACACACCAAGTTAAGTTTTGTATGCTCTCTAGGAGACACTGAGAGACAGTGACCCTCAAGCAAGTAAACCATACCAGCCTGATCCAAAATGAGTTGCAGCGCAGCCACTATCTAACAAGAAGTTATGGTTTCAGGCAAAGTGATATAATCGATATGCGTGGCTACATTACAGTCCTACAAGACAAAAGATGCCTTTGTAGGTGTTTACAATCAACAAAACCACTCTAGAATAAAAGAATGACCCTGCATTTTACTTGAATGTTTTTTATAATTGGAAAAATGCCACTGAGAGCTTTAATCACCATCAAACAAGGGTGGTGTGGGGTATAGGTTATTGTTCCTACCAAAACTAAAATCAAATCTACACTCTTACATAGCACAACAACATTGCAAATCAATGTGAAGTAATGAAATATGTTGTGTCGTGTGTCTTTCTGTCAGCTATTTGTATCAGTTAGTCTGTCAGTGTGGTCGTTCAACTGGACGTCTAAGTGGTGGGATGTGTTGTCTGTGGTTTCACGGCCTGGTGTGGCGAGGACACTCCCCCTGACCAATCAGTGGACAGCAGCTTGTCACGTCATGCTGTAGTATTGGCTCAAAAGGTCCCATATTCTGGGCTGGGTCATGCTGTGCACATCCAGTAGAAAAGCAATAAACAGGCTGTGTTGTTGTCATATAGTGCCAAACTGGTACACACCATTAGAGACATGGGGGAGCTCAGCCCCCTTTGTTATTGTCCATTTAGAGAGGTGAGTATTTCATTCCGGGCTTTTTATTTTTCCAGATAAAATGTGATATGCATTTGTCCCACTGTCTGAATCTCTACTGGGAGACATAAAAAAAATATACAATACACTCAGTAAAATGTACATCTTGATTACCCTGAATATTTAACCTTTTTAAATGATGAACCTTTAGGTCAAAGACTTAACTAATTTGATAAGTTGTATAAATTAACACCATATGTTACGATAAGTTAAATATATGTTAAAATCTGTGAAAATATACTTGTCTTAAGAATTTGTATAGGTGAGATGTCGCTTCTTTAAAGATATTTGTGTTCGTTGTGCGCTACGGTTCTATACAGAGTCAGCGCTCTTCTCTAGAGATGAGCTTTGACGTATTTTCCCAGTTTGTTAAAAAAAAAGGAAAAAAAAGTGTTTTCTCAGCAATTGAAGCGTACAAAAACTAACTGTGTTTACTCTTCCACCTCTGTCCCTTGGAGAATATGTTGTAAGTGTACATGTTCGTAAACAACATACGTTTTGTAATATCTTGAATCTATTCTGTGAACATGTAAAGAAGCTAACGATGGTGCTAATTAAGCTAACGATGTGAATGCATTACATATGTAGCGATTATATGTTAGTAACTGAAGTCATATATATATATATATATATATGTATATATATATATATATATATATATATATATATATATATATATATATATATATATATATATATATATATATATATATATATATATATATATATTTACAAGTTGTAGTTACACGAAGAAATCGAAAACAAAAATTAAAAGCAAAGTATGAAATATTTCTACCCGAAGGAGAACGTCTAACTCAAATTAAGACTTATTTTGTATAATTCTTTATTCTTGGCTGCTTGTTGCGTGACAGCACACGTGATTTATGACGTTTGAAAGGGAAGTGGACTGTGTATGTGTGTGTGTGTGCGTGTGTGTGGAGCATCACAGCAACTGTACACACCTGACTGCTGCAGTTTGTCATATTTGTTTGTTTTTTGTCAGTGAACAGATTAGTGAAAATAGTGAGTTGGTAGGACCAACATTTAGACGATATTAGTAATTATTTATTTTAATTTTGTATTTATTTATTTTTATTTATTTTATTTTTTTTAATACAATCGCTCTATCATCAGCTACTATGTCCAGAATGATATAGTATAACTGCTGGACAAATGTAGAACAGTATGAATACACAACAGCATCAAAATGACCACATCTAGAACCTGTGTGTGTGTGTGTGTGTGTGTGTGTGTGTTTGGTTGGTTGGTTGGTTGGTTGGTTGGTTGGTTGATTGTGTGTGTCATGGGGTTGTGGATGTGTTTGGTTTTGTGTGTGTGTTTGTGTTTGATTTATGCGTTTGTGTATGCGTTGGTAGTTGGTTAGGGTTAGTGTATCCCAGGGTTGTGTGTGTGTTGGGTTGTGTGTCGGAGGCCATCTTGCAGATGTCTTTGTTGTGTCCTCTCTCTCTCTCTCTCTCTCTCTGACTTAGTGTGTGTGTGTGTGTGTGTTTGATAGATGCTGGGCGACGTGGGGGGGGGCGTCTGTGATATTTCAGCAGCTGTTTCCTTTATGCAGCTGCACCGCCGCAGACAGGACACTTCCAATCATGCTCATCGCTGCCACCACTGTGTGTGCGTGGACGTCCAACGCGATCTGCAGCCGCCGTCGCAGCAAGACACAACAGCGAGCGGAGGGGCATCCTACATCTATCACCATGGATACGATCAGCGCTCAGGACATGCAGGTCTACTGTGGTGAAGAAGCATATCCACTGGAGGTCCGTCAGCATAAACACTCCTGGGTTTTATCTGCGGTAGTTACAATACAACCCACACACAACTACACACAGAGTTTCTATAGGTCCGTGGTTCTCAACTGGTGGGTCACGGCCCTAAAGTGAGTTGTAAACCTGTCATCAGTGGGTCGCAGGCCTTCATCTGAGGAAAAAACACTGTTAAACCAAACCCGTGCTTAGTGTTGAATATACAAATTAAATGTACATTAGTTTAGTTTATTTCGATTGTGTCAGAGAGTAAAAAATAAATGACACAGCAGTGAGTTTTGTCATACAATTCTATAACAGATTCGAAAGGAAGTGGGAGGAAGTAAAACTTATCAAATCCCACCCCTTCACAACAAACCTGAAAACATTATATTACAACTGAAAGATACTAAATGAAAAGAGCAAATAAACAATATGGATGATTAGTGGTGAAAGGGACAAAGGAAGGAGGGGAGAAACAAGAGGAAATGATAATTACTGTCATAATGATAACGACAGCACAGAAATGTATAATAATAATAATAATAATAATAATAATAATAATAATAATAATAATAATAATAATAATAATAATAATAATAATAATAATAATAATAATGTCAATAGTTTAATTTATTATTGTTATTGAGGCAGTGGTAGCGGTGGAGGCAGATACAACAGCCATGACCCACAGATCATGGCACTCAGAGGACGTGCTAATAACAAACTGTGAAGGGGAACAATCATTCTAGAGACAAGCTTGAATTAAAAATGAGCTCAGGATGAAAATGTGCCAAAATCAGTTGAATTGACTCTTCCTTCTAGCAATAGAATCAGAGTTAGTTTGACAGGTCGACTTTGATGAGTTTGTGGACAGTTTTCAAGAAGGAAGAGCAGAAAGAAACTTTTGTAGATTCCTTAGGTACGGTAGGTTGGAGCAGGGGTGGATAGGTAGGGGTGGGGGGGCTTTGCAAACTCCTGGCCCTGGGGCCATTGTAGCTGGATTAGGCCCCCAGTGACCCTAGTGGGGATGAAGCGCGTTCAGATGATGAGACGAGATATCTGTAAAACAACAGGATATTTACGTTCATCACTGTGTTTATGGAATGACTTCTCATGTCATCTCGTAATAATAAATAAACATTGTTGCATTTGTGATTTAATGGAAAAGCCAACATTACGCAGAAGTGGGTAATTTCAGATCCATCAAGTCAAAGTCCAACCATGTATTGGTTCAAACCTGTTCATTGATCCAGCCCATTCTGATCAGCACAATGCCTCATTCAGGTAAATGGGATCATTAATGGAATCACCTGTGTTCAGTGAACACAGGTGTTTCCATTAATCCACTGGGGCTGGCAGTGGTGGTCGGACCAAAAACATAATATCCCCCAAACTCTGTTCGGGAATTTAAATAGAAGAAAAATGTCACAGTAGACAAAAAATGATTAAAATAGACCACAGGTGTCAAACTCCAGTCCTCGAGGGCCAGTGTCCTACATGTTTTAGCTATTTCCCTCCTCCACATGATTCCATTAACCATTTAACTCCTGAAACTTTAGCAGTTCCACAATAAAAAGACTTAAAATAAGCAACAAAATGAACAATAATGTTCATCAATAAAATTAAAAGTCATCAATAAATAAATAAATAAAAGTCATCAATAAAATTAACAAAAATGAATAATAAAGTAACATGAACAAAGTAAGACACAAATGGACCAAAATTAAGGAAAAAATGATAGTTAGTTAGTTAATTTTAAGAAAAATAAAGAAAATGAACAAAAACGAATAAATATTTACAAAATTAAAAATAAAATGAAAAAATGTGTTAACCCCCCCATAAAACAAAACAGATAACTAGTATTGAAAATTGGTTTCTAAATCAGTTGCATTTTGACACCTGTTCCATGAACACTCTAAAAAAGAAAATAAAAAAAGGAAAAGGGTTGAATTTTTCAGAATATTTAAACTAAACCATCCATTCAGAAGACATCAGAGTTAATAATCAGCTCCTCATCATCATCATTTCTGCAGAACACTGATAATGATGGAATGGTTTCCAGGTGTGATGGAAGAGGGAAACATCTAAAACATGCAGGACACTGGTCCTCGAGGACGGTAGTTTGACGCCCCTGCCCCAGAAAAACACAATCAACGAGGCAAAATATCTACAAAATTATTAACCAACAATAGACAAAACAGACAAGAGCAGAGTGCAGCACCAAAAAACAAGCGTCCTCTTGCAAAAGCACAAACCAGTGGAACGGCAGCGTCAGCTCCCAGAATCCTCCTGGCTACATGGAGGCAACCATTTTTTATTTCCTCATTTATTTTTCATTTAAGGCTGAAGCCACACTGGCGTGCCCATGAAAAATACAGATTTCACCCTTGTCCAGTTGGGGGAAAGAGATCCAATGAGGCAGAAAGACACATCAACAGGGAGGAGGGGGGGGCAGTGTGTCCTTTGAGCCGGTGTCACCCTGCTGGGCGGAGTTTGACATTCAGACCATGCGACAAGGCTCGACCCAGGGTGGACGGCCCCCCTGCAATATTAACTCTCATTTGGAGAGCAGCTGTGGCTGTGAGCATGAAACATTGAAGGAAACAGCTGCCATGGATCCAGTGCCATCGCACCACCTCTCATACTGTCTATTAAAACGCCCTCCCCACTGTTCCCTTAAGCTTGGATGCAAAAGCACAAACGCACTCGTATTCCGGCTGTAATTTCCCATCTGAGCGCCGTCTCCGGGCCGACTGCGATGGAGATGCCGCCAACATCTGGACCAGTTCAAGGCTCCTGCATCTACATGATGGCAGACCGAAAAACCTACAGCGTGGTTCAGTCCAGGAATTTCAGACATTTTTGTCCATGGTGGTGATGAAAAAAACTTATGCTTGACAGGTCGACACGCAACAAATGACTTCATCAGCAACTCTGAGCAGACGTCACGGATATTGCAAGCCATGTTGCTATGACAACTACGTAAATTCAGTAGTATTGTGTAATGGAAACAGTCTACGGGAATAGTACCTGGTATCCAAGTTGGATCCAAGCGACTCCATATAGTGGAAACATGGCATAAGACAGAACCTGTGGAAGTCCCGCCCACTTCAATAGTCAGACTGATCTGCATGAGGACCACAGGACTAGAACATAGAACAGAACCTGTCAGAAGCTCTGCAAAAATATAACTCTGACCAAGCGTATTTTTCTCATGGATCTCATCAAACTTAAAATCAGACAGAATCACCTAAAGAGGAACTTTTCAGTCAGATATAAGAACTGATTCATAGACTTTATTTCTAGAAAATGTGATTAACAGATATCTGACCAAGACCATTTTCACCTGTTCTTTTAGCAATTTTTTTTTTCACTCTATATAACCTCCAATGTGGTGTTGGGAATGTTTTAAAAGCCAAAAAAAGAAAAAAAAACTTCTGACCATAAACATGCATTAAAACCAGCTGTTGCAGTTCAATGACAATGACTCCAACCCTGTCAATCACTACAAGTTCCCTCCTATTAATACCCCCCACCACCTCAATATCATGACCGGGAGATCACTATACCATCAAATTAGTGAATTACCAAATGAAAATGCAAGTAAAAAATATGTTTGCTTTGCACTGCAAAAATGTTAGTCTGACTAAGTGTATTTTTCTCATTTCTCGTCTAAATATCTCATGACAGTTAAAATAAGACACAATCACCTATAGAGGAACTTTTCAGTCAAATATAAGCATTTATTTCTAGCCAATAGATCTAGAAAGAAAGACATTTTAACCAAGATCATTTTCACTCGTTCTGTTGACAGAATTAAATTTTTTGGCTTAATTAAAAAAAATTAAATTAGTTTATTCTTAAACTTAAATTTGCTAATTGAACAGGTGAAAATCATCTTGTCTTTAAATCAGCTTTTCCAGCTGTTGTCTAAAAATCAGTTCTTATATTTCACTGAAAAGTTCCTCTAGAGGTGATTATGTTTTATTTATATATTTCAAAATGGAGTTTTGGGGATATTATGTTTTTACTCCGACCACCTCTGCTGGATTCACCACCTGATGTCCTTTTTGTTTCCTTGAAAATTATTGGGTTTAGAAATTCCATTTTTTCCATGTCAATAAATGTCATGGAGAGGAAAAAGTAGTTAGATTTTGGATGAATTACCATTTCTAGATTGCCCACAAGGGGTGCCCTAAAGTTTAAAATCACTAAACACTCTTTGGTTCATATCTCTGGAACTATTTGTCTGATTGACTTTAAAACAAGTGTAAATGAAACGGCATGACGTGTGATGAGTCCCATCATAACATCATTAAGGATTGTTGGCCTTCGGTGATATATGGCCTATTGCCCCGCCCCCTGAAACAGTAGAGGGGTATTGTTTTTGATTAAGGTTTTTTTTTGTCTGTTTGTTTTTGCCTATTTTTAAGTGTGATGTAATATTTTGACTAGAAATATGAAAAACACACTTGGTCAGAGTAAGATTTTTTTTCCAGATAGAACGGGCGCTGGCGTACAGAGACGCTGGAACTGTTTTTCCTTTTACTATCATCCTGTGTGTGTTCCCGAAAACATTTCCATGGATGTGTTCCTCTGCCTCCACCTCCTCCACCTCCTGCTGATACTCCACCCTGTGGCGCCGGTGCTCTCACCAGCCGCCTCCTTGTTCCTCCTGAGTCCCACTGAACGCTTCAGCGACTCCACTTCCACTCGACACTCGCACATTTGTGTGAGACACGGTGTATTATAAAAGACTCTTGTCCCCAGAGACACATGCTAATTTACTTTACCTTTAGGACAGTGGGGGGTGGGGGGTGGGGGTCGGAGCATTAAAGGTCGTCAGTGATTCCTAGTGACAAGCTGAAAGTAAGAGCGCTGCCTCTGAACTTGGATCTCCACTGGGGCCTGACCCCCCCCCCTTTTTTTCTGGTGGTTTCTGTACATGCTCCTGCACTGCAAAAATATAACCCTGCCCACATGTATTTTTCCTAATTTCTAGTCCAAATATCTCATCACACTTAAAATCAGACAAAATCACCTACAGAGGACAGTAGCTCTACAAAATCGAACCAAGATCATTTTAATTTCTTTCACTGGCAGATTTTTCCTACTTAAATTAAGGAGGAAAAAAATTTAAAAAGCAAAAAAACCCCAACAACTGTGAATTAATTATGCAAATTAATCTTGAATTAATAAAACAAATTTGAATTAAGCAAAAATACAAACCCCAAAACCTTAAATTAATCAAAAAAAAGAAATTAAAAATCTCGAATGAACCGAAAAAATCTTGAATTAAGCCAAAAAATTTTTTTTTAAATAAATAAATAAATAAATATATATATATATATATATATATATATATATATATATATATATATATATATATATATATATATATATATGTTTTTTTTTGTACAAGTCAATTTCTGTCAGATTGTGTCTTATTTCAACTGTGATGACTTTTGGAGAACAAATGAGGAAAATACACTTGGTCTAGTTTAGATTTGTTTTTTACAGTGTGTTGTCTGTGCGGTGTGTCGGTGACAGATTCAAAGGCAAAAAGGCTCTGAATAATAGATGGTCCAGGTCAGCGGCTGCACATGATCACTGTTTATGTGTTTCCCTGTAATAAAATGCTCTTCTGGAACTGACAGATGAACACGGCCAACAACAGGAATATGAATAAAGAAGCCAATGCCGCCGCCGATGTAAATGAGGCCGTGACTCTTCACCAGCAATGTGGACAATTAAGCTGATATTAATTATTCAAGAGTGGAAATAATTGATCAGTGAGGTTGAAGTGGCTGTGGATGGTAATGGCATGGGCAGCGCCACTTTGACGGGGGACAATTAGCAACAGGGTAATTACACTCACAGCCAATTTGTAAAAGCGCCGTCTCTTAACGCCACAAGTGAACGCTGGTGTCGGATCACACTCGCGCCCAACAGATCGCTGGTGTTTTTGCCGTTAAAAAGAGCTAATGACTGCTCCCAAACAGATTATCTCAATTATTCAGTGTACAACGTGGGCATATTGTTACGTGATATATATATGTATATATGTGTATATATATATATATATATATATATATATATATATATATATATATATATATATATATATATGTAGTGGTGTTATCAATGTGCAACCTGCTATTTAAAAAACAAAAACAAAAAGAAACTGGATTTGAAGTTACAGTAAACAGATTAGCAAGTTAATTCAGTCTTCTTTGATGGCAGCTAGCAAAACTACACCGTGGTCGCTCGTGGAGGTTGAGACATTTCTGTCTTTGGTGGCCAATGAAAAAAATGGAAACACTCAAGGAATAGTACGTGGTCGCGTGGAATCAAGTAGAGCCGATACCTGTTGTCCTGTTGACATTCTACAGCTTTAGGTACTCTTAATACCCATGTGTATGGCACTGAGTCATATGTTTTCCAGTAGTCAACCCAGGCAGTGCACAGGCTGGTGTTTGTCTCCTCTGCTTTTGTTGCCTGTTTCTTTCTGTGGTCCGCTCATGTGTTGATCCATGTGTCTGCTAATCTTCTCAGCTGTGATGTTTGTTAGGAGCTTCCATGTGGTGCTGAGGCCGGTTATACTGTAGGTTGGTGGTTGGATTGCATTGTTCCTGTCCACAAGTCCTTCATTATGAGGACTGTCCGGCCCTGGGTTTCTCATTTTGGGTGGTTTCCAGATGCTAGCAGCTGGTTCATCTGTGCTGCAGTCAGCTTTTGAAGTCAGTAGGTGTGGATTATATCTGATCCTGGTGCTGTTCAGCCTCTTCATTTTCGACACTCTACTTATTGTGGATATTCAAACACTGAGATGAGCTGTTTCTTAGTCAGTTAGGATGTGGGGTTTCTGCCTTTTGCTCTCACTGTTGATATCTGTCTGTCTGTCGGCGATAAACTGAAAATTTACCGTTACCGACATTTACTACAATAACTGCTGTCATTTTGCTCATGACAGTAAATTCGGTATTTAAATTTAAATTTAATTTAAAGAAAATTTGTGTTTTTTTTTTTCTATTTTCACTGTGTGACAATATATTCATTCCCCCTTAAGAGCATGTGTGACTCCATTCATCCAGTCTGAGCAGGAAGTGAAATAGACGATGAGGAAATGACTGATGGTTCAAATTAGGGATGTGACGAGACACTCAGCTCATGAGACGAGACATGAGATTGAGGTGAGATTTTAAGAAAAATTATTACAAATTATATGAATGAATTATATTTTACTGAGTTGCACATGGATTTTAATAACTCTGTAAGCATTAACTTTTAATTCACTTCTTCCTCTACAAATTGAGACTAAAATAAAATGTTATGAAAGTTAAAATAAAATATATTTTTCCTTTTTTGAAAATCAAATCTGGCGCTTGACTGTGGAAGTTGAGGTCCGAATGAGGAGGTGCATTTCCTCTACAGCGGTACTCCGGGCTTTACAGAACCCTCCGCCCAGACTTCGCCACTTCCTGGACTCGCTGCGCCTTCTCCCCTGACGCGCCAACAACATCGCCAGGGCAGGAACTGGCCCATGTATAACAGGTGCCAGGGGTCAGCTGCGATGTCGCAATCCACTGACCCATCTTGAAAACACAGGAGTCTAATGCACACGTGAGTCAGAGGGTCTCCCAGAAACGCCATGGTGGCCGGCATGCGCCAGCTAAGGTGGGATCCTGGCCCCACGGGGCCCAGACGCACAGGGGCAGCAAAATAAGTGGACCCTAATGAACCCGATGTCCAAAACCAGAGAGGGGGGGGGATTCCCCAGCAAATTGCACCCAGGTAATACCAGTATTTACCAAAGTCATTCTGGCTGCCTGCTGGATAACAAATGTTGTGAGACATTTAACCCTTCTGGGGCCCACATGGACATGGTGGCTGTGGACTTATCCAGTTCTATTGACATAATGGTGTGACGAGGACCAGGTCTGGACTCAGATACTTTCATTGTACTGTGCTGAAGTACAGGTGGCCTGGATCCAGGACTAGAATATGGACTGAAGTATGTGGTGTGAAAATGCCCTTAGTCATTAAAAACATCATTAATACTGCAAACCATTCTAATAGTCAATGCATTATTAGTGCAAAAAACACCTATATGACTGACTCACTCTCCTCTCACTTTCACTCTTTCACTCTCGTCTTCCGTCTGACTCTCACTCTTTCTTTCACTCCCCTCTGTCTGACTCTCACTCTTTTTGTGTCTCATTCCTCTCATTTCCAATGTGCCCTTTGTAATTAAACCCAGGCCTTCGTCACTTAAAGCCCGACAGGCCGGGGGAGGTGGGTGTCAACTGAGACCATCCGTCATGCATGGTTGCTGCTGTGTGGGTCTGTGATAAAAAACCAAAGCACTGCAATGCAAACAACACACACACACACACACACACACACACACACACACACACACACACACACACACACACACACAAACAGTCAATTATCAATGGGACGGTCTAGTGTCCATGTGTGAAGAACGGAGCTCCCCTTCCTTTTCGTTCACATGGTTTTTCTTTTTCTCTTCTACCGTCTTTTCTAGTGCCCCCCACCCCACCCCCCTCAGTCGCTCAGTGGTGTTTTAGCACATTAATTGACTCATTATTCCAATTCCTACACCAGGAGGGGGAGGGGCCGTTGATTAACGAAGGCAGATACTGGTCTCTGTAGAGGAGCCCTGCATCGATGTTTGTTCCGTACGTTTACACGACTTATTAGTATTAGTGAGAGACAGCGCAGTGGACGGTCACTAATTATACAAGTCCATATTAACACTATTTTACAAAAGTGATGAAATTTAAAGGAATTGAGCATAAATATGAATGTCAATTATCACTCATGGAGCTTTGCATTGCCAGTACATACTTTACTAATGTGTCTTTGGGTTATTTAAATACATTTACACATACAAGATAAGAGTTATTTTTTTAAATTAAAACTAAGCAAACGGCTGCACGATATTAGGAAAAGGTGACATTGCAATTTTTTAACCCTCTGATATATATTGCGATGTGAAAAAATACACAATCAGACGCAAATGGTCAAACAGATTAGTCGTCGAAACAGAACATACGTTTCAATATCATCCTTATAAATAATAAAATAAAATTAATAATTAAAAATAAATAATAATAATAATAATAATTAATTAATTAAGACAAATAGGTAAAAAATAAAAAAGTAAAAAATAAATTACTAAAAATAAATGAATAATTAAACCAAAAAATACAAATGAATAAAAATAACTAAAATAATAATTTCAGGACATGCGATGTGACTATTGCGCACATGTACATTGCGATGTCGATGCTCAAACAATATATTGTACATTGTGGGTAGTTTCAGCTCATATTCAAATTCCTGTAGATTTTCAATGCAGTTCTCAAATATATTGCAGTAATGAGAATCTCATTGACATGATCTTTTCTTGAAATGTTATGAACATTCATTATCAAAATAACCAAAAAACAACACTTAATTAAACTTTTGATATATAACAATATACTTGTAGTTTTAATGAAGTAATTTATTAATTATTAAGTTTTCCCCTAATTCAAAGACCAGAAATTTTGACTTCATTGGAGAATGACAATTTGATATAATCAGTTTTTGCCCAGAAAATTTATAAAAAGTGGAAAATAAAAATAGCATGTTTTAAAATGACCAAGTGTGAACACATTTTGCTCGACAGTAAAATAATGCTATATACATATATATATGTATATATATATATATATATATATATATATATATATATATATATATATATATATATATATATATATATATATATATATATATATATGATTTATTTCATATTTAATCACTAAAACCTGGTAAATGTATACTATATTGTCCCTGTTTTAATGTTAACTTTATCTGTATTTATACTAAAGATGGTTTATAATATATATCCTCTGACACCAAAGAAAGTGAAATGTTTAGCTTTTTACATTAAACAATTATCTTGATTGCAAACTTCACAATGCAACAGTTTTTTCAAATACATTATAAAAAAATTATTTACATTTTTCATTATTTTTTTCATGAAATGAAATTTACAATGGGCACAATTTTGAAGTAAAACTGTAAAATGTTTGTCCCCTACAGAGGACAAAAATGCATTACTGGGTCCCAGGACGATATATATATGTATATATATATGTATATATATATATATATATATATATATATATATATATATATATATATATATATATATATATATATATATATTTGTAGCTTTTTCCTGTAAATGTTTGAATAAATGTATTTTTTTTACATTACCCACTAATGACATCATTAAATAATTAGGCAGTAACCCCAACCAGCTTGTTATAATAATAAATAATAAAGTAAGTGAGTAACCTAAAAATCCCAAATGGGGCTGTTCTACAGGACACCGCCCCCCCCCCCCAGATATTCCAGTCGTATCTTTAACCCCATTGTTGTGCAGTGACAGCTCAACATTTAGCTTTCCTGACACATCCAGTTAGATACAAGCCCAAAGTTTACCTGACACAGGGTGGCCTACTTATCGCATCCCGCCCCTCATCTTCATCTTCTTCACTCATCCTCTACACCCCCCCATCACCACTGCTCACTACCTCACCTCCTCATCCTCATCCTCACCCTATTTGAGGGAATTAGGAAGGAATCAATCATGCCGGGGCCTACATGTTGGTGACCAGGCGTCCATCTTCTATCTCCAGGCGAGCGGGCCTGGGTGGAGGATGGGGGCGGGGGGTGGGGGTGGGGTGATATCATTTGGTGAGACCAGGAATTCAAAGTGACGCAGGTTGGAGCTCTGGTGGCTGTTGAGTTTCTCTGACAAACTGACTACAACCCCCCCGGGGCTCTTTTCCCTCTTGATCTGTCTGTCTCTGACGCCCCCCCCAATCCCCCCCCACCACCACCACCGCCAACAAACTGTCCTGTCATTCACTGACACCGACGCCATTGCTGTCACAGCCAATGGGGGCGGCATCCTCGGTCTGTTTTTTAACTGTCTGAGGTCAGACTGGACTCTGCACCATTCACTTTACATCCTGGTTCATATTTAACCCATAAACAGACACAACTATGACTGTGGCAGCGCACACTTATCTATTTAAAGGACTCATATTTGTCTACACCCATTAGTGTTATTTGTCTGTGGTTCATTACTATACCTCCCCCCAGAGGGAAGGCAAAAGGTATTGTTGTTATTCGTGCGTTTGTCCATTTGTTTGCTTGTTTGTTTGTCAGCAACTTTACACTAAAACTTTCCATGACTTTTTTAGGAAAGGTGTGAGGTGGTCCAAAAGAGATCCAGGTACATTTTGGTGAATGTAGGTCAAAGGTCAAGGTCACCAAAAATGTGTTTTCGCAGTGACAAGAGATCGAGCACATCAGGAATTTCCTTTTCATTCCTGTATATACTCAGTTTTACATATACGTAGCTTCTCTTTGTTCTCACTGTTGATGTGCATTGACATCAGAACCTTGACGGACACATTTGAAGTTTCAAGGTCAAATGTCACAATAAAGGTCCAAAGCCAATTTTAGATATAATTTGAGAACTATTCATCATAGAGACTTACAATGAGCACCAAAATGCTGGTCTTTCAATTATGCACCTTGTTTGTATAGATTTTAGCCTACTGTTGAGGTCAGAGGTCAGTACCTAAAATGGACTATAGTGGAAAAACCAGTTTGAATAAATTGATCACAATCCTTGAAAAATAAGAAAAAAAAAATCACATTTTCTACATTTTTGTACGTTTTATCCTATAATTAATTGACGTAAAACTATATTTAACTCCAATCATTTACACATATGGGTCAGATTAGTGGATCAACAGCAGTTTAGATAAGTAGATGGTTTTGGTTTTCGAGGGTTAACAAAATACATTTCAGATTCTGGATGGTATGTTTTGGTCACCGGTGGATGTTTGTGTCTTTATGGGTTAATACAGTTTCTGACAAATGCATATGATTGGACATTAGAACTACAGCCCAACCAGCCAGTTAGTTGAGGAAAAAAACGTATTTTCACTGCAGTTTTGCATAATAAAATGTTCCATCACTATAACGCAGTTCACCTTTTGTGGCCTTTTTAGTGCAATTTTGCATGATTTATTTATTTATTTATTTTACAACGTATGAGCATGTATTGTGTTCTTCATCCTAATTGGTCCTGGTGGAGCGACGCCGATTTCTAAGGCTACGTTTATACGACGGTGATAGAGAAGACAAAGCTGTCATCCTGTCTTATGTGTAACAGCAATATTTTTGCATTTTCGACAATGAGATGGAAACACAACAGCAGATAGTTTTCAAGATTTCCACTCCAGAATCCATCTTCTTATTGTTGCATTTTCACCCCGTAAAAACTCAGTTCTCGTGTAAGCGAAAGGCACTTCTGCTAAAATATTTTGTCGTTTTCAGTCGCAGTCGTCCTCATGTAATCAGTCTCTAAGTGATACTAAAAAGTACCATATAAACACTGCAGACACTGATTGGTCAGACAGTTGTCTCTGCCACTAATTTACAAAATATAGATACAGAAGTTGACAGTAAATATAGCGGTACATTAATCCACATGATGATAGCAGATAATACTACACCATGGTCGGTCCAGGATATTCAATCTTTGGTGACTGACGTAAAAATTCAGACGAGACAATCAGCAATTCTCTGAGAAGATGACATGGAACTAATCACTATGACGACCAGGTACTGAAACATTAGTACTATCCTGTATATCAGTGGTCCCCAAACCCCGGGCCACGGACTGGTACCGGTCCGTGGGCTGCCTAATAAAAATGTATTATTTCTCTTGTATTCATTATCTGAGTCTGAACAATCTTATTTTGAAGAGGAAAAGATTGACTGAAGAGACAAAGAGCCTAGAACGTCCAAGAAAAGGAAAGTTAGACAATCCCAGGAGTTGTACTTGAAATACTTGAAGTACTTATCGTGACAGGTGATTACCACAGACCAAGCCCACTCTGTATCATTTGCGGCGACTGATATAAACAATGTACGTAACCCCCCCCCACACACACACACACACACACACACACACTCGCCCCCGTAGTAAAATTGCCAAATATTGACCGGTCCACAGTTATAAAAAGGTTGGGGACCACCGCTATATATGAAACACTATTTCATGGATTTCACTTTTTCAGGGTTATATTTAGAACATAATCCCCACGATAAACGAGGGAACACTTTATAGCATTTGTGCTATGCCCGAAAAACCACCACTTTTTCAATAAAATCTTTAACACTTTTCCATTAGCTAAATTTTTATTTGCACAATTTGAGGGTCGATGGAAAATTAACTATTGTCTCTGTCTTTGTTTTCCACTAATTCCAGATAATTTATCACTGCTTTCAAATGGCTGGAACATCCTTCAGTGGCTGAACCTCCAGCTCTGTGGATGTACAAGGGTATGACATATGATGCCATTTGCTCATGTGGTTTAAAAAAACCCCCAGTTAATTAAAATTAAAATGCGTCTGGTGGCACCGGAGGGAGTTTGAAAGTGTGTGTAATTCAGTGTGTGTAATGACGTCATTGGCTCTCAGCTGTTGAAATAGTTGATTAAGGCCTGTGCAGCTTGCACACCGACCCCTGACACCCACAACATCTGTTTTGTTTGTGTGGGCTGAAAAGCAGTTGCTCTCACACTGCGCAATATGTGCCTTCATAGCAAGGTGACATTAGCTCTGAGAACAACATACCCACTCTGATGAGCTGCAGAGTAGGAGCGACGACGGAGGTCTGACGGTGAGAACGTGGACATGCTCGAACTGCTGCACCCTGACACCGACGGAGAGACGGAAAAACAGCAAAAAAAAAGACAGGGAAAATGGAAAGAAAAAAGAAACAGGACTGGAAAAAACAGGAAATCCAGAGGTTTGTCTGCATTTGTGGAATATTCAGGACCGCACAAGTGTTTATACACTATATGGACAAAGCTTGAACTGCTGCATCCTGATACTGACAGGGAGATTGAAAAACACGATAAAACTTAAAAAACGATGGAAAAACCGGATGAAAACTGAAAAACGGGATGAAAGTGGAAAAGGACTGGAAAAACGGGAAAAACAGGATGAAAGTGGAAAAAAACGGGATGAAACGGGAAAAACAGTATGAAACTGGAGAAAAACTGGAAAAATGGGACAATGAAAAACAAAAATGAAACAGGAAATTAAAAAACTCCAGGGAAAAAAACTGGATATGCAAATATTGATGTTTCTTTGTCAAATCCTCATGAACAGGAACATCTGACAGCTATAGACATAATATTTCCCAATATTTCCGGTTTATAATAAACACCATGAATGAATCTCAACAATGGATATTATTATTTTTTTAAGTTATATTTGGCAAATTTGGTTCCAAAAGGCGACAATCATCAAATCTGAAAATGTGAACTTCCTGCCAGAAAATTCCTCTTCATTATTGGTTCATATACATACTACGGTATATTGAGTATGTTACAAAATGCGCTATCTACCAGACATTTCCTGTGCTGTACATGCTCTTTTTTTTTTCCAAAATGTGACCAAGTGCCACCACTGTTTATTCGTGGAAACCAGACATATCCATTCAAACCAATCAGAGGCTGCAAATGGTGTGACATATTCCAACATGGCCACACCCATGGAATAGAAACTAACTGGGAAGTTTTTGTCATTTTACAGCAGATTTCAGCGTAAACTAGAACAGCACTCGAAGAGCTCAGACTCCACCAAGGCAGATCAGACACACACACACACACACACACACACACACACACACATACACACTGATCACCACCAAACATTTATCACTTGTTCCTTGTATCAGTATCAAACATTTGTAAATTATTTTTAAGTTATCTTGCTAACAGTTACAAAAAACAAACATAAGCAAAAAACCATAACTCTGCCTTTCCTTGGCGGCGCATTAATTAATTTTTTTTGCACTAAAACAAAAGAAAAAACATTTGGAATTGCCATTGTTTTTTATGAAGAGCATGGTTCTAAAACGTTAAATCAGAAAATTAGGAGTTGCCACCAGGAAATTCCACTTCATTTTGGGTTTAAATTTACATACTATATTCCATACTGTCTTCCAAAACGTGCTGTTTACCATAGATTTCTTGTACTGTACATGCTCTTTTGTTCCAAAATGCAACAAGTACCAACCACTGTTACTCCTAAAAAATTAGATATATCTGTTCAGCCAATCAGAGGCTGCAAATGGTGTCATGTATTTTAAAAGCAGATTTCAGCGTAAATAATGAATAATAATGGAGCCTCATTATGCCACATTTCCACTCCTGCTGGCTTGACTTGATTCAGGAGTGTTTTCATTCCAGTACTCACTTGGTTGTCATGGTGATCCAATGTGTACTTCTGTGTTGTCTGTCTGTTAAGGGTATATTGCTGATTAACTCAACTCGTTTCATGTTGTCCTCATCTGAATGTTTTCATCAGCCACCAAATTTCTTGCACTGACCATAGTGTAATATTATGGGATGTCATCATGTGGATTAATGTTATTTACTGTCAACTTCCACATCTGTATGTGATCACAGAGACAACTGGTACTAGTGTACAGGCGTCAAAATAAGGACCTGTTCATTAACTGTAGACTGAAGGATCTGCATAAACCTGTTCCACACACACCTGTCATTAAAAAAAACACTGAAAAGTGTTGATTATAAAACAGGATCAGCTATTTAATCTCTCCCAACATTGGTTGGGAGAGATTGTGTGTGTGTCCACAGAGACATATCATGCTATAACTCAATGAATACTTGAGATATCACCATGGAATTATATGGACATATACATATAGCTAATGTGCATCAGATGCAATGATCCATTTGACCAAAGGGTCAAAGGTCAAGGTCACAATTAACTAAAAGGTCAAAATCACATTATCAGTTATAACTCAAGAACAGAGGGTCACATAACTTTCAGATTGGTACCAAACAATGCAGAATGAAGATTTCTACAATTCTCATAATTGGTGTTATTACCTATGACCAACAGTTTTTGAGATCTCTGGAGGTCAAAGGTGACATGTCGCAAAATTAACTTCTGTAACCCTGTGTGTGTCAAGCACAGACATATCACACTAACTTAACCAATACTGGATATATTATCATAATATTACATGCACTGACACATATATTACATATAACAAAATTATCAATATTGCAAAAGGTCAAAGGTCAAGGTCGAATTTAGTAGAAAAATCACATTATTGACTCTCATTCAAGAACGGATTGTCATAGAAACTTCAGATTGGCACAAAATAGGAGCGACATTAGGCATTCTCTCTCTTAGGCATTTACATGGACACGTAGTGTTTTGACAAAAAAAAATCCCATTAAATTTGGTTCAGTAAAAATATCAGTCATATAATGTTTTATGTTCAATAAGTTGTTTAATGAAGTTTGAAACAAGATACAATTGAATTGCATTCATCACATTCCACCAAATTAAAAAAAAAGTGTTTTTTCTCAAAACATTGAAATTGGATTTGGTTTTGGAACCAAGCTCTTCATTTACCACTATACTGTATGACTCATTGTATCACACATTATCACTATATGAGATCAGAAGTTGGACTTTTCACTTGTTATTTTGATGATTATTTAATCTTGGGCTGATAAAAACAGGCAATTGCAGTCAGACTGATGTCAGACATGCGGACACTAACATTTACTTTGAACGATATAACAATGCTTCCAGAATAAAACTAATGAAATGTGTTAGTGATAAAGAAAACTTAAATGCTGGTTGGCTCAAGTTTCCAAGATAAGTCTTGGCTCAAAATGTGACATTCTTAGAATTAACAAGAGAATAGGTTTTAGTCCAAAGGAATATGCTTATTATCACAGTTTGGAACCCCCCCCACCCTCCACCACCACCATCATGTGGTTTGTGTAGAAAAGCCCCAGTATATGCATATATCTCACAATGATAAAGAATGCTTCAAAAAACTTCCTGGTTCCAGACAGTGATCTGCATCAGCACCAATATTTAAACATTTGTTCCTTATGCCAGTATCAACATTTCCTGAAAATTTCAACCAAATCCTTCTAGAACATTTAGAGTTTTCTTGCTAACAGCTCAATAAACAAACATATTTATATTTTTACTTCCATCATTTTTAGCCCTGCCTTTATTTCTGTTGTTTTTTAAAATGTACATTTCCTTTGTCTCTTTTATTATTTATTTGTATTTTTTACTTTCATCTGACATTTTTTTGAATTTTTATGTATATCCACTTGTCCAGGGGTCACTTCACTACTGGGTATACCAAAAAACAAGTATCTATACTCCATATACCAGCGTATACCCTGGACTACACCACTGGATGTAGGTTAAAATATAGAATCAGAGCCTGTTCATTCATTGTCCAACAAGTCAGAACAGGACATATGGTCCATTTCAGCTTCAGCTAACAAGCTAGCATTAGCATGTGCTAACATGTTTGTTTGTTTTTGAGCATAATCTTCTGCAGAGTCACCCCCCCCCCCATGCTTTATCTAGACTTGCAGATGGTGACCCGCTCTAATAATAGTCACTTAAATAGGACATGACTTTCCGACGTGCACATATGTTTGCATCCTGCTCTCTCTCTCTCTCTCATCACTCTCTCTCTCTCTCTCTCTCTCTGTCTCTCTCTCTCTCTGGCCCATTTGTTTAGTGTATCACTCTGAGTGTGCGTTACAGCGCTGCTTCCTCCAGGATCCTCCAGTGCTTGTCGTACACATTGACGGACGAGCTGTTCATGCAGAGCAGCTTTGGTGAAATGAAACGTTCTCTTAATCAAGCTGGCGTGTCACCACTGAGACACAACTTAGAGAGAGAGAGAGAGAGAGGAGAGAGAGAGAGGAGAGAGAGAGAGAGAGAGAGGACAGAGCTGCAGGAACCTGGTCATGGATGAAAACCAGCGTCCAACTGCACCTAGAACACATATACACCATTGACCCTCAAACTGTGAGAATATAACTTGTGCATAAAAATAAGGGTAATGGGAAAAAAATTATCATTTCACTAAAAACTTTATTTTTTTTCAATGAAAGATTTTTTACGCTGGCAAGAAATTATCTATCTGTTTCATCCGTCCGTATCTGTCTTTTGGTGAACAACCCAAAAAATATTCAGTTTACAGTCTCACTGTAAAGGAACCAAACGTCAAACTGTTCATATTCTTTCATCTGTAATCAGAGGATTTCCACTTAATAAAAGACAAATATTGGATTAATTCAATATTCACTGCAGATCTATGTCCTAACGACAGATTTTAGGTGATAATAAAGGGATAAAGAAAACATAGTAAAATGTTGAAAATGTAAAATAAAAAAATGCAGTGATGCATGAATACTCTATATGTATATTTGTTGTAGCGTTGGAGGTGAAATCAGGTGTATTCAAGTGGGATTCTCCACCAATAACCTGACAAAGAGAAATCAGAAATATTTTAGTCTTATTAATCAATCTTCTTATATTTGTTTTTATTTTATTAATTTATGTGATGAGGCTGGTCCACATTGACATCAATACTGTTGTAAATGCATCAGAATTAGCAAAAAAGAAGAAAAGCCCTAAAAACAACTATATTTGATTAAAGTTACCGCAATGTTGATTATTTATAATTATGCATAAGCAAACATTAAAGAACTGTAGTAACATACCCTCTGGGCTTTACTGTCATTGCAATTTATAACATGCAGATACGTGTAATATAAAACAAACAAAAAAAACCAATAAGGTAACGCAAGGTTTATTTGTATAGTACACTTATTCATACACAAAACACACAGTTACAGATAAATATAATAATAATAATTCCAAATATGGCATCCCATCTTGGAGAAAGTACCCCCCCCCTTTTTGTTATTCATCCTAATGAATTTAATTTATTTTTATTATTCTTTTCCGATGCTTTTTTCCTACTTCTTTTTGTCCTGATATTCTTTTATGTTGCACTTATTTATGCCATTTAAATGTGCGTTTTGGGGATTCTTTTTTCCTCTAATAATTTACATTCTTTTTTTTTTTCATTAATTTTCATCCGGTTGTTTGTATCTGTTCATGTTTGCGTAGGGTTTTGTGTTGTGTCGTGGGTGGATGTCATTCAAAATAAATCAAAAACCTTCTTCCTGTATAGCCAATGTTTTACTCAAGCTCTGTTAATAAAAAGACCCTTGAAAGAAAACATAATTCAATCAATCAGTTCAAATAAAGTAGAAGTGAAGAGTGCAGACAGAAGCCTTTCAGTTAATAAAATAAATAATAATAGCAGTAAAAATAGTGAATAATAAAATATTAATAATCTACAAGAGCACTTAAAACTACTCAAACATAGGAATGAACAACAGGAATTCCAGATATTTTTATTCCATTGTTCCCAAGCGACTAAAACCCTCATCATTTCATGTATTACATCTACATAAATAATCCACTTAAGCAGGTTTTTTTTCCCCAGAACTTTTACTTTTTGCGTCTGTTTCGTATTAATCTGGACCATATCTGCTTTAACTCCATCTAATAATAATTGCTCCATTTTCTTTTGTAGGGGGTGGGATGCATTCTCTGTAAGATTTTTAGCTTATAGAGACAAACACACACATGACACAGATCTTATACATGCCAGAGATTATAATGTGTGGAGTGATGTGTGTCAGAACTCTGGTGGGATGTGAGCATGTAGTACCGACTCCAACCAAAAGAGGGCTCCCCTCAACCTCCAGAGGCCTAAAGGGGGTTACAGCTGCACAGAGGGGCATCTGAGCAAGCCAGGGCCATTTCTGCAGGTTTATTGGTTGGAAAATGAGAGTGGATGGATTTAATATAGTCAAAGTAGACACAATGGAGAACATGCATATCTGCACAAACCACACTTAGCATATTGGTTCAGTGTGAGGGTTCCTGAGCGTGGAAGTACTGATGACCTTTAACCCTCACACACCCCAACAGCAGACGAGAGGAAGTTTAGTCTGAGGAAAAAATCTGCCCCCCCCCCCCCTCCCACACACACACACACACACACACACACACACAATGAAGTCCCTTTTACATATAATAACATTTGAAGAATTTATGAAAAGCTACATGATTATTGAATTAAATATAGAAAAAATATACTGAAAATGTCAAAATATTAAAATAAGTGGTGGTAAAACACTTAAATGATTGTAAAAAAGTAATTTGGGAATCACCACAAACAAGAAAATCTACAAAATAGTTTTTAAAAAAATTGACAAAATTATCAATAAAAGTAACAAAATAGTGCACAACAACCAAAAAAAATGAAAACATATAATATAATAGTAGTAAATCATTTAAATGATCAAGAAAAATGTATTTGGAAGTCGCAACTAAAATTTATGAAATGATTCAGTTGAAAAAGATATTCAAGAAAATGAACAAAAGAGTTTAAAAAATTAACCAAATAACAAACAATATAATATAATATAATGTAATATAATATAATATAATATAATATGTGGTGATAAATCACTTAAATGATGAGAAGTTTCTCATTTGGAGGTCATCACAAACAACATATGCAAAATACTAGATTTTTTTGTTTTTGTTTTTACAAAATTATCAACAGAAAAGTATTTTTTTTTATGGATGAAGTTGATGAATTACCAAAAAAAGACTAAAAAGTTAAAAACTAAATTATGAAAAATCAGTTATTATGTTTATGGGATTATTATATTAAAAAATAAACTTTTTTAGGTTTATGTGGGAAAGTTATTATATGAGTGGGATTATTACATTAAAATCTGGACATTTGTTATCAGGTTTGCAGGTTGTGGGGAGTTATGGAGGGGTTATGTGAAGCCCTTCTACTTCCGGTCCATGGGTGCTTAGCTCGCAAAAAAATTGAATGGGCATGAATGGTCAAGATAAATTGTGATTTCATTTGACAAGTGCTCTGAAATTCACACATGATCACGGTTTATTAGAAATATTTGACGTGGCATCAACAGACCACTTGTTTTTGATGGGAAGCAAATGTGACGTTAGGTTTTATGTGGATTATAATGTGACGTCACACTCTGCTCAGCTGTGGTGTGGAGTCTGTGGTGACGTCACATGTGCGCCAGGTGTGTAGTCCAAATTATTAACGGGTTTTACTCACAAATGAATCAGCCGTTGGTTAACAGAAGCAGTTGAAACACACATCAATTATTATCATTTATTATGAGGTACAACATGTGTGTGATTCAGGTCACATGACAAACCAGATATGATTTTAACATTTTATTTCCCATTGAATACCATTTATTCATTTTCTGATCTCAGGCCTCATGAGCCTCCAGGAATGGGAGGAGACTTAAGCTCCCTATTACATTTGTAGGGTGAACAAATGTAATAAATAGCAATATAGTAAAAAAAAAAAAAAAAAATGCTTGAGGAAAACATCGTGCAGCCCTGCTTTAACTGTTCTGGAAAAGCCCAGTCGTGTTCTCTGGACGTGGACTGTGTTGTCTGAGCAGGGCGGCCATATTGCAGGGGTTTCCACCTGAACAAGCACCAAAGTCACCTGTAGTAAAACCTTCCACCAAATGTACAAAAGTCGTTGAAATCCAACTCCCACGCTGGCCATTCATGATAAATTGGCCGTTGAGCGGAGACCATGATGGAGGTCAACGAGCGTCGTCGTCAGATCAGTCGGGGCATTTTTAACAGCTCCACTGTGGGCCGCAGCGCTCTGACACACCTCACATCCCTCTCTATTGGAAGAACGTGGGGCTGGCGTGACAGAACATGTTTCCCCCGCTGATATCGTGTTCCCCGTCGGCGCTATCCGACAGTCAGAACCGCAGCTCCGGGGAGAGCACGCTTTTATAATTGTAACCACATCCAATTAAATTTCCAATTCAGACCCCTATTAATCAGGCCAGTGATCAGAGAGGCAGAAGCTGCAGAGCATTTCCTGCAGAGAAATGTGACCATTCATGACCAGAGGAGGGGGGGGGGGGGGGGGCAGATCTGCACCACAACAGGTAATAACATTCACTTCACACACACTCCTGGCACTAAATACATGGGGTTTTTTTCGGCTTTTCCTCTCATTTGTGGTGAATATGTTTAAAAAGGTTTAACCATCGAGTAAACCCATCAACTGATCTTAACTATTTTGTACCTGCTGATTGACTAATCCTAATAATACATGGAAATAATTGGTGTAAAATGCAGTTTTGCCTCAAATATTCATGAATGAAGTGTAAAACCAAATGTGTAAAATGACAATAAAATGAACAAAAAAACTTAAGAAAAATAAAGGGGAAAAGCAACCAAAATACTTGAAACATGAGATAAAACTGAACAAATACTTGTAAAGTGAGAAGAAAATGAGCAAAATACTTGAAAAAATTAGGAGAATTCATTATTTTAATGACATCCACGACTATGTATATTCTGTTCTATTCTAAAAGTATCTACTGATCTAAACTGTTGAATACTAATCCTATCAAAACATGATGAAAATTCAATTATACCATAATTATTCATAGGATAATATCTCAAAAAACTGTTAAAAGCCAGAATAGCCTATACAGCCTATACCCTCAGGCCGTAGAACTGCTGAACTCATCTCATATGACTTTTGAACTTGGAACTGATGATTGATGATGAGGGGGTGGGGCGACATAAACGTCTATTGCTATTTATGGTGGGGATTGGAGGGGCACTGGTGGCACTTTAACTTTACCTTGCACTGCACAATAGCACTTTTTTTGGGTACAAACTACACAGTGCTGTTGGCTCCAACTTAATTTCGTTGTCCTGACAACAACAAATAAAATATTGAATCTAAGAGTGAATAGAATGAGCAAAATATTTGAAAAATAAAGTTAATTCATTGTTTTATATACCCAGAACCATCTATTAATTCTATTAACTTCAATTAAATGTGGACAAAATACTTGATTTACACCAAAAAAAGGGCCAAATACAGATAATAATAGTATATATAATAGTAAATCAGTTAAAAAAGGTTAAATAGAAACAATGGTTCATCATTGGGTGTTTAAGGGTTAAATAAAATGTAAAATAAAATACATCTTATACATTAGAAGAATTATTTTGTCATCAATCATGTTTATTCCAGTTCATGATAGACTTTACCAAAAAAAAAAGCTTTTTTTCCCTCATATAATAACCTTCAACTTTAATCTGAGTTTTTATTAACATCTACACAATTAGTGAATTAAATATATCAAAATACCTGCTTTTCACAATAAAAGTGCCAAAGACAGAAGATTATATCTTAACAAATTTGTTTAAAAAGGTTAAACAGAATAAAAAGTTATTCACTGGGTTTTTAAGAGCTATATTAAAAGTAAAATTAAATCCATCTGTGCATTAAAACAGTGGTTCCCAACCCTGGTCCTCAAGGAACTCTGTCCTGCATGCTTTAGATGTATCGCTCTCAAACACACCTGATTCAAATGATCAGCCTATCATCAGGTTCTGCAGAAGACGGATAATGACCATCACGTGTGTTGGAAGAGGGAAACATCTAAAATATGCAGGATAGGGTTCCATGAGGACCAGGGTTGAACCGCTGCATTAGAGGAACTCCTGGACATGTTCTGCATCTGTCATCAATATGATTTATGTTCAGTTAATGATAGATTTTTACAAAAAAAAAAGTCAGTTTTTTCTTCATTTTTCTCTGTTTTTGATAGAAAAACCTTCAACTTTAATGTGAGTTTTTATGAACATCTACATGATCAGTGAATTCAGGCGACATCTGGATGAGTTCGATACGGGTTTAGTTTTGAAACTTTGTCAAAAAGATTACGTAAAAATGGAGCAATTTCATTAAACAGATAAACAAACACAGCACCTTTCTGTTACAAATAATATAACTTTACAGCTTTTTATTAACAGTTTGTTAACAAATGCTTTGTTTATGATAAATTGTGTGTGAACAATACATTCAGCAAATCCTTTACAAATAGGTAACAAATAGTTAATACATAGTGAATTGTGTGTATGTTTTATAAAGTGTTAGCAGTTTATTATTTGGGGCTCAGTTGGTCTAGCAGGTCATCCTATGACTGAAGGGTTGGCAGGACAAATCCCAGCTCTGACTTGCTACATGCCAAGGTGTCATTGGGCAAGACACTGAAACCTAAATGTCTCCCAGTATGTCTGGCAGCACCACCTACTGGTGTGTGGAGGCGCTTCCCCACTGTAGGAACCATTTGTAGTTCCTATAACCTTTTTAGTTTAGTTCCTGGAACTTTTTCCCCCTTTCCCCAAACTATGTAGGAACTACATAGTTCCTAGAACCTCACAGGCAGGGTCTTGTTTAGGAACTAGGAACTATATTCAATTCAATTCAATTTTATTTATAAAGCCCTAAATCACAACAAAGTCGTCTCAAATGGCTTTACAAAAACACAATCAACTACAGAGATACATGAAAAAAGTCCCAAGCATCCCCTGTCCTTAGCAAGAAAAAACTTCAAAACCCAGTGGGAAAAAGAAGAAATCTCGAGGAGAACCACATTGAAGGAGAGATCCACTCCCATGGACGGACAGGCTATAGATGAACGTCCATGTATAGATGCAGGAAGGGGGGCTGGTCCATATGACGTAGGTGTTTGGTGACTGGTAGAGCCGAGACCACGCCTACGTCCATATTTCCTCATCTTGCAGAACTGATAACTTTAAAACCATCTGTGTAGCATCAGCTGTGTTTGGGGAACATTTGTGATACACTGACCAACGATGCGGTTCTGTTTTTGGGTAAATAGGGGAGTTGGTTAAAGCTATGACATTAGCATATGTCGTAACTCTCCTGACCCTAGGAACAATAGGTGCTTTCCCACAGAGTAGTTCTAAGAACTTCCTTCTAGGAACTAAATAGTTCTAAGAAATAAATATGAACCATGGGAGGGGCCAATGTGACACTAACGTCTGCCACAATGATGTATTCTTTAAGCACTAAAGTCATCAATCACACAAGGAAGTGTGATTGTTCTATAAACTAGAATAGAGAATGAGGAGGTCACAGTGTTTATGTTCTGTATCACAGGAATGTTAATTATGGTCAAATACAGCGATTAATGTCAAGAATGGAGGAGTTTACAAAGAGAGTTAGGAGACAAAGAATCCAGCGGTAGGTGATACAATAACGTATGTTAATGTCATACCATTAACAAACATCCTTATTAACCCAAAAACCAAACAGTGTCCATTCATTTATTACTTTCTCTGTATTTTTTTCCAACACACAGCTGATGCTACACAGATGGTTTGAAAGATAGCAGTTCTGCAAGATGAGGAAATGCAGAAATAGGCGTGGTCTCAGCTCAACCAATCACTAAACACTTACGTCATACAGTTCCTGGAGAACTAAAAAATACCCTTCTTACCAGGAGGAACTAAAAAGATTCTAGGGACTATGTAGTTCCCATGCTGTGGGAAAGGGTGAAAAAAGGTTACAGGAACTATAAATGGTTCCTACAGTGGGAAAGCACCTTATATAGTTCTAAGAACTATTTAGTTCCTCGAGCTAAGTTCCTAGAACTACTCTGTGGGGAAGTGCCTAATGTGAGGCCCATGTAAACCACCATGAAAGTGGAAGTATAGTCCATTTACCATTGTTATTTTATTTGTATTAATATATTCCTAATATGGAATGGTACAAGCTTCCACCAATTACCCTCCCTACACAACACAATATCAAAATAAAAGTTCAAGGGAACAAATAATATGATAATACACATAAAAACAACAAAAAAGGTCATATTGGAAAGTTACAAATTAAATACATCTGGTCCTTCATCTGTCATCAGTGGTTCAATTTCTAATGTTAAGTCCGTACTAAACATTTGTTGACTTTCTAAATGATGTGAAGTCAAAGTACAGCGAAGTGCATCAGGACATGGAATGCATCTGTCCTCAACATTATATCACTGCTGTGTTTGCCATCCCATAAACCATTCCCCATATGTAACCCCAAATGAGTGATATTGGAACGTGATAATATTCATAATCCATCTAATGGATCAGGTCCTTCTAATCCACTCATAGGTCGGGGTTGTGTGTGTGTGTGTGTGTGTGTGGGGGGGGGTGTCTAAGTCCACATGCAGCTGCCTGTCAAACAATAACTCAAATGAAAGGCATCAGAGGGAACTACCTTTCCCATAATCCCCAGGGTGAGCTCAAGTGAAAGTCAAAGAGAAAGGGAAAGCTTTGTGTTGTTGAACAAAGCCTACATGGATTTGTGGGTGGGTGGGGGGTCTGGGGGTTTCTGGGGGGGTTGATGTAAGTCAGTGTTAGTCATGTTTGAGGACATCTGAGCTGGCTTATAACTGTGTAAACCACCTGAGACACATTTTCATCACATTTACAATTAAATCAGCTCAGTTCAATCCAGATTTATGTTTTTATGTTTTCTGTCACCTGACCTTTGAACCCCTCATGGTTTATAGAAATGAGATGGAGAACCCAAATATGGCAGAGATGGTAAACAGGTTAAACAGGTTAAACAGGGTAAAGAGGGTAAACAGATTAAAGGGATAATTCACCAATTTTCACATGAATTTGTATTGAATCACCGTCTTTACTCTGGTGCACCTACAGTGACTTACCCCCGACAGTGTCCTGTGAACCCAGTTCTGGTCTGGTTTCTGGTTCTGGTCAAAGTAAAAGTAGTCCCAGCAGGTTTCCTGAGGTCACAAAATTAAAATGTGTTTCTTCTCAAAACAGTAACCTCTGACCCCACACTATAGATCTGACGCCTGATGTCTATTTAGTGTGATCCATCACATGTATTGTTGCCCCCCCCCCCCCCAGGGTGCAGGAACACGCCATCAGTGATCATTGGTGGACTGTGTTCAGTGGGCTGACTCCCCAGGTTTAAGTCCACGGTCATTCAGAGCCTGAAACACAGATAAACCTGGTCCAGAACAATGGATCACGCTTTAACCCAGATTAACATGTCAAATATAGGTTATCCTCTGATTTAGGTGACAAATGTGCATTATATAAACCTGAACAGTAGTGATGATTTGTTTAAGTGTCATTGTTTTACCCCCCCCTCCCCCCCATATTAATGCTGTCTAATGCTGTTTGTTTGTTTGTTTGTTTGTTTTGTGGAACAATATGCCCATAGCTTTGGTTCCTTTTGTATTAGTCTGAATATTTCCATTTCTCCATTGCAGATCCTCAGATCATTTTCATTATGGTAAGTCATTAAGGTTTTTCTGTTGTGTACATTCTCACATTCCCCACATTTTTTTTATTTTAGGTTTTACTGTCAAATACTGTCCAGAGTCGTCATCGTTAGCAACATCTCCAAACATCTACTCTAGATGTTTGTTCACAGTTCTGAGAAATTCAGATTTTTGTATTTAGAATTTTTTTTTAAAAAAGTGCCTTTACTTATAATAGACCATATTTTAATGGTTTACTTTACAACATGTAAATTGTTACAGATATCAATATACTCATTATTATTCACGAATAGGAAATCGCACACTGACCTTGAATGACCTTTGACCTTGAATGACTCAAAGTGTTTTACAATGGCTGAAAAAAGAAATCACAGAAAATTAAGACATTGGGAATCATAAAAATGGTAAAAGACCATCAGATCATCAGAGATAAAATGTAGTTTTAAAATGCACTCAGAGTGAAATAAATACATAAACCTCTAAATACTAAACTATACATTAAAATTAACATTAAAGTGGAGTAAAGCAAGACATTAAAATAAAAAAGCGCATTTCAATGACAAGATTAAAAAGAGTTTACTCATAACCACATGAAAAGGTATGGGGTTTTTTTTGTTTTTTTTAACCTCGATTTAGAAATGTTCTATTTGGGGCTGATTTCATTGTAGTTTTTTTTCCGTCTGTAGATTTAGACCTGACTGCAGAATCCCTTCAGGGCAAGGGTAAATATTAAAAACCTAGGCACGTCAAGTATACACAGTAAAAGCGGACATAAATATTTATTATATATCAAACATTAACAGTCAGGAGGTCAAAGGTTGAGGCGAGAGTAAATGCCCAAATAATGAAAATAGTCATAACTTAAGAGAATGAAACAGATTAAAAATCAATCAGTGGATACGATAATATTAAGTAAGGCAACTGGACACGCAAATTAATTTAAATCATTAACAGCTCAATAACTCAGTGACTGTACATATATTATTAGCAGAGAGAGTCGCTCTATTGTTTTACTACCCGTTGCTTTTAATTCACGCATTTGCATTTGTGATAGGAGGTAATTAGGATCTATTTATTATTCACATAATCCCTCATAAAAGGCTAATGAGCATTTGTTTTGACGACAGTAAAAATGCAAGAGAAAACGATTTATATTTGTTAGTGCTCACAGGTCATTATGCTGTAGCCATTTGTCAGGGGCGTCGCATCCTCTGCTTCATCTGAGTCAGGACCCAGCTCACCCCCACCCCCCCCTCTCAGGATGGACTGATCTACCCGACAATGTGTCCTCACACTGGGGGTCCATCTGTAACTATAAGAGGCCGCGAGTGGATTTGTTCAACTCTTCTGTCATTTTAAATCTCATCATATATAGAATTGTACTTTTATCTGATGTTTTTTCTGAAGTGTTTCCGTCATTTAATGGTGATGCATAATTATTACCTTACATTCTTCATTATGTTATTTTGTTTTTCTGCTTCCATTAACTAATGATAAACTATATTAACATTTTTTTCTTGGATCACATCAGCCTGTTGCTTTGGCTGATACACTCTTTTTTTCCCTTTCATCATTTACTGACAGGTACTTCCTGTCAGGTACCAAGTGTGTGTTCTTGTGTTCCCCCTCCCTCTGCTAGATATGTCTTTTTTCTTGTCTTCTTTGGTGTGTTGTCTGGAGTAATTCAGTTCAGTTTTATTTGTAGAGCCCCAAATCACTATGTACTTTCCTAAAAGATCTGGAAAATAGAGGAGTACTTCTGGCAGATGCTGAGACTCCGGCCAGAGATCGAACAAAGTGGAGGAAACTTACTACCTAAAGTGCACCGCACAGGAGGAACTAAGTCTAAGTAAATAAATCACAACATGGTTATCTAATAGAACTTTACAGAGATGGTTTGAAAATGCAACCAATAAAATACACAGTAGATGAAAGAACAGATAATGACAATGGATTAGATTTATACAGTGCTTTTCTATGTACACACACACAGTGGATCCATTATTCACTCTCACATTCTCCCTCTGGTGGTGGTGAACTACATATGTGACCCACCACCACGAAACCAGGCATAAGTGTCTGGAAATCAAAACTGAGTTATATGTGTAGCTTGGTAGAGTGGAAACTAAGGTTTAAGATGGTGAGAAAATTATGTTTCTATCACAAGTAGAACCAAAGTTATGGTAATTTTAATATTCACTTTTGGACATATTTTGCAATTTGCACATTTGAGAAATTGGCTGTCAAAGTTTTGATCTGTTTTGGGGTAGGAAGTCCTTAGCAACACATAATTTGTATCCGATTAACACAAATTCTTCACAGATGTTAAAGGACACTCTGATGGACATGTCACAGAAGTTTTATATATTATAATAATAGGACAGAAGTGCAACGCATTTGGCTTACGCCATTGGACAGAGCATTCAGTATAGGCTTTTACCTCGTACCAAACACTTGGGTGTTTACCCACGGAACGGAGATCGGTTTGTTCGGTGAAAAGAGGTGGAAGTCGTCTTTGTCTTTGCTCAGCAATCCCTGAACTTTTGTCGCCGCTTAAATAATTGACTCAATAAACACCTTTATTGATTGGATTTCAATGTAATGACCATGGGAACTGAAAATAGAAGTGTTAAGGTACCGTTTTTTGATAAAATGTAAACACACATAAAGAATTGCCTTCCAGCCTAAATTTGGCTGTAGCTCTGAACGCGTCAGCGAGACTTATGCCCGGTTTCGTGATGAGCAGTCACATATGTATCCACAGTTGTCCTGGGGCAGACTGACAGAAACATGGCTGCCACTTTACACCTACAGGCCCTCTGACCACACTAAACATTCATATGCATCCATACACTAGTGTGAGTAGCAGCAATGGTGGCAGGAGGGTAACATGTCTGCCCAAGAACACAACTGTGACGCTATCAGAACTGGAGTCTGGACCCAAAATGAACAACTCAGAGTAAGGTAGCATGTAAAATACCGTCCATTTAATGAAGAACAGGGTTCAATACACAGGTAATCTGTCAGTGAAGCCAACAGTATGAATGAGGGACAGGCAGCAGATACACAGGTGGGCTATCAGAGGAGCAAACAGAATGGACAGGGAACAGGCAGTTAAACAGTGGTTGTCTATCAGCAAAGCAAACAAATCCAAAAAACAGCAAGGGAACAAGGACAAGTTTAAGGAAACAGGCAGAGGTAGTAGTAAACACAAGAAGAATCACTGGAACATTTAACACTACATAAGGGATGAACTGGTGGAGGAGAACAGAATATATATGAGAAAGATAACAAGATGCAGGTGGACAAGATGAGGGAACACAGGTGGCAAACGAGGGAAACTAGGGGAAAGGTGAAACTGAGAGAAAGAGAAGGGAAAGACAAGGAAATGAGAAATCTAACAAAATAAAGCAAACTTATCATGGCTATAAGACAAAATTTAGACATTAAAAAACACAATACAATGGATAAAAACAAGTAACACACAAACAATGCACTGTGGTTTTAGTGTCATTTTATTTTATATTTCTAAGGGCAGCTAATGCAGAGGGGATGAAAGATAGTTTTGTAGCTGTTTTTATAGTCAGGAGCGGCGCTACCACACTGGTGTAAAAGCTGAACTGTGATTGGAAGATGCTTTTTGTTGTTGTAGGAAGGGGGTATGTCCTTCACAGTCTGAACCCTTGTTGGGAAACAAGAAGTGCTGGTTCTCATGCTAAACTGTTGTCAACATAACTGTATAATATATGTCCATCCGGCAGCCATATTGGAGCAGGTCATTTGTCAAGGCATTTCCACTGTTTTGGTGCAAGGAAGTTCAGACAAATCACAATATACCCCAGTTCTGTGTGGCTTGAGCTTGTAATAACAAGTGCACAATTGAGTCGAGGGTGGAAGGAATCACTTTTCATAAGTAATTATATATTATATATTTGATTCACACTGCAAAGACTCTTACATAGAAACATTAGAAGCCTGATAAATGGTTTTATTTTTGACGTACACATTCCCTTTATATATAAATGATCGATATCAAGCCAGATAAAAGCACCCTTTTGCTTTGTTTACATACGTAACCAGGCTGACAAGGACCACTTCAATATGGCGTTAAGGGATATAACACGTGGCATCTTCCCCTTTCTACATCTATGTTCCACCTCCACTGTAGAAACAGTGAACAATATCAGTGATGATTGAGGAGACGTTTAAAGGCTCTCCCTGATGCAGAGCCAAGACGTTAGCGGCTCAGAGGTGAGGGTTGGTGAACCTGCATGTCTGGGCTCTCCCAGAGGCCTGTTGGCCTTCACCTGTTCCCTGTCCTCCGCTCCTCCGCCCACTTTTCCTCCCTGCCCCACAACAGACGTCTTATCAAACGTGACTGATTGCTGTAATCTGGACTCTAGGCAGCCATTAAGCAAATTACCTGAATCATTGCAAGGATTAGTCTCATTAACACATGATTAGCATCAAATTAAAATAATGAGTGTTTAACTTGTGATGTCTTCCAGTTGTTGGAACAGCTTGATCAGCCACGCCAGGCTGACGTGGGGGGGGGGCATCACACTGTCAGGCATTCAGAGGTTACAGAGGCCGATCCGAGGGGGGGCAACGATATACGACCTACAATGGACTACCTATGCTCCACCAGATCCAGGTGAGCCTCAACCAGCCCTGTCACGATTATTACACAACCTCCATTAAAAATACTGTATTTTCCAAATTATAGCACTAACCTGAATATAAACTGTAAACACTACATTTAAAAGGACCCCCCCCAAGGGGCAGCAAGAGCTTTTTGTTTATTTGTGTGTGAGTGTGTACATTTGTTTGTCAGCCATTTTACATAAAAACTACTGGAAAAAAGGTCCAGAATAAATCCTGTTAAAAAAGTTTGATGAAAGTAGGTCAAAGGTCAAGGTCACCTAAAATGTATTTTCACAGTGGTAGCAGATAGGGCATATGAGGTAAAACAGGGAGGGCTTTGTTGTGCCTGGAACCACTTGTTTTAAATGATATTGACATTGTTGATTAGCTACACCAAGGAACAGTGGAGGGTATCTTGTCATAGGGGTTTGGTTGTTTGTTTTTGAAAGATAACTCCGAACAAAAGTTAATGAAACATTCTGATGAAATGTTGATCCCTAGTACAAGGAAAACATGATAACATTTTGGTGGTGATGGGGGGGGGGGGGGGTCTGCCTTGTTGGAGGTCTAGGCCCTCTGAGTGGTTTTGTAGTTTAAAATTATTTTAACTCTTTTTCGTGTGCAAAACATCACTGACATTTACTGAATGTCAAGTGTGTAACAACCATTTTTACATTAAATCACAAATGTGATGATTTGTTTATTTAATATCATGAGATAACATGAGAAGCCATTCCATAAACATGGAGATCAATGTAAATTGTTTTAAAGATAAATGCATTATTATTATTTTTTTATTTTTTTTATTATTATTATTATTATTATTATTATTATTATTATTATTATTAATAATAATAATAATAATAATAATAATAATAATAATAATAATAATAATAATAATAATAATAATAATAATAATAATAATAATAATACTATTATTGACTTGACTGTCGTTGTGAGAAAGGTTAGCCTAGGATCTTGACTGTCCCTAGTGGCTGCAAATGGTATTTGCTACGGGGAGAGTCTAGAAAGTCTAGGCGAATTTGTGGGCGGGATAACCGCTGTCTGTCAAATTTTCTCTTTACACAACGCCACGCTATTGGATGGGTAACCAGTCAGAGCCAACCAATCAGAGCGATGAACATGGAGCAGGTCTAACCATTCCCGGTTCAGCCAGGATTCCGGACTCCCGTACACTATTTGGCACCGGCCGCTTCGGATCTCCTCCGGGTCGCCTTTGCCGAGTGGTGCTGCTCGTATTCCCAGTTTTTCGGCCTCTTGCAACTGGTCATCCATTAGGGCTAAAAGGGGTGACACAACAATCACCAGCGGGTTGTGCAGACCCATGCGTCGTCCCACTAGCGGAGCCAGCTGATAAATCAAACTGTTGCATACCCGGTGGGCAAAACTCCGACAACGTCCCTTTTTTCCAAAAACAGCTTAAGTGCTGTTTTCTGCTCCTCTCGCAGGGAAAACTGTAATTTTAAATCACCTAGCGTTGCTGCCAAAGCCAGCTCGAAAGGTTGTTCCTGGTGATGAGCCATGTTGTCTAGCAGCTAGCAACTGGTGTTACGGCAATGTGTGCTAGCTGCTACGTCTCTGCGACTACAACATTACGCGTCGTATTTGTGTCGTCATGAGGCAGGGCAGGCTCCAATCCCGCCCCTCGCGATTTGATTGGCCCGGTACATTTTGGATTTTCAGATCCGAGGCTGTCTAGTCTGTCTCCCGTAGCAAATACCATTTGCGGCCACTGGGGACAGACTAGATCCTAGGCTAGAGAAAGGTTGTTTTGTGTGATATACCATTTGCATTATGCCTGAAAAAACTGCCTCTTGATAAACTTTTAATAAAAAATGAGGGTTTTGTCAACATTATCATTTTCCATGACATACAGATTTATGTACAAGTTATTAAAACTCGATCGATCCTAAAACTGCATAAGTTTTAGGATCGATGGAAGAACAACTATTTATTACCTCCACCAAGGAATGATGGAGGTACTCTTTTCACTGCCGTTTGTTAATAAGATGACTGAAAGTTATGAAAGGAGTTTGATGAAATTTTCAGGAAATGTTGGGAGGGGAGGTTGTATCTACCTTGGCAGAGGCCAACACTCCTTCTTCCATTTCACTAATTCATCCCACGGGTCAGACTGGAGCCCCTGTCGGGCCTCAGGTTTGACACCTGTGGTTCAGATGGAGCCTGAAATGGACTTGACTGCTGAAGGAAACAACAGTTCATGAACACAGTGTGCTACAGACAGTCCTTCAAAGCTCTGTGTTCATTTCTCCTTGGTCGTGGGCGATGCTGAGGCTCCTTTAGATTTCAGATGTCAATCAAGATGCTCAGCATCCCCACAAGTTTAGCTTCAGTGCACCCCGAGGACACTTTAGGAAGGTTTTTATAGTGCAAATTTGTGATAGTCATTTTTTATCAGTCATAAAAAGGATCCAAAGGGAATTCAATGTATAGGAAAAGAGGAAGAACAAAAAAAAACTGAGTTTGTCCTTCATCAGCAGGAAGTGAAGGAAACTTAATGTGTAACTTCAACCTTTATATATGAAATATTATATTGTTTATGCACTTTGTCCCAGCTGCAGACTAACACCACTGACTGTTTAAGTTGCTCTGAGTTGTTTTAGATAAAATGGGCCCAATTGACCCCTTAACCCCAGCCCTTTGCCCTACCCTTTGAAAATGAGTTGCAAGGGGTAGGGGTTGAAATCTACCCTCAAAGAAATAGAATAACACTTCATGACCTGTTACATCATCATGTCTCTGTGACCTGCTGTGTGGAAATGTGGAAGTTGACAGTCAACACAGGTTAACCCACATGATGACACCCTGGTCAGTCCAGGAGAGTCAGTCCTTGGTGGCTGATCCAGATGAATCCAGATGAGACAACATGAAATGAGTGAGTTTATCAGTAACTCTGTGCAGACGACATGGAAGTAACGCACCACACCTCTATAACAACCACGTACTGTAAAATCAGTACTATCCTGTCATGGAAACACTCTCCAGTAATAGTACCTGGTACCAGAGTGAGCTGTGTTTACATGTAGTGTAAATGTGTCAATAGATGCTGCTGTTAACAGATGCTTGAAATTAGTTCACCTCAGTGTTCACCTACACACACCAGTAGCTGTATTTGTTTTGTCTCTATCAACTGCCGTCTCTGTCCCCATAAGTAATAATCTACAATTTTGAAGTTGTGAGGATGATCGACACACACACACACACACACACCCACACACACACATTATCAACTGTAATGCTATCTATTACACATAACCCTTTGATGCATGAATTCTCTTGGCAGTAACACACACACACACACACCCACACACACACACACCCACACACACACACACACACACACACACAAAGCTATAAATATACACACATGTAAACACATATATACACACATAAATGTATGTATAATATAAATAAAATAAAGTGAAAAGTGAACAGCTGTAAAATAACTGTCCACTGGAGTGACCAGTATCCATCAAAGGGTTAAAATGGCATCAATTAAGCAAAAATGAATGAATAAATACATAAATAAATAAAGTAAACAAGAAACATTAATAAAGCAAACAATATCTAATATAGTGTGTGTGGGGGGGAATTATGAATAAAACAAAAATCTTAATTTAAGCAGAAAAAAATAAAGCAAAACAAAAATCTTGAATCAAACAAAAATGTAAATAAAAAATCTGCCAATGGAACAAATGAAAATGTTTCAATCAGATCCAGATCTATTGCCTATAAATCACAGAAAAGTTCCTGTTTGAGTGATTATGTCTTTATTTAAGTGTGGTGAGATATATGGATTAGAACAGTGTTTCCCAACCAGTGTGCCATGAGAAATTAGATAATTTCTCTTTACTGTATGGATACTGTAAGTGAGCAGCGTGATTATAGATACATACAACAGCACATACTACTGATGCACTTTATGGTTGTACAGTATTTATTAAATTCCTTCAAGAGTGTCAGCTTTGTGTTGAACTAAACAGGCTTAGGTTTTGCACTGAATAAATAAACCAAGACTAGATTTGTATTATATGTCATAAAATATAAATAATATATAATATAATAATAATATAATAATAATAATATATAATAATATAATAAAATATTTCAAAGTGCGAACAAGGAAAACGAAACAGTCGCACATTAAGACACACACACAGACCTGAGGAGCTAATGAAAACCTACTAGAAATGAATTAAAACTGTGTGAACAGCTCTGCATAGTCGAGACGAACACGGCACATATTGAAAGATTAACCCTTTAACTCCTGATGTGTCAGCGCTGACATGTTCTGAATTCAAGTGATGTACAGGTGTCGAAAAGCAACTGATTAAGAAAAAGAAAAAGCCCAAACTAAAACTACTGGAACCAAATTACAACACTAGTTATTTATTCCTTGTTTTTTTTTTTTTTTACTTCATTTTGGGTTTCGTGGGTTTTTGTTTTTTGCACTTTTTTCCACGTTATTTCTTATTTTGTGAATATATATTAGTTTCTGTTGATGTTGGTTATTTTGTTTATTTTTCTGTTTTTTTTAATTTTATTATTTTTCTTTAATTGTGTTCTGTTAGTGTCTTACTTTCTTCATGTTACATATTATTTTGTTGGTTTATTGTTAATTTTTGTTCATTTTACTGATCACTTTGACGGTTTTTTGTTCATTGTGTTGCTTATTTTATTTTTTACTGTGTCTCAGTCTCAGGAGTTAAAGGGTTAATCATTCTAAAATGTATCTAATAACAAGGCAGCCAATACAACATTCTAAAATGTATCAAAGGACAAAGCATCCCATAATACAAAGTTATGTTATGATCTGCTCTAAATTAACACAAATGACAGCAGTCATACAAGAATGTTGGTATCTATGCGCAAGTACTGCACTGTAAATAAATAAACATTTAAAACTAAAACCTACTTGTGCCCCTATTTTTTTTTTTTGTGTGCTCCTAAATTTTTTAACTTAGGGGCACGTGTGCTCCTGGAAAAAAAAGTTAGTGTAGAGCCCTGGGTTGTGTGCCTTGTGATGTTTCTAATGTAAAATATGTGATTAGAAATGAGAAAAATATACTTGGTCAGTTCGATGTATGCAGTGTATGAATACACAGCCTTACTTATAACCACTGTTTTTTTTTCTGTTAAACTCCTGTATGTGATGCGTCGACATGGACAGCTGTACTGCACTGTCTCTGTCTCTCTAACATAGGAGGTTTCATGGACACCATAAATACATCTAGTTTCTGCCTAACTGCACTTGTTGGGTGGATGAAAGGATTGTCCGAAGTGTCCTCTTGTTTTGTCCAATCCCAGGCTGTGCAGACATACAGGAACATCTGTCAAACTATAATTAATCACCATTTGCAGATGTTACTTCCCTGCAACCTGTTGACATTTCCCAAAAACATTTGCAGCTGAGAGGATGACGACTCAAACACTTAAATAAATAAATAAATAAATGAATGGAACCCCAGTGCAGTACTACTCTCATCCTTCCCATCTGACTCTGACCCCCCCCCCTCCTCCTCTCTCTGCACCTTCTGCTTTTATCTCAACAGAAGATTTATTTTAATTCCACAAATGCATATTTAGCAACCACTAAGTGTAGTTAAAAACTATAATGCTAACCTGCTGCTTGGAGATTAAGGCCTCTGAATGACATTATGTGTTATCAGATGGGGTGGGGGTGGGGGGGGTGGGGGAGGGAAACGTCAAGTACTGGCGATTTAATGTCATACGGAATGAGTACAATTCCTTTTTGTACTAATGAAAACAATAGCAGCACTAAACACTCCAGCCTACATTTAATTTAATCTTTGAGGGATTATCTTGGTGGGCTAATGTCACAGTGTAAGACGGCCCGTGAATATTAAATACATATCCTGTGCAGATGCTCCGACAACAGCGGTGGGATAATGTCAACAGATTTTTTTCTGAGTTTCTTCATATGGGTGGAATTACTTCATGAAACATTTATGGGGGCGCGTTCGCCTTTGCTGAGTTCTCCATTAAGCTTGAATGTCATGACACAGAGGAGGCGGGGCTTGAGGATAAAATTTGTGTTAATGGCCTTGTGTTGCTTTGGCTTGGCTGAAATGAAAAGGACCTTAGCCAATCCATCTTCACCATGACTGCAGCGTGAGGAGGTAAAATGAGGAGAACTCACGCAGCAGAGCAAAGAGTTTATTACAAATGTTGTCAGTCAGAGGTCTGCGGTGACGTCCACTACGACCACCGCAAAGTCAACGCAGGCATTAGACGAGTTTCACTTTTACACGTATTCACTGTATGGTAGAGCTGCATAATATATTGCCTGAACATCCACATGGCAATGTATGTGTGCGCAATAGTCACATGACAGGTCCAGTACTGTAGGAGACAAATGACACATCTAATTTCAATAGAACTTGACACACACTGAACACATCACAATCATTCTGAACTAGTTTGGAGTGAGTCATTGGTAACAAGACTGAAAAATGAGTGACCAACAAGAGAAAATCACCCAGAACCAACAAGAGAAAATCACCCAAAACCAACAAGAGAAAACCACCTCGGTGCCAGAAAGAAAATCAACATCAGTTATGTGGAATTATTTATTTTTATTTACTTTTTTATTTATTTCTTTATTTTATTTCTTGTATTATTTATTTATTTATGCAGAATTTTTTTTTTTACATTATTTAGTTATGTATTATTATTATTTATTTGTATTTTGGATTTATTTTGGATTTTTTAAATTTTTCATGTTATTTAATTATTTCAGCTACAAGAAGGATGATACTGAAATGTATGTTCTGTGTCGACCACTAATCTGTTTGACTGTTTTCCATACCACTGCTAGTAGGCAAATCACAGGAAGCTTTTGCTTCATTGTCAACTGAAGACAGTTTGGATTTTGTCAATGTCAATGCACATTAACAATGAGAGTAAAAAATAAGCTTAATACAAAACTGAGTATACAGGAATGAAAAGAAAATTCCTGATTTAACTTATTTCTGATCATTCGAAAAAAAAAAAAACATTTGTGACCTTGATCTTTGACTTACATTCACCAAACTATAATGGGACCTAGAGCATCATGGTGGTGCAGTGGTTAGCACATTTGTGCTAACCACTGCACATCATAGCAGGAAGGTCTCTGGTTCAATTCCCACACCAGACCTTTCTGTGTGGAGTTTGCATGTTCTCCTCGTGTCTGTGTGGGTTTTCTCCAGGTACTCCAGTTTCCTCCCACCATCCAAACACATGCACTAATAGGTTAACTGGTTAATCTAAATTGTACATAGGTGTGAATGTGAGAGTGATTGTTTGTCTATCTTCCAAGGACCTGGTGTCTGTTGTCTAGACCACAATACCACACGCCTGGTGTCCACTTACAATACTGACACCACATGATGTCAGAAGACTACAATTCTAGCTATATTATTCATTATTCATTTTTTATTTATTTTTTTTTCAGACCGGCACTGATAACTCTTTGTTTTTAAACTCACCAGGTCCCAGGCCCCCCAAATAGCCAAGGGAAATTTAAAATGCATGCCATGCAAGAGTTCATGTCTTAGGAGGTTAAATATGTTCAGCCCTGTGATGATCTGGCAACTTGTTGTAGCTGAGGTAGGCCCCCAGTGACCCCTGTGACCCTAGTGAGGATAAAGTGGATTCAGAAGATGAGTGAGTGAGGAATGGGATCTATTCTGGACCACATTGCACCTTTCCTGAAAATTTAATGGAAATCAGTCCAGTAGTTTTTGCATAAAGATCTAACAAACAAACAGCTAAACTATAATGAAAAATCCCAAACTCTTCCTGAACCTCGGTGCTTCCATCACTGATCCCTTCCTTTAAACGGGGACCTTTCTTTTCCTTTTCCTTTTCTCTTTGTCGTTTCCTCCAGTGGAATTGTCCCTCTTTCAGGCAGCCTCAGTAAACACCCCTGGTACTTACTAAACTTTAGAAGCCAGCTGGTGTTTTTAAAGTCGAAGTCAACCTCTGAATTTGTGTTTGTTAGTTCCTGAAGTCACTGATAAAGTCGACAAACCAAACATCCACAGCCAAATCGCTCCACCATTTGGTGGTTGGCTGATGATAATTTCCCCACATTGTTGCTTCTTTATGTCTGTGTGAGCCCATCTGTGATCTGCGTTCTGCACACAACACTGTTTCTCACTGCGTTGGCGTCGTGCTTTTCTCTGCAAGTCAATGAAAAGTCATTCTAAGGACATAGCGCCGCTGCCTAATTGCTGTTGATTAATAAAATACTAGCGCGGGCAGCAGTTGGCAACTTCATTATTATGTTTCTCAAACAGATTAATTGCACTGAACAATATGAGGCTGCCACCAGTGATAGCGGGACTTTGGATACAAAGGCAGTCATCAAGACCGAGGCCGGATCGCATTAGTCATTTTAAATAGCTCACTCAGTGATTCCTCTCATGCACGATTCCAGTCTATGGTGCAGGGATGTTCCGTTATGGGCCAACAGATGCTCACAAACACAACTCACTAGTCAGTTTTACATTCTAACATAATCTGAAAACACAAACACAAAAAACTGAATTAAAAAAAAAAGTACAATGATTACAAATTGAAAAAATAATGAATGTGAAGCAATAATAAGGAAAAACTATAAAGAAAATAAACAATTGGCAAAAAAAATCAATTTTTTTTTTTTTTTTTTTACAAAAATTGTGAATTATTACAAATTGGGGAAAAATTAGCATTATACAAAAATGAATGAAAGTAATTAATGAAATAAAAAAAAAACAGTGAAAATAGAAGAGACTTAACAAAAAGGAGTAAAGCAATAACAAATTGGGGGAAGCAAAAAACTGAACAAAATCATAATTTATTATAAACGGGAACGGGGGGGGGGGGGGGGTGAAAATACATAGATATGTAGCAGTTTGACAAAAAACATTTTACTTGGTTCATTAAAAACTTTTAGAATTTCTATGTTTAGTAAACTGGTTAATAAAGTTTGAAACAGTGCAAACACAAAATGCCTGAAAGAGGAGGGCGAAGGGGGGTATTGTAAAACTCACAGCCTGACCCGTGAGCCACCTTCCCCCCTGACCCTTCCTGGTCCACCCTGAGCCGGTTGCGGTGCACCACCGGAGGAGATGCATTTGGTGGGGGCACAAGCCCGACCCAACAACGAGCGGTCGACCCAGACCCACTGAGGGAATCCTGGTCAGTTCATTGTCCCCCACTTAATAATGTCCTTACAGGGGTGTGGGTGTGTGTGGAGGAGGGGGGGACTCCCACCGGATCAACCCCAGATACCCCCCTCCGATCGTGGCCCATCCATGTACGTGTGTCACATGCTCAGTTTGACCTGACGCTGGCTGGAGACAGAACCAATCCCTGATGACAGATCCCACAGGCACTATCGTACCGTGCCCTCGCACACGGGCAGCAAAATCTGTTTTTACTTTCCCTAAATACCATTTATGAACAAATGAACATCACGTATACAGACCCAGGTGACCCCTCAACAGGGAGAGAGAAAAGGCCACATGAGCTGCACCATCAGAGAAAACTGTTGATTTGAAATATAGACATATATATATATATATATATATATATATATATATATATATATATATATATATATATATATATATATATATATATATATAGGGTGGCACAGTGGCTGAGCGGTTAGCGCTGTTGCCTCACGGGTTCAATTCCCAGACCGTGCATATTTCCCCAAAGGGTAAATATCCTCCAGGCAGCTGATTCTGACCATGAGCCTGGCTCTGCAGCTGTACATGGGTCCCCGGGCAGCTCTCATAGCTCCTTACAGGTATTTTAACATGTATATTATTTATTTAGCAGGTAGGTTTGGTGGTGGTTAGCACAACAAGATCCTGGGTTTGATTCCAGCACCAGTGGGTGGGGCCTTTCTGTGTGGAGTTTGCATGTTCTCCTCGTGTCTGTGTGGGTTTTCTCCAGGTACAACAGTTTCCTCCCACCATCCAAACACATGGTGTTTGGATGGTGGGAGGACAATTTAGATTAACTGGTTAATCTAAATTGTCCATAGGTGTGAATGTGAGAGTGATTGTTTGTCTATATATGTTCAGCCCTAAGATGAACTGGAGACTCATACAGGGTGTACCCCGCCTTTGCTCATTGTAGCTGGATTAGACCCCCAGTGACCCCCAGTGACCCTAGTGAGGATAAAGCAGAAAATTAGCTGATATATAATATATAGCATTTTGGAACCAAGCTCTTGATATGTTATGTTATTATTTTACTGGTCCAGCCCACTGGAGATGAAATATGGTCCCTGAAAATCGTATTTTTAAGTATGATGAACTTTTTTGACTAGAAATGAGAGAAACACACTTGGTAAGATTTAGATTTTTTGGGGTTTTTTTTCCAGCATGGAAGCTCAACTCAGCCCATGAACGGAGTTAAAGGGAGGAAGTGCTTTCTTTCTTAGCGGCGACAGCAAATAGCCAAGGGCAATAGCCGATAACTAATGTGTGGAATATTGCAATTAGCATGGCAAAGTACTTACAGGGATCAAATTAAAAAATTCATTAACGCACGCACTTAATTAAGAAACACTTTTGGGTTTACATGATAAATTATGACACCTATTAAATCTTCCACTCCAGGCTGTAATGGGCTTCTTCGCTCCCGGGTACAGACGGCGTTTCCTCTCAGGTTCAAGGAACTCTCCAAGGACCTCAAGTATTTATTAAAGACTTTTATTAGGAATAATGTTTCCCTGGGAGGGATACAGGAGCAGCCATTTTTTCCCTGTTTTTTCTCCTCTTCCTTTCCTGTTTCTTCTGCTGCTGTTGCATCTCAGCATCTTGTCTCATTGTGTCGCACATAATTGAAACAAGATTGAAAAAAGCCTTGAGTTAAATGTATTGTTGAAGGGGAATTAATAAGAGAAAAGCATCGTTATTAAACGAGTCCTGCAGCACGTTGAGTTATTTATTTATTTTTTTAAACCACAGGCTTGTTGAGCTGCTTTTGTTTGTTCACCAACAGTTTAAAAAGAAAAAAAACTTTTACTATTTTTCAGGCGAAATAATTTGTCACATCCTGTAAAGGTCAGTGATTTGTGAACGGTTGAAAATAACCTTGTGTTTGTTTGTTGTTTTTACACATTTTAATCAGTTCAGACTCACGGCACGATACTGATGTTTTTACCCAAACTGTAAAAAGAGGCAGTGAAGCAACAGCTTGAGGGCAAATGTTTGAAGGGATTTGTTGAATGTGTTGAAATCAGATTTTCCAGATCTTTCAGTTCTTTTTCTCAGTAAAAAGTTACTAGAAATGAGAAAAATCCACTTGGTCAGAGTTAGATTTCTTTCCAGTGTGGGTTGGTTTTGGATCCTTTGATGGGCCTAATTGGACCCTATAATCGGCCAATCTGGGAACTTTTTTTCAGGCCAGTTTTGGACCTTATGACGGACCGATTTGGACTGTACGGTGGGTCTGATTGGACCCTTTGTTTGGCTTGTTTGGGACCCTTTGGCGGGCATGAGTGGATCCTATTGTGGACTGGTTTTGGACCCTATGATGGACCAGTTTTGGAGTCTTTGGTGGGCCGGTTTTGGCCCTCGGGCCTTCTGTTTGACCCCCTGACTTAGAGACGCTGCAGAGCTTTGTTAATTATCTGTTCATCTGCCGACTGCAGCCTCCACAGACTGAAATGACTGGATCTGTATGCAGACTCACACAGACCACGATGGGAGCTGATAATCTTACAATATGCTTTAAAGTTGGGTGTGAGAGCAGCCGGTGCTGCTGTGGAGGGGAAACCCTGCAGCTTTAATCACCTCATTTATAAACCAAAGGTGGTTCCACACACCACTAAACATTCAACTGATCAAGTCAAACAAGCAAGTAAATAAATGTGATTTACAGAAGGGCTCGGTAGACAACAAAGGAAGAGGAAATGATACCAGCGGCGCCCAGACTGCGTCGGTGTGTCCTCGCAGCGGTCAAGCAGCTCTTGATAGAAGGCCTCTTGAACCTTGATTGGCTGAAGTGGCCATCCTGGACCGCCTCTTCATGTTAGTAATTGAACTCTTCCAGTTCATCCAAACTGGCCTCTGAGCTGCAGGAAATTAAGAAACAGCTCCAACCACAGTGTCTATTAGTTTGTATCTGTTACGTCTCTGAATTCTAAGCCTGAAAGTTCCATGTTGACATGTCTGAGATGGTTTTACCCAAACCACCACTGTCTGGTCTGTGTTTTGGCTGTAACTACTCTGCAAAAATCTAAACCTGACCAAGTGTATTTTTGTCATTACTAGTCCAAATATCTCATCACATTTAAAATCAGACAGAATCACCTAAAGAGGAATTTTTCAGTGAGATATAAGAACTGATTTATAGACAATAGATCTGGACTAATGTGATTTAAGAAATTTGACTAAGATCATTTTCACTTGTTCCATTGAAAATTCTAGAAATAATAAAAAAAAATATTCTATTTTGTTGTGTAACATTCCCTAAAAATATCACAACATCAGTCCTAAACTTTGTGATTTATGTTGCTAACAGACAAACAAACCCAGATGAAAACATTAAGGAAATATTCAAAAGCTATTCACAGACAGTTTATTAAAAGGACAACATCACTTTAAAACTCTGAAAGTAGTTTTAGTTTTTCAGTTAGTGAACTGAAAGTTTGGAACAGACTGAAGATAAAGGAACGTCCAAACATTAGCCAGTTTAAAAAGAGGGTTAAAATTGTTCATGATCTATACATGCTATAAAACTGAAGACGGTGTTTGACTATGAAACACATGTAACCGTTTGTTCTTGTGTTTGTTGTTTTTTTTGTTTGTTTTTCTTAAATCTGGTTATTTTACTATCATTATAATGATCATTATTACTATTATTGTTGTTATTACTGTTATCATCTATTTTTATTTATTGCTTTGTTTGGTGTGTAGGTGGGGATTTGTCAATGTTTTATTTCTTTGCTCTTGTCACTTTTATATATTGTTTACTCTATTGTGTATCTGTTTATATGCATTTATTTTATTTTTTTACTTTCTTGGTATGTCAAATTAAATGTGTATGTTCATGTGAAGATGATACGTGAAGTAAATTGATCCAAAAGACTTGATTTTTCATATATTATGTTGAGAGGAAGTTAAATCATCGACTGTTCTGTGGAGGGTGGGATAAAATAAGTTTGACTTCCTCCCATTCACATATACAAATTAAGCCATGTTTTGTTTTTGTTTTGTTTTGTTTTGTTTTGTTTTGTTTTGTTTTGTTTTGTTTTGTTTTGTTTTGTTTTGTTTTGTTTTGTTTTGTTTTGTTTTGTTTTGTTTTATTTTGTTTTGTTTTGTTTTGTTTTGTTTTTCATGTACATGTTATATTTTTATATTTAGATATTTTGGGGGGGGGGGGGTTGTTGTTGTATTTTTTGTCATGTTTTCACTAGTGGGGACAGAATGGTGGGATTGTTTTGTTTGTTGCATAATTGAATAAACTGAACTGAACTGAAATGTGTTACTGATCCACTATTTTCTGTTCTGCTTAGACTGATCCCATCATGAGGAAACCCATCAGAAGTAATCTGGTCTGATCTACGAAGGAACCGACGACAGCGAAACAACCTTAAAGGTAAAAAAACCCTCAGCTTGTGTTTGGTGGGCGCAGGCTGATGACATCACAGACATTTACAGGTTTGAGAGTCGATTTCGATCAGAACTTCAGTCGCTTCCTTCTTTTCCACGTTACATGGCTTTGCCGTTTCCTTCTTCATCAACCCTTTGAGTAAATAATTGGCAAAGCGTGTGACAAAATGGCCGGTGGACAAGTCATGAGCGTGCAAATGTGCGGTTAATTTGAAGGCTGTAAGCAGGGCCTGGCTCACTTCTGTTACATTATTTCAAACAAGTGTCCGGAGCCATGTGCCATGACTAAATTATTAACTGTGTATTTCATAATGTTACTGACAATATGTTAACGTGTTTTTTCGCCTCCCCCCGTCGTGAACAGATGGGTCCTTTTACTTTATTTTCCACATCAAGTATGATTATTTCTTTGTGCCAAAAGCCACCTGCCGTTCCTTGGTCTCTGTTCTAATTATTTATGTTGGTAACACACAGCAGGACTTGTTATCAGTTGGATGGTATCTTAATAAAGGAAGGCACATCAACATATTGACATCATGTTCAAGGGGAAAATTTATCATGGTGCAAAAGTGGGCAAAAGGGGGTGAGGGGAGGGGAATGGGGGGGGGGGGGTACCGGAGCTGAGCAGGCCATGTGCCAACACCTCGGAATCTGACCTCCTTTTGTTCCCTGACTCCTGACTTGCCTCTCCAGCGCACATCTGAGGAACCATGTGATGATAATTAGGTGAAAGCCCATTAAAAAGTCAAATAAGAGAGAATACATTATCATTGAGACCTGATGATTTTCTGTTGTGTGTGTGACAGAGAAGGACAAACACTTTCAAATGCTGCTGGAAACCAATAATAGTCTGCATCTGTTTGTCACATGGACACTAGAAAAAAATAAATAAATAAAAAATCGACATGTGATCAAGTCATTTTGTTCTTTTTTTCTATAATCCAAATATCCCATCACACTTAAATCAGACAGAATCAAATAAAGAGGAACGTTTCAGTCAGATATTAGAACTGATTTATAGACAATAGATCTGAATCTAAATCGGATCAATAAATCTGATATAAGAAATCTTAACAAGATAACCATCACTTGTTGAATTGGCATATTTTTTTGGCTTAATTGAAGAGGTTTTTCTTTTTTATTTATTCTATTTCATTTATTTGTCTAATTGAAGTAAAAAAAAAATCTGCCTGTTGAACAAGTGAAAATGATCTTTCTTCAAATCAGATTTCCCAGATTTATTTACTATAAATCACTTCTTATATCTCACTGAAAAATGTGGGTTTTTATTGAACAGACGTATAGACAATAGGTCTAGGTTTGATTTAAAGAAACCTGATTAAAGTAATTTTAATTTGTTCCATTAGCAATTTTTTTTTTTGCTTAATTCAAGCAAAAATATGTTGTATTCTTTTATTTACTTGCTTTTAAAGGGGCATTTTTTTCTGGTGCAATATTTTGCTTATATACACTGGAAATTACAAAAAATAATAATTCAATGCATTTTTGTTTGAATTAAGAAAAAAAAAGTGTAGAATGTTCATTATGTCTTACTGTTAAATTAAGTTAGTCTTTCATTTATCTCAGCTGTTTTTAAAAGCACGTCACTGCAACATGACATGCAACGCCTGTACATATATCTGAGATAAATGAAACACTAACTTAATTTAATTAAGTGGAAATTATCTTAGCAAGATTTCTTGAAATCAGATTTTTCAGATCTATTTTCTAAAAATAAGTTTGTATATGTCACAGAAAGGTTAGTCTTTAGGTGAGTCTCCGTTATTTTAAGCTTGTCAACCATCATTGACAGAAAATGTCAGTTGTTTGAAACTAGAGCACTGAACTTAAACAGATAACTGTCAATTGACCAAGTTTCTAATAAACAGACAGAATACTTTGAGCTCATAATGATGTTCATTTCCATTAACTGGTTCTTCTGGACAACCAAAAATGTTTTTTTCAAATACTAATGTCCATGTATGTGTAACACGGCAGAGAATGATGGGCCAACTCGTTCTCGGTGCAACACATTTATTTTTGCAAAACGCTGCAAAAGATAGGAACAATAGTTATTTCCAGGGGCTACTTCATGTTGTTATCATTAGCTCTGAACCTGTACTGACTGTCTTCTTATAGTGCGTCAGCTATAATCACTCAAATAGGACACTAGTATTACACATTGATGCTCCATGAATTATAAAACATATATCTTAACAGAAATTGTCCACAAATAATGTGTCTGTAATTATAAAAACTTATAAGGAGTACTACACTACAGTAACAGGTTCATATTCTATTCCATAGCCTTAGCTTGACACGACTTATTCAGACAAAAACCCTTTTCAAAGCTTATTTAACCATCTTACATATAAACCCATACATGTACCATACCTTTGTGTATTACAAGACACTTCTCAGATGAACTTTACCTTCCATTAAACATTACGGTTGCCACTGACCTGAGTCCGGCCTTTAGCTTAGCAACGTGGTGGCTAACCCGCTTCTTAAATCATATAATTAATAAAACTCTCTTTAACTTAACAAATAATACTCTCTAAGGTACTTAACAAACATTTCTACTGTTCTGTGAACTCTGTGCTTGGTGCAAACTCTCTTACCTGCAAAAGATAGAAACAATAGTTATTTCCAGGCGCTACTTCATGTTGTTAACATTAGCTGTGATCCCGTACTGACTGTCTTCTTCTAGCGCCTCAGCTACCGATCCCCAAAACATGCTGGCATAACTAAATATTACCTCTTAAAATAAAAACACAAGAAATCTTATTATAGCAGCACATAACCACAGTAACAATTAACAATAGTTTTTGAACCTTACATAAATTTAAATGGGGGGGGGGACTATTTTAAACTAACTTAAACACATAGTGCCACATATGATTTCCAGTGTCAGGTCAAAATTAGGTCACGATGCTCAAATATTAATATTTTTCAACAAACAATGTCAGAAATACTTGATTCTTTTTTAAAATTGTCACAGTTTTGTCTCCTTCGTCATTAGCGACAGTCTTGCCGCTGAGGAATGAACCCCTTCCTCTGGTGGATTATCTGTGTATTACATAAACATAAGGGTTTAAAAGAAAAATCGGAGGGTTAAATAAACAGAAACTATCTTCAAGTACATGTAATTCATAAAACAACTGACAACCTCATCACTGCGCTCACCCTCAAAACCTGAAACTCTCCAAACACATTATGCATGTATTAAATTCTCTCTTTTACTTAAGTTAAACGGATAACTGTCAAATTACCAAGTTTCTAATAAAGAGACAGAATAATTTGAGCAGATAATGATGTTCATTTCCATTAATGTGTAAATGAACATCAAACTAACTGTTAAAAGTCCAAGTGGGAGCGACTGTTATCCTTTTCTGTCTCAGAGTCATTTCTTTTAATCTAAAAGTCACTGCAAAAATCTAAATCTCACACTTAAAATGAAACAGAATCACCTGAAGAGGAACTTTTCAGTGAGATATAAGAAGTGATTTATAGACAATAGATCCAGAAAATCTGACTAAAGTATTTTATATAATTCAAGCAAAAAATAAATTAAAATCTGCCAATGGAACAAATAAAAACTTATATTTCTTTAAATTAGATTTCCCAGATCTATTGCATATAAATCAGTTCTTATATTTGACTGAAACGTTCCTTTTTAGGTGATTTTATTTTATTTTAAATGTGATGAGATATTTGGATGAGAAATGAGACAAATACATTTGGTCAGATTTAGATTTTTTACAGTTTGTGTCAAAGTCAAAGTATTTTTATTTGTCTCCCGAGAGAGAAATTAGTTTTGTACAGAGGGTTCTGCTGCAGACAGGACGTTCCACTCACCCTCCCACTCATTACATTCAGACACACAATAAATAGATTAATGAAAGTACATGAATAAAAATGTATACAATTAATAAAAGCCTAAAAATATGACAAACATATAATAAAAAATAAAAAATATTATTATTATAATAATAATAATAATAATAATAATAATAATAATAATAATAATAATAATAATAATAATAATAATAATAATAATAATAATAATAATAAAGCAGCTACATAAAACAACACGTGGTCAAGGCTCCACCACGTCTCTAATGTTCCTGTCCATTCTGTGTCTTTCAAACAATAATGTATCTGATCTGCATCTAGTTCAATTCAGTTATCGTTTATTGTATTGCAGACAATCCCAATTAATCAACCCTGTTAATATCACTGGTCTATAAGTAAAATGCTTCGGGAATAAAACTAATGACATTTTACCACATGTGTGTTGGTGATAAAGAAAACTCAAGTATTAAATGCTGGCTGGTTCAAGTTTCCAAGATAAGTCTGGGGTCAAAATGTGACATTATTAGAATGAACAATAGAATAAGTTTTAGTCCAAAGGAATATTAGTGTCAGATCTACTTTAAAACACTGTGTGTACATTATGATCCATTCACTTTACAAGTTCTTTCTCATGGAATATTTACTAATCCATTGATTCTGTCTTATTTTAAGTGTGATGAAATATTTGGATTAGTATTAATAAAGTATATTTGGTCAGTGACCATTCAGATACTTTAGTTATAATTCCTTCCTTGTTAATAACTATGATGATAAACTGGACGTTCTTGTATTTTATGGATTTCCTTGTTTTTCAGACTTTTTAGTTTTTATAGTATAATACTATTTTTCTTTAACCAAAATTGAGTTTTGACTAAATATATTTTGACATTTTGTACTTTTCATTCTCCATTTCTAGTTGTAGTAACCCTAACCCTTCCCTTTTTCACTGTATTTCCAAATCATTTGACAGAATATGTTTACTGCAAATGAATTTGATCAATTAAAAAAAAGGAAAATTCCTGAGATTTTATTTATTGTATTTTATTTTATTTATCAGTTTTATTTACAGGCAATCAATGAAGAACACATTCTTATTTACAAATGAAGCTTGTTTCATAATATATGCGATAAAACTAATTAATTTGTGCACAAACTAAAATTAGACTTTAAATTTATACTTTAAATAATGCACCCATTGTAAAGAAAAGTTGATTATATTGTTTATTTTGTTGTTGTTTTTTTCTTTCTTGTTTGGTTTTGCCTTGTTTTTAGGTTTGTAAGTTGTGTAGTGTGTGTGTGTGTGTGTGTGTGTGTGTGTGTGTCTGTGTGGTACACATTTATGTAAATATATAATTCAATAAATGTATTTTATTAAACATCACGAAGTTCCATTCAATTGTTAACTTGATATTTTCAAACTTTAAAAAGTAAATCATACACCTATTGTAAAGAGAACTTGATAATATTTAGTTTTTTTTCTTTATTGTTTGATTTTTCCTTTTTTATTGTTGTTTAACACATTTGTAAGTTTATTGTGAAGTTGTTTTTTTTTGCATTGACTGTGTTTTTTTGCCTAAATTTATGTAAATGTAAAATTCAAGAATAATAAATGAAAAAAATTCACGAGATTTAATTAAACTGTTAACTTAATCTTTTCAAACTTTATAAAGAAAGTAAATAATACACCTATTGAAAAGAAAACATGATTTAGTTTTTTTCTTTTTGTATGATTTGGCCTTTTTTGTTTAATAGGTTTCTAAGTTTATTGTGTAGGTATTTTTTATAGTGTCTGTGACTTTTTTGTATGTCTAAGTTAATATAAATGTAGAATTCATGAAAAAAATCAATCCTGATGTTTGATTTGACCATAATGTTCACATTAACTATGATGAGTACCTGAAATAACCTGCTTTTGGACATGCTGTTTTTAGGATTTTCCAAACGATGACATTGAAATCTCACAATCTCACCTGCTTAAACAAGCTGAAATAATAATAATAAAAAATAAAAAAAACCCCAGCAACAATAAATCCAACCCAAAAAATACATAACAGTAGCAGAGTCGTTCCACCAGTTCTCATTAGGTCACATGGGACACATTACATCAATGATTTCCCTCAGAGTCCGAGAATAGAGATTGAGTCAAAATATTGCAAATAAAAAGTAGCAATTAAGTTAAGTATTCATGGCATTTCAAAGCATCCTGCCGTGGGGATAGGTCACTTTTAATCAGGGCTCCACTGTTCTAAAATGTAGAACACTTACAATTAAAACATACTCAATACTTTAATCCCCGAGCTCTCCAAAATGAATACACCATAATTACAATTTCACATGTACAGCCTGACTTGTTTCTAATGTGACTAGAAATGGGTTCAGAAATATGTCATTGATGATGGTTGATGCATTATAATTACAGACTTCTCTATCCTTTCTAAGCTTTTTCTATCCATCCCGGGACAAATACAAAAGCCGTTCGTATTACCCCACGAGAGCGGTAAGCCATTGTAGCACTCCCATTACCAAGGCAGATTTAAAAGGGTTACAAAACCTTTATCTACCCATTTAAGAACATATATGGGCTCACGGTAACCGCAGGAGTGCAGTGAGGAAAAGCCACAGCGGAGCTCAGACAATGCACTGACCATAAATCTATAATAGCCTTTAGGATTAAAGAATATGCTCCTCCAGTTTAATTACATATTGCTTCTGAGAGGTTTACCCCGCTGGGATAGACGGGCACACTGTCGCTCCTGGCGACCGCAGATGAGGGACAGACGGCCGCAAAATTAACAGAAGGATTTATTTAATCTCAACTAGTGAAAGTTTAGTGCTTTAATGCATCCACGTACACCGCCATGTGGGCGGAGCTGGCGTTGGGCTCTTCTTACAACAGCATAAGTGCAACATATGTACATGTACATTCTGACAGGTGTCGCATTTAACACTCACTGGTGTGTTGTTAGAGTAGGGTAGGACAGGGTACGGTAGGACACGGTAGAGGAGACGTTTGTGCAGGACACATAAGAACATGTGTGCGGTGGCTCCCAGAATTAAATCACATAAAACAAGAAAACAAGACAAACTTAGAACTATATTAAAACAGCTAAAAATCTATATATACCTGTACATACATAATCTACCCAGAGTAGGGTAGAGCAGGACAGAGTAGAGTAGGGTAGGACAAGGTAGAGAAGGACAGGGTAAGGTAAAGTGGAGTAGGACAAGGTGGAGTAGGGTAGGATAGAATAGAATAGGGTGGAATAGGGTAGGACAGGATGGGGTAGGGTAGGACATGGTAAAGTAGGGTAGTGTAGGTTAGGGTAGGACAGGACAGGGTAGAGTAGGGTAGGGTAGGGTAGGGTATGGGGCATGAGAAAATGTGATATATGTATAATAAAATACCCGAGTGAATATAGAAATAAAGGAAAAACAAAATGATCCATTTGAATAAATACCAAAAAATATCAATATAGTGCTTTTTAATATCGATAAAATATTACAAAATGGAGAATTGCGATATATCGTAGAGCTGTTCTTCTCTTGCCCCTTTGGTTCTAATGGTTTTTGGATGTGGACACTGTGGTTCCTCCTTCCTTTACCCAGTACTGGAGTCAGTTTCAGATCAGTCTACACTTTCTAAAGCTGCTGTTATTTTCCATCGGCCGTAGCTGGACGCCTGCGTTTGGACTGCAGGTGATTTGTTTGAGTGTAGATCACTTTGAAGTTATGAGTCTTTAACTTACTATTGAGTCTTCAGGTTAGAAGATTCCACCTGCAATGTCACGGGGAGGAATTCATTAAAAGCCGGCAAGTACTTATTTGATTTATAGCAGGTCTTGGATCCCTTTCTTTGAATTATAAAGCCTCGCAATTAACAGATTGAAAGGACATTTAACCCTGTGTGGAGAGTGTGTTGGGAATTCTAATGAACAACGGCCGAGCTTTAGGAGCAGGAGAAAGTTTCCGAGTCTCCAGAAACGCTCACTCAGCTGAAGACGAGCAGTTCCCCCCAGAACGCCAGGACAGTCCGACAATAATTAAGTAAGTTATGGAAATGACTTCTATTATGTACACTCCTTTGAAGAATATTAGGCCGATTATTACACTGCTTTAATTAGTATGCAAATGTATTTCTTTATGATCACTTTCTATCTTCATTATATTTCATCTCTCTATTTATCCTTTAAAAAAGAGAAGGATTCAATTCACTTCCTCTTGTAGTAGAGTTCTGCTTTATTGCTTTGTAATTAATTTCAAATGTGTCGGTCATTATGGGACATGTCTGCGTGACTTACCTGTACATGGTGTCCAGTCTGGGCCTGTTACTGTCAAGGACGTTTTGATTTGACCATAGAGACCAGGTCAAACTAATATTGGAAGTGATATTTAACTCTTTATTATTTTACTTTTTTAATGCAGATTTTATTTCTGGTGTTGTTGAACAATTCTGCGATCGTGACCAGTGTCCAGTGCTGGGGTAAGTTACTTTGAAAAAGTCATTAATTACAAATACTAGTTACTTCCCCCAAAAAAGTAATTGCATTACTACCTGTGTTACTCCACTAGCAAAGTAATTAGTTACCAGGAAAAGTATTTATTTATATATTTTTCCTTTTTTTTTTTTGTTCTGTGATGTTACTGTGGATGTGATTTAAAATGCTTCCTTAAAAACACTATCAAAGATCTTTATGACCTGTTATCAATGGTAAAAGTGAAGCTAACAGAAATAAACCCCGTTATCACAATGCTGTAAACCACTAATCTACAGCCCAAACTAAAATAACAAATGCTGCCATGGTGATGATTAAAAAAAAAACAAAAAAAACACCTCAGATAAAAGCTCCCCAGGTTGACACCCCTCTCCTCACAGCTGATTGGTCTTCAGCCTTGAATGCCATCAGGTGATGGTCTACCTGTGACAAGAGGCGTGGCAGGAACGAGACACACACACAAACACACACATGCACACACACACACAAGAGTGCGCGCATGCGCAACGTGCGGTCCAGCATTCACCCTCCCGCTGACACGTAACACCGCACCTATCCAACTTCTTAGCAAATCATGATTGATTTTAATAATAATAAATAATAATACCTCAAACTTGTATAGTGCTTTTTTGGACACTCAAAGACGCTTAAACGCTTTGTTGTCATGTATGTTAATGGAGGTCTACAGCGAGCTGAATGTGAGCTTGGTGCAGACATATGTGGCTCTAACATTGTTACAACACTTACACCCCAATTCATCAAATTATAACGCATCGCATCGTTTCCTGAGTAACAGTAACAGTGATAAAGTAATTAAGTAATTACTCCATTACTGGTAATGTGGCTGCGTTAGTAACGCCATCATACTCTAACGCTGTTATTCCCAACACTGCCAGTGGGAAAATACCTGATACTATATTCTCTATTCAAAGGATAATATTCTAATAAATGGTGATGAATCACTTAAATATAAAAATATAAAAACTAATTTGGGGTCTGACCCAAAAAGAGCTGTGGGTCTTTATGGGTTAGTACTATTGATTGTTACCATCTTCAGGGTCATTTTTGTCCTGCAGTGGGTCAGATCAGAGTCTTTGATGGGTCAATTCTGACCCATAAGCTACATGTTTGGTGTCCCTGATTTAGTCCATGACCCAAACAAACAAACAAATCTGCTGAGTTCTGTGTCCATCTGCGACAGCTGCAAATTTTCCGATACATACTTTTGCTTTTTGTATGTAAATTAATCTCATGTGTAAAGTGTTAAACAAACACATGTTTATGCTCAACTTGACTTGTCCAAAAATGTGACTTTATTATTACTATTAGCATAATTTTATGGAGTCGTAGAAAAATACATGTTTAACATCAGTAACATGGACTGGGTGTTTCTTTGTGATTGTTGCTGTGGTGTAAATATTGGCTACATGTACATGATGTCATTTAATTCAGAATGATTTATTCTGAATAAAGAAGAATTCATGAAGAATTTCTGCAATTTCTTTCATGTTTAAGTTCAGGTTCAAGTTTATTTCTTTATTTAATGGACAGTGTACATATAAACATTAACCATTGAAGGAGAGATGCCTGTACCAGGTTGTAGCATTTTATGCTAATTTCCACCTGTACTCCTTTCGGCAGGAATACATAAAATACATAGAAAATATAAATAAAATTTTTTATAAAATGTACACTAAAATATACAGAGAGATGGCACCATTTTATGTCAACAAAGCAGTTGGACATAACATGGACATGTTAATTCTGAACAAAAGTTTCCATGGGGAACAGGTGTATTCTGCTCTAGTTAATTGAGCTTTAAGAGCCGGAGGTACAGAGGGTTCTGATTGGACAGAACGGCTGCTTAACATCTGTATGTCTACTGGAAGAAAACAATCGCGTCCACTTCCTGTTTTGGATTTAACATGGAAGAACAGATACTACATGTGGTTTTTGCATTCATTTATTTTTTATTTTTATTTGCTATTGTATGCCAGGCTGTATTTTAGTAGAAATGTATTGTAATTTTTTTTTTCTCTGAAGGGGTTACAAAGGGCACCACACCGTCTCATCCAATTGGCAAGCGCCTTCTTTTCAATTTGCCAATTGAACCATAAGTCACATCATTATTATTCCAAAAACATTCTAATCATGGAAGACCAGATACTACATGTGATTTTTGCATTTATTTTTGTGATAATTGCATCAACATAATAATACCAGCAACGCAGAATATGTGCATCATCGTGACAACACCAGGAGCATGTGCACAACGACAGGAATAATGTTAAAGCAGAATTAACTATTTCCATGTCAGAGGAATTATCAAATTCAGAATTAAGAGTGGGATAAACCATTGAATTCAGAATTAGATTCAGAATAGTCATTTTCAACTGGAATTAGGTGTTTACACGGTTATCTTAAAGAGGAATTATCCTTTATTCTGAATTATTTAACAGGAATAAAACTCTCATGTAAACAGGCCCATTATGGACTTGTGTTACTTATTTTTTTCCACTTCCTGCTGTGGGCGACACCTGCAGATTCTAGGGCAGAAATCTGTTGAGCAGAGGGTGTCATCACGCTGCAGCTCTGAGGCTTAACACACAGATCAGTCAGACCTTAATCTGTCCCTAACTGTCCACGCATGCCTTCCTCTCCACGTCTATTCTTATTCAGATAATGTTTAATTCCCATAATCCACAGCCTTGGTTCGGCTCTGCGTTAATGTAAACCCATAGACTTCACAGCTAAATGAAACAAGACCCTCCTGTTGTCACAACACTGTGTATATATTACAGCCAAAGGAGGGGGGTGATTAAATCGTCCCCTTCCCAGGCGCTGCCATTAGAGCTTTGTTTTTTTTTAATCATTGCTGACTAATAAGAGTGCGGTGAATGGTGTGCAGGAGTGGACGTGATCCCACTGTGGCAGATCACCTGCACTAACCTTCTGTGGAGTTACAAGGCCTGTGATGTACTGTGACTGCTTCAATCAAAGCAGCTGATTTGAATATCCACAAGACTTTCCAGTAACAGCCTCCGTGTGAGATTTATGCCCTCATTGAGGAAATTACATTCACTCCCTGTCCTCACTGTTTGGCATCCATTACAGTTCATTATTATCTTCTGAAGCTGTACAGCTCTGTAATAAAAAGGAAAAAAAGAAAAGCCCAAGTTTGTGCCTAGATTGAGGCATAAATTGTCCCGGCCCTGCTGTTGCAAAACATTGGCCCGTATCTAATTATTATTTTCCTTCTCCTCCTCTGTCTGTCTTTACATTCTGCTTTTTGACCACAGATGAGCAGCTCCTCCTGCTTTTCATCCATCTACAGCCAACACGAGCATGTTAAACCACTGAACGCCAGATAACACCACAACTGTACAGCATTATTCTTTATTTATTTATTTAAAACAGGCAAAGAACAAATAAAACAAAGCAAAATAAGACTAAAACAAAACATTTGAGTGAACAGTCTATCTTCTAGTACATGGACATCTGACTTTTACATGGTCAAAAAGGAGTAGGAAGAAAACAAACTTATTTATTCCTACCTCTCAACTACTTCTACATATTTATCACTAGTATAATAGAAAAATCTAATACATTTTCAAAATTTTAGCATTGAACTACGACTAATACACAGTACACTAATTGAATTATGCACAACAAAGCACAGCAACATAACAGTCCAGTCATACAAACTCCACATTTCAGCAATTTTCAGTTTCTTTCTGACGTATATGTTAAACACAAGTGAAGGAAAAACAACAAATGATATGTGGAGAAAAATACTAATGTCAGGAGTATTTTATCAGTACTGTATATTTAAAAAAAACAAAAAACATTTTCACAATGGTGGCACAGTGGTGCAGTGGTTAGCACTCATGTCTCACAGACAGAAGGTCCCTGGTTCAATTCCCACACCAGACCTTTCTGTGTGGAGTTTGCATGTTCTCCTCGTGTCTGTGTGGGTTTTCTCCAGTTTCCCCCCACCATTCAAACACATGCACTGATAGGTTAACTGGTTAATCTAAATCACCCATAGGTGTGAATGTGACAGTGATTGTTTGTCTATATATGTTCAGCCCTGAGATGAACTGGAGACTCATACAGGGTGTACCCCGCTTTCACCCACCCTAGGTTTACTCAGTCCAATGTCTTTTCTTAATAGTCAATACAGTAGTTGTTATTGTAGATAATGGTTCATCTAAGTGTCCACAGTCTGTCTTCTGTGTCCTGTGGGGTTCTGGTCCACTCTTCCTGGACCAAAACCTCCAGCTGGGTCTGTTTGGATGTAGCCTGGACCCGCCCATCCTAGTTTGATGTGACACTGAATGGTGTTGCTGCAACTAGTCTGTCTAGACAGGCTGTCTGCAGTCTTTTGAAGTTCCAGAGAAATCAGAAACTCCACCCTCTTTGTCAGGAGCCAATCAACATTGAGCATCTCCACCAGCTCTGGGTAGAGGCGTGTTCAAGGCAATGACGAACTGCAACCGGAACCCCAGGATTGTATACAGAAGAGCTTCATTCATTGCCAGCACGGAGCAGCGGCAAGCACACAGCGGTAGATGCTGTGTTGAAAGATTTTTACTGGAAATTCTAGTTGAAAACAGAGCAGAGAGCAGCCCTGGAGGCTTTTATTAAAAGGAAAGATGTTTTAGTTTCAGTTAGCCCTGCTGGGTACGTCAGGGGAAAGAGTGGTGTGATTAGTTTGAGCTTCAATACTGCCTTTTCTGGTTTCGACCAATAGCAAACTGAGGCATTTGTGGGTCACCATAACATGTTAGCCAGACCCAATAGCTCACAGAGCATTGGGAAGTTGTGACAACCAGGCAAGTTTGGATGGTCTTCTACCCACAGATCCTCTATCTGGTTGAGCTCAGGACTTGGACTGGGTCATGTCCTTGAACCATTACTGCACTACCTTGGTTATCTACTTGGGGTTAGCGTCCTTCTGGAATGTCCACTCAGGACTAATCTGGAGTTTCTCTGCATATGCTTTCACATTGATGAAACAGGCTGGTCCGTGAGTGGCACCGCAACCATGGTAAGGCAAGGCAAGGCAAGGCAAAGTTTATTTGTATAGCACAATTCATACACAGGGCAACTCAAAGTGCTTTACAAAAATGGAAAAGAGGCAGGTTAAAAACATACAATTACAGTTAAAAGACATTGAAAATTTAAGATGCATTAAATCATACAGTTAAAAACATAAAAATCAATGAATTTAAAATAAAGTAAAAGAGAAGAGTGCAGTTGGATTCCCTTTCAGTTGTATGCACCGTAGAACAGAGTTGTTTTCAGCCTGGACTTAAACACTGTCAGAGTAGAGGCCTGTCTGACGTCATCAGGAAGACTATTCCAGAGTGTAGCTGCATGGAACTGAAACGCAGCTTCACCCTGTTTAGTCCTGACTCTGGGCACCAGCAAAAGGCCTGTCCCTGAGGTTCTGAGGGTCCGAGATGGTTCATATGGGACCAACATGTCACAGATGTACTTTGGTGCTAGACCATGGACAGACTTATACACAAGCAGAGCTGTTTTAAAGTCTATTCTCTGAGCGACAGGAAGCCAGTGCAGGGACCTGAGCACAGGACCAATATGGTCATACTTCCTGGTTCTAGTCAGGACCCGAGCAGCGGCGTTCTGGATGTACTGCAGCTGTCTTACAGCTCTCTTAGATGGTGTTGTGGTTCGTCTGACTAGCCCAGTTACAGATGAACCAGACCCGAACGCGTACTGGGGCTGTTAACGGACCAGGACCTGAATGCACCGGGGCTGTAAAACTCAGCACTCAGTCCACTGTTGTCTCTTTTTCTCTGCCTCAACTTATTCTTCTTCCTCTCGGTAGAATGTGGGAGAGAGGGGCGGGGTCAGGAGAGAGGGGCGGAGTCAGCTGTGGCTCATTTGCGTGAAAGCATGAGGCACTAAAGCCATGTGTTTAATAAAGGGTTGAAGAGGCTGGTGTGTCTCTTCATCAATGTGGTATTTTGACCAAAGCATGTGACAGACCGGTCACTGAGACACCAGGGAACTGTGTGGTCATGTATGTAGAACTGTGGCCAAAACTGGTACTGCAAACACATCCAAAATACTGTAGAGTAAGGATCAACAGATCAACTATGAGCGTTCACGACAAAGACCTACCATGACAAGCAGTGAGTTATACCATCTGGCTGACGTCCTGGTTCACTCTGTGTCCACCACTGAGAGTCACAGCCACAGTTTGTTCTCTTTTTTTTTTCTTTTCAGTTCGTTCTCTGCTTTTCTTCGTCTCTATGTTTCAAAAGCATCTCCCGTGCATATCCTTGTTTTTTCCTCCCTATATTTGTTCATAATTATCTGTACTTTATACTCCTTACATTCTCAGAATAGACTGGTTACTTTTTCAAACTAAGCAGCTTCAGAGGGAAAATCAGTGGAGAGAAATTGTGACTTTCTATATTATAATTTTGACTTTTCAGCTCATAATTATGCATTTTTTAAGTTCACATATTACCTTTTTTTATGTCAGTAGACTTATAAAGTCTACTTTAAAAAATACTTTTAAAGGTCTTATTTTTTTGGATACTTTTGAAACTTTCCTGTTTTTTCGTCATTATTTCATCCAGGGCAAAGAAATGCAATTTAACTTTTTACTTTATTACACTTCAGAAATGGTCTTTTTTTGTTTTACTTTTACTTTAATAAAGGAATTGAATCAGTACTTCTACTTTTATCAGAGTATTTTTTTTCACACAAGCAGCTTTATTTACCTGTACTTGCCAAGTAGCTGTACTGCCTTACATTTTTAATCAGATTAATTGTGATGATGGATTAATTTGCATTAATGTGTTAATTTTGACAGCCCTAAAAGCAAAAATAAACCTGACTACTTCATGGATTTTACCTATTACAACAAAACACCTGTGATAAATGAGGAACCACTGAAAACTGCAGTGAAATGACTTTGACACCCCTGCTCTACAGTTAACATTTAAAACCCAGACAAAACAATCTGTAAGTGCAATTGCAGCCTCCAGCAGCATGTTTGCGTGGTTGTTGTTCTCCCAGACCTCCTCCTCAAACTACACAAACACTGGCTGCTCCCTCTGCACGCACATGTCAACATCTGTCTGAGCTCAATTCCCTGAATCGTCTCTATCTTCCAGGTATGCGCAGGTGTTCGGCTTTGCCCTTTGGAACAATCGGAAGAGTATGTTTTCATTTTGTTGTGCCCCCCCCCCCCCCCCCCCCCCCCCCCCACACCCACCCACCCCCGATTAAATCCTAAAGCTCTGTGTTGTTATGAAAGTGCCTTTGCTTTGTGTGTGTGTGTGTGTGTGTGTGTGTGTGTGTGTGTGTGTTTAATATCTTGAGCGTACAGGGGCATAAAACCAATGTTTTTTCGATGACAGTGGTAGCAGCTAGGCTAACAGCTGGGACAGCCGTGGGAGCAGGTGATGTTGGGGTACATCTGAGGGCTGACCCCCCCCCCCCTACACACACACACACACACACACACACACACACACACACTCTCTACAACACACAAACTCCCACCCCCCCTCCCCCCAACATGCTCAGCGAGGAGTCTTCATAAATAATCTTCCAGCAATCTGCCTCTCCCTCCACTCTTATTAATTACTTTTATGGCCAAAATCAAACATCTGTCATGTTAGAATATACAAATTAATTATGCAGCTTCTCCCCATCAACATCCATATAACACTGTTTCATCAGAGCCTGGTGCCTTCTGATGCCGACAGCAGAACAGGAAGTAAAAGGAGTTTATATCTTCTGCATTATCTCTTAATTTCATTAAAAAAAGATCTGAGTCTTACCTCCAGAGAATTAAAAGAGAATTTACTGTTGTTCACAGAGACGCTTCCTACTCGCTGTGCAGACAGATTTAAAGAGATTACACAGGCTCACACAGCTCAATATGATTATTAAATTTTTAACCTTTATTTGTCCAGGAAAGTCAGCTGAGCACAGTCATTTTTCTGCTGCAACAGTTTGCTCAAGTTAGATTTTACTCCATTCATTTCCCTCCTTCCCCCTCATGAAACCACACAGCAAATATGTGGAGTGAAAAATCTGGTCGTTAACAAAAAATTTGTGGAGTTGATTTTTTTAACTCGAACTCAGTGTATATTGAGGAATACTAATTGTCAGAGTAATATATGAGAGTTCATTCAGTGGGTGTTGAGGAGCGTATTTTATCTCATCTCCTGGAGTTCATGTTTAACAGCATTAATGGTCCATCAGTCACATGACCCGAAGAGCCACAAACTGTGTGTTTACCCTGTTAGTGACAACACAGTTGAATTTTTTTTTAAAAAATGGAGAAATGGTCATCAAAAGCATGTGTTATATGGGTATAATTATGTTTATTGGCTGTTTTGTGCTCCTTTTTGTATTTTTAAATGTGGCAGTTATTGTCAAAAGTAAAGTATGATCTGGGCTGGTACATCATACTAAGATAAAAATATAGTATACTAAAGCTCACCCATGCTAGAGGGAATTACTGACTGTGTTATACATGCAGAGTTACACTACTGTGACCTTAAAGGAGGTTCAATTTTAGAATAAAGACTGCGTTGTAGTCAGTATATTGTGCAGTAATATTTCTCCATACTACTACTACTACTACTACTACTACTACTACTACTACTACTACTACTACTACTAATAATAATAATAATAATAAGAGTCTGAAAAAGGGTTCACTTAAATAAAAAAACTGGATGTGAGTTAATATTTCAATGAACTCTGTTTTAGTGTCTATGTCAGATTACAACTTCAACACCTGAGGAGCACAATTTTAACTCAGAAAAAGGGGTTCAAGATGAACGAAAAAAGAAGAATTACTTTAACTCTTTGAGCTCAGGTCGTGGCCAGTTACACAGACATCTAACCGGAAGCTCAGGGGAGAGAGAACCTTTTCTGTTTTTGCACTGAGCTTGTGGAATAAACTGCCTTTAAACCTATACTGTACAATTTTAAAACTCATCTTAAAACACATTTTTACTCCCTGGCCTTTGACTCAGTGACTCATTGATTTTTTTCTATATCTTTTTTTTAACAGTTTTTGAATAGGTTTTGGATATGTCATTGCTTTTTCTGTTAGTTTACTTTTTGGGGGTGAATTTTAGTGGATTTTAACATGTTTTTTAATATTTTTTTTCTCAGCATTTTTTGTATTTTATGGGACATTTGAGTATAAAAAAACCTCAAGACAAAGCAACCAACCAACAAAGTATTTTAATCACATTTAATGAAAACTAATCCAAAGCAACCCTGTGATTAATCTGATTAAAATCTTTAATCATTTGACAGTCCTACTAAAAATATATTATCTCACTGAAAAGTGCATCTTCAGGTGAATATATCTTATTTTAAATGTCATGAGATATTTGGACTAAAAATGACAAAAATAGACACAGTTCATATTTCTGTGTTCTGTGCTTTTCTTCAGAGCTCAGCGTGTGGACAAGGATGATCTTGGAGGTCCACGGGCCCACTGACAGAAGACAGCTGTCTGCCCATCCTCCAGCTCGGCTCTGAGGCGTCCTGGGACTCTGCCTGCTCGCAGGTCAGGACCCCAGAGGGGAGGCACCATTTGGTACCAGTTACCGAGCGGCAGGGGGGCGCCGGTGTCTTCCTCCCCCCTTTCAGTCAAGGTAAGAGCGGCCAGGCCGACCCAGGCAGATCCTGGCTGGCTGGCAGGTTGGCATGGGCAGGAGCTACCCATCATGCCACAGTGGTGAAGGGCCCGGTGACCTTGAGACGGGCCGGGCTCCTCCCCCTCGCTGCGCCACAGACTGTTTATGAGAGGATGGATGGAGGCTGGTCCTGTATGGCCCGAGTCTGCTTCTGAACCAGACCAGACTTTAGTCCAGTGTTGTATCCAGGTACATGTTCCTGCTGAGAAGTGTTTCCCCTGGTCATGGCAGCGTAATTTAGACTTTTTATGTCATAATTAGGACGTACCATGGGGATGTATTTCTATTCAGGGGTGGAAATATATAAATTAGAAGCCTGTTTCTGGTGTCGGAAAAAAAAACAGCCATGTTAAGTCATAATTATAACATAAGAAATCATAGTTATATGATGAATATGTGAAATTGTGTTTAAAAAGGTTATAATTATGAGATAAAATTTTGCAGTTGTGAAAAAGACATAATTATGAGATAAAAACATTGAAATTATTTAATTTAATTTTCATTTATTTCAAGCGACTAAGCAACACAAATAACCTACATACAACAGTGTCTGACAATACAAAGACTCCCAACAAAATACAAATTAAATTAATTTGCCCATGCTCAAAAAGGAGTGGGAAGAAGAAAAAATGTATTTAATTCTACTTAACATAATGAAATGTCAATACTTCCTCATATTTATAAAGTTCAAAACAGAACAATGCAAAAATCAACTGAAATAACACGTTGAAATTGTAACAAAGTCATTACTGAGATTTAAAAAAAATCATAAATATGAGATAAAACAGATTGAAATTGTTCCAAAAAATCAATTATGATATAAAAGTTCTGAAATTCTGATAAATAGTCATAATTATAGGGCAGATTGGTGGTGCAGTGGTTAGCACTCGTGCATCACAGACAGAAGGTCCCTGGTTCTATTCCCACACCAGACCTTTCTGTGTGGAGTTTACATGTGCTCCCCATGTCCGTGTGGGTTTTCTCCAGTTTCCTCCCACCATCCAAACACATGCACTGATAGGTTAATTGGTTAATCTAAATTGTCCATACAGTAGGTGTGAATGTGAGAGTGATTGTTTGTCTATATATGTTCAGCCCTGAGATGAACTGGAGACTCATACAGGGTGTACCCCACCTTCACCCATTGTAGCTGGATTAAACCCCCAGTGACCCCAGTGACCCCCGTGAGCCTAGTAAGGATAAAGTGTTTCATAATTATGAGATAAAGGTTGAACTTACGTTTCTGTTGCCAGGAGAAACACTGTTCAGTGGGCATACGTACTTTGACACAACACTGGAATAGATGAAGTGTGTGAACGGAGCAGGAGCTGCTGGGGTTCTTCATTAAGGTTCCAGTTCCATCCCTGAAAATATTTTACACGACTTTTCCAGCACATACACTAATTCATTCCTACATCCCTCTCATTTTTTGGAAATGTTCTTTTCTACAGATGTAACTTGCATTTACCCAGATGGCTTCTGTGTCTCAGACATTGAATGTGCAGTTTATGCTAATAATTAATATATGAAAAACAATTCCAGATCTATTGTCTATAAATCATTAGATTAATATTTTTTAAGTGTTCCCACCTTTCCCAGTTCCAGTACAGGGTGGTTTGTACTGGGCATGTCCTGAACATTTGCTCCAGGGGTGTCAAGTATGTTGTTCTGCCTGTTCTCACTCCTAAGTCGTGACATTCTGCTGTTTGGTCGTGAGCCCTTGGCATCAGTTTTCAAATCCTGGGGTACCTGGGAAATTTTCAGCTGGCACATTACCAGATAGAAGTCACGTCAGTACTCACACACTGGAAACTGATAATGTGCACTGTATATGTATATATATATATATATATATATATATATAATTTTTTACATTTATGTATTTATTTTGTAATTACCAGAAAACTACGGCAGCTCTGGTTGCCAGAACAATACTGTAAAAACACAAACAAACAGTCCTTTTCCTCTACCTGTTTTCAGCCCTACACAACAACACAGCCTCTGTTTATTGCATTTCCACTGGATGTGCAGATTGAACCAGTGGGGCCCCAGGGTGGACCCCTGGGAGACCCCACAGGTCACTGCCATTTGGTCGGACACATAGTTTGTAATTTGAACAACATACTTCTTGTCCTTAAGGTAGGACAAGGTAAATGAAAATTATATTTTCTTAAAATCAGATTTTCCAGATTTGTCTATAAATCAGTTCTTCTATCAGTCACTGAAGATACCTATGTCTTAACTGTGATGAGATATTTGGACTAGAAATGAGAAAAACACACTTGGTAAGATTTAGTTTCTTTCCAGTGCAGTGGATGTCCTCTTCTTCCAAAGTCAGTGCAGTTAGATGTTACTGACTGTTCATGTACACGGGGAAAAATCAAAATCTGACCAAGTGCAGATGGAGATGAACTATAAAGACACAAGTATCACACTTAAAGTCAGACAGAATCACCTAAAGAGGAACTTTTCAACCTGATTTATAGACAATAGATCTGGATTAAACTGATTTACAGAAATTTTACCAAGATTATCTTCACTTGTTCCACTGGCAGATGTTTTTTTTTTTTGCTTAATTCAAGCAAAAATACTTTGGTATGTTTTGTTTGTTTTGATTCATCCAGATCTATTGTCTATAAATCAGTTCTTATATCTGACTGAAAAGTTCCTCTTTAGGTGATGCTGTCTGTTTTTAAGTGTAATGACATATTTGGACTAGAAATGACACAAATATACTTGGTCAGGTTTTAATTTTTTCCAGTGCATTGGTGGATGTCCTCTTCTTCCACAGTTTATACAGTCAGATGTTACTGGCTGTTTGTTCTTTAATCCCAGGCACAAAAGTCCTTTGTCTTTGTCATCAAACAAAGAACCAAATTTACCAATCCAAACAATTTATGACTGTTAAGCGTGGCAGCGTATATTATGACAAACAACACATGCTCCATTATGCCAGCTGGTGTAATGATGTGGTAATGCTGGACTCATTAACTTCTGCACACAGTTTACGGTGGCCTTTTACGACAGAATTAATTGATTCACACATGCATTAAAACAAAAATAACTGGAATGAAAATGCAGTTGGATGCCGGCCTCTAATCTGTCATAAACACTTCTGGTGGTAAAGCAGGGGGGGCATCATTCATGTAAATGACTGGTCATATACGCAATAAACAAAGCTCCAACCAGCCTTCAGTATCACAGCTAGCTTTGCATTTTCTACCCAAATAAATCCCATGGTGTGGCCCTCTAAAACAAGTAAATAAAAATTAACCAAGCTATTTTTGCTTGAATACACACCAAAAAAATATGTTCCAATGGAACAAGTAAATATTATTTTAAAATCAGATTAGTCCACATCTATTGTCTACACATCTTATATCTGACTCAAAAGTTCTTCTTTAGGTGATTTTTAAGATACTTTGACTAGAAATGAGAAAAATACACTTTATGCCAGACTCAGTCAACAGGCAAAGTTTAGGGTTCCCGTTTACTGATGTTCATTAAAAGCACCGTCAGGAACACAATAAACACCATAGAACTGAAGACAAAACAAACACAAACAAGCTGGAACATATATTCACACACAACACAAACTGAAACTTGAAGAAACTCAAAAATAACAAAAAGACAAGTAAATGGTCTGCATTTATATAGCGCTTTTCCACCTTCATGGTGCTCAAAGCGCTTTACATTAGCCTCACATTCACCCATTCACACACACACTCATACACCAGTAGGTTTCTAAGCTCTACGGTAAGTCCTACTGGGGGCCTAAGTCAGGGTTCAGTGTCTTGCCCAAGGACACTTCGACATGTGGACAGCCAGAGTCGGGACGCTAACCGCCAACCTCTCGGTCATTGGGCGACCCACTCTACCAACTGAACCACAGCCGCCCCAACACAGGTGGTGCCCGGGATGCGGAGGGAGATGTTCTCGGTTAAATGCTGTGGGCGTCTCTTTGCTGTAAAAGGCTTCTTCTGGGATTTACATCTGCTGAGGCAGGGGTCTTTAACTCTGGACCTTAAGCCACACTGTCTGACTCCTGCCTGTTTTCGAACACACCCTGTTCCAACACCTGATTCAAAGCACTGGGTCGTTATCAGGCTTCAGCAGAACTGGATAACGAGCTGATCATTTGAATCAGGTGTGATTCACGTAGCACGCAGTGGAACGTCACTGCTTCAATGCACAGATGAGAATGTTCAGGAACTGATATAGGAACTGTTTAAAATACAAATATGGAACTCCAACATTTCGGAACCAGGTCTTTTTCAGAACCGGTTCTGGGTCCCAACACAGTTATGATTATATAATATTTCGACAAACTAATCAGTTATGGGTATTGTATTCACCTCACAATATGTTGATGAAAATAGCCACTGTGGTGTTGCTTGTTGGTGAATCTATGTGAGATCATGTGAATGCGAATGCGTCAGCTTCCATGACTGCTCAAGACAGCAGGCGCGTTCATGTATTCATGAAGAATTTGTACTTGAGGGGTGGGCTGAAGAAGGGGACGGAGTGTATATTTTCAAAATAATAATTCAAAATATTTTCAAAAGTTTTTTTTTCCCAAGATCTCCCACCCCACCCTTAACAAATGAACTTAAACGTCTTTGGATGGTGGGAGGAGTACCTGGAGAAAACCCACGCAGACATTAGGAGAACATGCAAACTCCACACAGAAAGGTCTGGAATCGAACCACTGCACCACCATGCCGCCCTTCTGGGGGAAAAATGCTCCCGTGAAAACAATTTTAAAAAACAAACAAAAAATACCAAGATAATTTTGCTTGAATTAAGCAAATAAAAACGTATCAATGGAAAAAGTGACGATTACCTTGGTCTTTCTTAAATAATCAACAACATGTTGAATTCTTTTTAAACATTTCCAACATCTTCAAGTTGTCATTCCGCGGAAAACCACTCTTCCACACTTCTTTTGGAATCTGATGATTCACCCCAAGTTACCAACACGTGCTGCGTTTGCTGCGTGGTGTGTCCCCTCCACTGGCTGGATTTTCCATTTCTAGAAAACTATACAAAGAAGCAAGTGACTCACAAAAGTCTGTCCACTACACGTCACAAGGACATTGGTGTCACCCACGTGGGGTTAAGCCCGTCCCCCATTGCAGCAAATCTGAAGTACCATTAGCATTAGCATCTACAAGGGACGATGGCACCACAGTAGCTGCTGCTCTTCAGCTGATCCTGTCTCATTACCCCCCCACCCCCAAAAGGGGCAAGAGGTATTGTTGTTGGTTCCATTTTGTTTGTCCATCTGTCTGTATACCCATCTCCCTTTTGGAGGGCGGGGTACTCACTGAGGCAAGGGTTTCATCTTGTAAGTTTCTCTAATAGGGCTGCACGATATTAGAAGAAACTGATTTTTTAAAACCTGTAATATATATTGCGTTATGAAAAAATAACAGCTATGTGGTGCCGATGCAAACGGTCAAACAGATTAATGGTCGACACAGAACATATGTTTCAGTAGCATCCATCTTGTAGATAAAATAATTAAATAAGATTAATAATTAAAAAGAAAAAATGCACTCTGAGAGCGCAACCCCCCCCGAAGTGAAGAGAGGTTCACCAAGCAACCAACTGAAAAATGAGCAACCAACAAGACAAAATCACCCAAAACCAAAGAAAAGCAACATCAGTTATGTGCATTTTTTTTACCTCCGCCAAGGATGCATTAAATTATATTCTGTCTGTCTGTCTGTCTGTCTGTCTGTCTGTCTGTCTGTCTGTCCGTCTGTCTGTTTGTCTGTCTGTCAGCAACATTACTCAAAAAGTTATGAAATGATTTTGATAAAATTCCAGAAATGGTTTCTGGATCACTTTGAAACTTTATATTACCGTAAATGAAGAGTACATTTCAAAGTGATCCAGAATCCAGATCACGACCAAAATTTAATAATTTGTTCCTTGTGACACTCCCAACGCATCCTCAAAATGTTATAAAAAATCCATCCATAACTTTTTGAGTAATGTTGCTGACAGACAGTCAAACAGACAAACAAACTGACCTGAATTTAATACATCCTTGGCGGAGGTAAAATTGCACATAACTGATGTTGCTTTTCTTTGGTTTTGGGTGATTTTCTCTTGTTGGTTCTGGGTGATTTCCTCTTGTGGGTTTTGGGTGCTTTTCTCTTGTTGGTTTTGGATGATTTTCTCTTGTTGGTTTTGGGTGATTTTCTCTTGTTGGTCGCTCATTTTTCAGTCTTGTTACCAGTGACTCAGTCCAAACTGGTTCAGAATGCCTGTGCTGTGTTCAGTGTGTGTCAGGTTCTATTGAAATGACATGATAAAATGTTGAGCTCATTCGTCTCCTACATTAACAGGACCTGTTATATAACTATTTTGAACATGTACATTACAATGTCGATGCTCAAACAATATATTGCGCAGCTGTAATCTCTAATATCTTATCGCACCTTTAGGTCACCGGACGACCGTGACAAAGCCGTGTCATATCTGTCAACGCTCCTGAAAAGACACTGTGTTTGTGTTCACATGTCTGTTACAACACTTGACCTGTGAGTGTGACGCACCACAGCCAAAACTATTTACCCATAATCCACTGATTGAGCGTCTCCATATCTGTCCGTAGTCAAAAGATGGATTATTTATCCCGGGGAGAAGTAATTGCACGGTTCATAACAACGAGACCAGGATTAAAGAATTCATTACTGGTTTGAAACGGAGCACAGCTTGTATAAACTACCATTAAGTCCAAACCCAGGAGGTCACATTCACTGCGCTGATGTCACCCCCATCACAGCACAGGCACAGAAGAAAAAAAAATTATCTCCTGACTAAATCCTTTCTTCATTTCATCTGGGAGATTCCAGGGAACTTCTTAAACATATGGTTGAATTGCTGGTTAAGGCTGTAGTGAGTCATGTGGGGCAGGAGTCGGAGCCTTCCTGCTTTACAAACCAACTCCATCCTTGATTAAATGTCAGACTTTCACTCTCACATATGTTACAGGAAAAGCTACGTTTTCCTCAGAGGAAACACAACAAGGAGAGAGAGCTTTTCCAAGAAAAGAAAATATGGAAATCCAGGCAGCGCTTGGACCATGATGAAGATGATGAAGATGATGAAGATGATGATGTCAACCATGCACTGGAAAATAATCTAAATCTTACCAAGTGTATTTTTCTCATTTCTATTTCAAATATCTCACCTCTCTTAAAATGAGATACAATCACCTGACTTCAAGAAAGCAAACAAAAAATAAAATGTTTAAAGGGGAAAAAAAAAACTCTTGATTTAATCAAAAAAATCTTAGATTAAGAACAAAAAAAAAATCTTGAATTTATGCAAAGCCAAAATATGTTCAGCCCTGATGAACTGGAGACTCATACAGGGTGTACCCCGCCTTCACCTGTTGTACTGTAGCTGGATTAGGCCCCAGTGACCCGCATGACCCTAGTAAGGATAAAGTGGATTCAGATGACGAGACAATCTTCAATTAAAAAAAATAAATAAATAAAAATCTGCCGATGGAATAAGTGAAAATGATGTTGAGAAGTATCCACTGGTGTTACATGGTCCATCGGGTCAAAATGACCCAGTGACCCACAAATGTGCCTTGTCATATGTACTGTATGGTGCCATTGCTTACGCCTGAAAACAGTAAGATATCCTGGGGGGGGGGTGATGAGTCTTTGGAAGTGAACTTTTGCTACAGCAGCCATTTTTGTTTAAAACTTTGCCTTGAATAACTTCTATTCCCAAAATGTAATAATTTTGGTTTCCTTTTGACCATGCAGATTTATATATTAACTATAAAGAAAAATTATATATTCATATTTTTTGTGTTTTATCTGAAAAATAGTTTCTCTTTTATCTCAGTAAGTATTTTTTTAAAGACCTAAAATGCTTCCAAACTTGCCCCATAATATTCATCTCCATCTGGTTTGAATTTTTAGCCCCATGTCCTGTTTCCTAAAAGAACCTAAATATTAACTTTGGATAAATCCAAAACAAAAGGCTGATGGAGAAATCATTAAAACTGTGTGAATTGAAGCATCAAGGCAATTATAATGAACAGCCTAATCTCTTTATTTAACGGCTCATTTCAATAAATAATGGATAAAGATTTAATCATATATGTGGCTAAACAACAAAGAAAGAGCGATTCCAAAGAAAAACATGACTGATATCATCATTCCTCAGCAGGAAAAAACATCTTTTATGATTTAAGAGTGAGTTAAGGATTTCCAAACCTGTCCAAATGGATAAACATGTGGCTGATGTTTATAGTGGGAAAAAAATCTGAATATTACCAAATGCATTTTTATCATTTTTAGTCCAAATATCTCATCACATACAATAAAATAATAAGAAGTGGAAAGAAAATTCAAAGAGCTCAGGAAGAGTGGATATTTTTTTGATGGTGCTCTTTGGGGTCGGGGGAAAACTATATAAAATCTAATCCAAAAAAGGAGGGTCCAAGGCATTCGTCAATCAAAAAAGTAAAATGCCTTTATTGATACATGGCTACAACAAAAAAAAAACAAAACAGTTTAAATAAATAATAATAATAATAAAAAAAAAAACATGTCCAGTTCATTGTTTTTATTTATAGTAGCCATGTCTCAATAAAGGCTTTTTACTATTTTGATTGAAGAGTGCCTTTGTGTACCGTTACACCCCTACTACTAATACAACAATTCATTCCAAAACCTTTTTAACACATTTTTAGGCTTAATTCAAGAAAAAAAATCTTCAAGCAGAAAAAAAATTACAATGGAACAAATTAAACTGATCAGATGGTCAGATTTCTTGAATCATTTTCCAGATCTATTGTCTATGAATCAGTATCTATTGCCTATACGTCTTATATCTGACTGAAAACTTCCTCTTTAGTTGATTCTGTCAGATTTTAAGTGCAGTGAGATATTTGGATTTGAAATGAAAAAAAAATACACTTGGTAAGATTTAGCTTTTTTTTTTTTTTCCAGTGCAGGAAGTACCACACAAGTAACATTATGTCTTTATGGTTTAAACATATTTAATGTTGTTGTAAATTATACATAATATTTAATAGTCAAAGGTTCCTAATGACAGAAAACACCTGCATCCTGGCGTGTGTTTGGGAGGTAAAAGCCTTTTTTCACAGACACTTTATGGCTGTGGTTCAGAATCAGAGGAGCCTTGGAGGGCCGAGGCTCAAAAGCCGCTCAAGATTTGATGTCTGGGACAATCCTTGTCACAGCTTGTATCACCTCAGCGACAGATGTCAGCGAAATCAGCGACAGCCGATCATGCTGATCCCCCCGTAATCATGTGCGATGATCCCGCCATGACACAGAGCTGTGGGAAATATGTCCGTCAATACCATCGCCGCAGGCAGATGCACCAGCATACCCCTGCCCATGCCCACCACCTGCCCCCCCCCCCCCACCAACACACACACACACACCCTCACACGCACTCCTCCTGCTCCTCCATGAGCCGCTGCCATTCTTTTGATCTCTCCATTAAGCTACTTCCTTCCACAGCGTGTTCGACCGCCGCCATGCTTCTGTTTGACCCCGGTGACCCCTGTGGTTCTCCTGCAGCGTCATTCACAGTCGACGACAGGAACAACCGTTAGCTTCAGTGGAACGTACGCCATGGATGACAATTCATAAAAAGGCCTCAAATGTGTCTGTAAATGAATAATCCTGTGCATTTATTTTTTTTTATTTATTTATTTATTTGAATTAATAGAACAGCAGTTTATCACTGCCATTTATATATTTTGTTAGTTTTGTAATTATGTACATACTGGGAGAGAAAATGTGCACGAGATGAAGAGTGAAATAAATTCAGTGAGAAAGGATTAAATGAAAAACTATAACACATACAGAAACAATGAGAATAAATTAAGGTCAGTTACACACTGTGAGACTAGAGAAGTACAGATTACTAGGTAAATCATTGCACTTAAATTGTTTGAGTAATGATCAAATAATTAATTGGTTTAAGTAGGTTCAATTATTAAGTAGAAAAAAATAAAAGACAATTTAATTATACTTGAAAAGTGTGGATATGAGACACTCAACTGTATGATGGAAAGTTCGTTTGGTGAGTGCTTTTTTACAGGTGACTATCAAGATAATAAAAGACTACTACTACTGACACACACACACACACACACACACACACACACACACTGGTTTCCCTGTTCTATGAGGACAAGTTTAGTGTGGTGGGGAGTCAGTGTAAACACATATTTTTTTAATAAACTAAAAATTGGAAAATAAAATAACATAAAAACAAATAATGAATAAAAAATGCAATATTAAAAAATAAACAAATAAATAGACTAATTATAGTAAAAAAGTATAATAAATGATTAAAAATAAAAGAAAGAAATTTAAAAAAATTATATATATATATATATATATATATATATATATATATATATATATATATATATATATATACATATATATATATATATATATATATATACATATATATATATATATATATATATATAAAGTAAACACATCTTCAAACCTTTAAAAATGTTCCACACTTCCAGAAAAAAACAATTCATGTATTTATAGGCAACATCATTTCTATTTTACTTGTTGGGACCTTTGTTTATATTTAACCATGATGTGGACCTGAATTTTGTTCCACATAGTATCAGAGGTTCCCATGAGGTGACTGTGTACACATATCAATGTCCCCAGAAGGAGTCACACACACACACACACACACACATACACACACACACATGCTCATTTCCATGTGTGATGAGAACCAAGTTTGTAATCATTACTTCTAGATAAGCAGTCATTGGGTAGTGAGCGTATGTATATATATATATATATATATATATATATATATATATATATATATATATATATATATATATATATATATATATACATCTCACAGTCAGAAGGTCCCTGGTTCTATTCCCACACCAGACCTTTCTGTGTGGAGTTTGCATGTTCTCCTCGTGTCTGCGTGGGTTTTCTCCAGTTTCCTCCCACCAATCCAAACACATGCACTGATAGGTTAACTAGTTAATCTAAATTGTCCATAGGTGTGAATGTGAGAGTGATTGTTTGTCTATATATGTTCAGCCCTGAGATGAACTGGAGACTCATACAGGGTGTACCCCGCCTTCACCCATTGGAGCTGGATTAAACCCCCAGTGACCCCCTGTGACCCTAGTGAGGATAAAGCGGGTTCAGATGATGAGAGATGAGAATAAATACAAAAATCCCTAAAAAAAATCTATAACATAATCTAAAATATAAAAATACATAAAATACAATATTACAAAAAATAATTTAAAAAGTAAACACATCTTCAAACATTTTAAAAATCCATGTTTTACTTTGTACATGCATTTTTATATTTGCATAAATTTCTATACTTAACACACATTTGTATTTTACTAGTGGGGACCTACATTTATATTTAACCCTCATGGAAACCTGAATTTTGGTCCCCATGGTGGGACTGTGTAAACAGATTAATGTCCCCATTACGATTGGAATACACACACACACACACACACACACACACACACACACACACACACACACACACAGTCTCCCTAAAACCCAGTGTGCCATATGCTCTGCTGGGGAAGCGCGATCAGACATTCTTGCAGACCTCAGCTCTATGTGGATCCTCTCAGTGAAGGCCCTGCGAGGCAAAAGGTTTCCAAACAATGTCCCGTTTTAATGTTGAAACCTTGCAAAAAAAAAGAGGGAAGCTTTGCATATTCACTGCAGCCGCGGGCGAACACGCTGCTGCCGCTTTAGCCGCTGTGTTTCCAACAAATCCTTGACAAAGGTCACAAACAATTTGCCAGATCCTGTTATTAAGGGAGCTTAAAAAAGAGAGAAAAAAAGCACTGATGATCACTTTGCCCAGCAGCTAGCTTCATCATCTGTAGCCATTCCAGCATATGCTCGCAAGATAATAAAAAATGTGGCGTTAAACATGGCGGCAGATTGAATTTTGTTCCAGGCGACGTATAGCCAGTCAATGCTTCCCTCTGGAAACCTATTTAATATAAAGTAGTTAATACCACCAGTCATGATGATGTTTCTTGCATAATATAATTTATAGCAGGTATAGGTCCATAAATGGGAGGCATTGTAAAATATTTCCATTATGTGGGGAATGTCAGTGGGTAATAAAGGCTTTATTCTACTTTTTATGACTCTCAATCTGTTGTTGTTCCCAGCAATTTTTAAATCTGTTAAAATTCAGCGAATACCTTAATGTGCGTGTGCGTTAAAGGCAGGAAATATCAGCGAGTCTTTCACAAAGTGACTCTCGGGTGAGACTTTTTGACTGGACATAAAAAAGACTGCAAGTCCAGTAAAGTAAAAGTGCATCAGCTCGGCTGCGTTTTTTATTACCTTGGCTCCTTTTTTATGCAGAAATTATACATCTTTCTTTAACAGTGCTGTAAAGGTTACACAGTCATTTAAGCAGCAGTTCAGACAGATTGATGTTTATGTCATTACAGCGGCCGATGAAATGTGCCTCTCTCCTCTCTTACTCCAACATAAAGCAGAAATGAGCTTCATCCATTGATGACATTGGAGATACATTAGAGTCAAAGTTGGATGGAGAAAGGCGGGGGTTATTACCTGACAGCGTGGCTGCTGTTCTATTACCATGAACAAGTATCTACTTCACTCTATTTGACACTGCTGCCACTCCTGTCATTTTTCCACCACGCCAGAAGCACTTTACAACAACTTAATTCAAAGGGGCATTTAGGAATCTATCATTTTTATTGATTAGTAGCAGTGACCGGCAGAATGGACACTTCATCTTCCACTTCATCATTGTCCAGGACACTGGGCTTTTTTTTATTTATTATTATTATTTTTTTTTTTTTTTTTTTTTACAACAGAGACACAATGCAGAAACAAAATGCGCAAAATGTGTCAGTGTTGTATTATAAGAACAAATAAATACATAAAGAAAATGCAAATACAGTTAATAAACAGCTATAAAATGCAGAAATCGTCGTTCTCTTGGTGGCTCTAGGTGGGAAAAAGAACATATTTTTGAGTAGTAACTACACCCCTTTTTAAAAAATATATAAATAAATACATTACCGTATTTTGCGGACTATAAGTCACAGTTTTTTTCATAGTTTGGCCAGGGGTGTGACTTATACTCTGGAGTGACATATGTGAAATTATTAATACATTATTATATAATTTCACATGTTATTTTCATACTGACGACCACAAGAGGGCGCTGTTGAGCATATTCTTTATGCTATAGTTATCTGACTAACTGTTAATATGTTACGTTGGTAATACCTACACATAATTGACTATGTATTAACCATTTATTACCCATTTATAAATGGTTGTTCATCATGTATTAACCATTTGTTACCTATTTGTTAATGTCTTGTAAAGGTTCATACTAGTGTCTTCAAAGATAAATGTAAAATGTGATTATTTTTAACCAACAGGTGCAGTGTTTGTATATCTGCTTAACAGGTAAACAAAGGAACTTGTTGTAAAAACTCCACCTGTTGGTTAAAAATAATCAAATTTTACATTTACACGAGTATGAACCTTTACAAGACATTAACAAATAGGTAATAAATGGTTAATATATAATGAACAACCCATTTATAAATGGGTAATAAATGGTTAATACATAGTCAATTGTGTGTAGGTATTATAAAGTGTTACCGTTACGTTAACATACCAGGCACGTTGTCAGTTAGTTGTTTATACCTCATGCACTGTACTGTTAGCTGAATGTGTTACGTTAGCATACCGTACACCTATTCAGCCTGTTGTTCTCTATTCTATTTTTATTTTAAATTCTCTTTTAAGATGAAATGTCTGTTCTTGGTGTTGGATTTAATCAAATAAATTTCCCCCAAAAATGTAACTTATACTCCAGTGCGACTTATATATGATTTTAACTTCTTTATGATACATTTTTGGCTGGTGCGACTTATACTCCAGTGTGACGGATCTTAACACCTGATTGATGAAGAGCTTGTGAACATATTTCCATACACTGGGTGGCACTATTAACCTTTACGTTCGGATACGTTAGTAAACCAAACTTTATTGGCAACTGCTAAAAAACTAAACTCTCGGTGCGCTACTCCCATTGTAGTGGATTTAATTAGATTTGTGTTAGCTCCGCCCACCAACTTCGATAGACAAGGTTGACGTGATCCACTGCAACACAAGGACCATGAAATTATTTATTTAGTGGCGCTATATGGGTTTTTTTTTTCCTAAAATGAATTGGTATTTTAGATAATTAATGACACATTTATGTATTTCTTTATTTAATTTTGGCACTTTTAGTCCTGCATACTTCCCCCAGTGCTCCAGGGTCAATGGTCTTAATGTGGGACATTTACTGCAGCTCCTCTGCTTTTTGGTGTTTAAGTGTTTCCTTTTACACAGTGAAGCAGGCGGCTGTTTGTGCTGTGAACTGGCCACAGTGGGTGTCGACACTGACCCTGTGGAGACGTAGCTCTGAAAATAGTACTGAAGGAAATAGATGGACAGAACGATTATCCACAAAGAATGGACTAAACCTGTCAGCAGCGTCTGGAGTTGACCCACATCTGACCCTGTAATCTGTCGTAAGATCTTAGCAAAACAAAAATGTCATGATCAGTGTGTAGTGGACCCTAGAGAAGTGGGTAGACTGGACTCTTCTGGGGTTTTTTTTAGTGGTCCATAAAATCATCTTGATACCAGTGAAATGTCAGACGACTCTATTTAGTTCTTCCCCAAAAGCCCATCAGTTGTATTTGTTCACTATTAAAACATTATTGTGTTGATCAGGAGCAATTTGTAGATTTTACTGGACAAACGTAAATGCACATGGATTAAAAATGAGGCAAACAATGGATAATATTAGCCTTTTGTAGCAATAGCCTTTCAAAGTGTTAGCCTTCCATGATGTTAGTCTTTCATAACATTTGCTTTTCATAATGTTAACCTTTCATGTTATACTCTCAACATGTTATCCTTACATAACATTATTCTTTCATGATGTTAACCTTTTATAATGTTAGCTTTTGATAATGTTAGTCTTTCATAGCATTAGCCCTTCATGGCATTAGCCTTTCATAATATTAGCTTTTCATAATGTTAGCCTTTCAATATGTTAGCCTTTAATGGTGTTACATATGCACATGAGATACAGACTTCAGACCAACATTGCTCCAGTTCCAACAGAATTATTTGTCTGCAGCAGTGGTTGTAGTTAAAAGTGAACATTTTGGAGCTGATTACCTAAAATGTTCAGTTGTTGGATGAACAGGACAGAGCAGCACAGCCAGTACTTGGAGGGGGCGGAGCCTGACTTATATTCACTTAAAGGTGGGGTGGGAGATCTTCCAGCAATTCAACACAAGTGACATTTTGAAAATACACACTCCCTCCTCTTCTTCAGCCCATCTGTAGAAACCACACCTTCACGAATACATGAACACGCATTTTCGTTTCATTCTATTTCAGTGTGTGCTATGGGATCATGAAGAGGTTTTCAAGCAATATAGTAAAAATGCTCCAAAAAAAGATCTTCTACCCCACCTTTAAAGGGCCAGTGCTCCAAATGACCTTTGTGGTGTCATTACTCAGAAATAATGTTGAAGAGTTGAATTAATGAAGAACTCAGACCCAAATGGAGTATTTACAATTTATGGACACCACAGGGAAGGCAGAATTATACTAATAATTATATATATATATATATATATATATATATATATATATATATATATATATATATATATATATATATATATATATATATATATATATATATATATATATATATATATATATATATATATATATATATATATATATATATATATATATATATATATATATATATATATATATATCGGGCCTTTGTTTTTTTTTCTCCAGTGGGCGTAATCCTCTTCCATACATGCCAGATCACTTCAGTAAATAAGAAGTAATGGCTGCACGTATAAGATGGCATCCCCTGTTTTGTAGCTTCCTTCATTATTTTCTGACAAATAGTGGAAAGAAAAGGATGTTCAGACTCATCAGAAACTGCTCACTGTCCCCTGAATATTATTTATGCTGTGATTAATTCCAGCATGTATTAGTTGAACCAGCGTTTTAGCTTAATCAACTCTAGCTGCAGGCATTTCACTAACCCCCCCCACCCCATCAGTCCCTCCTCCTCTCTGCACATGACATGTTTCTGTGTTTATTTTTCAGAATTTCATCTGCCCTCTAACGTCTGTCCTCCCTCCCCAAGACAGAATAATCTGTAAGATGGAAATGTTCCTCAATATGTTTCTATATGAGCTTAGTATGGAAGAGGCTGCAGCTCTGCCCTCAAAACCCAATCACAGTGGTGACCTGGACACCCTCCCATCCCAAAATACCTCCTCCAATATGGAATATGAGTTAAGCATCACCTCCTCTTTTGGGTGAACACAGGGATTTAGGGATCAGGCTTTTGTAAGCTACCTCTTTTAAAGTGTGTCAATATGTTGTGTGTAGTCTGTGGTGTTGTAATCTTACAGAACAACATGATCAGCAGATCTGCTCTGCTAACCCTAACCCTAACCCAGCTCCAAGGAACGGTTTACATTTGCATTAAGTTTTAGGTGGGAACTCTATAGAGCGATTCTTGGGACAAAATTAAGCGTATTCACAGAAACGTAATCCATGCATATTTGGGATATGCATGTGTCTTTGGTTGTAGTTGAGCATAAAATAAATATTTGCAAACTCTAAAATGAGTTTTATTTAACTCCCCTCATGACCGCTTCCCCATGCGGCCGACGACAACAGCTGACGTACACTTGCACACTTTTGTATCAATATGTAGGGGCGCTATAGAGTGACTTATTTGAAATGTTGCTAGTTGAATGGGTGTAGAACTGACAAATCGGTGTTTGTATGTCCAAACTACAACAATTTTTGTAAAGGTGAAATTGTAGGGTGCGCTATAGTATGAAATCAGAATGTGTTTAGTTAAATGGATGTAGACCCTGAAGGTAGACGTCTGTTTGAAATTTCAGCCAAATCGGTGTTCGTATGTCCGAGCTGAAGCAATTTATGTAGTGGTAATTTTTCCTGAAAACTTTGCAAAATTTGCTATGTCATAACACAAAAACGATGCAACTTTTCCAAAAAAATTGGATATTGGAAATTGATGTCCCACTTGTCTAGATCGTGCACTGATTTTGAGCTCATTTGTTCCAACGGCCAAGGAGGAGTTTGTTAAAATGTGAAGACAGCAAAAATTGATGACTCAACATGTTTGAAATTTCAATCCAAGATGGCGCACTTCCTGTGGGTTTATGGGCGTGGCCATGATAAGGTTTTTTGATCGTCTCCTCATGTTGAACATGTGCACCAATTTTCATAGCTCTAACTTCACTTGGGTGTAATCTGGCCTAATACAATATTCTTTGGCTATTCTAGGGGGTGCTATAGTCTTTAACAACTTTTACAAAAGTATATATACTTGCAATTTTTCACACTTCTGAAGTTTGTGTAAAATTTGGTGAGTTTTCATGCATGTTCAGGGGTCAAATTAGAGCTCAGATGGCTGACATCATTGCGATCACAGCGGACTCAATAGGCTTAGCGCCGGACGCGGTCCGCGCCGAAGACCTAATAACTGTCAACTGGCGTAACCAGTATACATCAAAGGGTTAAATACTTTGCTGAAATGTCTGCATCGCTTCTATTGCATATTATCTCAGAATTTCACCAAAAAAATAAAAAGACCAGAATCATCTTCTTCTTCATCATCCTCTGGGGGGTTTTTCCCAACGTGCCGGTTGACGCCACTGTTCCAATACAACGACGCTTGAAAAAGGAGGATGCACTTGGGATCCAGGCAATTTCATTACACGGACTCAAGCTGTTTGAGTTGAGGATCCAGGCCTTTGTGCCGGTTGCCCAGCACTGAGGACTGGAAACATGGCACAAACAACATTATGTGTTATAGCAACTTCACACCGGGCCTTGTGATACGTCCATCTGCCGTGACTACTGTTGCAGATCACGCTGATGTCCTCGCCTGTGTTCCCTCGCCGCCTCTCACTGAGCCTCTCCAGGTTGTGCGACCGTTCAGCCATAGTCGCCCTCGGAGCAAACTACTTTTGTTTGGAGGAAAGGGAGTTTGTTTTTTCTTTGTGGATGGTGAAGTTTGGAGCGGCAGGCGGCTCTATGGGCTGCCTCTCAGAGTCATATCAGTAATAGGCCACAGGATGAGGATGGTCTCCTTCATTTGACTGGACAAACATTTTATGGTTGTATAGCTTTGAATGTTCTTGCTCGAGATTTGACAAATACACTGGAAAAGTAATTTGAAAGGAAAACTTGAAACAAAACAACTGTTCCATTAAATTCTGTTAAAGTTTTTAATCATTAATTACGATGATGGATTAATCTGCGTTAATTTTCATAGCACTAATATACACACATTTGTACCAAACTAATGTCAACAGGAGAGAAAAAAAAAACATAATTATGTCACGTGTTCTTTGTTTTTTGTTTTATGCATTTTTGTTTTTATCTGTCTATAATGAACTTTTGTATTTCTATGTTCATTGTATGTTGTGAAAATGGTTCGCTCAACAAGTTTTTGATGAAAAACAGTAAAAAGTTAGATTCTTTCTGACTTTTATTTCTGTTTTTTTAGGCTTAGTGTGTGAATACTGCATGTCAAATGAAAAATTTTCAAATGTCAGTGTAGATATGGAAATGGGGGAAACATTAACGGTAGTAACCAGACCGAAATGTAATGTGAATTTCGGTACCTTATTTTGGTACCGCATGCAGCTGTTGTTTAATTACATTCACTGTCCACTGTTAATGGAAGCATGCACACGCAGCAGTGCAGACACTGAGGCATCAAACCCAAAAAGGTGGAACATGCAGTTACAGTTCACCTTCATGGTGCTCAAACCGCTTTACATTCACCCATACACACACACACACACGCACACACACACACCAGTAGGTTTCTAAGGTTCTGTCAGTCCTACTGGGAGACTAGGTCAGGGTTCAGTGTTTTGCCCAAGAGCACTTCGACATGTGGACAGCCAGAGCAGGGACACAAACCGCCAACCCTTCAGTCGTTGGATGACCCGTTCTACCAACTGAGCTACAGCCGCCCAATCAAAACAATGAAAAACTGCTTTTTTAAAATTAATTGTACATGAATAATAAAATAATCAGTATTTTTTTTCATAGATTCTCCATTGGGCGGCACCGTGGTTCAGTGGTTAGCACTCGTACCTCACAGCAAGAAGGTTCTTGGTTCGAATCCCACACCAGACCTTTCTGTGTGGAGTTTGCATGTTCTCCTCGTGTCTGTGTGGGTTTTCTCCAGGTACTCCAGTTTCCTCCCACCATCCAAATACATGCACTGATAGGTTAATCAGTTCGTCTAAATTGTCCATAGGTGTGAATGTGAGAGTGATTGTTTGTCTATATATGTTCAGCCCTGAGATGAACTGGAGACTCATACAGGGTGTACCCCACCTTCACCCATTGTAACTGGATTAGTGTGTCCCTGTGACCCTAGTGAGGATGAAGCGGGTTCAGATGGCGAGAGAGATTGTCAATTGAATATCAAAAGAACCAAATGATGGATGGATTTTCATGGATAGAATTAGTTGAGTATTGGTTTCTCTGCTGGCTCCTCAACCCCACCCCCACCCCCACCTGCTCAGCATGGATCCATGTTAAAATGATCCTCCCTATTGTCTGCTGACAGCCCAAATCCAACAAAGCGGGTTTCACTTACCATGAGATGAAAAGATTATGAGCTCAAACATCACTTTAGTTATGGGTCAATAGCTTAAGGTTTTAATCTATTGCTCCCGAAACTGCACCATCATCAAAGGGATCAGGACTTTGACAAACAGGTCTGTAGTTATTACTGCTCGAATACAGAGAAACGTCCAAATATGACCAAGATTCAAGATATAATGTGCACTGAGTCTTATTCTAAAGCGTCACTGAGTCATCTGTACAGTAACACAAAATGTAAGTGTGATATTATCAGATTTTTGATCCACTAATCCAACGCTTCCTCTGCTTTTCTTTGTTTTCACTCCATGTCCTGGATCCATCTGGAGGCAGTTTGTTCATGGTGCTACTGTTAGGAAGAAGGATGGGATGGAAAATACAGATTTAAGGAAGTATTTAGGTCTAAAAGTGGGAGGTGAATAAAAGAAAATGTGTTAATATGTGGTTAGCTAACTATTCAGAAGTGGTTAAAGTACTGCCATTCTGTACTTAAATAGAAGTACTGATTCAACTCCTTTAGTGAAATAAAAGTTTTTTTTTTAAATGTACAACTCCTCAGTTGTAATCAAATTAAAAAGTAAGATGTAAAACTGCCATTAACTTGGCATTATTGTTCTTATTTGTTACTTCATGTAAAGCGTCTTTGAGTGCCATGTTATATTATTATTATTAGTAGTAGTATCATTATTATTATTATTATTATTATTATTATTATTATTATTATTATTAGTGATTAGTGACTTATTTAACCAGGAAAATCTCAAAAGTGTGGGATAAAAAATAAAAAATCAGGAGAACATAAAATAGAAAAATTAGAAGTTGAAATAGGATAAATAAGTAAATAACTCTGACCTTTGTGGACCAGTGTAGCAGGTTTGATCAAGTGTGAAAATGTTTTCCATCTCCCTCAGTCTGTTCTTTCATCACACACAAATCAGATTTTATTGCAAATAAATCACTGCAATGTCAGTGCCTTCCAAAATAAAATAATAAATAAATAAAACGAATCACCTTGATTGGATGCATGGAACAGCAGATAATCCAATCGAAATACCACATTGGATAGATATTCCACAGAACAGATTTAAGACCTTATACAAACAAGCTTTCAGAAGGTCAAAAGTCAAATTAAGATCATGTTTTAATATTAAAAATTCACTAGAACTAAGCAGAACAAAGAAAAGAAGGGCTATTTTGAATTATTATTTCTTCTTTTTATTATTTCAGTTCATTTTTTGCTCATAATTTGATATTATTTATTACTTTGTACATTTCTATTCGTTATGGTCATTTTGTTTCTTTACATGAAACAGGAAATCACAAAAAACACAGAAAAATAGTTGAGGTGGTGAGTCAGTGACAGTGGGTCTATGGTAGAGTCGTTTGGGACCATCCATTATCTGTGGGTTTTTAAAATAAGGTTATTGTCAGATTACATGGGGCTGCTTTAATGTCACAGATGCATAATTCTGAAGCCATATGTTGAAACAGAAGTGATTTAAGCTGCATGAAGGATCTGAACATCTTAAACCAGTCCAACTCCAACTTCCATTTCAGTAAAAACCTTCCTTTTCTGCATCACTTTCACTCACTTCCAGTTCTTCATCTTTTTTATAGTCATCACATATGACCCATTTGGACTTTCACAGCCTCTGTCGTTACCATGGAAACAGTGTTAATATATTAATTAATTAATAAAATAAATATTTTATTGTTTTTTGTTACTCAAAATAAACGTCAAAGCCAGTCTACCCACCAAAACATCATCCATTTGTCACAACTTTCAACCCCAGCAAGGCCAAGTATGGACAAATGTAAGAAAAGAAACATATCTGAAGACCTGGTGATGGATCTGGACCCCAACGCACAGGGTCAGAGTGTGGAAAAAGAAATTAAAAAAAAAAACAATTGGTGCCCCACCCCCAAAAGTCCTATATTTCAACCAATCTCTTTTGGTCACACTAGTTGAAGATGGACGTGTGGAGTTAAATGAATGAAGAATTCACACAAAGGCAGTCAAATTTAAGCCAAATCAGTGTTTGTATGCCCGATCTACAGCCATTTTAGTGATAGCGATTTTGTAGGGGGCACTATAGAGCAAAATCAGAATTTCTATTGATAAACTGGTATAGGACCGAGAGATAAACGTCTTAGTCACATTTCAGCCAAATCGGTGTTCGAATGTCCGAACTACAGCCATTTTAATAAAAGTACATTTCTAGGGGGCGCTATAGTACAAAATCAGAATGTCTTTACCTAAATGGATGTAGACCTGGGAGATAAACGTCTGTGTCAAATTTCAGCCAAATCATGTTCGTATGTTCGAGCTGAAGCAATTTATGTTGTGGCAATTTTTCCTGAAAACTTCATAAAATTTTGCAAAAGCGTAGCACAAAAATGATGCAAATTTTCCCCAAAATTTGGATAACTTTTGAAGTCCCACTTGTCTAGATTGTGTTCACTGATTTTGAGCTCATTTGGCCCAACGGCCTAGGAGGAGATAGATAAATTCCAATGACAGCGAAAATCCATGACTCAAAATTTTTAAATTTCAATCCAAGATGGCGGACTTACTGTTGGTTTATGGGTGTGGCCATCATTAGGTTTTTTTGTTCATCATTATATGATGAACATGTTAACTGATTTTCATAGCTCTAACTTCACTAGGGCATGATCTGGCCTAATACAAACTATTTCACCTTTTCCATGGGGCGCTGTAGATACATTTCTTTACCGACTTTTACGAAACCTATAAATACTCGCAAGTTTTCACACTTCAGAAGTGTGTGCAAAACTTTGTGAGTTTTCGTGCATATTTAGGGGTCAAATGAGAGGTCAAAGAGCTGAATCAGATAAACCTACAAGCAGTATCAATAGGCCTTGCGCCCAACATCGTACGTGGCAAAGGCCTAAATATCACTGCTTTTAATGAGGCTAAAACTGGTGTGAACTTCATTTCGTGAACAGAAACAGGCAGGTATCCCAGTGTCTGTGCGAGTGTGAGCAGAGCAGTGAGACTCATTAAACATTGGTTCCTCTGCCCTTTCACACCTTTCGTCCTTGTCCTTTTCAGATCACATCCAGAACAGGAAAGAGCATCAGAGTAGCTTCTGTCACACCGCAGCGTCGGAAACAGCTGCTTTGCTAACCGTCAAACTAATGTCAAAAAATAACTTGACCCTTAATATCTTGAGCGGCGTTCACATCTACAGTGTGCAAATGAAAAACGCCCAGGTGAGTGATTAATGGGGGACAGGAGTGAAGGTCTGGACCTCCGAGTAGCTTTGACTCTGTCGTCTGCGAGGAGAGAGTGATTCTTTGCGTGACGATTAAAGTTTGAAGTATAAGGCCACATTAGCTTTTCTTCCAGTGATTTATCACTCGCTTCCCTTGACTGTGTCCACGGGCCCGACACACGTGGGCGGGATTTATTGCTCTGGATTCATTTGAGTTGTTGAATAAACATTGTGGGAAGTTTCATTAATATCCTGAAAGGTTGAACAAAAATGATACCAGCGAAGTAAAGTTCGGCAGCACTTTGCATGTAAATATTTCAGACAGTCCAAGGGTAAATGTTTCCGATCATTCCCAGGTCACGTCAGGTCATTGAAACTCCTGCAACCTGGAGAATCACCTGCGTCTAACTTCCTTCCTCTGTTGGATTTGATTCTGTGTAGCTGTTCTGGGGTCTGTTTTAGCCTGTAAAGCTATTTCAGGAGTATCAAACTCAATGTAGTTCAGGCCACATTAAATTAAATTTGATCTGAATTGGGCAGATTTTTTAGTTTAACCCCTTCATGCATAATGTTCACTCCAGTGGACAACTATTCTACAGCTGATCCATAGGTTTGATTGTTTTCGATCCTTATCAGCAGAGGTGTCAAAAGACGTGCCATTCTGTATTTAAGTAGAAGTACAGCTACACATTCAGCTCCTTTACTGAAGTAAAAGTTAAAAAGTACAACCTCTCAATTGTAATAAAGTAAAAAAGTAAAACTGCATTTGTTTTTGTCATGTATGAAATAATAATAATAATAATAATAATAATAATAATAATAATAATAATAATAATAATAATAATAATAATAATAATAATAATAATAATAATAATAATAATAATAATAATAATAATATATTAGTAGTATAGTATCCAAAAATAAAGCATTTTAAAGTGACTTAATATGTATAAAATGTGTTTGATTGGGGCAAAGTATTCAGTTTTGCGGGTATGGACAGGAAATTTGGGAAAAATTACAGGCAAGGGGGGGGGGGCACAATTTAGAAAAATCATAAATGTGACATTTAAAAAGTTCCATAATAAAATAAAAAGTAATTATGAGATAAAAAGTCAAACTTGTGAGTTAAAAAGGCACAAATATGAGATAAAAATGTGCATGATTATGAGATGAAAACTGAAAATTGTGAGATAAAAGGTCATACATATGAGATTTAAAAATATATATATAATTATGAGGAAAAAGTGTAGAAATTATTACACAATGTCACAATCATGAGATAAAAGTCAGAATTATCATATATAAAGTCACAATTTCTCTCCTGCACAATTTTCCTGAAGTGACTTATTTTTCGTACTGTTAAGAAAATGTAAAAAAATAAATACTCAAGTAAAGTATAGATACCTAAAAAATGTATTTCAGTACAGTAATGAAGTAATTTTACTTAATTACTTCCCACCTTCTGCTGATCAGCCAAAACAATGGACCCTCATGCATTGTCCCAAACACCAACTTGATCTGCACTAACAGCTTAGACTGGAAATCATTTACTTGTTATTGTTAATAATAACAACAAAAATGATTGTTTTTGAAAATTACCTCATCGAAGTGACTAATTACTAATATTAGAGCTTGTTAAAATGTGAAGAAAACATCATATTATATGTATTAGTTTATTGGTTTCACTCAGTTTATTTATTTATTTGTCTTTGCTTCTAAAAAATCATGGTGTTCAGATAAGTGGACAATTTTGTAACTCCATGAACAATAGCTTCATAAAATTTTATTCAATTGCATTTTTTTACACGTAAAAATGAATAAAAACACTCAAGAAATAAACATCTTGATTAAGGTTCTCATTATTCATGCATGAAAGGGTTAAAGGTACAGTAGGGTACACGAGCTCACAAACATGGTTCCAGCAGCTACATTTTAAAAATACATAATTTAAAAGTTCAAAGCCCCCACCCCCTCTTACAGAACACTTCATACCAAGGTTATTACTATTAACAAAAACTGACAAAATAATAAAAATTACAATTGAAAGAACATTTTTGCAAACTAAAATAAATAAAGACCGTAATTAAAAGCAAAACATGAGAACTAACTGAAACTGGGTTGTGTATTTATAAAACTAAAAGTTCAAAATGATGGGTCAAATTTGATTTAATTTAATCTTTCTTAGTTTTACTGAAGTTTGGAGAAAAACTGTATGAGTTTTCTTTTTTACGTTAATTAATTTTATTTTATGATTTTATTTATATAAATTGTGTGTGTGTGTTGAATATATGATGGTGAGAAGATAAAACATAATGTGGCATGTTGACCACATTTCAATTCAGGGTTAACAAACTCAGAGTTTTTATTAAACCTGCTTAATGAAACAGACATCAGCAGATTTTACATAAAGTTGCTGACAAAAAAAAAAAAAAAACAACCCCCTGTCAATGTGTTTAACTTGTGTTCATCTGTAGTTCTGCTGTGGTTGTAAAAGGAGCATCATGGGAAAAAAGCCTTGAATCCATATCATAAAGACTGGCCTCAAACCAGGATGAAGCCTTTTCTCCACCCCCCCCACTCCCACTTGACAAAAGCTATTTAGCCTCAACATGTTAAACTCTTCTCAGCAGTCTGACTGTGGTTCATCACATTAGCATGGCAGCGCTTTTAATGAAGGCTAAAAACAAAAGGCATTTTCTGCTGCTCACACTGACATGAGATCAGCTGCACAGAGACTCTGACACTGGCCAGAAAAAAAGACACATCTGACCAAGAGCTTCAATATTGAATAAAAAAATATATGCTTTATAAAACTGAGATGTTGGCAGTGTAATAACACACTGTACACAAATGTAGATCTACGATTGTATAAGTGTATAGATACAGTATATAACTATATAAGTGTAGATCTACAGTATATATTATTACAACAATTATTGCCATGCGTTAAAATATAAACAGGGTGTCATTAGTGTAGAGCAGGGGTGTCAAACTCATTTTAGTTCAGGGGCTACATTCAGCCTTATATGGTATAAAGTGGGCCACATCAGTAAAATAATATAAATAACAGGATTAAAATGTATAAATAATGTCAACTCCTATCTTTTCTCTGTTTTTCAGCATAAATAGTATAATTACATAATGAAAATGTTTGCATGTACAAACTATAGTTCAACATAAAATGAAGCAATATTAATAACCTGAAAATTTTAAAGAAAAAAATAAGTGCAATATCAACAATATTATGATTTAGTTTATCATTTATACGTGTGTATCACAACTTATGGACAACAGTGGATTTACAAATACAACATTTAGTACCATTCAGAATACTGGTAAAATTCCACATACATTTTTTGCATTAAACAAATAAGGACATTTGAATTTTTCAAAATGTATTGTTTATTATGATTATAGTTGATCCATTTTAGATCGAATCAATGTCAAATAATTTTAACTTACTTAATTATTATCTTCTGTGTCATTTTTGGACTTCACAAATTCATCCCAAGGGCCAGATTGGACCTATTGGCGGGTTGATATTGGCCCCCGGGCTGCATGTTTGACACCTCTGGTGTAGAGTCTTAAGTTCTATTTAAAGACAAAAACAAATGTACCAGTACTGTGGTGGTCCAGTGTCCATGTGTCAAGGTACACTGAAAATATTATGTTAAAGGGATAGTTCACTATTTTTCACATGTAACTGTATGTGTTCAGTGTCTTTACTCTGGCGCACCCACAGTGACTCCGCCCCTTTACTCTGGCACACCCACAGTGACTCCGCCCCTTTACTGTGGTGCACCCACAGTGACTCCGCCCCTTTACTCTGGCACACCCACAGTGACTCCGCCCCTTTACTCTGGTGCACCCACAGTCACTTACCCTGATAGTGTCCTGTGAGTCGAGTTCTGGTCCGGTTTTTGTCAAAGCCAAAGTAGTCCTGGCAGGTTTTCTGGGGTCAACAAAATAAAACGTGTTTCTTCTCAAAACAATATGTGTTTGAACGAGTGATTTATTTAAATAACAAAACCATCACAGAATAAAAACTCACACCTCGTACCTGCTTGGAACTACTTTCTGTCAATAGTTATCAATGGTCGTTGTCACTGCTAACAGCTGTGTGTTTTAGAAAACTACTTTCATCAGTTGTTTAGCAGTGTTTGTGGCTGCTACGTGCAGGTGCACAGCTGTTAGCGGTGACAACGTGCATTGATCGCTATTGAGAGAAAGTTAAAGATTTATAGACAATAGATCTGAACTAATCTGACCAAGATTATTTTCACTTATTTAATTGTTTAATCCTAGATTTTTTTTCTTAATCTAAGATTTTTTTGTTAACTTGTTGATTCCAGCACAAAAGGAAAAAATCTGCCAATGGATAATTATCTTTACAATCTTTTTTGAAGAAATTTTACCAAGATAATTTTCACTCCTTCAATTCAAAGTTTGTTTGTTTGTTTTTTTTGCTTAATTTAAAATTATTTTTGCTTAATCCAAGATTTTTGGGGGGTTCATTCAACTTTTTTTGTGGCTCAATTCAAGCAAAATGAGAAACAAAATCTGCCAATGGACAATTATCTTTAAAATCTTATTTCAAGAAATTTTACCAAGATATTTTTCACTTATTCTATTGGCAGATTTTATTTAGTTTTATTTTATTTAATTTTATTGCTTAATTCAATCAAAAATATCTTGTATTAATTAGTTATTTCCTTGTTTTTAGGGGGTGATTTTTTTGCAGTGTGGCGCTGGGTGTGGAAAACAGCAGCCATTAGTTTGATCATTAGCAGCGCTTTGTGCTGCACTGCTAGCACAGAAGGCTCCTTTAATTAAATCAGCGAGGAGCGCAGCAACAGTGGCCATAAGGCCTTTATTTGTCTATATGTAGCGCCTGCGGTCGCGTCCGCCCAGCCACACAGTCATGGGGTTGTGGGGCATATTTTCACATTAAGCTCAAGGAACAAACAGCTCCTCCTCATCACAACCAATCACAGCTCAGCTGTTTGTTTACTCTGTGATTCAGTGTGAGAGGAAAACAGCAGCATTTTACACACATGCAGCCGCTTCTACTGAGAAGAAAAAAATATCTAAATCTGACCACATGTATTTTTGTTATTTTTATTCTAAATATCTCATCACATTTAAAATCAGACAGAAACAACTGAAGAGGAACTTTTCAGTCCGATATAAGAAGTGATTTATAGACAATAGATGTGGAATGATATTATTGAATAAATCTGATCAAGATCATTTTCACTTGTTCCATCAGCAGATTATTTTGTTTAATTATTATTTTTCGCTTCATTAAATTTTTTTCTTGCTTAATTCAACTTTTTTTTCCCCCTTTGTTTGATTATTTTTTATTTGATTAATTCCAAAAACATGTGGGTTTACACAAGTCAAGATTAATTTATACCTAATTGCCTTTTTTTGCTTTATTGAACATTTTCTTTTTTTAAAATTCATATTCAAATTTAATATTCTTTTTTTTTGCTAAATTCAAGTATTTTTCTTAATTATTTTTGCTTATTTAATTGTTTTGTTACAAGGATGTTGTTGGTTTTGTTTAGTTTTTTTTCTTTATTCAAGATTTTTTGCTTGATTCCTTTTTTTTCTTGATTCAACTTTTTTCTTTGCTTGACTAAAATCAATTTTTCCTCAATTCAAGTATTTTACAATATTTTTTTATTCAGTTCAAGGTTGTTGTTTTTTTTTTTTACCCCACACCCTGAAGAGGAGAGATGAATTGTTTTTGAGTCAGTTTGTTTGTTTGTTTGTTTTTAAGCAGGTTTATGCAAAAACCACTGGACAAATTTTCATGACATTTTCAGGAAATGGGCGAACCGGTCCAGAATAGATCCCATTACATTTTGGTGAATGTAGGTCAAAGGTCAAGGTCACAGTCACAAAAATATGTTTTCACAATGATAAGAGATAGGACCAATCAAGTGAAATGTTTGCAAGGGGGCGGGGTTTGTTGTGGCGGGCACCACTTTTTGTTGTTTGATTCAGCTCTTTTTTTTTGCTTTAGTCAAGTTTTATTCTTTTTTTGATTCCATTTCTTTTGCTCAATTCTCTATTTTGTTTGTAATTTTTACTGAATTAATTTTTTTGGGGGGGGTTAATTCAAGTATTTTTTAAAATTATCTTTATTGTATTTTAGGGTAATTTTGCTTAAAGGTGGGGTGGGAGATCTTTTCTGGAACATTTTAACCATATTGCTTGAAAACGTCAAACATGCACTGAAATAGAAAAAAAAAAGGTTTTAGTCCAGTCTAGAGGGCAGAACTAGAGGAAAACTCTGACCAATCATTGTACTGATCATCTTTACAATGATTGACTGCTGATACGTCCATCACATATCAGTCCACTCCCACCCACCCACCCACCTTCCCCCTTCTCCGTGTTCACATAAACAGCTATGACAGAAAAGACGACAACAGCAAAACCAAAGTAAAAACTGTGTTTGAAAAAACTACAGCCATGAGGAAGCTGAGTGAAGAATGGAACAGGACAAGGGTGGTAATCGCTATGACTTTCCAGCGCTGGCGTCAACTGAAAAAAAAAAACAATGCTAAGGTGGTCATGTTAATACTCCATAGGTAAGATGATACTGTTATGATTCTATAATATTTGGACATACTAATCGCTTATCGTATTCAAAAGTGAAAGTGAAAATAGCCACTGTGGTGTTGCTTGTTGACTAATCAACGTAAGGTCTCGCGAATGGTCGTGAACTTCCTTGACCGTTTGAGACAGTGTACGTGTTGAATCGGGCAGGCGTGGTTTCTAATGGTGGGCTGAAGAAGAGGCGGTAGTGTATATTTTCAAAATGTCACTTTTGTAGAATTGCTGGACCTTTTTTTCCAACATCTCCCACCCCACCTTTAAAATGTATTTATTTATTTTGCTTAATTCAAGCAATCTGTCATTAAAACAAGTGAAAATTATTTAGATAACATTTCTTCAGTCAAATTAGTCCAGATCTATTGTCTATAAATCAGTTCTTATATCTGACTCAACAGTTCCTCTTTCGGTGATTCTGTCTGATCTTAAAGGTGTCATTCGGCTGAAAACCACTTTTCCATGCTCCTTTTGAAATCGGATGGGTCACCCCGACTTACCAACACATGCTCCTTTAACAGTGGTTCATCACCTCCACTGGCTGCATACTGCATTCACAGAAAACAAGAGGAACAAGAGACCCAGAAAAAGTCAGTCCATCTGACAACAGACGAACTTTAGTGTCACCCACGTGGGGTTAAACCCATCCCCGGCAGCGAATCTGAAGTAGCATTAGCATTAGCATCTACAAGAGAAGGGGCACCACAGTAGCTGCTGCACAAACTGGAAAAAAAATGGCGGATCAAACTGGTTCATGTGCTCTCTGTGGAAATAAAGCCTCGTTCTTTTTCCCTGCACGTTTGCAGAACAAGCAACGGCACGAAACCTAGCTGGATGCTACTTGGGTAAAGGTAAATACATACACAGTGAGAGAGGAGGGGGGAGTGTTCCTTCATGCATTCTGAGCCAATCAGAGACACCTCATCACGGTGTCATGGACATGTATGAGGAAGTACCGGTAAACTCTGTTGTTCAACCTCAAGTCATTTTTCTACTGTGAAAAATCAGCTGGAAACTAAACAATCTGGACGTTTTTTTTTTTTTTAATAGAACCAACACACAATGTATTCAATAACAATGAAGAACACAGTAATATTAATGAAATAACCATGGAAGGACAGCTTTAAGTGTGATGACATATTTGGAGTAGAAATGAGAAAACCAATTTGATCATATTTACATTTTCACAGCGTACTTAGTATCAAGATCGATACCAAATTTCCCAGTATCACCCATCCTTCCTGAACATGCGTCTGTACATATGGAAACACAAAGCTTTTGCTCGTTTGCATTTTCACACTAACCCGTATGTCGTCGTGCACGCATGCAGACGCGCATGCCTGCACACATGCCACTGCGTCTGTGTTTCTAATGTGTGCATGTGCGCTCTGACGGAGTGGCGGGGGCACGGAACGACTCCCCAGCGTCCTAGGTGCTGGAGTGTGTGTTCAGCCGAGGGTGAGGACCATCTGCCGGGGCTGGATGAAATCAGTGCAACATGCAGGTGCGGAGGTATTTTACCCACGCACGCAAGGTAAAAAACACAAAGCAGGGGGTGGAGGGGTGGGGGGGAGGAGGGCATGACCCGTAGAGAGTGGGGTGTTTGGCCTAGAAAATGCAGAGCCCACGGTCAAATGCAGCGTGTATAATGTACGTCTGTTTGACCATCAGCGAAATGTTAGGAGTAAACAGGTGAATATCTGGTTAGTTTAACCCCTGAAGAACCACAGAACAACCTACTAATACAAACTGGTTAATAACAATAGACTACACCTGTCAATACTTGTAAAGAATTGGTGTAAAATACAATTGTTCATCTTTCCATGGTCATCAGATATTTCAAGTAAGAAATTGTGAAAATATAGGTCATGAAATGGTCTAAAATGAAGAAAAATAGAGCAAGTGGCGCACTATCTTTTCTCATTGTGAAAACATATTTTTGGTGACTGTGACCTTGACCTTTGACCTATATTCACCAAATTTTAATAGGACCTATTCTGGACTACCTCGTACATTTCCTGAAAATGTCATGGAAATTGGTCCAGTAGTTTTTTTTTTTAGGTAAACCTGCTCATTAACATACAAACTGACTTGTAAACGATACCCGTCTCCCCTTCAGGGGCAGGGTAATGAATTAAGCAACTAAATGAGCAAAAATAACTAAAGTAATCTATAAAATAAACACAAATGGAAAATGAACCAAAAACATCCACATTGAACAGGTTCTTTGGCACCGGTTCTGTTCATAATAGTTATGTTTAGAGCCTTTTGCCTGTACATTTACAGAGAGTATTTGTTTTAGTGTCACAGGATGAACAACATAGAAGGAGATTTAATTTTAAACATAAAAATAAGAATGGAAGGAAAATAAATGTGCATTTCTGTTGTTGGTGTTAGAATGTGGAATTGTCTGGTTAATGAAAGAGAAGAGCTGTAGGAATATATATATAATATAATATAAGAGGATGTATAAGGATAGTATAAGGATGGTAATAATATATAAAACTATGTAAAATAAAGTGGTTTTGCTTATGATTTTGGATGTATTTGTTTATGGACTGTTACGTTAAATGTTTTAGTTTCATGCTGTAGTGACTGTAATGGTGACTTTCTGATGTAGATGTATCTGATGTATTAGTTTTAAAGTTTTCTTCATCCCGCTCCTTTTCAATCACAGAGACTGGAGTGAATAAACCAATGAGATGAAATAATTTTTTATGGACAGAATTTCTAGGCGGAGGGTGTTTTAGAGTCCCCATGATTTAAACTCTGCTTTTTGCAGATGATGTCGTCCTGTTGTCCTCATCAAACATGGACCTTCAGCTGCACTGGGGACATTTGCAGCTGAGTGTGAAGTGAACAGGGTGAGGATCAGCACCTCCAAATCCAAGACTGTGGTTCTCGACCAGAAAAAGATGGTCTATCCTCTCTGAGCCGGTAGGGAGTCCTGACCCCAAGTGGAGGAGTTTAAGTTTCTCTGTGTCCTGTTCATGAGTGAGGGAAGGACAAAGTGGGAGACTGACAGGCGTTGGCAGTGATGTGGATGTGGTTTCAGTCCATCGTGGTGAAGAAGGTGCTGAGCAGGAAGGTTAAGCTCTGGATTTACCATCAGTCTACGTACCTACTCTCACCCCTGGTCATGAGCTTTGGGTAAGAACCCAAAGACAAGATCCTGGATACAAGCGGCTGAAATGAGTGTCTTCCACAGGGTGGCTGAACACACACTTAGGGATAGGGGGCGGAGCTCAGCCACCAGAGAGGAGCTCAGAGAACAGTGCTGCTCTTCCACATCCAGAGAGACCAGCTGAGGGGTTCTGTGCATGTCCTACCAGCAAAGTCCTACGATGTGCTGGAGATACTATGTCTCTGCGCTGGACTGGGAACACCTTAGGGTGCCCCCAGAAGAGCTGGAGGAGGAGTCTGGGGAGAGGGACGTCTGGGCGTCCTGCTTAGATTGTTGCCTCTACAACCTGGTCCTGGATGAAGCAGAAGAGGATGGATGGATGGATGGATGGATGGATGGATGGATGGATGGATGGATGGATGGATGGATGGATGGATGGACGGACGGACGGACGGACGGACGGACGGACGGACGGACGGACGGACGGACGGACGGACGGACGGACGGACGGACGGACGGACGGACGGACGGACGGACGGATGGATGGATGGAAGGACAGAAAGCAAAACAACAAATTATTCAGTAACATGAACAAACTGAACAAAAATGGAAGAAAACGTCAATTAGCCAATTAGTCAACTAGTTAAGCCAGTTATCTAGAGTGGAAAACAGCCATTTCCCATGGAAACTTTTATTCAGAATTGACATGTCCATGTAAACACAAAGGAAATAGCACTAATTCTGAATTATCTTATTCTGAATAAATAATTGAGAATTCAAAAACATTATGTAAACATAGCTATTGGGTAGGGGTGTGACAAGACACTCAGCTCACGAGACGAGACACGAGATTGGGTTCACGAGATTGAGATGAGATTTTAAGAAAATGAATTTACAAATTATATGAATGGACAGACTAAACTGAGTTGCACATGGGTTTTATAACTCTGTAAGCGTTAACTTTTAATGAACTTCTTCCTCTACAAATTGCAACTAAAATAAAATGTAATAAAAGTTAAAATAAAAAAATAAAATTGTATATTTCTCCTTTTGGTAAAATGGTAAATGGACTGTACTTATATAACACATTTTATACACCAGTGGGTGCCCAAAGTTTACTTTACAATTCTTCACATTCACCCATTCACACACACACTCATACACCAGTAGATTTTTTCAAAATCAATTGTGGCTCTTGACTGTGGAAGTTCAGGTCCAAATATATTTGTCATCATTGTCTGGTTTGTTGGTGTTTCCTCGGCAGGTACAGTTGTTGATTTGAGTACTGAGCTGTGGTGCTGCTGGAAATATATCTGCGTTGTGCTCGTATTAGCAGCGCTGTACGACATTGTTTACAGTGTCTGCATATTGTCCGTGTCTTATCTCTCACTCTCTTGCCATTTATCATTTCTGCTGGGAACCCAAAATGCTGCCAAACAAATGATTTGAAAGTGGAGGGGGCGTCTTCAATAGTAAAACCTGTATTCTGTATTCTGACTGCTGCTGGATAACAGATCTCACGCGACAAGCAATCTCGCCAAATTACATCTCGCAAGATCTCATTACACAAGATCTCATCACACCCCGACTATTGGGATAGAAGAACTGATTTATAGACAATAAATCTGGATAATCTATTCAATTGGAAGATTTTTTTTTTATTTACATTTTTTACTTTTTTTTGATTAATTCAACAAAGAAAAACATATTTATTTATTTTGAAACTTATTTTTAGAGGGGTGTTTTTTTTTTTCCCAGTGTACAAACCTGTGTCATGTTGAAGCGGTCTGCTAAACTGAACCTGAGCTCATATAAATCCAACCATCAGATCCAGATCATTCATCAAAGGTGACGCCACAGTGGGTCTATACGTGTCCACTTTAGTGCTGAGCAGCAGCGTATACCCACGGTATGCCATCAATATATACAACACATGCTCAGAGCATAAACCAATTAATTGTGGCTCCATTATTTATGATGTGGCTCCATCATTGAGGACACGATGCTGACACACACCCAGCTTACAGACTCAGCCTGCCTTACATACATAATTCTTTCTGATGAATAGTTGTACAGATGTTTGCATGTTATGTGTGCAGACTGCAGTACACGCTCACCAAACCAAACCCTTTCACTGTAATCCTGCATGCGGGGAGGGGGGGGGGGGATCAAATTAAACAGATATGCTTATCTAAACTATTTATTAAAAGAACCATATCCCAGATATAATCCTAATATGTTATCAAGAACTGGGGGGATTTTGGACGTACGCACAGCGCTCAGGCCCAGGTGTACAGGGTCATAAGTCTGAGGATTAGCACAAAGGTTATTGTAATTTTTTAAATAACACAAAAGCAGATTTCATTCTTAAAAGGCTGAAGGGACCATCTGGGAGGAGCTCCACTGTATCTGCACACACCAATTATTTTTATTGTTTTTCATCAGCTCAGAGCAGCAGGTCAGGACAGGAGTCCATCTGATCCTGGACTGGACTAGAGCTGAACTGAACTGGACTGGATTGCGATGATAAGGACAGAAGTCTATCTGATCCTGGACTGGATTTGACTAGACTGGATTGGACTGGGAGGATGAGGACAGAGGTGAACAGATGAACAGAATGGAGCCAAATCACATCCAGGTGGGAGGGGCTTAACCTGCAAAGAGGAAACACCGAGAAATACACTGGGACGTGGTTGGACGACAGTACAACAGTGTGGTAACTGGGGTGGTGGGGTAGGGGTGGGGGGGTCAACGGCAAACAAGTGGGAAACCAACCATATATATATATATATATATATATATATACTGGAAGAAATCGGACTCATTTTTAGTCCAAATCAGATGTGATTTCCCTTAAAATGTCATAAATTAAATGACCATATATGTTCAGTTGTGTTCACATCAACAATGACGACGAATGCATTAGAACATGTTCATCTCTGAGACAAGTTGGTTCAGAATCAGCTCCTCTTTTCCCAAATGGACTGAGTGGATGTTTTTCACCTCTCATATGTTCCCATAGTGACGTTAACATTTTTATTTGTCCATAGAAGTGGAACCAGTGGGACCTAATGGAACTGTTTGGTTCACTGTCTCCAAACGCGATGGTCATTGGATAAATGTCATGATTTTGTCCCGCCCCTGGACACTCTGAAGGTGAATGGAGCTGTGGGCGGGACCTCAGCAGGTTCTGAATGATGATTGGAGGATCAGTGGAAAGGCTGAATCTAGTTTTGACTCGTGGGTATTTTCAGAAGGAGAACTGGGAAGGAGAACTGCAACCCATTTGTTGGAATTTTTTTCATGAAATTATTCATTTCACTGTAAATAAAACATACTTATAGTATTTCCTTTTTTTCAATTTAACATAATTTCAACATTTCCTTGTTCAATTCCGTGAAAAACACATATTTGATACAACAGGCTCAGAGGCAGATTTTACATATAAATAAACTTATGATGACTCTTTCTGGAGTTATGACTATTTAAAATCATGTGACCTTGATTTTGACCTTTAAACGTCTCTCAAGATCAAAGCCCATGATGCCATTGTGAAGACCATGCCAGGTTTCCTACCTATCAATTAAAGCAACCACTTTTCATTATAGTCCATTTTATTTTTTTTAGGTATTGACTCAGTGACCCCTGACCTCTTGGGTCAACAACAGGTTCAAATCTATACACACAAGATTCTGAATTATAAGACCAATATTTTCGTGCTCATTGGAAGTCTGTAAAATGAATAGTTCAAACAATACTCTGACCTTGACCTTTGACCTAGAGTTTTCAAATTTGTCCTTCAATGTTTAGATGCCAATACAACAGTGAGATTAAAAAGAGGCTATATGTAAAACTGAGTATACATGAATGTAAAGGAAATTGCCCCATCTCTGATCATTATGAAAACAAATTTTTTGTGACCTTGACCTTTGACCTACATTCACCAGAATTTAATGGGACCTATTCTGGACCACCTTATATCTTTACTGAAAATGTCACAGAAATCGGTCGAGTAGTTTTTGCATAAAGTTGATGACAAACAACAAACAACCAGACAAAAAAAAACAACAACAACCCTTGTATCTCTTTTTTTTTTCTTTTTTTTTTTTTGACGAGGGGGGTTAATTACAATGTGATATTTGATTTTACACCAAATATATCCTTCCAAATATAGACCAGAGGGTAAACCTCCAAACTTACTACAAAGCAAGAACAAACCGTGCTGATGTCAAAGTGCTGACGGTCCAGACTGCGGCGGCGCTCATACTCGTCAGCGCCGCCCTCAGCAGACCCATGTGACACCAGCCACCTCGTTTCTGAAGTGCGCTTGCAGCTTTCTGTGACAGGTACGCCAGGCGGCATCAACATATCCAGCCACAACAGCCGCGACTCACGGCCTCCAGGTTCATCCGCTCTGACGGATATTTTCTGTTTGTTGCCCGAGGGATTAGGAGGCGGACGAAACAAAGGCACAAACATAATGTTTGGTGTTGGAGCCGCTTGGTTCTGCTGTGGCTGCAGCACAATGCAGTAAAAAAAGGAGATTTTTTTCCCATCTGTTTTTGCTGTGTTGTTTATGTGTAGATCTTCATCACAGTGATATTTCTCCAACACACCAGACATATTCTGCTTCTGGATTTGTGTATGTACTGGGTTTGTAAAACATTGCCAACTTGTGCATGACTACTGTGGCAATTACTAGTTTCCCATCTGCTTCACTTTGTGCATTTTTGCAGCTTCGCATTCAGCTTTTGATGGGAAACTAAAACCTGCCTCATTCAGCTGCTTGTCCTATTAACACAATCCCTTAATGTGAATTAGAGACTGTGTATTTGTAGCTTTTCTTCTTGGTTTTTCATACTTTAGGTTTCTTTATCTACGTTGAACTGATATTTAACCATAATCAGAATCAGATCAGAATCAGAAAGAGTTTTATTGCCATCGTTAGTATAGTACACATGTAGTATACAACTAGGAATTTGTCTCGGTGTAACGCTGCAACATTCAACATATAGTATATCAATAAAAAGATAAAAGAGAAAAAGGAAAGAATTATATATATATATATATATATATATATATATATATAGTATAAAAAAAATAACAAGAATGCTAAGCATGCCCCGAGATCGAATAAAATAAAAATAAATCTAGTAAAAAAAATTTAATGTGCTTCTTTTGCAGCAGTTCCCAAATGAACTTTTCTTACAGTAATTTCTCACTATGCTTTTATTTATTTTTGCTTTTATCCAAGGGTGAAGTGAGCAGTCAGACTCTCTAAATATGGTATTATTATGCTAATTATATTATTATTATTATACTTATATATTATTATATTATTATACTACTATAATATTATGCCCTGTACTGTGTGTGTTCAGCAGAAATGATACATTTTACCAAATTTAATTCACTGATCATCATTAAAGCTCAGGTTAAAGTTGAAGGATATTATATAAAAAATAGAGAAAACTGAAGAAACACTGATATTTTCAACAAAATATGTCAATAATGAAACAAGTGTTGCCAGACACAACAAACCACGTTCCACACAAATGTTCTACCTTTCAAAATGTGGAACTATGGGTTTCACCTTTCAAGGTCAAAGGTCATAATGAAATTTTTATCAGTAACATTACACAAAAACCAAAAGACCAATGATCATGAAATGTTGAAGTTTGAGGTGGTCAAGAATATATTACATTTGGTAATTATAGGTCAAAGGTCAAGGTAAAGTATTTTCGCAGTAATAAAAGATGGGGCATTTCCTTTTCAGTCAGTTTTGTTCTCACTGTTGATGTGCATTAACATCAGAACCTTGAAGGATACGTTTGAAGATTCTAGGTCAATGGTCCAAATTTAATTTTGAATAGAACTTTTGAACTATACATCTTACAGATTTCCAATGCTCATCCATTAATGTTGTATTGTTTGTGTATGTTTGACCTATTGTTCACCCAAGAGGTCAGGGGTCACTTGGTCAATGATAAAAAAAAAAGTAAAATGGACTATAATGGAAAACCAGTGGAAATAAAGACAGTTACTATTATTGGGGCAGCCATGGCACAGATGGTACAGTGGATGGATCATTAACCAAAGGGTTGGAGGTTCAAATCCTAGTCAGTTCGTTGTGTCCTTAGGCAAGACACTTCACCTTCCTTCCCTCCAGTGTTTCTCACACTGGTGTATGAATGTCAGCCATGCTTCTGTCAGTCTGCCCCAGGACAACTGTGGATACATATGTAGTTTACCACCACCAGAGGGAGCATGTGAGAGTGAATGAATAATGGATCAATAATGTAAAGCGCTTTTTGTGTATATTTTGGTATTTGGATTTTCTGTTTATGAATGGGAATTAAAAAAAACAAAACACTAATTTGACTTTCGTTTTGATGCACAAAACCAACAACGGAATTACACAGCATTTTTGTTTTCCTTTCATTTTCACTTTTTTAAATTTTACTTTACAAAAAGAAATTCAAAGTCAACAAAAATGAAAAAACTGACCAAAAACAAGCATTATTAATATTCTTGCACCGGAAGCTGCCATTCAGACTGTAATAAAGCCTTAATGATGCAAGAATCACAACCAACAATTATGTCTTTGGAGCCGTACTCAGAAATTGTTTTAGAAAGGTCAAAACAAGGCTTGTCATCGTCCAAAATCTCTGTGCATGCGTTTCAGTGGAAAGTGGAGGTGGGAGAGGATTTTCAGCTTAAAATGTGTGAAAATTCTGCACTGACAATGGTGTAAAATTGAAGGGGTTTCCCGAGGAACATCTGGAGTTGGAGGTGACAAAAGCCATAGCCGAGGTATGAAAACTCACCTTTTTTCTTTGATATGTGTGTGTGCATATGCAAATCAATTTCTTTAATTAAGAAATTGATTTGTTATTTTCTAAATGGGACCAACATTTGGCAGAAGGATGATGAAGGGGTACAGTGCTTAGAATGGTCGGGTTTTTTTTTTGTTTCTGTCGACTTTGAATTTCTTTTTGTAAAATGAAATTTAAAAAAAATTAAAGGAAAATGCGTCATAATTCAATTGTTGCTTTTGTGCTTCAAAACAAAAGTCGTGTTTTTTTGTTTTTTAATTTCCATTCATAAATGGAAAATCCAAATGCCAAAATATACATGGACCCACTTTGGGTGCCTGAAAATCAGTATAGAAATGTAATCATATTACTTTTGTTATTATTATTATTGACAGATACTAAACATGGCAGGAAGGTTTTTTATCCCCATCTATGGTGATGTGAACTCAGCTTCTGATTGGTCAAATTCAATGCTTGACTAAAACACAGAAGATGGAGTGGAGAGATAATGTAACAAACCTGACCCTAACCTGTCACGATACAGGAATGTGATGGAACCCAAATGTAGACTCACAGACACAAGATAAAATTTAAGAGGATTTATTGATGACAAAAATCCATAATTAAGAAAACACTTGTTCTTTCCAGGACCTCTGTCTGGGGATAATGGCCCCAAGTAAAACAGCCACTGGGACAAAAAGCAGGGTCAGACAGTCAATGATCAGAACCAGGTAATCAGAATAAACACAATAATAATCCACAACACAGTTACCATATGCCAGAAATAGGTCTGTCCAGAGAGCCAAGAGAGCGTCAATTCCAAGGGGGACAAGGCAGAGTCCAGGTCCAAAATCCAGGCCAAAGGTCATACACAAAACACATCCAAAACACAAACAGACAAGGGGCAAGCAAAAACCAAGTCCCAGAAAACCAGAGAAGAAAAAAACCACTCGTAGGTTGCATGTGGATAGCAGACGTACTTGCACCGAGTGAAGACACATGAGGGAATATATACTAACCAGACAGGTGTTCCACATGAGGGAAAATTAACAAGGGGCATGACAACACAGGTGACAGGAAGTAAAGTCTGAATGAGTGACAAGAACCCACATAACAAAAGAAAAGCCCAGACACTCACAATGACAGAAACTACATAAGACTCACAAAAATAAAACATTTACAGGACACAGAGTACTGCATTCATAACATAACCCTTCACTACATGTCTCCAGCTTCTGTGTATTTTGACCAATCAGAAGCTGAGTTTGGCTAACAGTGGGAAAAAAACAAATTAGCATTCTGGCATGGGCTTCAAAATGGCATACTGACCTTTGACCTTGAGTAATCTTGAAAGGTCAAATCCATACTTTCATATCCATTTAAAGCTCATACATTTGTGAGGGGTGGGCTTTGTTATGGCTGGCACCACTTGTTGTTTTGGTGTCGGGGGTCGTGTGCCGTTCAAGGACGTCTGGTCAGGACTCATCGTCTGAAAAGCCGTTCAAACCTGTGACCTTCTGCTCAGGACGCTTTCTGTAACCATCAGGACAAAAAACCCCCACACTGATCATTTCAGAGCGGCGGCGCAGACTGCTGGTATTTACAGCTGATGAGCACGCTCAGTAGGGGCCTGTAGGTTGATGTATGTGGAGAGTCACAGTCATGCTTTAGCAGGGGTAAATTCAGAGGCAGCTCACAGTCGGGGCTCTGGCATTGTTTAGAGACACAACACAATTAGAAGAAGACACACTGTGGCGTGACGGAGCGCACGTCCCATCGTACACAGGACCTTTTCAATACCAACACAAACACAGGAATAATTTTAAAAAAAGAACAGGAACAGACATCTGGTTCCACAGAAAACACATTTCAACTGTACTTTGTGAAGCATGAACTCAGACGGCAGCTCTTCTGTGTCTTTTCTTAGTATTTTATGTTTATGCTGTTTCTTTTTCTTTAAATTCTGCAACAGTTTTACATCACAAGACCATTGATTGTATTTTTGTTGTGTGGAACGGTGACTACTTTAAATTTCCCCATAGGGATTAATAAATAATATCTAATCTCATTTTAGAATCTGCCAATTGTGAGATCAATAAAAATCTAATCTAATCTAGTTTAACTGGTCTAGCCCAATATCATCTAGTCCAACCCAATCTGTTCTAATCTAATCTAATCTAATCTAATCTAATCTAATCTAATCTAATCTAATCTAATCTAATCTAATCTAATCTAATCTAATCTAATCTATTGTAACCCAGCCCCATCTAATGTAGCCTAATGTAATGTAATCTAGCACAGTCTAACCTAATCTAATCTGATCTAATCTAATCTAGTCTAACCCAGTCTGGACCAATATTCCTTTGGACTAACACCTTTTCTCCACTCCACATTTTGACCCCAGACTTATCTTGGAAACTTTAGCCAACCATGATTTAAGACTTGAGTTTTCTTTATCATTAACACACATGTGGGAACATTTCATTAGTTTTATTCCAGATCTGTATATATTTAATGTTAAGCTTTAAATATCCAAACATTTTTGAAGCTCTGAATATACATGTACATAATTTTGTTTTGTTATCTGAACCCGCTTGGGGGCCTAATCCAGCTACAATGGGTGAAGGTGGGGTACACCCTGTATGAGTCTCCAGTTCATCTCAGGGCTGAACATATATAGACAAACAATCACTCTCACATTCACACCTATGGATAATTTAGTTTAACCAGTTAACCTATCAGTGCATGTGTTTGGATGGTGGGAGGAAACTGGAGTACCTGGAGAAAACCCACGGGGACACGAGGAAAACATGTAAACTGTAAACAGATAGGAATGTTGGAATTGAACCAGGGACCTTGCACTGTGCAGCCCCATTCCAGATATTATTTTATTTTGCTTAATTCCAGGTTGCTATTTTTGCCTAATCCAAAATGTTTGCTTTGACAAAATAACTCTGTAATTAAGCAAAAAACTAAAAACCTAAACAAACATATACATATAAACATAGCCTAAGATTGTACTGTTTTCTTTTCCAGGTGAGGTTGTTCTGTGAAAAAAAAACATACAAATGTGCCCAGATCAACCCTTTTTTGATGAGAGACATGAAGGTTAAATGTGGACACCAGGTCCTTGGAGGATAGACAAACAATCACTCTCACATTCACACCTATGGACAATTTAGATTAACCAGTTAACCTATCAGTGCATGTGTTTGGATGGTGGGAGGAAACTGGAGTACCTGGAGGGAATAGAACCAGGGACCTTCTGTCTGTGAGGCACGAGTGCTAACCACTGTGTGTACTTACATGTGTGAGTGTGTTAGTAGGAAGAAAAACAAACTACTTCTATGTATTTATCACTAGTATAATATAAAAATCAAATACATTTTTCCCAATTTTAACATTGAACTACAACTAATACACAATGTAGTAATTGAATTATGCACCAAAAATATATATAATATCATTGTGACAATGAATGAAATATACATAAATAAATACAAAAATATGATTGTGTTACATTTCCAGGTTAAACACTATTACCAAGTTTAAATATCTAATTACTTTCTAGCTTTATTGCTCATTGCACAACTAAATGAATCAAGTTTCATTTATTGTGCAGTTATTAAGATATTTATTTATTTATTTATTGCTATAAATGTAATCAAAATTACAGCAGCACAAGCCAATACAGAAAAAATAAGATTTTTTTAATCTATAAAAATTGTTGGAATGGCTAAAAGTGACAAATAATAATAAAAATCCTAAAGTGAGTTGTGTATTAACCCTTTTGCTGCATATACTGGTCACTAAGTGGACAGTTATTCCACTGCGGTTCTCTTGTATATTCATGGGATTTGTCAGTTATAATACATTATAATTCATACCATTACTGTAACTCACAGGTGTCAAACTTAAGGCCCGGGGGCCAAATCTGGCCCGCCAATTGGTCCAATGTGGTCCTTGAGATAAATTGGTGAAATGCGAAATTAGACATCAAGACATTAATAATTATTTTACTTGAGGTTCAACATTCAAACCAATTCAATCTTAAGTGGGTCAGACCAATAAAATACAATCGTAATAATCTATAAATCCTCACAACTCAAATGTTTTTGTCTTGTGTAAATATTTACACTAAAATAAAGAATAATTTCACAAAATATTTGAATAATCCTGAACAAATATGAAGAACCTGAAGTGTTTCAAGAGAAGTCAGTGCAAGAATAAGAATAATCTGCCTGATATAAAATATTTTGTCTATTTGTATTTGATCGACTATGATCTACAATTATTAATGAACATGTGGAAATGATAAACAAAAGCATAATATTGTTAAAATTAGGTTTATTATTTAATTGTTTCATGTTATTTGCATTGTTTGAACAGATAGTTTATCAATGTAAACATTTTTATTATTTGATTTGACTCTTTTTCACTCTAAAACATAGAGAAATATTTGGAGTTAACATTATTTCTGTATTATTATGTTACTATTTCACTGGTTCGGCCCAATTCAGATCAAATTTAGGTGAATGTGGCCCCTGAACTAAAAGGAGTTTGACACCCCTGCTGTAACTAATCAATTTTTTACATTTATTTTTTGCGCATTATCTCCATGAAGTAATATCTAAAGTAATAAATAGTATTAGAATATGTTAAAATTTTGTGATTTTTAAAATTCACTTTATGATGTTAGGTTTTAAATACATGTTTCTTTGTAATTCCAGGAATAATATATATGTTTTTTTATTATTATTATTATTATTATTATTATTATTATTATTATTATTATTATTTTTAAATCACATTGTGTTTTTCATACCTAAAGAAGAATAAAAACACTCAGGATAGAAATGTTAACTCAGGTTCTAATATTTCATACTGATTGCCTTCTTAACACTAAAACTAAAAGCTTCCTTCCTTCAGTGGTTCAGTATTAATTCTTTCTAATACAACAGTGGCTGTAAAAGTTGTTACTTAGTGTTTGTAAAGAAGAGCTCAGGCTTGAACATGGTAACGCTGTCCTCTGTCCAAAAGTCTGAACCTCAGGCTGCTCGTCGCAGGCGTACGGCACCACAACACACTCTGAAACACATACACCCACACACAAGAAAGCACACATTTGTTATGGTGATAATTAATTCTGTTTTTGAGGCTACATAAAAGATCTGCGTGTGAAGTCTGGGTTGAGTCTGAATGTTGTGAAGTAAAGCTCGATAAACCTTCAGCCCATGTGAAGAACCTGAGGAGGAGAACAAAAGTACAAACTGTTTCTACTTCAACTGGACAAAGTTTAGTTTTTTTATTTTGTTGCTGGTTTTTTGTTTGTTTTTTTCAAATTTGTTCAATGTTTGTCTTTTTCGTGCAGATTTAAAGACAGGATGTTGGAGTTTCAGAGATCATTTATTATATTTTACAAACCTTAATCAACATTATTATTGCTATTGTTGTTTTAGTTTCAGTTTTTTTGCAGGTGTGTGTAGTAGGGTTACGAGATATCTGTAAGATAATGAACTGAGTTATCTTACAAACGTCACACTTTTTTTAAATGTAGGAGTGTTCTAGGTTGTGGCACGTCAGCAAAATTTTCGGAATCTATCATCAGGAAAATTAACCAACAATTATCCATTAATGGTTAAATTGTTATATTTAAAAAATCATATATGGCCAAAAACCAACTACTACTACTACTACTACTGCTACTACTACTACTACTACTACTACTACTACTGCTACTACTACTGCTACTACTACTACTACTACTGCTACTACTACTGCTACTACTACTACTACTACTACTACTACTACTACTGCTACGACTACTGCTACTACTACTACTACTGCTACGACTACTGCTACTACTACTACTACTACTACTGCTACTACTACTACTACTACTACTACTACTACTGCTACGACTACTGCTACTACTACTACTACTACTACTACTACTACTGCTACTACTACTGCTACCACTACTGCTACTACTACGACTACTACTACTACTGCTACGACTACTGCTACTACTACTACTACTGCTACTACTACTACTACTAGTACTACTACAACTACTACTACTACTAGTACAACTACTACTACTACTACTGCTACTACTACTACTACAACTACTACTACTACTAGTACAACTACTACTACTACTACTACTACTAGTACAACTACTACTACTACTACTACTACTAGTACAACTACTACTACTAATAGTGGATCTGTCCTTCAATGTGGTTCTCCTCAAGATTTCTTCTTTTTCCCACTGGGTTTTGAAGTTTTTTCTTGCCGAGAAGGAGGATCTAAGGACAGGGGATGCTTGGGACTTTTCATGTATCTCTGTAGTTGATTGTGTTTTTGTAAAAGCCCTGTGAGACGACTTTGTTGTGATTTGGGGCTTTATAAATAAAATTGAATTGAATTATATTATTATTATTATTATTATTATTATTATTATTATTATTATTATTATTATTATTATTATTATTATTATTATTATTATTATTATTATTATTATTATTATTATTATTATTACTATTATTATTATTATTATTATTATTATTAATAATAATAATAATAATAATAATAGCTCAAACTCATATAGCACTTTTTTGGACACTCAAAGACCCTTTACATAACAGACAAACAAGCAATGCATTAAAACATAAAATAAAATAAACTAAAAACTAAGCGAAAGCCAGTTTGAAAAGATGCGTCTAAAGACAGGATTTGAATGTGGACAGTGAGTCTGAGTTCTTAATGGGCAGTGGGAGAAACTTCCAGAGTAGGGGATGGCGGCTGCGAAGGCTCGGCCCCCCAATATATATCGCAGGGTTAAAAAAAAAAACGCAATGTCAGTTTTTTTGACCATCATGGAGCCCTATTGGTGGGTGTGTGGGTGTGTGGGTGTGTGGGTGTGTGGGTGTGTGGGTGTGTGGGTGTGTGGGTGTGTGGGTGTGTGGGTGTGTGGGTGTGTGGGTGTGTGGGTGTGTGGGTGTACCTAATAAAGTGTCCAGTGTGTTTACATACATCATGACCACAAAATAAAAAAAACATATATATAAAAATGATGTTACAGACTAGCACAGACTCTTTAGTACATTTTAATGTTGGTGTATGTTTTGTATCTGTCATACTCTTCCTCATTTGGGTCTGTCATTTTAAAGCCATGTGCAGAGACGCTGTGGTTTCACACTGGATGGAGACGCTCTGTTTATTCTGCTATTGAGAAATGTTGATCAGGTGTGTCAGGGCGCACCTGTCAGTTTATTGAACAGTGCCAGTTCTGTCCGACTCCATCACTTCACCAAATAACATGCTCACAGTCACACATCCAGGAGGGGGTGGTTTAATAATAATAATAATAATAATAATAATAATAATAATAATAATAATAATAATAATAATAATAATAATAATAATAATAATAATAATAATAATAATAATAATAATAATAATAATAATAATAATAAAAAGAACACACATTGTACAGTGTTTATATGTAGAAAGTCAAACATTGAACCCATAAAGAACCAGTGTTGCTTTTATGGCTGTACCATAATGCATTTTTTTCTTCTTTCTTTTTTTTTTTTTTTTTTTTTACTTTTCTGAACCAATTCATCACTATTTATTCTAACATTATGTTCTATAATTAGCATTTTTAAGTACACATCAGGTACTTACTTGTTTTTAATTCACTGATTATGCAGACGTCCAACTAAACTTTTTCAGCAAAATATATCATGAGCTGAATGTAAAAACAAGCATATGTAACTCTATTTTCTTCATTTCATTTTATTTTAATAGTAGTTCATTCTTGTCACTTATTATTTTATTGATTTCCTTCTTTTTTATCATTTTATACATTAATTTAGATATTTTGTGGTTATTATTATTATATATTACATCTCAATCCCAAACTAAACTCATAAATGATTCTGGTGAATCAATGTTCTAGAAGAAAACTATGTTTCCATGGTAACTACAGAACCTCTGAACATCCAAATGGATCATATCTAATGGCCATGAAAAGATGGAGTACTTCATTTAACAACAATTATTTACATGTATAGGTTCTTTCAGTAACAATTTGGTATTTTCCTTCATTTTATTTACTAATCAAGTAGATATTCATAAAAGTCATAAAGTTGTCAAAAGCTCAAGAAAATGTGACTTTTTCAGCAAAACATTAAAAACAAACATATACAACCCTATTTTGTTTGTATTTTAAGTTTTGTTTTTGATCATTTTATTGCCTATTGATTGATTGATTGACTTTTTCTTCCATTCATCTTCAATAAATTCATGTTACTGATTATTTTGTCGATTTTTGATTAATTTTTTTGTTTACTTTATACATTTCTTTGCTTGTTTTGTTCATTTTTGTTCAATTGTTTTCTTTCATTTTAATACATTCTTTCATTTCATTTTCTAGTCAATGATTTATTGCAGGGGCGCCGCAAACATTTAAAATGTGGGGGTGTTCTCGGCTGTGGCACATGAGCAACATTTTCTGAATCTATCATCGGGAAAATTAACCAACAATTATCCATTAGTGATTCAATTTTTACATTAAAAAACTAATAACAAAAATGTAAATTTAACATTTAAGTCAATTAAACATTTATTCCAAGAAGAACAAAACTTTTGACAGAAATATAATAAGAATGAAAACCTGCCCCTCCCCCTACTCAAAACATTCAAAAGTGCTCCTCCGACTGTCAGCAAATTATCTTAGGGTATATGTCACAAAACAAGACATAGTTTAGTTAACTTATATTAACAGCAAAATGTCTCATTACGTACTGGTTCATTCATTACTTTACTATCATCACTTACTGAGGTGCGCTTCATTTACTTATGCTGGTGTACCGCTAGGGCGGGTAAACAGTTTAAACCATAGATATTGTAACGACCCCACAATGTTATTGATGTTTGTTTGGTGTGATTGTGACGACAGTAAGTGTTTATCCTGAAATAAAAAAATAGGTGAGACCAACTCTCCGTCCGTTTCCTGGATCATGTAACGATACAATATATAAACTCAGGAAAAAGTGGAGGGTATGAAATCATCTGGTTGGAGAAGTGGGGGTGTCGCAACACCCCCATCCCCCACGGGTGCAACGCCCATGGTTTATTGTTTTATTTCCATGGATTGATAGGATTAGTGGGCCACCAGGTAATTAAACAGTTTTACTGTTTGGGTTTAAACAATCTGATTTGATTAGAAAAAATACACTGGAACTTTGGACTGAAAATGAACATATATGACATTATCTGTCAAGTCTTACATTATTAGTTTAGAAAAACAAATCCACTTAAATATGTAATAAATGATTATATCATTGCAAACATTTTTAATTCATCAGTCCAGATATTTTATAACGTTATTGTTGAAATTATGTCATTTTTTGGTGTTATTACATTTTTGATTGAGTTAAGTGCAAATTATATTACATGTTCAGGAAATTCTTACATTATAGGGAACTACATGCCCTCTCTAACACGATACTAAGTCACACGTTTGTGGTTGTTGTATTTATCTCATTTATTGTGTTGGTTTTTTTTTGTCTCTTTATTCTGCTGTTGTTCCTTTGTGCTTTGTCTGTCAAAACATTTTAGAAACCCAGTTTTTGAGCTTTATATATATATATATATATACAGGCGCGCAGATAGCGGGGGTGTCAGGTGTGTCATGACACACCCAGTTTTGAATGCCCTTAGATCCATCCCACCCACTTTTATTTAAGAAAAAAAATGTTACTTCTTCGTTTTACTTTTTTTTTTTTTAAACTTTCTTCTTTTTAACTTCTTACTTAGTCAAGCATCACGAAGAAACCAAAATATGAATTAACATACATAATAACGTGACTCGGTTATTGCGCTGTGCGGCGGCATCGTCGTTAACTTTGGTTGCCATGGTTACAAACAGTCTGACAGGCATTACTTGGACAGCCAGGGTGCACGTTCAGGAGGACCCCAACACTGCATGGAATAATGAGGCGAGCTAAAAAGCAGAAAACGATCATGTGGTTTTTTTTCCAAAGAGCAACAGCTGTAAGTAAACTGCTACTTTACGTTATCACCAGGGCTCTAAATTAACACCCACCAACCCGCCAAATGCGGGTGAAAATCCATTTTGGCGGGTAAAAAAACAACTTACTAGCCACTTTGGCTGTTGGCGAGTGCAGACCCGGTTGTAGCAATCCTCTATGGGGCGCCAGCATGTGACCGTCCTATTTTTTTATCCTTCCCCTGTCTTTTGTTTCCTGTCTTGCTTGCTTCGGCCCAGGCAGCGCCCCTATGGCAAAGCCAAAGTGTTCACATAGCCACGCGTTGTGTTTATTATATCACGTGTTACAGAACGCGTTCTGGCAGCGCACTGGTGCGCGCAATGGCACGCGTACTAGCACGCGTGCCATTGCGGGCGCCAGTGCGCCTACAGCCTACTTGTGTGTTTGACAGGAATGCTAATAAGCCCAAATGTATTGATCATAACGGGCTTATATGAGGATTTGGTGTTATCTTTGGTCAGTTGGTGAGTCCACAAATAGGCTAAGGAAATGAGATAGTTTAAGAAAGTTTATAACAACACCAAGATGTAATGTGAGTGTATGTTTACAGTGGGGACAGTGGAGATAAAAAGTAAAGAAGTTAGGAGTTAAATGTGAAAATGCAAAAAAAATAAATAAAAATGTGATCATATGTTTGAAGAAATGATATGGGGACCAATTGAGAAAATGTAAGAGCAACAAGATGTGAGTCTATGTATTGTATAAATTGTAATATAGGTGAGAACAGTAAAGAAGTGTTAACAGTGAAAGGTGAGAAAATGTAAAAGCAAGAAGTTTTAAGAGTTAAATGTGAAAATGTAAAAAAAAAAAAGATCATATGTTTAAAGAAATGAATTATTTCAAGAGGAAAAGGTTGAATAAAATAATTTAATGAAATTTGAAGGCGTATGTCTCATTTTGGTCAGGGGAAAAATGGCTAGTTGAATTTCTGATAGGGGAGTAAAATAAAAAATCTACTAGCCACATTGGCTGGTGATGAAAAAAGTTAATCACCTTGCAATTTCTGTTCAAAGCAATGTCGCCGTGAGAGTAGGAATCGTACAAAGCTGGCCAGAGCCAAACTGTCACCTTCTTCTGCCTCCATCTGTACATGCCCCAGACATATATTCAGGGCAAGGATCGGAGGAGAGAGGTTTTTGGATCCTTCACTTAATCAGTTTTGAGACCATTATTGAAAACTCTCATGGAGAGATCTTATTTACAATTTAATTTGTATATGGAGGCTGTGTCCTATTTTGTGTTTGTTGTTAGTGTGTTAGAAGTTTTAATTACATTATATGTTTTTTACACTCCTGTGAAATTTCTGAAAGAATCAGTGTGCTGAAAGTCAGTGTTAAAATAAAACAGTTTGGTTTAGTGAGTGATTTGAATTAGTATCAGCATTAATAAACTTTATTAAATAATAATAATTTATCTAATACTTATATAATAAATAATTTCTTCCAATGATGGGTAATTAAGTTTGACAGTCCAAATATACACAAACAGTGAGCAGTCATGTAGCACACACACACGCGCACACACACACACACGCACACATATTGATCATCCTGTCATGTCAGTGGTATATAGCACTTGAGAACATCAGACATCACAATTAGGTAAGATAATGCATTTTTTGTCTTTGAGGAGTAATAACTTCCCCCCAATCAGAATGGTGGGGCCGGGGGGTGTTAGCTGGCATCTTCGTCCCCCCCAGTTTCACAAACCTATCTGCGCCCCTGTATATATATATATATATATATATATATATATATATACAGATTCTGCTAACACTTCAGCTAACATGTGACCTAGCTTGGACAAACACACATATTCCATTATTTCTTTGGTCTGTTTGCTTCTGAAAAATGAAACACAATTATCATAGATTAAATAAAAAAGTGTGAAGTGAATGGATCATAATGTACAGACAGTGTTTTGAAGTAGACCTGGTAGATCTGAGACCAATATTCCTTTGGACAAAAACCTATTCTCTTCTTCATTCTAAGAATTTTACAGTTTGACTCAAGTTTGGAAACTTCAGTCAACCAACATTTAAGACTTGAGTTTTCTAACACACATGGTCACATTTCATTAGTTTTATTCAAGAAGAATTTTACTTATAGACCAGTGTTATTGGATGGTGTTAAAGAATGAACAAATGACAAAAATAATAAATAAAATGAACTAAATGCACAAAATCTTCCGTAAAATGAAAAGTAATATTTCACATTTTGTCCTCCGCTGAATTATCTCAGAAACTTGAGAGACTTCAGTTTTCTTTGTCACTAAAATACATGTGAGAACATTTCATTAGTTATTTCATTAGTGTTCATTAGTTTCATTAGTTTTACTTGTAGACCAATGACACAGGACATGAAAAAGGACCATAAGTGTCCTCTCTTTAACCCCCCTTTAACCCCTGATGTGTCAGTGGTGACACATTCTAAATCTATGATTTATTTAAAATATTCATAAAAATTCAATTGTTTTCTGTACAGTTACATTTCCAGTCATTCTGATAGAATAGACCTTGTTCTTTCAACAGACATTTGATTCTGTTTTTTTTCTCTGAATTCTGATTTTAAAGTCAGAAATACTGTCTCTTTCAGAATTTCTTTAGAATGACTGACTTTAAACTCAGAATAATTACTTTTTTTCTGAATTCCATTTAAGACTTGAGTTTTCTTTATCGGTAACACATATGGGATCAAATTTCATTAGTTTTATTTAATTTAAATTTTATTAAAATGTAGTTGAAATTAATCCATAGCAACCCTGTGATCAACCTGATTAAATACGTAAAGCATTTGACAGCCCTGTAGCAACACATAACATAATAATGGATCTTAATGTAATAACTTAAATGTAATAAAAGTTCATAATGTAATAATCAACTCACAATGTAATAAAATAATGAGCGCAAATTGTAATAATGTCTTTGCATATAAAGTAATAATGTAATATCTATGAGCTCAGCTACATAGAAACTAATAATATAATAAAAGCTCATAATGTAACAATGACTTATACTGTGAGAAAAGTTGCATTATCACCATTTCTTTTTTTACCTTTGCCACTGCTGCAACGTGAAAGGTTAACTATGCTTAATTAATGTTTTTGAAGAAATCCTATAGTTTATTAAAGTATTGTTACATTATGAGCTTTTATTACACTATGACTTGCTATAAAACTGAGCTTATAATGTAATAAGTTATTACTAGAAGCCCTAAAATAAAGTTATTATTATTATTATTATTATATTTTCTGAGATTCAAAACCAGATAAAGAAGCTGCCTGTTCTAATGGTTCTAGATCTAGTTCCTGTCATGTTCTCCTGAAACCGTCCTCCTTTGGACTCTCCTTCTTGCTCTTCACAGATCAGTAACAGTCCTCCAGCCCCGACCCCCGTCCTGATGATGTAATTATTTCCCAGCGGCACCTGGGAGCCACGGCCGCCATTCGGAGGCATCGCTCACAGCCAAGTATGCAGATGTTTCTAATTGCTTTCCATTACCAAGAATAACAGCTGTTTATATCTATCAGCAAATAATTCACAAGAGTTCCAGACTGTTAGGATAACATCTCCCACCTGGTCACCATCACCGGTTGTCAACAGCCGAGCGCGGCGCTTGCCAGGCCTCTTGTTTACCCAATCCCTGGATAAGCTCGGGCTTAGAGTCACCTTCAGCCATCTTGCTTCATTTCTCCCAGGATTCCCTGTTTTTTCGTACAAGTTAATCTTTTAGGAGCTGCCCGCAGGAAGAAAAAGGACTGGGTTTTTATGTCACAATACTCTGATGATCATGTACACGAAAGAGACACACTATAAAGTAGCTTTAAAGGGAAAGTAAACGGGATTTTAATTTCTTACCAGCCTTACGTCCCAGTCCTGTGCTGTGTTCCAATATCCTCACTGTCATGACTACACTTTGCGTACTTACTAAGTGGACATGTTTTAGCGGGTAAGTATTGTTCCAATTCTAATACTGTATTGTGCACTGACCGGAAACGACGATCATGACTATGGAGCGTCAAATTAAAAAACATAGTAGATTACGAAACAATACAAATTATGTCTCATCTCATCATCTGAACCCACTTTATCCTCACTGGGGTCATGGGGTCACTGGGGGCCTAATCCAGACGAACAATCACTCTCACATTCACACTTATGGACAATTTAGATTAACCAATGAACCTATCAATGCAGGTGTTTGGATGGTGGGAGGAAACTGGAGTACCTGGAGAAAACACACATGGACACGAGGAGAACATGCAAACTCCACACAAAAAGGTCTGGTGTGGGAATCAAACCAGGGACCTTCTTACAAATTATGTATAAAGTGAAAACTTGACAACTACATCCAGGTATCCAGAGGTTGTTTAAAATAAGAGAGAGAGCCGTCACAGTTTGAGATCCGTACAAATATCACAAGTCACCACCCATCTGTAAAGGCAGGAGTGAGCAGGAAATTTTCCTTTGGGGCCACATGAGAAATGTTGACAGGGGACATATTATGCAAAATTCACTTTTTAATGTTTTTGAAACACAAATATGTGTTGTCTGTGTGTGATGAGACCCTTAAATTATGAAAAAAAACATCCTTTTCTCCTGATCCATTCCTTGTTGGATGGGGATGAAAACGCTCTGTTTTGGATTTTCAATGCTTCCTACGTTACATGCATAGATTCATTTGAATACCCCACCCCATCCCACCTCCCCAGCTCAGCTAACCCCACCTACTGGTCACAGACACCTCTGCTCAGACTCACAGATCCAACATTATTCTCTATACCATAGAATTACCACCTTATTAGCTATCCGTTATTTGTAATACGTGTTTATAAAGGCATTATTACCATGAAATAACATCAAAATTACCATTCAATTACCACCATATTAATGATCTATTATTTGTAATAAGTGTTTATAAAGGCATTATTACCACAAACTTACATCAAAGTTTCCATTGAATTACCACCATATTAATGATCTATTATTTGTAATAAGTGTTTATAAAGGCATTATTACCACAAACTTACATCAAAGTTTCCATTGAATTACCACCATATTAATGATCTATTATTTGTAATAAGTGTTTATAAAGGCTTTATTACCATGAACTTACAAAGTTTCCATTGAATTACCACCATATTAATGATCCATAATGTAAAGTGTTAGCAGTATTTCTTTGAGAAGTGGAGGCATCTGCTTTACCTTTTGCCTCATTTGTTATTCGTGAGTTGTTGAGTCATCCCAGCGGAGCCGGCAGACTTAGCGTGTCCATGGAGCTGTTTTATTTCTCCACTGATGACTTAGTCGCATGGTGCTTTAAATATTATCGGCCCTGCAGCTCCCCGTACATTTCTTTTCATGGGACATCAACCTTAATCTGGTCCAGCAGTGAAACCAGGGAAGCTCATCACTGTCCCTCCCTTTCACTTACACACAACTTTAGATCTACTGTGTCTCTGTTTCTGCTTTAATCACATTGTCAAACACTGCTCTGTGAAGCGTGCAGCCTGGAGTCTCTCAGAACACCCATAAATATTAAGACAGGTGGGACTTTTCCCACTCGTCTGGATTTCTTTTGACATATAGTCCATAGTTGACAATGCATTTTGGATTCTTCTTTGCATTCAGTTGTTCAGGTGTGTCAAACATATGGGCCATGGACCAAACTAAAAGTGCCAACATTAAATGAATAAATACATCATTAAATATTTAATGAAATATATCATTAATTAATTAAAATTAGAATTAAATACATAAATGAGTTATTGTCATGAATTTATTAACATAGCAATTCATTTGAGGTAAAAAAAAGAAAAAAAGAAAACCCATTAATTAATATTTCACTAATTAATTAATTATTATTTCATTGTCCTTGTGTTGCAGTGGATAATGAATTAATTTAATCTTTCAAGCTATCCCATCAAAGTCAGTGGGCGGGGCTTAACATGAATCTAGTCAAATCCACTACATTGGGGGTTTATCCAAGTATCCAAACAAAAGTAGAGGTTAATAGCACCACACAATGTTTATCAGAATTTATCTTCACAAGCTCTGCATCGATCATTTATCTGGAACCAATCAGGTGTTAAGATCCGCCCACTGACTTTGATGAGCAAAGTTGACAGATAAAATAAATTCATGATCCACTGCAACAGAAGGACAGTGAAATTATTAATTAATTAATAATATATGGGGTTTTTTTTACTTAAAATGTATTTATATTTTAATGAATTAATGACATGTGTAAATGTCGCAACATTTCCCCCAGCGCTCACCAGCTTCACCTGACCTGTACTGTGCAGCTGCAAGTCGTTGCTGATCTGCAACAACTTAAGCAGTGAAGCAGTGAAGCTTACAGTTACCAGTGAAGCTTACAGTTACCAGTGAAGCTTACAGTTACCAGTGAAGCTTACAGTTACCAGTGCGAGACCATTCAGTTTTGTCATCTCCATAACCCGGACAGTCAGTATCCTGCTCACCATAACCTCAACACTTCATTCATCATCAAGGATTCTGGCTGATGTTGTTTGGTTCTTGTTCTGTTTCTGTCTTTATTTTGGTTCTTTTTAATATATATATATATATATATATATATATATATATATATATATATATATATATATATATATGTATATATATATATATATATTATTATTATTAAATCTGTTCTCCCTTCAACACTGGGTATTTGACTCATTTCCACCTCACCCCTTCATGACAGTAATAACACATGTATGTGTTTAATTCCAATTTTAATTCATTAATGACATATTTAATTATGTTTATTTATTTAATTTTGGCACTTTTAGTCTTCCATAAAAATCGACCTAAAAGGGATGAATATGGAAAGTGTTATTTGGTTTCTTAATGGACATCTCCTTCCTAAATGACTATAAGTTTGACCAGGACTCCATGTTTTAGCTGTTTCCCAGTTCCAGAACATGTGACAGTCATTCTCAGGCTCTGCAGACAGAGTTGGATGAAGAGCTGATTATGAGCAATTCCATGTAAGTATCAACCTCACCCTCAAAAGATAAAGTCACATATAATATGACAAGCTTATTTGAAAAAAATCTTCGAGGCTCATATTTTACAGAGTGAAATAAGCCTAACCATTTTGTCATATACATTGTGAATAAAATTAAATAAAATGATTTTAAAGAGTTAAAATAAATTGAAACCACTACAGCAAACATTTATAATGACATCAATAAAACAGCAGAGCAGCAGTCATCCTAAATCTTATTGAAGAACGAGAAGGAAGTTTTAACTAACATCCAGAGGTTTTTCTTGTTTGTATGAACAAAGGCTTATGATGGTTAAATTGTTGATTAGGAAAAACAGATGAATGAATACATGTCTGTTTCCAACCAGATGTGTTGGAAGAGGGGTCCATCTAAAACATGCAGGACAGCTGCTCTCTGGGACTGGAGTTGCAGACCCCTGGGTTTGACCTTTCATGATCGCTCTAGGTCAAAGGTCATGATGCTATTTTGAAGCCCTGCCAGGTTTTCTATCTGTCAATAATAGTAACTAATGCCCTGTTCACACGGGATAAGTATTACCTATGGACCACTGGTAATGTCTGAGTACTCACTCCCGTGCAAATGTACCATGTCCGTAATAATTCTGTAGTTTTACTCATGGACCGCGAAACGCATTTGATCAAAGGGGGGGGCGTAATTTGAAGTGTGAAATGTGTGTGTGCTTGTGCCACAGTGGCTCTCGCAGCTTGTGATGAAGGAGCCAGAGGAGAGCAGCTAGCTGCAAGTTGTCAGGGCGGTGGGGTCTGTGGTGGACTTTGAGTAAAGGATGGTGGACGCTCCGGGTCTGTTGGGGTCAGTGTCACAGAAGCTGTAGTTTGGTAAACATTGTCTGTTTATTTGAAAAAAAAAAAATCAGCTATGGCTCTTTGTCTGTTCATTTCTGTACAGGCAGTCAGTGGTTTGGCAGGTACCGACAGCCTTAGCTGAGGACACTCACAGATGATGTAATAATAAACCATTCATTTGATAGGTTCACAAAATCAAATCAAAATGCAACATCTTTGTGACAGTTTTTTTTTTTTTTATCGGCAGCAGTGAAGGTGTGTGGTGCCTTTGCTCTTATAAACACAGATACGACTTTTTTTTTACTATAGCTTTTAATGAGTTCAAAGGTTACCCAGGCCATGCCCCCCCTGCCCCCCCAGGTTCCACGGTGTATAGTTTTGCCTTCTCTCTCTCCTATCTTTGCAAAAACACATTTTTGGTGACTGTGACCTTGACCTTTGACCTACCTTCACCAAAATGTAATAGGATCTATTCTGGAACACCTCACACCGTTCCGAAAATTTTCATAGAATTTGATCCAGTAGTTTTTGTATAAAGTTGCTCATAAACAGACAAATGAACAGACAGACCCTTGCCCCCCTTTTGGGTTGGGGGGGGGGGCAAACAATGCAGGAAGCATACATTGGTTCAGTGTGATTCCAGTTCCATCCGTCAGCTGAGGTGTTTCCAAATAGTATTTCCAGTTTTACATGAGTGAATAATTGAGAGCTGAGCTGTGATAGAATTCAGTTCATTTGCTGCTGCCTTGAGCTTTTCAGTGGGAGGTTGTGGAGCTGCTGCTCTTTTATCTCTGTTTAACTACCTGGATGTTCTGTGACTGGATCTGGTCCAGACTGTGTCTTTGGACCTGCTGAGGAGCAAAAAAATCAAAATTAAAACAAAGACATTAATAAAGGTGTTTAGTGTCAGTGCGGCTCCTACGTGAACCTTCCTGTTGTTGGTGTGTTTGTGGCGGCGCGGCCCAGTATTGTGTGTGTGCGCTGTGTCTGACACGCTGGCTGTTGGGAATGAGCCATCTGACGGGGAGTGACTGCCAACAAGAGCAGAATGTCATTATGAGTGGAGGCTGCTGCGGGCCTGCCACCATCACAGGGAATTCATCACCACAAGTGATGATGATAATGGACTTTGCTGCAAATGACTTTGGATGAGCAGTGTTTTTGGCAGCGCTGTACAGCCTCTGAATGAATGGCTTCTTTTTTTTCTCCTTACCTCAGAAACAGAAGTAGGAGGCTTTGTGTGTCCCAGCTGGGTGTGGGATGCCCTGTGTTTTAACAGGGGATTCTGGGAAAATACACTCCAATCGTTTTTCTATTAGATATAAACGTAAAACTTTACCCATATTTACTAAATGTTGAAAAAACTAGTGTGTAATGTCTGTTTTTCTATTAAATCACAAATGCAATGATTTTTTTAAAATTATTATTATTGCAAGATGACACCAGGAGTCCATCCATAAACATGGAGATGAATGTAAATGTCATGTTTTTATATCTTGAGCAATTTTAACAAAAAAAAGTGTATATATATATATATATATATATATATATATATATATATATATATATATATATATATATATATATATATATATATATATACATATGTGTGTGTGTGTATATTTTTTATGTTCCTCTCGTCCCACCTGGGCGGTGTCTCTTTCTGCGCAGGATCTTAGCTGTTCCTAGCAATGCGCTCTTTTGTACAGAGATCTCTGTTGTTGTTCCTGGTATCTGCTGGAGCCATTCTCCCAGCTTGGGGGTCACTGCCCCTAGTGCTCCGATCACTACTGGTACCACTGTTGCCTTCGCACTCCACATTTTCTCTAACTCCTCTTTCAGCCCTTGGTATTTCTCAAGCTTCTCATGTTCTTTCTTTCTGATGTTGCTATCACTGGGGACTGCTACATCTATCACTACCACTGTCTTCCCATATTTATCCACCACCACTATGTCAGGCTGATTGGCCATCACCATCTATATATATATATATATATATATATATATATATATATATATATATATATATATATATATATATATATATATATATATATTTATATAGATGGTGGTGAAGTGGTTCGCACCCATGCCTCACAGCAAGAAGGGCCCTGGTTCGATTCCCACAACAGACCTTTCTGTGTGGAGTTTGCATGTTCCCCTCGTGTCTGTGTGGGTTTTCTCCAGTTTCTTCCCACCATCCAAACACGTGCACTGATAGGTTAACTGGTTAATCTAAATTATCCATAGGTGTGAATGTGAGAGTGATTGTTTGTCTATATATCATTTCTGCTGTGACATTCAGATGGTAGAGTAAGAATGTGGTGTCAACAACATGAAAGCATGGATCCATCCTGCCTTGTATCAACAGTTCAGGCTGGTGGTGGTGGTGGTGTAATGGTGTGGGGGTTATTTTCCTGGCACTCTTTGGTACCCTTAATACCAATTGCAGTGGCAGCTGGTGAAAAATATTCTTGGTGGGGCTGTGCCATATCATGTCAGTTTCAGTAACCATCTCGACAGAGATATCAGGATATCAGTGCTCTGTGAAAAAAATATTTAATGCCAATATTAATAACTTGAGGCATTTTTTTTTACAGAAGATATAAAAAGACAATATATTGCATAACCACAATTCTAGCAATACATTACTTACTGCACATTTTTACCTTTTTAGATTTTGCTAAACACATGAAACAGTGCATTGGAAATAAGTCGGTAATGCAATAGTATTACTATATGTTAAATATATTAAGAAACACTGAAATAGAACCATGCTGTACAGCAATTTATGATAAACATTAGTAATATGATCAGAACTGCCACAATTAACTGATTTGTCAATTAGCACATCAAGAAAAATACAATCTGCAACTATTTTGAGTATTTTAATATTTGAGTGAACAATCTAGAAAATTACCCCTGACCTCTGACCTTGACCAGGCTTTCTGACACTGTGCACGGAAGTGATGGGGGCATCTTTTTCTAACTGCGAGTGTGGCTTCTATGTTGAAAATATCCCAACACATGCTTCAGAACATCCACCATCTCCTTTCCTCATGAACCCATTATATTTTAAACATAATAGAGGCCACACTCGTGGTTAGAAAAATATGCCCCCATTGCTACCCGTGCATAGCGGCAGTGAAGTTCGGTTAACAGCGAGATAACCAAGCAGCTTCTCCTCTGCTTTTATCCAGTATTAACTTTTAGGGACCCAAAGCTGTGGAGACTGACATGAAATTTGGCCGAGTTCTCCTTTAAGTTAAGGGTACCATTACTTTGTGCATCTGTGAGTGTGTGTGCCTACATGTGTGTTATTTTTTGTATTGTAATTTTGCCCTTCTGTCCTTCTGTGTGGCAAAGTGCTCAATGACCCTCTTATTAAAAGTCAGGAATGTTCCTGACAAGTTTTTTCTCCATTGAGAGCATAGCCAGAGCATTCAGGAGATCCTGTGTCATGGTATTCTTTAGGAAAGTTTTGTTTCTCTTTAAAGTAAAGAAGCATCTTTCTGATTCGGCTGTTGTCATTAGTGTGGTGATGAGGATTTTGAGGAGACTTACAGTCTCAGTGAACGTGTCCTGAAGGTTATTCTCCATGAAAAACTGGAACAAAGTCAGTGCACCATTGCAGGCCTTGAAGTTATCATTTTCATAAATGAGGGATAGCTCTATTCTCAGCTTGGCTTTGTTCAACATAGGGTAGACCTCCACGGTAGTTTGCAGCGCTACATCTGGGTACTGTGCAGTGTGTTGCACAAACAAGTCTCCATGAAGCAGAGTGGCACTGATGAGGTGCTTGGTAAATGAAAACCTCTCTTTGGCATGGTTCAGAATGGTACAGCATACCTATGACATGACACATACATAATAATAATAAAAAAAAGATAAGTACACATAGTAAACCTTACCATAGTAAATAATGTCATCAGTATTCTTTTTGATTGATTGATTGATTGATTGATAGTCTTTATTTGAACTCAATTTAAAAGACAAAACAAAATAAAAACGGATAATAATGATCATACTGCAAAAAAATATATAAATAAAGAAAAGAAAAAAAAAGAAAAAAGTGCATTTGTTATTATCATTATGCATTTTACAAAAGTCCAAAAGGAATAGGATGAAGCACAATGCGTATTTACTCCTACCCCCTAATTCTAGTAAAAGATGAGATCACTAGCCACGTTTACATACATTCATTCGGATTGAAATCATCCCAATAAAATCAAGGTCTCAGGTCAACTGTTTACACATGACGTGATCTATTCTGATCAAATGTTTTCAGGTCCCACTACATTTAATCAGAAGTACCGTCTCACACACATTCTACCGCTGAGAAACTGAATTAAATTCCATTGTGTTTCATCCTGTTTATTCTGATTGAGGTGTTTTTATATGGAGCACTTTTATTCAGTCTTCAATACCGATCCTAATCTGAATATTAGTTTACATGTGCAGTGTTTGGCTTCCTCAGTAGCTGCACAGTGATTAATTACAGCATAATAAGGACAAATGTGTCATACAAAAAACATATAATAATTTACATAACAATAGATTTAAAAAAAAGAAAATGGAAAAAATACCTGCTGGGTGTCGTGTAAACAGGATTGTTATATTACTGCTTACCTCTGAAGCCAACTGCTGCTGTTCTCCTTGGCCAAATGTCCTCCTTCTCTTTGTGGAGTGCTGCTGCACAGATGTGCCGTATTCCTCAGTCGGAGAAGGAAGGGAGTCCCTAATCAGAAACACCAGTTAGCATCCACAATCACTCTTTAAAAAACTAATATACTTGAGACATTTATTACACAAATAATAAATAATTAGTCACCTGATCTTTTGCATGCTGTTGGTGAACGTCTGGATGACTCTTGTGATGTAGACCGAGTCAATGTTCCTCTTCTGCGGTTAGTTAAACAGCATGTCCACATGTGGCAGGATCTTGTGAAACAAGGCCAGGAGAAAGCAGAAATCTTCTTCCTCCAGCATTCTCAGAAAGCCCCCTGCCCCTCTGACATTGATTGGGTCAAAGTCACCAGAGTCTGTAATTGTTTGGAAACACTTAATGAGGTCCTCCTTGTGTTCAAACACTGTGTTAACAACACGGCTATGAAAGTTCCATCTGGTTGCTGAAGTTCCTGGACATCTATGAGCCACAATTTGGTCAAGCACAGTGGTTCATTTGAATGAGCGGAAGAAGAATGCAGCAAATCCACCGAGGTCTGAAAAAAAGGTCCTGACTCTGGGGATTTGTGATGTTGCCTGCTGCATGATGAGGTTGAGCTGATGATCATAGCATTGAATGAAGTGTGCACCTGCATACACACCCTTTACCTTCCACCTGTGGCTCCCCTCATTACTGCAGCACCATCATAGGCCTGCGCAATCAGCTGACTCTCCTGTCCAGGAGGGAGGATGATGCTCAGCCTCTTCAACAGCGCTGTGGAGAATGTCTCGGCGGCAGCATTTTGAAGGGGGATGAATTCGAAAAAATGCTCCTTTACATTGTGACGAGTGTCAATGTACCGGAGCACAAGCACTAACTGGCAGCGGGTGGAAATGTCAGTCGTCTCATCAGCCTGAATAGCAAGATAATCTGTACTTTTTACTTCCTCGAGAATGTGGGTCTTGAGTATTGACAGCATGCATCCAGCAGCTCGTTCTGCATGGTTTTCGAGGTGCCTTTAAAAACTGCCACTGTCTTCAGGTGCTCCTCCAGCATGGTATCAAGCGAAGCGACAAAATCCACTAAGCCGATAAAAACCCCGGGGTTGTCTGAAGATTCAGTCTCCTCGTGGCCATGCAAAGCCAGCTCAAATGCCCCACAGAATTTAATACAGTCAATTATCTATGACAAAATGTGCTGGTTCCTGTCCACCTCTTCATTGTGCCTCCTTACACCCAGCCTGTGCCCTTTATCCAGTTGCATAGTGTTGTTAGCTCTGCCTAGCATTGTGACCGTGTTTTCCATATATGCCCTCATATTTTTTAATTTTCTCAGATAAATGTTTCATATCCCTTACTCCTGTTCCAGTCCATGCCGTATCTGTCCCGTATCTGTTGTTTTGAAGAACAAACACGGGAAACAAAATAAGGCATTTACATGACTGCATCCAGCTAGCCAAGTCTTCCTGTTGTACCAGTTAGGAGAGAAGCCTCTTGTATAAACTTTACCTTTCTTGCTGGCTTGTTGGCTTATATTGATGTTAGGCTGATCTGGGCCTCGCTGTTTTACATGTAGTTTTTCAACCAAAGGATGTTGACGAAGGGATTGAATTGAATTAACATCGCTGTTCGAGTTGTCCATCATTGTCATTGCCATCATCTCACATATCGTACATACTCCCACAGAGCACACTTGGCTTGGGGCGATATAGTTATCGCCCCTTGGGCATCAGATTTAACGACGGTGATTGGATACACTGGCAGGGCAACTTTTCTATCGCCCCAGTGAAAGTGAGATGAGCACGAAACTATTTTTGCTTAAAATTCAATTTATATTTTGTATATGCATATAATTGTAAATTTAAAAACACGGTCCTCAAAATAAGTGATTATTATTTATTTTGAAAATATTTATTTTTGAAAATAAAAAACACCGGGAGGTGGAGGAGCGGAGGGGCGGCGCCCGAGCGCCCTCTATTGGCCAGCCACCACTGACCAATGCAACGCCACTGCCTACCTGAGTATTGTTGTTGACCATGTCCATCCATTCCAGCAGGATAATGCACCATGTCGTAAAGCTCGAATCATCTCAGACTGGTTTCTTGAACATGACAATGACTTCACTGTCCTCAAATGGCTTCTACAGTCACCAGATATCAGTCCAATAGAGCATCTTTAGGATGTGATGGAACGGGATATTGGCATCATGGATGTGGAGCTGACAAATCTGCAGCAACTGCATGATACTATCATGTCAATACGGACCAAAGTCTCTGAGAAACGTTTCTAGTACCTTGTTGAATTTGACACAAAGGATTAAAGCAGTTCTGAAGACACGAGGGTCCAACCTGGTACTAGCAAGGTGTACCTAATAAAGTGGCCAGTGAGTGTAGGTAAAAGTATTTTTTCTGTTTGCATCGTCTTCTCCGAGCCGTAATGAGTGTAATCAACATTTAATATGAAAACGGTTCATCTCACATATTGTGATCACACCCTACTTGTTTATATCACATGGATAGTGTTGGGGTCACTTTGACCCAGCAGTTAAACTGGAGGTAAAAGGGTGTCAGAAATGTCAGACTATTTTATTCTTTACGACTGTGAGACATATTATGTTATGTTTCAATGTTGTGTTTTAAATGTTGATCTTTTTCAAAAGTAATAATGTAGAATAGAATAGACATCATGGTGGTGCAGTGGTTAGCACTCGTGCCTCACAAGAAGAAGATCCTGGGTTCAATTCTATCTATCTAGACATAATTTTAGAAGTTTATTGTATAATCTAATGTAAATCATTGTAATAAAAACTTTTATGTAAATGGCATCTATTTTCATAATTTTGTTTCCATTTTTATTAATTTTTTAAATTATTTTCTTCTTTTTGATGCTGTATATGTATATGTTTGTATATTTTCTTGCATTCTATCTATAGATCTGGGCAAAACAGTTGATTTTTATTGAAGAAATGCAAAATATAGAGGTCAATATTATCTCGTCTCGTCATCTGGACCCACGTTATCCTGGTCAATATTATAATAAATGGTTATAAATCACTTAAGAAATGTTAAATACACAGAAAATAAATCATTGGAAAACTGCTGTAAAGGTAGTGAGTGTCAGGTCTTTACGGGTTAATTCATCTCAACAGCAACATCCCAAACAATTATTTTGTTACATGTTAATAATGGCTTCATAATTGGGCTTTTCCCTCCTGTTCGTTCCCCTAAGAGTCCTGAGATTAAAACAAAAATAATTGTCCAACTTTGCCAGAGTGCTCAGAGCAAAACTCATCAAGTGATAAATGTACCCGGCTGGTTTGGACTCCACAGGAGCGATGAGGAGGCAGGGAACTGTGACCATTCAGGGGAACAGGAAACCTAATAATAATAATAAGACCAAGGCTCATTACAAAAAGTGACAAGCGTTAGTTTGGTTTGATTCTGGTTCTTTGACTGAGTCTCTTTCAGTGAAAATGAAACGGCTCATTAAAGCGGTGGTACTTGAAAGCCGTACAGTTCCACATCATGATCAAAATGCAGGTCGGTGTCATCGGGAGTGGGGGTTTATATGAGAGCTGAGTTTTTACAGGTTGAAAATGCAAAAATCTAAAGAAACATTCCAGAGTGGAAATCTTGAAAACTATCCACTATTGTGTTTCCATCTCACAGTGGAAAACACAAACTATTGCTGTTCCACATGTGTGTTAACAAGGCAGTGTTCTGTCACAGCACCATCTACAGCCTCACATCAATATCCACTTCCACACACTCTGGTAAGCACAGATATTTCTGAATGACAACACTTATGTAAATGCAGATAAAAGGGTTAAGATGGGACCCCAGTTCTGCTGTCAGGATCCTAGTGTGTGGGTGTATGTGGGTGTGGGAGTTTTCTTTGTTTTTTGAAGCAGGGTGGAGCTGGGGCGTGACCCTTGACCTGGATACCTGTGCACAATCTGCCAACAGTCACCTCCTGTGTATGAACCTGGTCTTCTCCAATACTCATCACCAGATCATCCTCTTACCTCTGGGATAAAAACAAGTGTCTTGGTTCAGTTTTGTACAACCCTTGTTTTAGTTCCTGTTCCTTCATTTTCCCTAGACTCCATTTCATTCATTTTCCAGCCTCCTTTGTATTTGTTATTTTTCTTGATAAACCTGTTTTTTCAGTCCATTGTGTGTTTGCATCATGGGTCCTCATAACAACCAATGATGACATTTGCATCTTCTCTTCCAATCATCTCTGTATGAACATAGACTTAGATTTTATTTTATCATTTTTCAGGTGAGATTATGCTGGAGGAAAAACAAAACAAAACATAAATGTGTACAGATCAACCCTTTTTTGATGAGAGACATGAAGGCTAAATGAGAATCAGCTAAAATAAGGGTGAAACAGGAGGTAAAAGAGGACAGTGATGGACTGTTGACACATAATTATCAGTTTCAAGCCTGTTTTTGTCCAAACTGCACCATTCTGTCATACATATTCAGGGATGATTCCTGCTCTGCCATTTTAATTAGTTAAAGAGTTAACTTTAGTTTAATCAAACATCTTTTTTTTTTTTGCCTCATTCAAGATTTTTTTTTGCTTTGATTAAAGATTGAATGATTGATTGATCTGTTTCATCATCTGAACCCACTTTATCCTCACTAGGGTCACAGGGGTCACTGGGGGTCTAATCCAGCTACAATGGGTGAAGGCGGGGTACACTCTGTATGAGTCTCCAGTTCATCTCAGGGCTGAACATATATGTGACCCACCACCATGAAACTAGGCATAAGTGTCTGGAAGTCCAAACTGAGTTATCTGTGTAGCTTGGTAGAGTGGAAACTAAGGTTTAAGATGGTGAAAAAATTATGTTTCTATCACAAGTAGAACCAAAGTTATGGTCATTTTAATATCCACATTTGGACATATTTTTAGATATTGTCCGTCAAAGTTTTGGACTGTTTTGGGGTAGGAAGTCCTTAGCAACGCATAATAATTTGTATCCGATTGACACAAATTTTTCACAGATGTTAAAGGACACTCTGATGGACATGTCACAGAAGTTTTATATATTATAATAATAGGAAAGAAGTGCAACGTATTATAATCATTTGGCTTACACCATTGGACAGAGCATTCAATATAGGCTTTTACCTCGTACCGAACACTTGGGTGTTTACCCACAGAACGGAAATCGTTTTGTTCGGCGAAAAGAGGTGGAAGTCGGCTTTGTCTTTGCTCAGCAATCCCTGAACTTTTGTCGCCGTTTAAATAATTGACTCAATAAACACCTTTATTGATTGGATTTCAATGTAATGACCACGGGAACTGAAAATAGAGGTGTTAAGGTACCGTTTTTTGATAAAATGTAAACACACATAAAGAATCGCCTTCTAGCCTAAATTTGGCTGTAGCTCTGAACGGCTCAGCGCGACTTATGCCTGATTTCGTGCTGAGCACTCACATATAGACAAACAATCACTCTCACATTCACACCTATGGATAATTTAGATTAACCAGTTAACCTATCAGTGCATGTGTTTGGATGGTGGGAGGAAACTGAAGTACCTGGAGAAAACCCACGCAGACACGAGGAGAACATGTAAACTGTACACAGATAGGAATGTTGGAATTGAACCAGGGACCTTGCACTGTGCAGCCCCATTCCAGATATTATTTTATTTTGCTTAATTCCAAATTGCTATTTTTGCCTAATCCAAAATGTTTGCTTTGACAAAAAAAACTTTGTAATTAATCAAAAAACTAAAAACCAAACAAACATATACATATAAACATAGACTTAGATTTTCTTTTATTCTTTTCCAGGTGAGATTGTGTTGGGAGGAAAAAAAAACAACATACAAATGTGTCCAGATCAACCGTTTTTTGATGAGAGACATGAAGGTTAAATGAGCAGCAGCTAAAATAATGATGAAACAGGAGGTAAAAGAGGACAGTGACGGACTGTTGACCACATAATTATCAGTTTCAAGCCTGTTTTTGTCCAAACTGCACCATTCTGTCATGCATATTCAGGGCCTATTCCTGCTCTGCCATTTTAATTGGTTAAAGAGTTTCCACTGACAACAGAGAGCGGAGGACGGCGGCTCTTTTGGGCGCCACTCTGGCTTCGCCTGAAAGAGCCGTCAGTGTGTGTGTCAGGCAGAGCATGTTTGGGGGTTTGTTTAGCGGTGCAGTCAGAGAGCGCTGGCTGGATGCTAATGTGACAGTTGCACTCTGGCTTTCAGTTCAGTGGACATGTTGTTTTGGAGAGAAAGCAGGAGGATGGTACCCAACTTATCTGATTACAGATCATGTACATCACACGTCCTCCGCACACTTTGTGTCCAGACAGTCGAGCGAGAGGGAAAGGATGTCGGGGATCAGTAAACAAGGCTTTGACTGACGTAGCGGCAGACGGTTTGTGAGGCTCAGCTGAAGATCCACACCACATGGACGCCGTTGAACCAAAGGACGTCACAGGGTCAACACGAGACGTTCAGTCCCATGACACGTTCATACAGACGTTTACTGAGTCCAACAGCAAATATGACTGATACACTGGACAGATAGAAACCTTCTATATATGACTCATCACACTTAAAATCAGACAGAACCTTTCATTTGTAGACAATAGACCTGAACTAATATGATTTAAGAAAGATGAATAAGATATGAAGATGTATATGGCTTTTCAAGATTTATTTTTCTTAATCCAACATTTTCTTTTTACTTTATTTATTTATTTTTGCTCAAGTCAAGATTTATTCATTCATTCATTTATTTATTTTTTTATTTTGAGGTGATTCCACATATAATTTTTTTTGCTTAACTCCTTTTTTTCCCTGCCTAATTAGGTTTTTTTTTTGCTTAATTAAAAAGAAAAATTAAATACAAGACTTTTTTTATTCAATATCTATATCTATATATCTATATATATATATATATATATATATATATATATATATATATATATATATATATATATATATATATATATATATATATATATATATATATATATATATATATATATATATATATATTTATATGCTTTGCTTTTAAAGATTTATTTTGCTTAATCCAAGATAATTTTTTTGCTTAATTGTTGTTTTTTTAAAACAAGATTTTCTTTTTACTTAAGTTTGTTTGTTTGTTTTTTGCATAATTCAAGATGATTCAAGATGTATTTATGTATGTATTTATTGCTTAATTTCAGATATTATTATTTATTTATTTATTTATTTAGTTAGTTAGTTAGTTAGTTAGTTAGTTAGTTAGTTAGTTAGTTAGTTAGTTAGTTAGTTAGTTTTCCCAGATTTATTTTTCCACTTAATTCAACATTTTGACTTGATTCGGGATTTGTTGTTTGTTTATTTGTTTGTTTGTTTTTTGTGCTTAATTCAAGATTTTTGTTTTGGCAAAAAAAAGTCTGCAATTAACAACAAACAAACAGATAAAAATAACTAAGCAGAATAATTGTGAATGAAGAATAGTCCAGATCTATTGTCTGTAAATCAGTTCTTATATCTGACTGAAAAGTTCCTCTTAAGTGTGATGAAATATTTGGACTAGAAATGAGAAACGTACACTTGGTCAGATTCAGGTTTTTCCAGTGTGCTTTAAAATGATAATATATGTAGCCAAAGTGTAAAGGAAACCCCTAACATTAAACATGTTTTGTAAAATATCTCTATTAGTGCGAACAAAGCTGAAGCAATCGAAGCTTAATTATTACAAATGAGAAAAAAAGACTGTTATCTACAACCATCTGGATGATTAAAGCTGTCCAGATGAGTCTACAGCCAAGAAGAACTGCATTCAACACAACTATCACTTCTAAGACTGAGTCAGGAAATATCCAAACTCTGGAAAAACTCATTCTCACCAAGTGTGTGTTTGTCATTTCTAGTCCAAATATCTCATCAACGCTTAAAATCAGACAGAATCACTGAAAGAGAAACTTTTCAGTCAGATATAAGAAGTGATTTATAAACATTTGGTAATAGTGAACACATACAGCCTCTTTAAAAAGTTAATATATGAAAACATTTGCAGGTCAAGTGGACAAGGACATATTGTCATGTCTGTGTCTCTCAGCAGAATGACACGAAGACAACTAGACAATATTTTCATTTATTTTAACCCTCACACTGGAAAACTCTAAATCTTACCAAGTGTATTTTTCTCATTTCTTGACAAAATATCTCATCACAATGGGTCTGTTTACATGAGAGTTTTTACTTCTGTTCAGTTCGTAATAAAGGGTAATGAACCATATAAACACCTAATTCCAGTTGAAAATGACTATTCCAAATTAAATTTAATTCTGTATAAAGTCACTGGTTTATTCCACTCTTATTCTGAATTAATATAACATGGAAACAATTAAATCCTCTTTAATATTATTCCTGTCGTTCTGCACATGCTCCTGGTCTTGTCACGATGATGCACATGAGGCGCTTTCCTACTGTAAGAACCTTTTCTAGTTCTTATAACCTTTTTACCTCCTGGTACCTTTTTTCCCATGTTCCCACACCATAGAAACTACTACATACCAAAGGAACTACATAGTTCCTAGAACCTTTTTCACCCCTACTCATAGGCAGGGTCTTTTTTAGTTCTATGAGGAGCTATATGACATAGGTGTTTGGTGATTGGTAGAGCTGAGACCACGCCTATTTCTGCATCTTGCAGTGTCTTTAAAACCAGCTGTGTGTTGGGGGAAAAATAGGAGAAAGTATGTGATAAACGGACCAATGACACAGTTCTGTTTTTGGGTTAATAGGGGTGTTAGGGTAGATGACTTGAGTTGGTTGACATTACTATGACATTAGCATACATATTTTCTCACTCTTACTATAATACACTTTTCTTTTCCTCCAGTTTGCATCAAACTACAGGTTAAAACCATTTGAAATACACCATAGTTTAGCTTAGTTTATTTGGAGCTTAGGGGTGTTAGTTACAGCTATGACATTAGCATACATTGTAGTGTCACCTGCCACTGGATCCTTCGTCTCCTAACTCCCTCTGTAAACTCCTGACATTAAACACCGTATTTGACCATAATTAACATTATAGTGATACACAACATAAACGCTGTGACCTCCTCATTCTTTATTCTATTTACAGTAACACTGTCTTCTACTTCCTTGTGTGATTGTTGCAATTCGTGCTCAAATACATCACTGTGGCAGACATTAGCATCACATTGGCCCCTCCCATGGTTCCTACTGCCCTGTCAGAATATTTAGTTCCTAGTTCCTACTCTGTGGGGAAGTACCTATTTACTGCACTGACGATATTAGTATGTTGATTCAGTCGAGCTGCTGCTTTGCAATTATTACAATAATAAATGCAAAAATATCACATGTTGTATCTGTTCTTACATATTGATAGTTGAAACAGAAGCAAATCAGGATCATGATTGTTTTCTTCCAGTAGACATCCAGACATTAAGTGGACATTCTGTCTAATCAGAACCCTCTGTACGTCCACCTCTGAAAGACCAAATAACTACAGTGGAATAAATGGTAAATGTTCTGCACTTATATAGTTCTTTTCCACCTTCATGGTGCTCAAAGCCCTTTACATTAGCTTCACATTCACCCATTCACACACACACTCATACACCAGTAGGTTTCTAAGGTTCTTTCAGTTCTACTGGGGGCCTAAGTCAGGGTTCAGTGTCTTGCCCAAGGACACTTCGACATATGGACAGCCAGAGCTGGGACACGAACCACCAATCTCATTGGGCGACCCACTCTACCAACTGAACCACAGCCACCCAATACATCTGTTTCCACGGAAACCTTTATTCAGAGTTAATATTTCCATGTATGAAATAGGTTTAATTTTGAATTTTGAATTTAACAAGTATTCAGAGAATGTCTAATCTTGCCCCTATTCTTTACTATGACAACCGGTTCTTGAATTAGAGCCAATAATGTGATTTTGACCTTTTTGCTGAATACGACCTTGACCTTTGACCTTTACTCAAATGGATCATTGCATCTGATGTGCATTAGCTATATGTTTATGCTCATGTAATTTCATTGTGATATCTCAAGTATTCATTGAGTTATAGCATGATATGTCTCTGCAGACACACACACACACACACACACACACACACACAGAGACACAGACACACACAGACACACACACACACACAGACACACACACACACACACAGAGACACACACACACACACACACACACACAGACACAGACACACACACAGACACACACACACACACACACACACACACACACACACACACACAGACACACACACACACACACACACACACACACACACAGACACACACAGACACACACACACACACAGACACACACACACATAGACACACACACACAGACACACACACACACACACACACACACACTGATTACAATAATCTCTCCCAGCCAAGGTTGGGTGAGATTTAAAAAATCATGTAAAGACAACTGGACAATATTGTCCACCTATTTTAACCTTTACACTGGCGAATCTAAATCCTACCTATTGTATTTTCCTCATTTCTTGTGAAAATATCTGATCAAACTTTGAATCAGACAGAATCATCTAAAGAGGAAATTTTCAGTCAGATATAAGAACTGATTTATAGACTATATATTTGGACTAATCTCATTTTAACACATTTTAGCAAGATCATTTTCCACTGGCAGATTTTTATTTTATTTTTTTTGCTTCAATTAAGAAAAAAAAAAAGTCTTGAATTAAAGCAGAAAATATATATCATATATATATATATATATATATATATATATATATATATATATAATATAATATCTTTCAAATGATTTTGGTCAGATTATGTTTTTATTAACCAGAGAAAATTCTGTATCTGTTGGAAAAAAAAAAAGACAAATGCTATAAACCTTGGTATTTCTGCCGTCGCCGTGGGTCCTGTATGTCTCTCCATCCCCATGACAGCTGAAATAAACTTTTATTCCACTTTTATTCCTATAAGGTCCCAGAGGAAACATATGAGTGGAATCTTCAGTCATAAAAGAGCTGAGCAGCAGGAAACAGCTTTTGGAACAAAAGACAAACGACAACTGTTCACTGGGTAGAGTTTTCCTAAATGTTAAAAAAAAAAAAAAAAAAAAATATATATATATATATATATATATATATATATATATATATATATATATAAATTCTGATGATAGAAGATAGCTCACACGAAGTCTGAGAAGAGGAGAATGAAGTAGAGGTTTAGGTCTATACGCCAGGTGGTCCAGAATAGATCCCACAAGATTTTGGTGAAAACAGGTCAAAGGTCAAGGTCACCAATAATGTCTTTTCACAATAACCACAGGGGTTTCCTTTTCATTCCTGTATCACTGTTAATGTTCATTGACATCAGAACCATGAAGGACAAATTACAAGTTTCAAGTGTCAAGGTCAAAGGTCACAATACATGTCAAAATCAAATTTTGGATATAACTTCTGAACTAAGGGCGTCACGGTGGTGCAGTGGTTAGCACTGGTGCCTCACAGACAGAAGGTCCCTGGTTCTATTCCCACACCAGACCTTTCTCTGTGGAGTTTGCATGTTCTCCTCATGTCCATGTGGGTTTTCTCCAGGTACTCCAGTTTCCTCCCACCATCCAAACACATGCACTGATAGGTTAACTGGTTAATCTAAATTGCCCATAGGTGTGAATGTGAGAGTGATTGTTTGTCTATATATGTTCAGCCCTGAAATGAACTGGAGACTCATACAGGGTGTACCCCGCCTTCACCCATTGTAGCTGGATTAGGCCCCCAGTGACCCCTGTGACCCTAATGAGGATAAAGCGGGTTGAGGTGACAAGACTTCTGAACTATTCATATTACAGTCTTCCAATCAGCACCAAAATACTGGTCTTTCAATTCTACATCATGTGTGTATAGATTTGACCAATTGTTGACAGTTAGGAAACCTGGCGATGGCTTCAAAATGGGGTCATGATCTTTGACCTTCAGTGACCTTGAAAGGTCAAACCCATAGTCTCACATTTTGAAATAAAATGTTGGGGAAGAGTGGGGTTATTTCCTGGCACCACATGTTTCAAGTGTGATGAGATATTTGGACTAAAAAGGAGAAAATACACTTGGTTGAATTTAGACTTTTGCAGTTTGACTTAAAATACATTAATATAAGAGACCACATTGTAAAAGAAACCCCTAATCAAATATCTCATCACACTTAAAATCAGACAGAATCACCTAAAGAGGAACTTTTCAGTCAGATATAAGAAGTGATTTATATACAGTGTGTTCCTACATCTCTTAAACCAAATGACAGAAGTGTTGTAAGCCTTTGTGGAAGTGAATCCACATGGAACACAACACAACTCATGTGGACTGGTTGTGTTTTTGTTTTTGTTCTCTCACCTGATGTTCAGGTAAAGTGATGCTTAAAAACACATAAACAGCACATGTCTGAATTCACCTGGGCTCCAGTCACATGGCAGGTGTATCATATGTTCCACTCTCTACACCTCTATTGCTATAATTACTCCAGTGTTTACCTCATAATTCTTTCAGCATCATGTACTCTTATTTCTAAATAATGCCATGGGGACCTGTGCTAACTGGAACCAGCCGTAATCTCCATTTGCATTGTGCATATGTTTCAGCAAAAGAGCCCCACAGTTAGTACACAACCCCACCCCCACCCACCCGACTGCTGTGGCAGAGGTCCATTAATATGCATAGCTTTGTTAAAAGCTCCAGAGTGACCTACATGACAAGGTTCAGTATACACTCCAACTGTGTGTGTGTGTGTGTGTGTGCTGCGCTGGTGGGACTGATCTGCCGCTGTTAGCTTAATTAGTGTCTTCAGCTTTTTTCTGGAGAGGCTGTTGAACCGACCCACACACCTATATGCCGGGGTCACCGCAGGTCACCCAGGTCACTCCAAAAGTGTGGCCCTCGACAGCTTGGGCGGCAACAAAATGGTGTCCATTAGCTGTTGGAGTACGGCCGCTAACATCCCCATTAGGTGCACTTTAAACTCCTGCAGTGTGTCCTAAACACTCAGCGCTGACACTCCAGCTCTCTCAGGTAATCCCCAAGGCCCTTCACTAACAGGATGTATCAATTAACAGATTTGTTTGCTTTCCTCTCCCCCAGCCTCATTTGCATAGTAGCCGGCAAACACGGCGCTCAAGTTCAAGAGCACTGTTGACACAGTTTTTTTGTTTTTTTTGTTTGCTGTATCCTCTAAAGCAGGTAGCACAGGGGCCACGCATCAACAAATTACCGTACATATTACAACTGATGATCCAAAAGTAGAAACACAAGTGGCTGGAAGTGTGGAAAGTTACAAGATGGTAGTGAAGTGTTGTTGACACTTGTTCGCTCTGCGTCAAAGGAGAAGTTAGCATCTGTGATGCTCAAGGACAGCTGTTGCTAACAGGCCTGTTTCTTTTAAGAAAGATTTTAAGATTTTAAGAAATCAGACTTTCATTAGTTCCGTTTTTCATTAGTTCCATTTTTTAAATTTATTTTATTTTATTTTTTGTTGTTTTTTGGTATTTTTTTTTTAGCAAAACCAAATCTGTAAAGCAAAAAAAAAGCACAAAAAAAATCACATTTTGAATTCAGCAACAGACACAAAATATTGAATTATATATATTAAAAAAAATCTTGAACTAAGCACATATTTCTTAATCAAACATTGAATTAAACAAAAAATATATTGAATTAAGCAAAAAAATTATCTTGAATTAGGGCAAAAATTTTGAAGTAAGCAAAAAAACAACAACAACCTTTAATTAAGCAAAAACATAAGTAAAATATTAATATTTCATTAAGCAAACAACAAATCTTAAATTAACCAAAAAATCATATTGAAGCAAAAAGTCTTAAATTGAGCAAAAAAAATTCGACTTAGCAAAAACAATATCTTGAACTAATCAAAAAACCAAACAAAAGTTGAATTAAGTTTAAATATATATGTTGAAAAAAGCATTAAGTATAAAATTAAGTATAAAAAAAATCTTGAACTAAGCAAAAACAAAGCTGTCATACACTGCGCTCAAGTTCAACAACACTGTCAACAGTCTTTTTTTATTTTATTTTTTTAAAGCAGGTAGCAGACGAGCCAAACAGACAATCACTACGCTTAGATGATCCAAAAGTATCCAGCACCAGTGGTTGGGAGCGTGGAAAGTTACAAGATGTTAGCAACAGCTCGAGGGTGAAGTGTTGTTGACACTCGTTCCTGTTCGCTCTTCGTCAAAGGGGAAGTTAGCATTTGCGATGCTAAAGGACAGCTGTTGCTGGCAGGCCTGTTTCTCACTGGCAGAGGCGCTGCTGTTTAGGGCAGTAATCTGTCAGGGCGGGGGTGGAGCCAATGCGCTCTAGCCCTGGGTGGAAGCACAGAAACGTGGCTCAGGGCTCCATGCATAGCAATGAGGCCAGACAGATGTAAAAGTCCACTGTGGTTTTTTCCAGCCTCAGTGCTTCTCTGTGTCTGTTCGCCTGAATCCTCCCCTTCAACCTTTTGAACACATCCACTCCCATGATGCAACACTGTTGGAAGGGCACATTTATGTTGTTTGAGTGCTTGTTTGGTTCAGTGTGTTGCAGAAAATATGTGTATTTAACAGTATGACTGGTTAGAAAACAGCCCAGTAAAATAACCTCTGTCTAAACAACATCAAACCCAGCTGCGTCTTGACTCAGTCTAACCAGGTTCATACATAGTCAATTTACCACTGTTAAAAATACACTGTCAAAGTATTTGAATTAGGCCTGTCAAAATTAATGCATTAACGTGGATTCATCCATCATCATGCTTAATCTGGTAACATTTTACATTCCAGTATCCCCAAAAATCCACACAAAAAAAAAACAAAAAATCTGCAACATATTCAAAAACTCTTCAAAATTACAGGGGACAAAACACCAAAACATTTGATAAAATATCCACAAGGTATGAAAAAATATTAATATATATGGAATTAACATGTTTATTCAACACCTTTAAGAGTTTCATAAAAACAAGTTGGAACAAAACAACTAAACAACTGTTCCATTCAAATGCATTACAATTTTCTAATCACATTAATGGTAACACTTTACATTGTTATGCTAATGAGGTGGTAATTCTATGATAATTTCGATGTAATTTGTGAAAAGGTCGTGAAATTGTATGAAATGTGCCTGTTGTTTCACCTATCTTTAACACACTGGCTTACTGTATGCTAACATAGCTTCTACTGCTACTAGCTAAGTCAGCTAGGTTGATATATGATAGCTAACTTCAACAGGCTGGCTAACCATTATTGGTTACCATGGTTACTGTTGTTTCCCTTGTGTAAGCACAAACTGTATATTTTACAGACATGCATGTGTTCTAAGGCAGAAGACAAACAGTTATTGAGCCCAATTAGAAACGTGGCTTCGTAGCATCTGTGTTTTATAGAAACGTTTCCTCTTTACCTTTTTGGGGCTTCACTGAAGAATTAGCACTTTATTAGTAATCCCTAATGTAAAGTGTTACCATTAATCTGATTAAAACATTTTAACGCAGTTAAGTGAAAAAGTTGTTTACAGTTGTTTAGTTTCAAGTTGTTTTATATGTTTTGGATATTTTAGAAAGTTTTTGGGTGTTTTTTTTTCCTTTATTGTCGACAAGTTTTTGAATATATTTTGGATGTTTCACTTTTTTGTGTTAGTTTATTTTGTGGGGAGTTTTAATGGATTTTAGTATATTTTGTTTGTTCGGTTTTGTTTCCTCTGCTTTTTTTGTTTTTGTTTTTTGTTTTAGTGTGTTTTTCTTTATTTTGTGGGAAATTTGAGGATCAAAACCAAAAACAGAGACAGAACAGCTGACTGAGTTTTATTTTCACTAAGTACACTAGATGTCTTTTTTTAGTTCCTTTTATGTAATTTTAAATTTTAATCCTGATATGGCATTGTATGTTTCCAAAATATTGTGTTAAATTCATACTATCTCCAGCAATCTTCTTCTTGTTTTTAAGTCGACTCCTCTGTTTTTAAGTGACCTTTGCTGCTTTTGCTTTTTAGTATTTCTCATTGTATGTTTCAAATGTTTAACTTTGTCTTGGCTATATTGTAAATAAAGTTACTTCTTTGTTTGACGGGTTGTTATGTAAAGCGTCTTTGAGTGTCCAAAAATGTCCTATACAAATTTGACTTATTATTATTATTATTATTATTATTATTATTATTATTATTATTATTATTATTATTATTATTATTATTATTATTATTATTATTATTATTATTATTATTATTATTATTATTATTATTAATAGTGGTAGTAGTAGTAGTAGTAGTATTTATTATTATTCCTCAATATATTTTCCAGTTTAAATGAAACTTAATAATTAAATTAATTATACAGAACAATATGTACCATGGGGTTAAAACTATAAATGTAAGAAGAAGATGAAATACTTGTGTTTATAGTAGAAAGTGACGATTGTACAACATAACAGTTACAGGTGTATTTCTTCATCTCTATATTAACACTGTGTTGTTTTTGTGGTCGGTTGTGATCAGTGGGATTTCCAGTGATAAGTTGATAAAAGAGGAAAACACACACATTGTCATATACACACTAATATCCACACAAACGGACACTGGCAGGTAATTATCAGTACCACTTGCATACTGTTTTCATGATTAGGTGTCAGAGTTCAGGAGCCAGTAATGATTGTCACCGCACATCATTTCCTAGCTGCACAATTTGTGGTTAGTTGGGAATGGGAGCACTCAGACCCTGCGGACTAAGACCTGTCAATCAAAGTGAGCGGGCGGGCAGACGGATGGTAACCAAATGTAAACAGTGCCAGGTTATTTTCAACACCATACATAAGGATGGAAGATAAATGAGGCAGGAAACACTGCAGTAAATATGGAGCTCATCTCGCTGCTTAATTTAGCTAAATATGCTAAGGTCTTCTTAATTATAACCACAGCAATTTGCACGTCGTCTGCTGCCGCGTTCACAATCACATCCAACAAATCACTTAATTCAACAACTTTTCTTCTCCCACACAAGCCTGCAACTACAGTATACTAATTTATATAATTAACATGTATGTTTTTCTGAGCAGTCTGAATGTGTGTGATGAGAAGGCTTGGTAGCTGCGTTACCAAAAATATACAAAGTTGTTTTTCTTTTACCCAGCCTCCAAAGGGGAGGGGGCGGTACTGGTTTTGGTTAATTATTTTTGTTTGTTTGTTACCTTCACGAATCAGAGATTTGCTGAAGTTATGTTGCTTTAACAGTTTGTCTGTTTGTCCGTACACATTTGCACCGTTCTCACTCTAGCGTCGCCAATTCTTAACGGATCATTCTGAAATTTGTCATGTACAAGGAGACGTATACAACTCACTACTTCCAGTCTCATATTGAATTTTTGCATGAATGTCACAGCAGAGATTTTCTGTTTTCAACATGTGTTGGTGATTTAACATAGTAATGAGTGATAATGATGTATTTGTCATTGGACAAGATCACAGGTTTCATATGATTTGTGAAGTTACCATGTGGCCTTCGAGTTTGTTTGTCTGTCTGTCAGCAATTTTAGGTAAAAACTACGGATCCAGTTTCTATGAAATTTTCAGTAAAGTAAAATTTTGGTGGATGTAGGTCAAAGGTCAAGGTCACCAAGAGTGTGTTTTCACAATAAGAATTAGGGTAAATCAAGAATTTCCTTTTCATTCCTGTATACTCAGTTTTGCATATAGATTCATTTTGATGTGCATTGACATCAGAACCTTGAAGGACAGATTTGAAGACTCTAGGTCAAAGGTCAAGGTCACAATAAAGGTAAATGTCGAATATTGGATATAACTTTTGAACTATTCATCTTATGGACAATGAGCACCAACATTTTGGTTTTTCAATTCTGCATACTGTCTGTATGGATTTTAACCTATTGTTGACCCAAGAGGTCAAGGGTCACTGGATCAATACCTAAAAAAAAATAAAATGGAGTATATTGGAAAAACCAGAGGAGACAGAGACTTAGTTATTGATATGGACAGATAGGAAACTTGGCATGAGCTTCAAATGGCAGTTGGAATGAAAGTTGCTGAAAATCACACAAACAAAAAACGAAAAAGAAGCTAAAACATCTTTTTTTGGGGGGGGGGGGGGACTGTACCAGTTGAAAAAGCCCCTCAGACCCAGAGTGTGAACAGACAGTGACAGTGTGAATCAGAGGAGCGTATAAAGCAGCCTTTAACTAATGATTAATGAGTGTAAATGTAGATGCAGCACGTCGAAGCCTCTCCCATGTGCACACGTCATCTGAAATAAAAGATGCTCCTTTGACAGGATTTCTTCTACTTGAGATCAGATTCTGCTTAACAAGTAAAGATGTTGGTGAAATGACTGAAAAAGCATCAGTCGAACTGTTTACATCCACACTAAAGCTGTGCTTTCTGCAGTTACTACATCACTGATGTCATCATGTGAACATAATGTAATATCAAAAATCTGACGAACGCTTCAATACCTTCACACGTTTCCCTGTTAATCTGATTATTTATCTGGAAAAAAAGAACTGTAGAAAAACTGTAGGTAAGTTTACTGTCACTACGTGCATAGTTCACATGTGGCCATGGCTCAGTTGGTAGAGCAGGTCGTCCATTAACCAAAGGGTTGGCGGTTCGATTTCCCTGTTGTGTCCTTGGGCAAGACACTTTTCACCCTCCTTGCCTACAGTGTCACTCACACTGGTGTATGAATGAGTATGAGTATGTGGTGGTCAGAGGGGCCACGCTTCTGTCAGTCTGCCCCAGGGCAACTGTGACTACATATGTAGTTTACCACCACCAGAGCGAGCATGTGAGAGTGAATGAATAATGGATCACTAATGTGAAGTGCTTTGGGTGCCTTGAAAAGCGCTATATAAATCTAATCCATTATTATTATTATTACACTTGAAATAAGAGTAGTACATACATATATATATGGAATTACAAAGAAACATGTATTTAAAACTCAACATCAGGAAGTTATGAATTATAGTGTAATGGATGATTTGTAACCCTATGAATATATAAGACAACAGCTGTGAATAACTGTTCACTGTAGTGACCAGTATATGCATCAAAGGGTTAATTAATTAATAACATATTTAATAACACATTTATGCCTTTAATTCCTATTTTAATTAATTAATGACATATGTAATTAATTATTTAATGATGTATTTATTCAAATTTGGGACTCGTAGTCCGTCATATTTTTAAGTGTGATGAGATATTTGGACTAGAAATTAAAAAAATACTCTTGGTCAGATGTAGGTTTTTTCAGTGTTACATTAATGGACCCAGCGACACATTTAAATCCTGTGGAAAGTGTTGAGTCATTGTGATCAGATCGTGGTGGAGTGGATCATCAGTCTTGGGGGTTTTTGTATTTAAAGATGCATATGGAGTCCTTGTGGATCTTGGCTCAGACCCACTGGACTCCTAGTTTTTATAGTGCATGTCACACGTGGTATGTTTTCCAGCCTCTTATCAACACTTCAGATTAGCAGGCCTGCACTTCACACATTTTAGTTCTTGGCCTGTTCAACTCCTCTGAAACATGGTCCTTTGGACATGGTCACAGCGCCAACAGATGGTGGGAGCATCTTTAGGCTTTAACGGATGGAGACTGACAACAGATAGTGGAGCGCTCGGGTTTAAGACACCCTTCCCTACTGACACAAACCCTTCAAGACGCAGACGACCCATGCATTTTCCCCTGAGACGTCATTAATGTTTGTTTTTCAACTGTTTTCTGACCATTCTGGGAAGTCACGAAGATTAAGCTTTCGAACTTTGAACGACAAGAAGGATTCGTGACAAAGTTGATGTTTGGTTCGACACAAACGGGTGAAGATAACATATCATTAATGATGTTACAGACTTAGAAACATACAGTTTCTGCATTTAATTTAATATTAAAGAGTTAGTTGGGAGACCTTTTTTCTGGAGAAACTACAGGGTGTCCCATAAGTTTCCATACATAGGGATATGTTTTTTTTATATAAACCATTTGTATTTATATAATATGTTCTATATGAGTGACATTTCAATTTGTTACTCTTTATTGAAATGCATTCATTGTCTTATCTGAAATATAAAGAAATACATGTTAGAACTATATATGTATGGGATAGTTTATGTCTCCTATGTATGGAGGGTTATGGGACACCCTGTGTGTATATATATATATATATATATATATATATATATATATAATTTTTTTTTTCTCATTTCTAGTCCAAATATCTCATCGTGCTGTCTTATCTAAAGTGTGACGAGATATTTGAACTAGAAATGAGAAACTTACACTTGGTCAGATTTACTGTAGATTTTTGAAGTATATATCAGACCGTAAAGGTTCATCACTCACTGTCTCATTTCTAGTCCAAATATCTCATCATACGTACAATCAGACATAATCACCTATGTTTGAGCACATGTAAAATTTGTATAATCAAATATACTTTAATTCTTAACATTTACAGTTGTGTTTCACAGTAAACATGAATTAAAAATTCAAGTCTGTTGTTTTATTTTTTATAATAATACACTGTTTTAAACACGTAACACTTATAATAATAGTAATAATTACTTTGCATGTATTGAAACTTCGGTTCCTCCTGAAAAGAAGACATTTTCTGATACTGTTATTATACAAACAACATAAATACATCTAGGCAGCCTCTTATAATGGTAGCCATTAAGGAATTCATTCAAGATTTTATTTTATTATTATTTTATTTTCTTCTTCACTTTGAATAGAACCTGACCTGAAATGGTGTTAGGGTTAAAAGGTCACATGATGGTAACTGCATTTATGGTCTGGTTCATTCAGTTGTGTCACTTATCACAATATTATGACACTGGTGCTCAAAGGTCAACAGTGCAAAGGAGGCCATAAGTTTAATATGCTTATAAAGATCCTCCCTTCATCAACTTAATTAACACTTTAAAAGAATCAAATGAACATGAAATAACTTAAGTAATGAGTAAATAAAACAAAACAATAAAAACACAATAATACAATAAAGACTTTACCATTGCATTACTTACAATAACATCTGGACATGAATTAAATATACATTGTAAACATAAATACTAAACACTTAAAAGTTAGGAAAATGTGGAGTTATTTAGTATAACTATTGAAAGTAGCAAAGGTTATAAATGAGTTTAACTATTAATCATTAAATAATTTTAATGATTTATGCAAGTTTTTCCAAATGTTGCTTCATTTGATTATTTCCCATTTTTAATTTGTGTGTAAAAAAAAAAAGAAAAAAAAAGCAGAATGAAAAAAAACTGTTTTTAAATTGTATTTGTACATGACTAATAAAATAACCACCAATTTTTTCCAAGTTTTTCCTCAGTTGAATATAAAAAAGAACCAGTGATATTTGACACCATTACTCATATCCAATGTTTATGTAAAACACACTGGCCTGATGTTTTGGTCAAACGATCACATGATCAGATCAGTAATATGTTGAAAAAGAAGCGACCGACAAAACATCTAATGAGGTGTCAGGATGAAGTAGTTTGTCGTCTCACGTCAGCAGATGGACGTACGCCGTCATTAGAACCAATTAACTCTGGCCCAGATCTAAATAACTTTTGTGTCATTAATGCACATATTTTACACCTCATTAGAGACACGGTGATTGGAGGTAGAAAAAACAGAACGTAAAAGGAAAAAAACAAAAGGGGTGTGTGTGTGTGTGTGTTGTGCTTCTATCATTATGGGGACATTGATATGTTTACACACTCACACCATTCAGGTCCCCACGAAGGTTAAATATAAATGTAGGTCCCCATGAGAGAAATACAAATCTGTGTTTTTGCAAAAAAAAGAACTTGTTTTTTGTTGAAGTCCCCATAAGGCATGCAGGGAAACACGCACAAAGCAAAATGTATTTTTCAAAGTTTTGAAGAAATGTTTACTTTTCATTGTTATTATAATTTTTTTTATTTATTACATGTTATTGTCTTTTATTTTTTTTTATCATTTTAAACGTTATTTATTGATTTATTGTTTTTTCTTTTTTGTTTAAAAACATTTCTTACACTCACTACCCAATGGCTACTTTACCTACAAGTGATATTAGAAACTTCGTCCTTATGAAACATGGAAACCAATGTGTGTGTGTGTGTGTATTCCTATCCTCATGAGGACATTGATATGTTTATACATTCTCATGTAGGTACCAAAATTCAAATCCCTATAAGGGTTAAATATAAATGTAGGTCCCTACGAGAAAAATATAGATCTGTGTGATGTATGGAAATGTTCGCAAATGATGTCCCCTATAAACACATTAACTTTTTTCTTTTAAATTATTGTTATTATTGAAGTCCCCATAAGGCATGCGGGGAACCAGGTTCAAAGGTAAATGTATTTTTTAAAGGTTTGAAGATGTGTTTACTTTTTATGATTATTTATGCATTTATTTTATATTATTTTTCCTAATTTAACATTTTATTTATTGATCTACTGTTGATTTTTTACCTACATGTGATAATTAGTCGTCACTTGTAGGTAAAGTAGCAACTTGCTACTTTACCTAACTTGGTCGTCAGGAGACATGGGAACCAGTGTGTGTGTGTGTGTGTGTGTGTGTGTGTTGGGGGGGGGGTTGCATTGAAGAAGAAGCATCAGTGTGTTCAAACACCACATCTGTGTGAGCTGAACCAGCTTCAGGAAGTAACACGTGACTTCTTCTAATTAACTCTACAGCTCTTTTTTTGTGTGTGTTTTTGTTTTGTTGTTTTTACATTGTTGTTGTAATGTGAGCAACCCCCCCCCCCCCCCCCCCCCCCCCCCCCCCCCACCACCTCCGCCTCTGTGCTGAAATGTGCATCGTGGGGTGAAACGGGCAAGATGTTAACTAATTTTATTTTTAATCTTCCCTTTTGCCGCCGAGCGTGTCGTTCGGGCATCTCGTCTTCAGAAATTTCCTCGCCTCTTTCATGGAAACATATTGGGGCAGAATTCGCCAGCTGTCGGCCTCCTCTCCCTTCTGCTGCCATTATCCTCAGGCCCCACCCCGCCTTATGGACGGACAGCCTGCCAGGAACGGGGGCTTGTCCAAAATCAAAAGGTGGCTCTTTTCAATTCAGGCCATCGTCACACGTCCTCAAACCGTAACCCCCCCACCCTCCCACCATTTCTTGCCCCCCCCCTTACTCGCCGCTTCTTCCACCACCCGTGCATGCAACCTAGACGCTTCAGAAACACGCGACCCATGTTTGTTGCCACGCAGCGTATCATACACAAGGCAGGGCTTTGGCGCTCACAGTCGTGATAGTGCCTCTCATGTGACCATATGCCAAACCCCCCACCCCACCCCCCAGGACCCTCCCACACCGCCACCACCGCCGTCCTCCCATACTACTACTACTACGACTCCCACCCTAACAACCTCGTCACCCTTCACATGTCTTGTCTCTGCTTTAACACTTTTTATCTCACATAGACCATGATGCATTGGGTCCATTTTCATCATCATCATCATTATCATCGACATTTGAGGCAGATTTTTTCTTTTGCTTGAATTACTGTATTTTTTGGACTACAAGTCAGTTATTTTCATACAGTAGTTTGACCGGTGGTGTGACTTATATGTGAAATGATTAACACATTATTATATCATTTCAAATGTTATTTTCACACTGATAACCACAAGACGGCGCTCTTGAGCATGTTCTTCTTTATGCTATAGTTATCTTAAAGGTGTCATTCCATGGTTATTTCATTAATATTACTGTGTTCCCCATTGTTATTGAATACATAGTGTGTTGGTTCTATTTAAAAAAAAACACCCAGATTCCAGCTGTTTTTCCATGGTAGAAAAATTACTCTTGGTCAAACAACATACCTTACCGGTACTTCTTCATACATGTTCATGACGCGGTGATGAGGTGTCTCTGATTGGCTCAGAATGCATGAAAGAATACACACCCCCTCCACTCTGGCTTTCCGTATGTGTTTACCTTTGCCAGAGTAGCATATAGCTAGGTTTTGTACCATTGCTTGTTCTCAAAACGTGCAGGGAAAAAACGAGGCTTTATTATTTATTAGAGAGCACATGAACCAGTTTGATCCACCATTTGTGCAGCAGCTACTGTGGCGACATCTTCACTTGTAGATGCTAATGCTAATGCTCCTTCAGATTCTTTGCAATGCGGAGTTTAACCCCACGTGCGTGATGCTGGTGACATCAGATAGACCGGGTTTTTCTGGGTCCCTGGTTCCTCTTGTTATTTTCTGTGAATGCAGTATGCGGCCAGTGGAGGTGATGAACCACTGTCAAAGGAGAATGTGTTGGTAAGTCTGTGTGACCCATCAGATTCTAAAAGGAGACGCTTTTAATAACTGTTAATATGTTATGTTAACATACCAGGCATGTTCTCAGTTTGTTTTTTACGCATCATGCAACATTAGCTGGATGTGTTATGTTAGTACACTGTACATCTATTCTATTGTTATTTTAAATTGTCTTTCAAGATTAAATGTCTGTTCTTGGTGTTGGATTTTATCAAATACATTTCCCCCCAAAAAATGTAACTTATACTCCAGTACGACTAATATATGTTTTTTCCATCTTTATTATGCATTTTTTGGCTGGTAAATCTAGTATGGTAAATCTGGTAAATAATAATTTTTAAAAAAAATCTTAAATTAACCCTTTGCTGCATACTGGTCACTCCAGGGGACAGTTCTTCTACAGTTGTTCTCTTATATATTCATGGGTTTTGCTGTTTTAGTTCCATATCAGTCAGTTCATATCATCACTGTAACTGGTCTGTTCTGAACTAACATGTTAATGTGTAAATCAAATACTTGTTGCGCATTAAAAATGTTTTATTTCATAGTGTGTGCATGTGTCTGATGTGTGCACATTTCTTTGATTCAAAGTTAAATACGTGTTATCCAGCTGAGTGGACATTTTTGTAAATTCATAATATGTACGTAGGTTCATAAAAAATATTTCAATCACATTGCTGTTTCATTCCTACAGAGGAATACAAACACTTAGGAAAACCATTTTGACTAAGGTTCTCATAATTCATAGACATACTACATGTCCCTAGTGACAACATGTGCTACAGTAGAGGTCTAGTTACCTTCAATGTAACTTTTGACTAGATTTCCCTGAAACTGGCCAACGAATCACAATGAAGTATAGAGTCAGAGGGTGGGTGTAACAAAGTGATGCTGTAATGATTCGGAGAGAAATAACGGGAAACAATCATAGAAGAAGAACAGACCATAATTTTTTTTATCAAAGATGAGTGAAGAATCAGCAATTTTAAAATTCTTTTCACAGAAGCGACAACAGTCGTTAAGCTCCATAATCCAGCATATGTTTAGTGACCTTTATAGACCTATTGTTGACCCTAGAGGTCAGGGGTCAGTCAGTCAATGCCTAAAAAAGGTAAAATGGACTATAACAGAAAAAAGAGTGGAGATACAGACGTAGTAACTATTATTAACAGATAGAAAACCTGGTATGTGCCACCATGGCCTTTGCTGTAGGTTGTGTTTGCACACACAGAACAGTGATCCTGTCAGTAGGTTCTATGTGAAACCTTCTTTGGTAGATTATTCTCAGTATTTTAATCTGTCAAAATGACAGACATCCTTCAGAATTTTCCGTCATTGAAAAAAAAAAAAAAAAAAAATGTCAATGATGGAATATTTTTGGTTAACCCAACCCCTGGCTCACAGTGGTAAACATGGAGGACTGGCCCCAACTCATGACGTCAAGCAGAACTCTGGCTACACTCCCCGAGAATCATCTGATTTTTCTGGGTAAAAAAATTCAAAATGGCAATTTTCTCCAAGATTTCGGAATGCATGTATTACATACTACCCAGTGCCCTTCAGTTCAGTTCTGCTCATATTGAGACGCTAGGGTGAAAAATTCAGGACAGTCCTGAATTCTAAGCTGTTGTCACGAATCCTGAATCTACATGTACGTGTCCTGAAAATTAAACTTATACCAAATAATGACTTCACTTGGTAAACATTTTAAACCATTTTCCTCCTGCCTGAATGCTGCTGAGGCTGCTTGCTCAGCCCTGAATGCGTCAATGTCTGTGTTCAGCCCCGGCTATAATGGATCTATCTTTGTCACATTGTAGTTTTATTCGATTGCTACAGTAAACACGAACTGTGACTGGTGTGAATATTCAATGACAAAAGATGGCGTGAGGACGATGGCAAAGCCGACCACAGAACATAAAGCACAGCAGCATCAGCAGTCATTAATTGGAACTTCGCAACATCTAAATCTGATTTAAATGACGTGATCATATAACCTAAATAATTTAAATAGCTCTAAATCTTACATTATCTAATCATACAGTATAACATTCACTATTACACATCATTTTATTATATTATTGTGTTATTTTTCTACTTTTTATTGCTGTGGCAGCATTTGATTAATATTGAGATTAGTTCAAATAGATTAATAAAGATTTGAAGACATTTAAAGCACAGCTTCATTATTATCACATTATTTTTCAACTTCCCACGTCTCCACATTCAACAATCTATTCCAAGGTAACATTTGTATGTGTATTGTGTACTTGTATTGATTATATATGATTAATAGACTATTAAATACTTGAATAACAATTTGATAGGCTTGAAAATTCATATATTTTTATTGACTATGTACGTCACATATCAGCCAACCTCATCTGGTCACCCTATGAGATGCAGTGGGCAGTGTTTTGGGCCCTTGCCGACCGCTGTACGATGCTGTTCACACATATGGTAAGTTTTGCCAGTGCAGCTCTAGTCTATTGGCTGTGTGTGACATCACAGCTGCAGCGGCCTGTCGTTAATATCTAACCCACATTAAGTCCTGGTCCTGTGACTCCTCTGGATTATATGAGGCTGACTTCCTTCGTCTGCCCTCGGGCTCAGTGTCATATGCTGCTTTAGGACCAGAGGGACCGAGGGGCCCGTCCCTGTTGTTCTCTAATGGAATCCGCCTTCCACTGAGACCTCCGCCATGTTTGAGGGAAATCTTATCACTTGTCACAGTCGAGCCGCGCCTTGAATCTGCAGCATCCTGTCAGAACGAAGTAAAAAGGCTGTGATTTATCCGAGCGGGACAGAAGTTGTCAAAATGGGATCCAGACATATTCATGGGTCCCTGAAGGGGTCCTTGAGGGAAAGAAAGAGCACTTCAGTGTCATGGAAAAGAATAGAACAAGAGATTAAGGTTTGATCACATTCATACCTGAGGGAGGAGGGGGGAGGGGGTCTGAATCTCATTGGCTGATTATAAGATTAGAACCTGATCACCTGATTTGTCCTGTCTCGTTTCATGGTGAAAACACATTTTTGGTGAGTGTGACCTTGACCTTTGACCTACATTCACCAAAATTTAGTGAGATCTATTCTGGACAGCCTCACACCTTTCCTGAAAATGTCAAGGAAATTGGTCCAGCAGTTTTTGTGTAAAGGTGCTGAGACTAACGAACACACAAACTGACTCAAAAGCAATATACCCCTTTCCTCTTCAGGGGGTGGGGTAACTACTGGGTAAAAAACTGTTCTACCTTACCCTTTTTATAATAAAAAGGGTAAGGTATATATATATATATATATATATATGTAGCTACCAAACTCTGCCATCCTTCCAAACAATTGGCCTGATTTTTCCTATCTCTTATCATTGCAAAACCATATTTTTTTATCTGTGACCTTGAGCTTTTTACCCACATACACCAAAATTTTATAGGATTTATTCTGGACCAACTTGCACCTTTCCTGGAAATTTTGTAGAAAGAATTAGCCAGAATGCTAGTTTTCATCTGTTATCCCCTGGTCATGATGTAGTAAAACAAAAGTATTAAAATACATTTACAAGAGACAAATAGAACCTAGTAGTAACCCTAATAGAACAATAATGCAATAAAGTATATCTGCATAACAATCTGTTAAGAGAGCACATGATACACAATACCTAAACAATAAAATTACGATACCATTAAAAATGAATAAAATATAAAAACATATCAGTTGATCACATCATAATATGCTTGTCTTTTAATGTTGGCAGATGGAGACGTTAATAAGTCACATTTTCAGTTTTTTAGTGAAGGCCTTGTAAATATTTGATCCTTTAAAGGTGTAATTTCACTATAAACCACTTTTCCATGCTCCTTTTGGAATTTGATGGGTCACCCCGAGTTACCAACACATGTTGCATTTGAAAGTGGTTTGCCACCTCCACTCGCTGTATTTACCATTCATTCAAAACAACTTGTCCACATTACGTCACATTACAGACATTGGTGTCACCCACATGGGGTTAAGCTAGTCCCCCATTGCAGCGAATCTGAAGTAGCATTAGCATCTACAAGTGAAGACAACACCACCGTAGCTGCTGCACAAACTGCCGGATCAAACTGGTTCATGTGCTCTCTGTGGAAATAAAGTGTGTTTTTTTTTCTGCAATTTTCCCAAAAAAATTATGACACAACACCTAGCTGGATGCTACTCTCTGACGGTAAACACACACAGAGCGAGAACGGGGATGGGGGTAATCAGAGACACCTCATTACCGCATCATGGATATGTATGAAGATGGACTGGTAAACAACCTGAATGAACCAATGCACAATGCATTCATAACAATGCTGAACACAGCAATATTAATGAAATAATGATGCAATTTAATTATCACAACAACCAATGCACAATATCACCTGCATACTCACACTGCTGCAAAATAATCAGCCCTGTTCAAAAAATACCAGATTATAAATAGCAGATTATTGATTAAGTTATAATATAGTTATTTTTTATGAATAAAGTTAGAAACTAGTGAAATTTAAACAAACATATCCAACCATATTCTTACTGTTGTAGATGTTCCACAGTTCGATGCCTCCACTGTGTCCATTTCTGCTTCTTCTTCTTGTAGTTGTATTATTTTTTTCCCTCTAACTCTGTAGAAGGAACATGGCTGCGTTTCCTCATTAGGAAACTGGTTAGCCTCATTTTCCCACTGTCACAGCCAATCTCTGTTACATCTTTCCGTTCAGACCCCTATCATTTCAGAGGGGAGGAAGACGAGGACCACGGAATTCATCTGAATATCACAATAAATGTCCCTTCATCGTTATTCAAGGGCTCAGGATTCATTAGAAAAATATAGGAGGTTTTTGTTCAGGAAGAAAACAAAGAGAAAAAAATACTTTTGTACTTATTTTAAGAACATTTCCTTCCTGACCCTCTCAGATTATTCTAAATTTGTACAAACTTGTATAACATTAAAAATCCAAAATGTCAAGACTTAAAGGTGGGAGATTCAGCAATTCAACAGAAGTGAAGTGTTTTTTATTTTTTATATACTTTTTGTTGCTGTGCTGCTCTATTCTGTGTTGCTGTAAACCTGGAATTCCTCCTACTGAGACTAATAAATGAATATTTTATCTTAAAATATCAAATATCTTTCGGCCAAACCCTAAAAACCATGCCTTCATGATTCATGAATACATGAATGCGCACAATGTCTCGAGCGGTCATGGACGTTCATGACTATTTGCAAGAACTCGCGTTGATTAGCCAACAACCAAAACCACAGTGGCTATTGTCATCAACATCTTTTATTTTCTCACTGATTGGGTGAGTACGATACCCATAACTGATTAGTCTATCAAAATATTATAGAATCATAATTGTATCATGTTACCTATCAAATAGAAACATGGCATCGGTTTTCGAGCCCCTTTCCTTTTTTCAGCTGATGCCAGCACCAGACAGTCATAGTATTTACCACCCTTCTCCTGTTCCGTTCTTCAGTCAGCAGGGTGTGATTTATGTTTTTTTTTCCCCAACAAAAAAAAGCTTGCATTGGATGTTCTGACCCTTGTTCCAGATTGTAAACATATTATTAAGTGTAGGAAAAGAAACTAACCAAGATTCACTCAGTAGCGGCGAGTGAAGAGGGAAGAGCCCAGCACAGAATCCCACGGGTGGGCGTGGGAAATGTGGCATACGGAAGACCACTTACCCAGTTGTTGTTGTGCCAGGGTCCGATGTTCTCAGAGTCTGGTTGTTCGTGAAACTCCACCTGAGGCTGAATACTGACACCAGACCGATAGTCAACAAGTATTGAAGAAAAAGTTGAAAACAAGTTTGAAGAGACAGTTCAAGGGGACTCTTGGGAGGGTCCACTCACAGCACCTCCCCCCCAGGTCCTGCTTGCGACCCCGCCGGACGCATTTTCTCCGTGGTGGTGGACCAGCTCTTGGTTGGCCATGAAGGCTCAGAGGGCTAAGGTGAGTCGAGGCTCTGGCAGAGAGCTTTACAGTGCCGCTGCCCGGAATTCGCCACTTCCTGGGGCCGTAGACTCGCTGCGCCTCCTCCGGACGTGAAGCTTCGGGATGGAGTCAGGACCCCTTTTCCTCCCATGCGCCAACTGCATCGCGTCACCAGGGCAGGGACTGACCCATGTACAACAGGTGCCAGGGGTCAGCTGTGATGTCGGTAACCCACCCGACCCATCTTGGAACACAGGAATGTAATGCACATGCGATTCAGAGGGTCTCCCTGGAACCACACGGTGCAATGAAAGTGACGGCAGGTGTGTGGCGGCTGAGGTGGGATTCCACGGTGCCCAGGCTCACACAGGGATCAAAATCAATGGATGCTAACGGACAATAATGGTAATGTCCAAAACCAGAGGAGGGGGTGAACCCCTCCATCCCCCCGGCAAATCAGAACAAGACAAAATGTATGTACTCCCAATGGTCTAAAAATTGAGTTAAAATTAAATTTAGACCAGATAATGCCTTTAAAACCCAACATCAGAAAGTGAATAAAAAAATAATTCAGCTAATCTGATGTTTTCTCACATTTTAACAACCTGTAATATAAGTTATTACTTCATGAAGATAATATGTAAAAAATACATTAAAAAAAATATATTATTTTGTCCATCAAGAAGAGCAAAGTTCCAGGAATGGTATAAATTACAGTGTGTTGATGATTCATAACGTACAACGCTGTCATAACTGTCCTAGTATATGCATCAAAGGGTTAATGGAATATAAGTTACAATGGACAGAATTTTTAAGTAAAACTGTGAAACTTTTGTCCCCTACAGAGGACAAAAATGCATTACTGGGTTTCAGGCGGATATGGGTCTGGTAGCATCTGCATCACGGTTCAGTTTATTTAAAGGACATTATTAATTTGAAAGCAGAGTCTGGGTCAGTCACCGAGTCAACGACGTGTGTTTATGTGTGTGTCACAAAACAAATGCTACGCTCAGACACTGTTATTTATTATTTCTTTTCTCTTTTTTTTTTTTTTTTTTTGCTTGTGTACCAGCGTTAATTTGGTCTAACGAAAGCGCTCATTAGTTCTAATAAATCCTGTGACTTTGCCTTGTTCCACTGGAGCCTGACCTTTCTCCGTGCACTGCCCGTAAAATCTCCTGCTAGGATTTTCACTGTTTGATGCCTCCGTTAATTGGGAATGATTTGAGCTTTTTCTTCTGCGTTTGTCGCCGGTTGAATTCAGCATGGAGCTAATGGCAAATGTCACTGTGAATTGGTGACTACATTAGCTTCGAAAGCACGTCATTCTCTCTCCCCCCCCCCTCTTTTCTTACAGTGATATATGTTTAAAAAAAAAAAGAAAGGCGGGGGGCTTTGGGAAGGCCATCCTCCTCATTAACGGGGGATCTTCCATGAAAGCGAGCTACGCAACAGTTGTGGGCATCGTGTGGAAGCGTCGGAAACAACAGGATTATTTCAAGCTCGCTAGCTCTTGTCATTAGCCTGTGCCCTCCACATCTTAAACGCTGCTAATGAACCACAGCGATTTGCAGAGGAGGGGGAAAAAATGTCCGGGCAAAGATTAGAAAGCAACAGGACGATCAGATCTAATTATGTTTGTACACCTCAAACAGCATGGCATTTGGCTGAAAGGTCAAGAGAAATCCCCCAGCCTTAATCTGCCGAACCTGTGCCTTCCAGCCCTTTTGGATTTCAGCGAAAAACTATGAGACTGTGACTTAACTCCTGAAAGAAACAGACAAACTTTACGAAAAAAAAGTTTAGAAAAAAGGTTTGAGTTCCCAAGAGAAGAATAGGAGATCTGAACGGGAACTAGGAATCATTTTAGGGAAATAACTTTTTATATATAAATAAATAAATAACTGTTTTTAACTTAATGATACATTAAGATAAACACTGGACAAATCAAAATATTACCACATGTATTTTTTTCATTTCTAGTCCAAATATCTCACATAAAATCAAACAGAATCACCTAAAGAGGAACCTTTCAGTCAGATATAAGAACTAATTCATAGACATCTGGACAAATCTGATTTAAGAAATATGACCAAGATGATTTTCATACATATATTTCATATATGTGCATGTGTGTGTGTGTTTTGTTTGAATTATGTAAAACAATTTTCCATATTTCCCAGATCTATTTTTTGTAAATCAGTTTTTATATCTCAATGAAAATGTCCTCTTTAGGTGATTCTGTCTTATTTAAAGTGTGATGAGATATTTGGACAAGAAATTAGAAAAATTCCAGATACATAATGATCTGATGTACACTGCAAATATTTAAATGTTTCCAAATGTATTTTTCTCTAGACAGAATCATCTAAAGATGAACTTTTCAGTCAGATATAAGAACTGATTTATAGGAAATAGATCTGATCTAAAATCATTTTACTTGTTCCATTGTCAGATTTAATTTTTTTTATTTTCGTTAATTCAAGATTGTTTTATTGGCTTGAATTAATAAAACAAAACCTCTTGCAGTGAGGGTTCCTACAAGTTCCATTTGAGACTTTTCAAAACTTTGTAATACTAAGAACTGAATTTAATACCTGTTTAATATCCATATTGGCAAAAAAGAAAATAAAAATATAATACCTACTATAATTTAGAAATAGGGTGAGGAGCTCTGAATACAGCCGCTGCTCCTCCATGTCCAGAGGAGCTGGTTCATGTAACTCTAGCATCTGGTGAAGATGCCTCCTGGACGCCTCCCCTGGGGGGGGGTTCGGAACCTGGGGGCTTGACACGCTGGAGGGATTCTATCTGTGGCCCGACCTGGGAACACTTCAGAATTCCCCTGGAAATAGGTGGAAATAGCTGGGGTGAGGCACTGGAAAAAAGTAATACAAAGATATTTCTTAACCAAAAAAAATCTTCAACTAAGCAAAAAAGAAAAAAATTATTTTACCTTGGTAAGACTATCAAGATCTATTGTATATAAATCAGTTCTTATTTCTGACTGAAAAGTTCCTCTTTATGTGATTCTGATTTTTAGTGTGATTAAATATTTGGACCAGAAATGAAAAAAAATACACTTGGTTAGATTTAGATGTTTTACAGTGTACATCACGGTTTGTCTGTTAATAATAAGATAACTCTAAAAGTTATGGACGGATTTGGATAACATTTTCCGTAAATGTTGATACTAGCACAAGGAAGAAATTAGAAGAGAAGAATATAATAGACTTTATTGTCATTGCACACGAGTTGCAACTAAACTGCACTTTGGTGGAGCCACTGTGCACCATGAAAAAAAGTAGGTGAGAAAAACAAAATAAACAACCACTTGCAGTTTAAAACAATACCATGTGGTTTAAAAGTCGGAGAAAAATGCCAGTTATGGTATTACAGTTTGGGGTTTGCAAAACTGAAAGTGAAACATATCACTCCTTTATGTTTTTTTTTTTCCTCCTTAAATGCATCAATTCAATCATTAGCCATGACAAAACCTGCATTATTACTGTTGCATAGTTTGTCTAGGTGTAAGAATTCAAGTTATATGTAAATCAATAATGGCAGGGGGGTGCTGACCTGCTTTGGGAGACATTGGTTTAATAAACAAACACCTTATAATTATTTATTTCACTTTTATTTAACCAGGAACAATACTTGAAAACTGAATCTCATTTACAATTATGACCTGGCCAAGAGGCAGCTTGTGACAAAATGTTATAAAACAAACAACTGGACAGATTAAATATACAGCAGGCAAACAAACAGAATGGATACTACAACTTATCATAATGACATAGAACTACAGTATGAGGGTACAAATCTAATTATACACCAAAGTGTTTTATTTCAGCTTTTCTGAAACATATTTTTAGGTTCATTACCACAAGAAATTCGTATAGATCGCCAAGTTGGGCTTCTTTGAGTCAGTCCACATTGGTGTACCTTGTTTATCTAGTACCCCTCACCACCCCAAACGCATACACACACAAAGGGGAGGCTAGGGTTTTGCTTTTGGTTCAGTTTGTTTGTCTTTCTCAGTAATGTTACTCAACACCTGCTTGACCAATTTCCAAGAAATTTTCAGGAAAGTTGCAAGGCATTCCCAAATAGATGACATTACATTTTGATGAATGTAGGCCAAAGGTCAAGGTCACCAAAAATGTGTTTCCACAACGATAAGAGACAGGGCAAATCAGGTCACATGTTTGTGGTGTTTGTTGTGCCTGGAACCACTTGGAATGTGTTACCCCTGACTTTGTAGAGGAGGTATATAAATGTGAAAAAACATAACAGTATTTTTTTTCTTGTATGACTGTCAGTTTTTAAATTGCATTTTACATGGATTCGAATAAAAATAACATTGGAAACTGACAAACTGCAAACCCCAAAACTTTATTAATCAGCTCCAGTGAGTCCTGGTCCACGCTGCCGTCTTTATCTGTTCAGCTCCTCACTCAGAGTGTATTTTGTTAACACACATGACAAATAGCAGGCATCAGATTGCAACCATTTGTGCGCACACAAACACACACATGCACACACCCTTGAGACTGTGTCCTCTCAGCTGATATTGCCTTCCATCCCACTGGATCTATTTGGAGATGGAGGATAGCAACGGGCCATTTCCAAAATGCTATATTCACCCATCATGTGCTAAAAACATAGTCTGTCATAAAACTGATTATATTTTTTGCTGTTAATGTGCATTGTGAGGGGAAAAAAAGGAAGATGGAGGGAGTGAGGGGTGTGTGTGTGTGTGTGTGTGTGTGTGTGTGGGGGGGGTGATACAGAGAACCTTGATTAAAGTAAGATGCATGCGCCTCTATGAATCAGAAAATATAAATCAAGAGTCAATGTAGCAGTGTGGATGTCAGCAGGCAGTAAGTAAACAGCCCATTAGATTTTACCCATCATCATCATCATCATCATCATCATCATCATCATCATCATCATCATCATCATCATCATCATCGTCACGCTCCGAAGTCTCACTCCTTTTTTTTTTGTGTCAAAGCTTTTCTTCTGTGCCTCATGATTCGTTAATGCTTCAACAAACTGACTTTCTGCTCGACTTCTATAAATAAGTAGCACTAAATATGTTGCGTCCTCGTGTTTCCTCAGGGAAAGAAAAAATGTGTTTGTCTTTATGGTAAATAAGTCGATTCTGACAGACTGTGCCGTGACTGAGTTCCCCTCTGTGTTGGGTGTCTCCTCGGCGCCTCGTCTCCTTTAACATGATTCACCAGAGCAATAAGAGGGCACTTAGGCGTGCCCCGGCTTCTGCTTTTGCCCACATCATCATCACGCCATGGTCAGACTTTACCCAGTGCACATCGCGCATCGGGGCAGCAAAGGTCCGTTTGAGCGGCGGCAGCAGCTGGACTGTAGCAGATGCACTTCTGCGAAAAGAGAAGCCAACCTAAGACATGTGGCAGAAATCCGGGGGAATGGGGTGAGAACGTGTGGCCGGGGCCTTCGCTTCATCTCTGCTGCTTGTCTTGTCTTGTCTGGTCGAGCGCACGCGTCGCCCTCGCCGCTTCGTACAGACGGCAGCTGAGCCAGTCGCAGTGGGGTCTGTGCACTCCCACTCCACTCCACTCCACTCCACTTTACTCTACTCCACTCAGCCTGGCGTCCGCTGGCTCCAGGGCTGACATTTCCAGAGGTGCTAAGTCACTCAGCATCTTGTTACTCCCTCTGACAAGTCAGGCCGCATCATAGCGAGCGCCGGCAGACTTGAGTGGAGGCCAGGAGGAGGAGAGGCCTCTTTCACACAAGTCACTGATCTTCCCTGCTGGAGGTGCCGAGATCTCAAGGTGTTTACAGAAGATCGGTCGAGGTGTCAATCACGCTTTTGGCCCGGCACGCTACCCCTGGTGCCGGTCAGGTGTGAGGAGTGGTGCGAGGTCGAGGCGGGGGATCGGGTGATGGAGGGGAAGGGCATCGCACTGACAGCTCGGTGGTGTCAGCGGTCAGATTCGCCCAAAACCAAACTTCATGGCTGATTTTCTTGGGTGCAGTGGTGGAGACTGACACAAGAAGCCCCCCCACACTCACATCCCCCACTCCACCCCCCCACCCGGAGGTAAAAATAGAAGCTTGATTCACTTGTCATTTTGCACCGAGTGCAGTCGCAACACACCATGAAGGAGTCCGCGATCATCTGCTCATTGGACCTGTCAGCTGCAGAGTTATTGGAGGGTTTAGAGAAAAGGTCACTCGGCTGCTGAACTGACTGTTCATGCCCTCGGTTAAAGAGAAGGAAGCTCCAGTTGTTACTGAGACGCCGCTGCTGCTAATGCTGCTAATGCTAAAGCTGCTGCTGGACTCATTTCCTATCAGTGGTCAACAGTAACGATAGTGATATCTGTAACCATTTAACTGTTATAAACCATCAACATGCAGACCATTAGAAGCAAAAGCTAATTTTTAATATTTAAAAATATTGCACAAAATTTGCCAAAACTTCCCAAATAGAAATTTCTCAACAAATTTTGTAGGGATTGCACATAATACGGTTTAGGGTTAAATTAAAAAGCTAGCGAAAATAGTAGTGGTTTTCTCCACAAAAGTTTAACGATATTTACTAAATGATGACAAAACAGAAGTGTGTAATGACTGTTTTTTTTTTTCATTAAATCACAAATGTGATGGTTTGTTAATTTATTTTCACAAGATGACATGAGAGGTCATTCCATAAACATGGTTATGAACATAAATATTATGTTAATTTAATTAAAAATGATGTGGTTTCTATCCACATATACTTCTCTTTTTGTAATATCTGTCTACATCTTTTTTTTTATTTAGTCACATTCAAAATGTTTTTTCCATTGCAGTTTTGTGTGATATACATTTGCATTACACCCGAAAAACCTCCTCTTGCCAGCGCAAAAACGTTTAATGCAAAGGCAAGAATCTTGGCAAAATTGTGATTTCTCTATTTAGCAAAGATTTAAAAGTAAAGTATATTTATGTAATTTTGCAGGACAGTGGAAAAGAGACTAGTACCAGTGAAGACGACAATGACGATGACAGAAACAATTTTTATAAATCGTCACATTAGCTATTAGTGAAGTAAACATACAGAATGTCAAATTAAAAGAAAAACTATCTGAACGTGTCATAGTTTCATAGCCTCAGTTTAACTTGGCCTTGAACTGTAGTAATGACAAATAAAGTACTTTACCTTTACCTTACCTTTTAAAAGGAATGAATGGAAATTTCTGCCCCCGATGGTCGTCACATCATGTGACCAAACCACAGCACAGATAATTACCTTTAAATGCAGTTAGCACCCAACCAGAAGTGCATAGCAGTATGTGAATGCACAATGCACACACACACACACACACACACACACACACACACACACACACACACTCACACACACACATATATATATATATATATATATATATGTGTGTGTGTGTATATGTATATATATTTCAGTCAGATATAAGAGCTCATTTATCGAAAATAGATCTGGAAATCTGACCACAATAATTTTCACTTGTTATACCGGCAGATTTATTTATTTTTCTTAATTCAAGATATTTTTGGTTAATTCAAGCAAAAAAAAATAAATCAATGAACCATAACTTTCCTTTTTTTCTGAAACTAAAATCCAATTACCAAGAGTTACACTGACCCAGTAAGGTCAAGGTCAGACCAAATGAAATATCAATTATTATTATTATTATTATTATTATTATTATTATTATTATTATTATTATTATTATTATTATTATTATTATTATTATTATTATATCACAACTATCGATTCTCAATTGAATATGAAAAGAACCAATGATACACAGATTTAAATTCATATTGTGACTGTATTTTAAACCTTTTATTCACTTTTTCACAAACTTATTGATTCACTCATGACTGAAATTTAGACAATGCTTTTGGGGAACAACTATTGTGAGAGAAGTAAGGCAACAGATGTAAATTGAGCGCTCCATTTTGAATTCTTTTGAAGTTTGTCAGTTGACGATGGGAGGCAGAGAAGCACTTTTCTATTATGCATGTGTTGCCGTTACTCAGTGAAGAGCTGGGCTTGACAAGGTGGCGTATCCCATCATGAATTAATCACCCCGTTCTATTCATCAGAGGTGACTTTGAAATTCTGAACGTCGTCAGTTTTAAGTCAGACAGACTGATTTTTTTTTTTTTTTTTTTTTTTTTGGGGGGGGGGCATAATTTATTCAACTGGAGGTTTACACAGTGCATTATCAGTCTCGCCTTGCTTGTCTAATTGCTAATATGCACCGCAGAAGGGCTGAATTCTCCGCTCAGGGCGATTAACAATAGAAAACTGAATGGGACACAAATGAAAATGTTGGGTTTTATTCTCATGTGCATGTTCGGCTCTCGTCGTGATAAAGCCAGTGGTGTTTTTTCTTTTTCTTTTTTTCAGATTACTTTACAGCAACGTTGTTTTTACTCAAAGCTATCGCTGCACAGGACAAGCAAGGCCCGCGAGATAAGACCCGCTCTTAAATTAATCTATTGGAAACAAGGAACGTTTGACTATCGGCTCTAATTGTAACATGTTCTGCAAGGCTGATAGTACATGTGGTCAGACTGCTAATTAAGATGGCGGAGACGGAGACAAAGGGAATGTGCACAATTAAAAAAAAAACACAGGAAAAAAATGTTGACGGTGAAAAGAAGAGTGAACTCTGGAGACAAATAAGAAAAGAAAGGAGAAATACAGGCTCTGACACTGTCTGCAGATAAAGTCATACATCGACTTTTGGGAAAATTGCAGGAAATGAAGTGTTAAATCAGTGCTTTTCTTGGTTTCCCTGGCGTCCTCTACATCAGTGATTCTGGATCACAAACCCATTTTTAGTGGGTTGTGGACAGGGCCGTTTCTAGCTGTACGGGGGCCCCTAAGCAAGATGCTGTTTGGGGGCCCCATAAAATATAAACAAAAAAGATAAAAGACAAAAAGGCATTTGAATAAACACCTAAAAATATTGATGCAGTAGTTTTCAACGCTTTGATGGATGAATTATGAAAACCTTAGGCAGGATTTTTTTCCTTAGGCAAGTTTTTATTCCTCTTTAAGCATGAAAAAAAGCAATGTGATTGAAATCTTTTAAATGAACCTATTTTTTTATGCAGTTACAAAAATGTCCACTCAGCTGGACAACATGTGTTTAAGCTTTGAACCAAAAAAGCATGTGTTTAAAACACAATATAAGAACACTATGAAATAAAATATTTTAATGCAATTTTTGTTTAAGAAGAGACTGTTAATTACAGTCTAATAACAACAAAGCAATTGATTTACACATAAACATGTTAGTGCAGATCAGGAATTAAGAACAAACCAGTTACAGTAATGATATGAACTGACTGATATGGAACTAAAACAACTAAACCCATGAATATACAAGAGAACAACTGTAGAAGAACTGACCACTGGAGTGACCAGGATGTGTCAAAGGGTTAATATTGATACAGTATCATGAAATGATACAGTACTGATGGATTTTGAGGATGTTTTGGGAGTGTCACAAGGAACAAATGATTACATTTTGGTGGTGATCCATAAGAGATCCTGGATTCTGGATCACTTTGAAATTTTACATTGCGGTAAATGGAGAATACAATTCAAAGTGATCCAGAATCCAGGATCTGTTCTGGATCACCTGCAAAATCTAATCATTTCCAGACCTCCCTATTACCAACCTATCCTGTAAATTTCATCAAGATCCGTCCATAACATTTTGAGTCATCTTGCTAACTAACAGACAGACAAACAGACAGACTCTGACAAAAATATAACCTCCTTGGCCGCGATAAAAACATCTCATCACACTTAAAATAAGACATAATCACATGAAGAGGACGTTTTCAGTGAGATGTAAGAACTGATTTATAGACAATTGTACTTTTTTGTTTGGGGGGGGGGGGCTCACGATGTTTCAAGCATTTAAAAGGCCACTTTCTGGCTCAGTTGGTAGAGCAGGTCATCCAATAACCGAAGAGTTGCTCTGTCCTGGTCATGTGCTGTTGTTTCCTTGGGCAAGACACTTCACCCTTCTGCCTCCAGTGTTACTCTCACACTGGTGTATGGATGTGTATGACTGTTCAGTGGTGGTCAGAGGGGCTGTAGGCACAAAATGTCAACCATGCTTCTGTCCGTCTGCCCCAGGGCAACTGTGGATACAGATGTAGCTTACCACCACCAGAGGGGGAATGTGAGTGAATGAATAATGGGAAATACAACATACACACATCCATATATATATATATTGCTCCTTGGCAATATATATACTGTATATATATTGCCCCTGAACCCTGAAGTTGCTCCCAGTAGGGTCAGGCAGCGCCGGTGTCTTGGCAGCAGCCGTCTACTGGTGTATGAGTGTGTGAATGGGTTTCTGTGAAGCGCTTTGTGACCCATGTCTGTGAAAAGCCCTATACAAATAAATAAAGATTACACGCTAAGGCCTGTATTAACATTAATGAGTCTATTCACAATAACTGTCAAAATTGTACAGTTATAACACGTATCATTCTACGTTGCTCTAGAATGTTGCAACAGCTCCCATTCACTTTGAATGGATGTTCCCAGCATTCTGTGGGCAGATTTTTTTCGATAACTGCCCACTGTGCCATTAACGGCCGCTGCCAATGGCAACAAGTTTTGTGACTTCAGATTCATGGTACCATATCACTCCACAGGTAGTTTGGCCACTTTGAAAGTAAATATTTGTGCAGTTTAACGTCAACAAATAGGGCTAGCAGATCAGAAGCAGCAGAGGCTAGACAGCAGCGCAACAAAGTAGCCTATACAGTGCCAGTGGAGTGTTGCTTAGGAATGACAATAACGTTCCAACTGGAAAAAGCCATTGTCGAAAAATATTTCCCTTCGGGGCGGAACAATACCCCTCCGGTGTGCTATTCGGCCCTGTTGGGAAATATTTTTCTGATAGCCCCCAGTGGGCAATACATTATCCCTTACAAATACAACACAATACACTGACTTTTTCAGTTCAGTCCTTATACACACATTATAATAAAATGGTATGTACAGTATTCTGCTCCTGGTTGTGTGTGTAGCCGTTAGCATGGGAGATAGATAGTTTCCCCAAGAAAACCCAAACACCAGAACCTTATTCCATACGTGACTTGACTCACTGTAAAACTGAAAACATACAGAATATGTCTCAGTTACATTCATTGCACATTTACATGCCATTACACACTGAAATGAAAATAAATAAATGGCTAGCTCAATGCTAAATTGAATGGAAAAATCCATAGACATGCTAACAATTAGCATTTTCCAATTAATTTATGAATTCTATTGTCGTTTTATCTAAAAACAAAGGTTCACAATAGAGATATATTGCTTGTTAATTCTCACAATAACTGAACATTAAATATTTACAGGTGCACCATACAAACAGAAAAAAATATATATATCCATTGGGAACAGTGAAAGTAGAAACCACACGCTACTGTATTTACTCTGACCACTAAAGAGCCCCTTTTACGTGACTTTCACAACATAATATCAGTAAGCATAATTAGAATTAATTTATACAAGAAGTGCACTGGATTATAAGGAGCAGTGTAATTTTTTTATTAAATGCTATAAAAGTGCACCTTATAGTCCAGAAAATACAGTATTTAAATGAAAGCTAAGTCTGTAGTTTCCAAACACATTCTCTATTATAATGAATACAGTTACATTTGATTGAGGTTTAACAAATGAAACATTCTGTCATTTATTTATTTATTACTATTATTATAAGTAGTAGTAGTAGTAGTAGTAGTAGTAGTAGTAGTAGTAGTAGTATTTTTTTCAATTCTAATTAAATTGGAATGCTTACTGATGTTCTGCTAACGGTTATGATCCAGGTGATGTTCAAAAGTTCAAAGTTCAAAGTGAGTCTGATTTTGGAGCCTTTGACACTGGGTTCATCCAGGACCAGATGGTGGAAGCTTCAGTCTCTAAAACTGCTGCTGTTTTCACCAACAGACACTAAAGCGATGTCTATATTTGGGTCTGGGGGAGCAGGGTTCAAATATACAACAAAGACAAAATAAACTTCATTTTCTGTTTGTTTGTGTTTCAAATTACAAGTAAACACCCCCACCCCCACCACCACCATGTATATATATATATATATATATATATATATATATATATATATATATATATATATATATATATATACATATATATGTATATATATATATATATATATATATATATATATATATATATATATATATATATATATATATATATATATATATACATATATATATATATATATATATATATATACATATATATATATGTATACATGTATATATACATATATATGTATATATACATACAATAAAAAAATTTTCCTCCTCTGTTTAATCCTGTGTGCCATTATCGATGTTTTCTTTTTTGATTTGTATCGATGTTATTTTCTATATGTTTGAAATAAAGATTTCAATCAACCAAAAAAAATTTTGCAAATAAATCTATCCACTAATACTTCATATAAACCCCCACTCCCGATGACACCGACCTGCACTTTGATCATGATGTGGAACTGTACGGCTTTCAACTACCAACGCTTTAATGAGTGAACTGATTTATGGATATATATAAATATATATATATATATATATATATATATATATATATATATATATATATATAGAGTGAGATCTAAGAACTGATTTATGGACAACAGATCTCTGTTGTCCCGGCTCTGGCTGTCCACATGTCGAAGTGTCCTTGGGCAAGACACTGAACCCTGGCTTAGGCCCCCAGTAGGACTGACCTTTGACCTTAGAAACCTACTGGTGTATGAGTGTGTGAATGGGTGAATGAGAGGCTAATGTAAAGCGCTTTGAGCAGCATGAAGGTGGAAAAGCGCTATATAAATGCAGTCCATCTAGAAAATCTGATTTGAAGAAATTTTACCAAGATCATTTTCTCTTTGTTCCATTGGCAGATTGTTTTTTGCTGAATTCAATAATTGTTATTTTTTTATTAATTATGTGTTTTTTCTTAATTCAAGATTTATTTGTATATTTATTTATTTTCATAATTTAATGTGAGAAATTATCTTGGTAAGATTTCTTGAATCCAAATTTCTGGTTCTATTGTCTATAAATCAGTTCTTATATCTGACTTCAAATCTCCTCTATATGTGATTGTGTCTGATTTAAGTGTGGTGTAATATACGAAATAGAAATTTGAAAAACACACTTCTTCAGATTTTTTTTTTCCAGTGTGCATCCTCTCCTCCTCTGTGTCCTCTTGTTTTTTGCTGATTTTCTGGTTTTATTTTCTGCGTGTGTCTCCGTCTGTCCTCCTCTTTTCTTCCCTCCATCCCTCTCATTTGGTTTTTCTGGTTTTGGGGAGAGGATGTGGGGAACAGCTGGGCCCCATCACTTCTCATTGTGGGCCTGGGAGAGACGGAGCTGACAGAGTGATGCACAGAGCCTGTCCTTGCTAATGACTGCGCCATTCTCCATCATTATCACCATCATTAGGAAATTAGGGGGACAGAAGGTATTTACTGTAAACCTGCCACCTCCCAAGGAGAGATAAATAGAAACTGATAAATGTGATCGCATGACGCTGCCTGTCTATTAACCTTCCCATTTTCCAGCTCCAACATATGCACATTTAACAATCATTAATATTCTCTAATTGGACCAGATTTTGGTGGAAATATTTTTAAGAAGCTAAAGTTTTCAGCAGTGCAGTAAAATCCTGCATTTTGATTTAATGTAGCCATTTTGGAAAACAGTAATATTGTTTTGTTTTTTCTAAATCTGCTTTCACACAAACTGAAACTGCATTTATGTCTTCAAACACCAAATGTGTCATATTAGATACATGAGATTTAAAGCCCTGTACATGATCAGTGTGGTATTTTTTATTTAAAAAAAAAAAGATGCATACAAATAGATACATGCAATACACAAATAATCCACCAGGGGAAGGACTTCATTGACCCTTAAATACCCAGTATGACTAGTGTTGGTTCCCAAATGAAGTGTGTCAGCAACTTGACACAAAAACTATGAATAAATAAATACTATAATTCCCATGTCAATATCAGGAAAGGTGTGACATGGTCTAAAATAGATCCAATGACATGTTGATGGATGTAGGTCAAAGGTCAAGGTCACCAAAAATTTATTTTTCTTTTCATTCCTGTATACTCAGTTTGTCATATAGCTTCTTTTTACTCTTACTGTTAATGTGCATTGACATCAGAACCTTGAAGAACAAATGTAAAGACTTGAGGTCAAAGGTCAAGGTTACAAAGGTCAAAAGTGAATTTTGAATATAACTTTTGAACTATTCATCTTAGAGACTTCTTTGTCTTTCAATTCTGCAATGTGAGTGTATAGATTTTGACCTCTTGTTCATCCAAGAGGTCAGGGGTCACTTGGTCAATACCTAAAAAACTAAAATGGACTATCACAGAAAGACCAAATGAGACAGAGACTTAGTTACTATTATTGACAGATAGGACACCTGGCATAGCTTCAAAATGATATCATGACCTTTGAACTTCAGAAACCCTGAATGGTGAGAACCCATAGTCTTATGTTTTGTGAGAGAAATGTCCATGAAGACCTAAAATTACTGCAAAGACCGGGGCTTCTAAGGGCAGAGGGGTATTGGGTGAATCTGTCTGTCTGTCTGTCTGTCAGCAGGTTTACACAAAAACTACCGGACCAATTTCCATAAAAATTTCAGGAAAAGTGTAAAGTGGTCCAGAATAGATCCCATTAAATGTTGGCGAATTTAGCTTAAAAAAAATCAAGGTCAAGGTCATCGAAAATGTATTTTTTCCAATAATAAGCGATAGGGCAAATCAGGTAAAACATTTGTAAGGGGCAGTGTTGGTTGTGCCTGGAATTCCTTTTTTGTTTTTGCATTTTATCAGCTTGAACCATAAATAAAAAATACCATACACTCAATAAGCCATATTTTTTTAATCTTTAAATATTTGTAATGTAAACAAACCATTTTTAGACAAAAAAAAACACACAAAAAGTAGATTTTTAGGTGTTCTACATAAAAATGTGATATAAAAATGCTTTTTTTCTATCTTTCTATCACAGTAGTTATTGATTAATTTAATAGTCAACAGCTATCCTATTCTCTGACAGTAAATATGAAGGTAAAATGTAGAACTGAGGTTATAAAAAATAATTATTTTCATTTCTTCTGTGTGGTGTATTTACATGAAACCAGTTTAAATCCACTGTGTTGGTAACCAGCCGCTGTGACTGGATCACATGATGTCACGGTTCAGCATTTGTTAGGTCTGGATCTCAGCAGGTCAAACAGGGACTGACGTAAACACACACTCAGGAAAAGGAGTTTATTCAGCATTCCCACCCCCAACAGTATGGACGCTGTGTGACGCTGCTTATTGTATAAAACACAGACGCACAATCAGCTGGAGGCAGAGATGCCGCCTTCACAACCGTTTACCTTCACTTTGTGACGTTTAACCTTGAGCCCATGTTTGGTCAGAGCTCCGTTTAACATGAAGGATGGAGATTTTTGCTCAGATTCATTTCAGATTTTTTTTTTACATATCGTACGTCGGACAATGTTTGCCACAGTTGTGAGAAATTTCCTTTTTTTTTTTTAATTTTCAACAATTATTTAAACATTACAAATTACTTTTTATTCCTAAAAGTCCACATATAATGGTTTATTATAACATGTAAATGGTTACAAATATTAATATAATTACTATTGATCGCTGATAGAATTCATATGGACTGTCATTTGGGTCCATGACCTTTGACCTTGAAAAACTCAAGATGATCAAGAACTACATTTCAACAATCTTCTCTGAAACTACTGGTTTGATTTTTTTTATTATTATGTTTTTTCTATGTGATAATATCTACAAAGTTTGTTCACAGTTTTAAGTGAATAAAAAGTCTAAAATAATAATTTCTGGATTTCATCAGACTGTGATACAGGGCTCTAATAATAAAACTGAATTGTATTCAACTGAATTGAGAAATATACATCTTTGGCAAATTGCTTTTCCTCATATTGGTCCATATTTTTATATTTCATTACATAGAAATGATTACAGATATTAATATATTTACTATTGATCACTGATAGAACTCATATATGGACTTTCTTTCAGGTCCATGATCTTTGACCTTAAATGACCTTGAAGGATCAAACTCAAGGTCACCAGTTTTTTTTTGTAATTTTTGGACACTTCTTTTCAAAGATTAATCATAATTAATTAATTCTTTCAAATGGTCCATATGTTGATGGTTTATAACATGTAACTGGTTACAGATATTAATATATTTACTATTGATCACTGATAGACGTCATATATGGATGATTCGTGACAGAATTGTTGAAATTCAGGTTTCGTGAAACAAAGTGAGTCCATGGAACCTTTCACAAAGGAACTTTTATTCATCATAATATGATGAGTAAGTAAACAAACAGCAAACAGCATGTTTGTCTCTGAATCCCACCGTGTCAGTTCGTACAGTCTTTCTTATGTTCATTACAGGATTATTTTCACAAGTATATTTATTTAACTAGAAAAACACACAGATACCACCACTCCCCCCCACCAAAATCTAATCATTTGTTGATCTTCCCATTACCACCATACCCTGAAAATGTTATCAAAATGTAAATGGTAATGGAATGCGCTTATATAGCGCTTTTCCACCTTCATGCTGCTCAAAGTGCTTTACATTAGCCTCACATTCACCCATTCATACACACACTCATACACCAGTAGGTTTCTAAGGTCTAAGGTCAGTCCTACTGGGGGCCTAAGTCAGGGTTCAGTGTCTTGCCCAAGGACACTTCGACACGTGGACAGCAAGAGCTGGGACCTGAACTGCCAACCTCTCAGTCATTGGGCGACCCACTCTACCAACTGAACCACAGCCGCCATTTCCACCTCACCTCTCATGAAATGACTCAAATGCCCAGTTAATAAAAAAAAAAAAGAACCAAAATGAAGACAGAGACAGAGACTGAAACACTAGAACTAGAACCAAACAAAACCTGGGGGTAGATCAACCAGAGTCCTTGATGATGAATTAAATGTCCAGGTTATGGTGAGCAGGGTACTGACAGACTGTTCAGGTTATGGTGAGCAGGGTACTGATAGACTGTCCAGGTTATGGTGAGCAGGGTACTGATAGACTGTCCAGGTTATGGTGAGCAGGGTACTGATAGACTGTCCAGGTTATGGTGAGCAGGGTACTGACAGACTGTTCAGGTTATGGTGAGCAGGGTACTGATAGACTGTCCAGGTTATGGTGAGCAGGGTACTGATAGACTGTCCAGGTTATGGTGAGCAGGGTACTGATAGACTGTCCAGGTTATGGTGAGCAGGGTACTGACAGACTGTTCAGGTTATGGTGAGCAGGGTACTGACAGACTGTCCAGGTTATGGTGAGCAGGGTACTGATAGACTGTCCAGGTTATGGTGAGCAGGGTACTGATAGACTGTCCAGGTTATGGTGAGCAGGGTACTGACAGACTGTCCAGGTTATGGTGAGCAGGGTACTGACAGACTGTCCAGGTTATGGAGGTGAATGGTTCCGCACCAGCGACTATAAGCTTCACTACTTAAGTGGATGTAGATCAGCAACGGTGAAGCTGGTGAGCACTGGGGGAAAGGTTGTGACACGAAATCCATCTTTAAGTTCACAAGCTATGTTCTACACAGACAAACAAACAAACAGATAAACACAGACAAAAACATAACCTCTTTACTGGAACCCAGCTAGACTTATTGATGCCGCTGCTAAGAAGAAGCCTCGAGGAACATAGACTGAGTGAAGCCCAGAGATTAAGTGTGTGTAAATGTCACATGTAGTGAAATATGTCTAAATTATTGACGTTTTAAAAAAACACAAGGCACAACAAACCCTGCCCCATGCAAACATTTGAGCTCTTAATGGACATTTCCCTCTCGAAAAGTGAGATGTGGGTTCAATCTTTCAAGTTCACTTAAGGGCAAAGGTCATGATGCGATTATGAAGCCCATGTCTGTCAATAATATTAACTAACTCTCTATCTTTTTTTTAATTTAACCTTTATTTAACCAGGTGTGTCCCATTGAGATCAATGATCTCTTTTTCAAGGGGTCCTGCCCTATCAGTGCATGTGTTTGGATGGTGGGAGGAAACAGGAGTACCCGGAGAACACCGACGCAGACATGGGGAGAACATGCAAACTCCACACAGAAAGGTCTGGTGCAGGAATTGAACCAGGGACCTGCTTGCTGTGAGGCACAAGTGCTTACCATTGCACCACCGTGTGTCTCTACTCATTTTATATTCCATTTTAGTTTTTTAGGTATTAACAGTGTGACCCCTGACCTCTTGGGTCAACAATAGGTCAAAGTCTATATGTACAAGATGTAGAATTGAAAGACTAGCATGCCGGTGCTCATTGGAAGTCTGTAAGATGAATAGTTCAAAAGTTATATTCAAAATTAAATTTTGACCTTTATTGTGACCTTTGAACTAGAGTTCTTAAATTTGTCCTTTAAGGTTCTGATGCACATCAACAGTGGGAGGAAAAGAAGCTGCATGTAAAAGTAACTATACAGGAAAAAATTAATTCCTGATTTGTCCTATCTCTTATCATTATGATCACATGTTTTTGTTGACCTTGACCTTTGACCTACATTTATTCAAATGTAATGTAATGGACCACTTCACACCTGTCCTAAATATGTCATGGAAATTTGCTGACAAACAGTCAAACAGAAAAGCAAATGAAAAAAAACAAACAATGAACCCTTGGCCCCCCCCTTTTTTTTGAGGGGGGGGGGGGGGGTTATAAAGTACAGAACCCTAATTTCCTCCTTCAATTATCATTACATATACTCACCATCATCAAGTCACTGAATATAACATTGTCAAAAGGTGCAAAGCTCCATTTCTGCAAACAAGTACAGGATCTTCTCTAACAAAAATAACATTACAATGTACAATTTAACTAAGATGAATAAAATAAATAACTTCTAATTATTAACTTATAATCAATTGCCAATAGAGGTAACACAATTTGAGGAATTTGAGTACAAAAAATGTTCGAGGCAGATTCATTACCTCGAATATTCATTTAATTCATGTCAAAGTTCATCTCATTACTATCATATCACTCTGGCACCTCTGCTATCATTGTCTCACACAGACTGTTTTAAATGACGTACCGTACGTCTGTACACTTCAACCATTTAACATGTTCATTGGTACAGTATGTTCACCTGTCAGTGGTAATGTCAGAAAGTAGCAGCCTACATAAAAAAACACAAATGGACCATTTTACACTGGATAAGGCAGACAACACAGTACAGTGTACACACATAGTGTTAGCCTAGCATAGCAACGCATTACTAACTGCTGAATACTAGTGTGTGTTAGAATGGAGCCTTATGTGTTATTATTTTTAACAAATGTACCAAGATCTCACTCAAACAGTGTACACACACACACACACACACACACACACACACACCACATACACATACACACACACACACACACACACACACACACACTACATACACACACACACACACACACCACATACACACACACACACCACATACACACACACACACCACATACACATACACACACACACACACACACACACACATGCATACTGGTTTCCATGTCTCATGAGGACCAAATTTGTAGTCAAGTAGACTTTGGGTAGCAAGTGAAAACATTTTTTTTTAATTAAATTAAATCAAATATAAATAAATGAATAAATACATATTTAAAAAAAAAATAAAAAAATTAAATAAAAAAAATATAATACATTAAAAAATTCTAAAAAATAAAATAAATAAATGCAAATAAATAATGATTGTTAAAAAAATAACAATACCAAAATTAATTAATTAATTAATAAAAAAAAAAACCAATAATATATTTTTTTTCTTTTTAAATTAAAAAAAATCTTCAAACCTTTGAAAAATACATGGTTCACTTTGTACCTATTTCCCTCATGCTTTATGGGGACTTCCAGAAAAAAAAAAATGTCATGAATGGGCCACATCATTTGTATTTCAATTGTGGGGACCTTAATTTATATTTAACCCTTGTGGAGACCTGAATTTTGGTCTCCATAATGTCCCAATGGTGTGACTATGTTACCATATTAATGTCCCCATAAAGATAGGAATACACACACACACACATGTTTCCATTACTCATGAGGACCCAGTTTGTAACCGTCACTTGTAGGTAAAGTGTTTTTTTAATCAATATATTTTAAAATGAATAAATACATAAATAAATAAAAACAAATACTTTCTTCAAACGTTGGAAATATACATATTATGTTTGCCTCATGCTATATGGGGACTTCAAGAAAACAAAAAAAAAACAAGATATGTGTTTATAAGGCCACATTCTTAGCATATATTTGCATAATTCACACAGATTTCTATTTTACTAGCAGGGACCTACATTTTTATTTAACCCCTTTACATCATAATTTAAATATAAGTAAAAAATAAATATAAGGACATTTTAAATGGAGTTAATTAATTAGACTATATCAGATACAATAGATAGATACATCTTTGCGACAGTAGGCATTAAGGGGATCAACTGTCGTGGGGACCTGAATTTTGGTCCTCATTTGTGTCTGAGGTCTCCATGGCATATCAATGTCCCCATAAGGAATACAGGTATACACACACACACACCTCAAAACCCCTCACCCTTCTCCAATCCCCATTCATTGATTGATCTAGTTAAAAATAAATAAATAATTGTATCCAATTACTTGATGAATCAATGTAAAAATTGACAAATATTCCACAGTTGTAGTTGTGACTGGTGTTAGAGCTGCATTTTTTCTTTCAACTGTTCGTTTGGCAGAAATCAAGTCACATGTTGATGAATTCTCTGCAGCACGATAAGTAACATTTGGAGAAGGGTGACACGAAGAAAAAAAACATCCTCCTCCAAATCCCAGATGAGGCCTTTGGTGGATGGCGTCAATGCAGCTGATGAAATTAGATAACACAAGTGTAATTTTATAATGAAAAACAAAAACACTGATGTGCATTTGATGCAGCAATTAGAGGGGTTTCTAATGATGATAATTTGAGTTTTAATTCTGAACCCACTAGTGACTGGCAGAGTCTATCAATTACTGCATTAAAACAGGCCCCAGCTGCAGCAGCCATGGCCGCCGCCTCCCAAATTGTCGTCTAAACTGCTGTCGTCTCCTCTCCCATCGCTCGCCGGCGCAATTACAGTTTAACCAGTTCATCATAATCACACAACGGTTCCCCCTCCCTGCAGAACGGGGATGTGATTTTCACTTCAGAGTGTGTGCCATGGAGTGTGTTTGACTACAGATGGCTGTTTGTAGACATAGCAAGTGTGTGAGTGTGTGTGTTTTACAAGCTTACACAGTATTTAATCTCCTCGGTTATGGTTACTCCTCAATTTAGTTGTGGTTTCCATTCTGAACACTTTGATAAGTAGCCGTCCACAATGTAGACGGGCAGCAGGAACGTGGTTTATGTTTTATATCAGATACTACAGATATTATTACAAAACATTAGTGCTTGAAGGAGAAAGAATAAATGTTTGCTCCACTCAGTGATTAAAAAAATATTCTACCTCAGTGTGTGTTACCACCCAAAATGTAATAACTGCCAATAACGTAATAAGATTTCTGCCCTTGTTGGTCACGCTGGAAGTGTTGAGGTTAACAGATTAAGATATTAAAATATACTGTATATACACATTGTTATGTGTTGCAACATTATTGGACAGAGGTGAGAAGAAACATGAACAGTAAAATAGTAAAGTGCGTTGTGAACAGTGGCGGATCTAGACGGCTATTTTTAGATGGGTCTAAGTGAAGTCGGGGTGGGCAAGACCCCCCCCTCCCTCCCTCCATTCTGTAATCCTACTACTGCTATTACCAATAAAACAACAATAATAATGATGATGATGGTGATGATAATAATAATAATAATAACAATAAAAATAAAAATAATAACACGCTGCACAGTTGGGAAAAAAAGTTTATTAATTGTGATGTGTGTCATGTCACTGACAGCATATTCTTTTAGTTTATTAGATTAAAAAACATTAACACAAATAATTAAATTTATATAGTTTATTTCCATTGACAATTACAAATAAATAACTATATTAAACACATTGATCAACATTTCGGTTTGATGAGGCAACAAAAATCGGTCTAGATTTCTGTTTCTGAGCTTGTGATTGGGTGGGCACAGCTGTCAATCAGGGTGGGCCCCGCCCACCCAGGCCATAGATCCGCCCCGATTGCAAATAATACTCTATTGAAGTCATCTGTGCTACATATCGCCTATAATGTAGGCTAATAATATAGGCAGACAGCAGAGTTGGTTAAACCTCTTTTTAAGAGGTAAAATTTAGACATTTTCTGACATGAATAAAAAATAAAAGTAAAACACAATATGTTACATTATTAGCATAGTTATTACATTATCATTTTTTCTGTGTGTGTAAGGTCAATAACATAATAACCAGCCAGTAATGTAATATTTTATTACGTTAACGTAATATCTTATTACGTTATTGGCAGTTGTTACGTTTTGGGTTGTAACAGCACATGTTATTTTTATTACCCTACCTACCCAAAGGAGAGGCAAGGGCTGTTATTTTTGATTTGGTGTTTGTATGTCAGCAACTTTGCACAAAAACTACTTGACCAATTTCTATGAAAATATGTTCCAGAATAGGTTGCATTAAATGTTGGTGAATGTAAGTCAAAGGTCAAGGTCAATATCACCACAAATGTGTTTTCACATGATCAGATGTAGGACAAGTCATTCCTGTATATTCAGTTTTACATATAGCTTCTTTTTCCTCTGACTGAACCTTGAAGGACAAATTGGACTCCGGGTCAAAGGTCAAGGTCACAATAAAGGTCAAAATTGAATTTTGGATATATGTTTTGAACTATTTATCTTATAGACTTTCAATTGGAACCAAAATTTTTGTTTTTCAATTCTGCATTTTGTATGTATAACAGAGGTCACCAATCCTGGTCCTCAAGGGCCCATATCCTGCATGTTTTATCAACTGAGAGTCATTATCAGTCTTCTGCAGAACTGGATGACAGGCTGATCATTTAAATCAGGTGTGTTAGAAGAGGGATACATCTGAAACATACAGGGTAGTCGCCCTCGAGGACCAGGATTAGTGATGCCTGGTGTAAAGATTTTGACCTACTGTTTACTCAAGAGGTCAGAGGTCACTCAGTCAGTGCCTAAAGAACTATTGTAATTGAACATCGTCATCATTAGTTGACGTAACAACAGTTTCCCTCCACACACACTTACCACAGGCAACACTTGCTTGAATGTAAACATATGCAATAAAAATGCACATCTTTCAGTTCTGCATCTTGTGTGTATAGATTTTGACCTATTGTTGACCCAAGAGGTCAGAGGTCACTAGGTCAATACCTAAAAAAACTAAAGTGGACTATAACGCAAAAACCAGTGGAGATAGAGACTTAGTTACTATTAGTTACAGATAGGAAACCTGGCATGGCCACCAAAATGACCATAAAAGGTCAGACCCATAGTCTCACATTTTGAGAGGGAGATGTCCATGAATAATGACATTTTTTGTGAAGGGCGGGGTTTGTTGTGCTAGGTGTCACTTGCTTCTGTGTCTGTCTGCCTGTCAGAAACTTTACACAAAAACTACTCGATCAATTCCCATGAATTTTTTCTGGAAAGGTGTGAGGTGGTTCAGAATAAATCCTATTAAATGTTGGTGAATATAGGTCAAAGGTCAAGCTCACTAAAAATATGTTTTCATAATGACAAGACAAGGGACAAATTAGGTAAATGTTTACAAAGGGGGGTTTATTGTGCCTGTGGTAATAAACAGCATTTAAAAAAATCAACTATAGCAGAATATATCATGTACATGTCTTTCTACTTATAGTAGCAGCAGTAGCGCAGTCGATAAGAGGTGCATAATGAAGCCAAAGAGCAGCAGATATGACAGTAGTGGAATATTTAGACTGTATTTTCTGGACCGTAAGTCACTCGGGAGTATGAGTTGTGCCAGCCAAAAAATGCATAATAAAGAAGGAAAAAATATACATAAGTCACACTGTAGTATAAGTCGCACTTTCTGGGGGGAAATCTATTGGATAAAATCCAACACCAAGAACAGACATTTCATCTTGAAAGGCAATTTAAAGTAACAAAATAGAATAGAGAACAACAGGCTCAATAGATGTACAGTATGCTAACGTAACATATTCAGCTAATGCTACATGATGCATAAAAATTAACTGAGAATGTGCCTGGTATGTTAACAGTAACATAGTAACAGTTATTCAGATAACTATAGCATAAAGAACATGCTCATGCTCAACAGCACCCTAACATGAAAAATGATATAATAATGTGTTAATACTTTCATATATAAGTTGCTCCGGAGTATAAGTCGTACCCCCAGTCAAACTATGAAAAAAACTACAATTTATAGTCTGAAAAATATGGTATATTAAAGGGATTATCAGGAGTAAAATGTGTTTTAGCTACATTTTTGGATGATTGGGAGTAAGTATGTTGAGTTGATATCAAAATCCCACCATTTGGATATACATTGAGAAAGTTTGATTTTACTGTTTTGAGCCAAACTGTGTTAGCATGGAAGTGATTAGGGCATGTCTTTTCACCGACATGAAAGACTATTTTTAGATCTCTTCTAAAGTTGTAAACAACATCACACTTATGTGGTAGTAAGTCGAGGGTCCCAAAAGGCAAACCCAAGTGTCCCGATGTCTTCATGTCATCAGATAGTGTGTCCAAAGTTACTTATCTCAAGCCAGTACTAACTTTCTCAATGTACATCTGAATGGTGTGATTTTGATGTCAACACAACGTATGTACTCACAATCCAAAAATTGAGCTAAAATGCATTTAGTTCGGATAATCTTTTTAAGGTGCAGAAGAAAACGATCCCAGGTAAGATCTGTGAACCTACAGCCAACCACAGTTTATACTTAATCTGTCTTTACTGGTGACTCAAACCTGGTAAAATGTTGCTAGTCTTATTCTGGAGGAGCTTCATCTGTAGACTAGTGTTTTCTGTTATTATCACAACTATTCCATTGACACAAAAACACTTAAATCTCTGTAAACATGAGCATCTGTAAATCCTCTCATTCGGAAAACCTCCCTCTTCATCCTATCGTCTCATTGTTCTCCGAAAGAATTAAATCAGATTTCAAGGTAGAATACATCCAGTGCGTATATAAGCGTCTGAGCTACACGCCACTTAGTGGGATTAGCTTTTCCGCCGCCAGCTGCCGACAGGAAGACAAACAGGACGAGTGTGTCACGGTGAATATGCACCGAGGCGAGGGTCAACGTGTATGTGTTGGGTGGTTTGGAGCGTTGGTGATGTGTACGCTGAAGCTCAATGTGCTGTGGAAACGAACATCAGTCGAAAATCACAGAGTGTGGTCTGTGTGGAAACAACAAGCATTTACTGCTGAAAAAGAAAAAAAGATCCCATAATAGTTTGGTTAATGTAGGTCAAAAGTCAAGGTCAACAAACTTGCGAAGTACATAGAGACAATTGATACTAAAACAAGCAATTTTTTTTGGAAAGGTGTGAGGTCTTCCGAAATACATAGGATCAGATTTTGGAAAATATAGGTCAAATGTCAAGGTCACCAAAAATGTGTTTTCACAATGATCAGAGAATATCATTCCTGTATACTTAGTTTTACATATAGCTTATTTTTTCTCTCACTGTTGATGTTCATTGACATCAGAACCTTTAAAGACAAATTTGAAGACTCTAGGTCAAAGGTCAAGGTCACAATGAAGATCAAAACCAAATTTTGGATATAACTTTGTCTTAGGGACTTTCAATGAGCACCAAAATGTTGGTCTTTCAATTTTGCATCTTATGTGTATATATTTTGATTTATTGTTGACCCAAGAGGTCAGGGGTCACTTGTTCAATACCTAAAAACTAAAAGGGAGTATAATGAAAAAATTAGTGGATAGATTCAGTTCCTATTGTTGACAGATAGGAAAATTGCACCTTGACCTTTGACTTGTGACCTTGAAAGGTAAAAAATAAGGTCACATGATTTTAAATGGTCATAAATGGTGATAAATATTACTATTGTTGACAGAGAATGGCATCTTGACCTTTACCATCTTGGAATTTAATGCAATCGATACTGTCTATTCATCATGGAAAAGGGGTCCAGGAGAACCAGACTGTCCTCACAGCATGAGTTTGTTGGAATACACCAGAAATTCATGGCTAGAATGGCAGGCTGTATGCTTGACACCTCTGTCCATCAAGGACATCGAAGATTTGTACATATTTGGATTCATGGTGGTAACATACCTCACTTTTGGCCTGGGAGGAATGTTGATCCATCGCAAAGATCGTAGCACCAAAAAGGGCCACTGATGCTGCGTGAAGAATTTCTAGTACTCCTCAAGGAACTGACACTGTGACCGGGCTAAAGCTGTCTATGACCCAGTCCCAGGACCATCTTGTGAACTGTGTGGGACAGATAAGCTCCATGGTGGCTCAGTCTGCAAGTTCAGGAGCCGACCTGTTATGAAATTGATTCGCAGAGGAGATTGGATTACATTTCTGGACAGCTGGGTGAAGCTCTGAGAGTTTTATCTGGACTCAGGGCAGAGGTGGATGAACTGAGAAAACAACAACAACATTGTGGTCGATGAGTGATGTGTGAGGCGAAGTCTTTTTTAAGGGTGTAGCATAACCCTACAAGGGGTAAATTTTTTCTCCTAGACAGAGAAGACGTCCCTGCTTGGGCTCCTTGTTATTCCTCATGTAAATGGTAAATGGCCTTCACTTATACAAATTCACTTATATATATTCACTTATATATATTCACTTATATAGCACTTATCCACCTTCATGGTGCTCAAAGCGCTCTACATTAGCTTCACATTAGCTTCACATTCACCCATTCACACACACACTCATACACCAGTAACTTTCTAAGGTCAGTCCTACTGTGTCATGTGTCCTTGAAATATGTCTGTGCTTTGTTATGCAACTTATCTTTGTTTATACCACTTATGTTCATCCTATGTTGTTGAAAAAAATCCCACCTCAATGACATTGAGTAATGTTGTCTGTATTTGTGTTCACTTTTGGCCTTCAATGTGCACTGCTAGTTTTTCCTTTCATGTCTCTTTCATGGAATTTGTGACGTGGCGCATGCTCTTGCTGCAACACCTCAGTTTGTTCCTTGTTATGGAACACAACTGGGAAAACAAATTTCCCCTCTGGGACAATAAATGGTAAATTCACTTATATAGTTTTCCACTTTTCCACCTTCATAGTGCTCAAGGTTCTTTACATTAGCCTCACATTCACCCATTCACACACCAGTAGTTTTCTAAGGTTCTGTCAGTTCTACTGGGGGCCTAAGTTAGAGTTCAGTGTGTTGCCCAAGGACACTTCGACATGTGGATAGCCAGAGTCAGGACGGAAACCGCCAACCTCTAAGTCATAGGATGACCTACTCTACTAACTGAGCCACAGCTGCCCTCATGAATCTGAATCTGAATGTAATCTTTCTTAAGTGATTTATCACCATCTATTCTCATATTATCATCTTGATTTTGCATGTATTTCACTGTAAATCATGTATTTCCTTATATTTAGTTCACTGTACATGTTAGTTCAATCTCAGATTAGATTAAAATGTTATTATATGAAAGAGAAAAATTAAGAAAAATGTTACTTTGTCAGCAAAGATATATTTAACTGATCATAAAACAAGTTTTTCCATCCATTGTCCAACTCCATTGGTTTTACTGGTAAATAAATGTTGTAGAAGATGACTGTGTTTCCACGGTAATGACAGAGGCTCTGAACATCCAAATGGGTCACATTTGAAAAGATGAATAAATGTATTTTACATCAATTATTTACATGAATATACATGTATTACATATATTAATTAATCAATGGTTATTTAACATTTCTCAACAGTAAATTATTCTGGTCACCAGTGGCTGTTTGAGTGTAAATCATTAAAAAATATTGTATCTTTAAAATCTGCAGCACATTTTACACTTAAATACAAATACTGGATGTGTGTTTAAAAGGCAGCAGACGTCTGAACTGCCTCTCTCTGTTTTTTTTTTTTTTTCGGCCCGGCAGAACTGTGAAGCCTGAGCGGCGACGTTGCACTGACGTCCAAAAATTTCCAGAAGAGCAGACGAAGAAAGAAGTGGGGAGGCTGGATCAGCTGGCCTGTGATCTCCTGTGTGAGCCAAGCTGTCTGATTGGCTGGAGGGCTGGAGGGCCATCTTGCCTCCCTGGCAGGCAAGTGGCTCAAGCAGTTTGGTTGAGGAGGTGTGTGTATGTATATGTGTGTGTGCGTGTATATGTGTGTGTGTGTGTGTTGGGGGGGCAGGGGGGATGGGGGGTGAGATGGGGCTAAGATCTTGGAAAAGCAGAGGGTGAAAATGTGTGGGTGTTGGAGTGTTTTGTGAGTGGGAGCTGTGAAGACGAGGAGGGGACGGCTTTTGTGTATGTATGTGTGTGTTTGATGTGTGCAGTGGAGCAGTGGAGCATATGTGCATCTGACTGAACGCACTATATGTATTTATGATCGTATACGGCAGTACGGCACAAAAACAAACCCCTGTGACAGTGTTTTTATCCCACTTTTTATCTCTTTTTTTGCCTCTCAGAATTGTGTCAATATAAAAGACTTTATTGCATTTCATCATTGAGCCATGAAATTATATATATATATATATATATATATATATATATATATATATATATATATATATATATATATATATATATATATATATATAAAAATTGTATTTCTTTAAAAAATTTTTAAACCTGTCCTGTCCTTCAGCCTTAACAGTAGAATGTTAGTCTGGTGCTAAAGCTAATTAGCTTATGGGAGTCTTCATACTGTGCATGAGGCTCAGCTTGGTTTAATACTGATTTTATTATGGGTTCTGATGAAACCACAATTTGATGCTGGGGTGAAAGAAAGGGGACAAAAAAGGGTATAGGTACAGGGGAGAAAAGTTCCAAAAACCCTCAGAAGATGATATCAACATTACGAACAATACCAACCATGATAGCAACAACAATAACAATAACAATCAGAACAAGAACTGGGCAAAATTAACTAATTCATTCATTAAGTAATTAATTAAGCAATTTAATTTAATTACAAATACATGAAGAAATTAATCATAATAATTTAAACATGAAGAAGAAACTAAATAAGACCTATTAGTTGACACAAAAATCCATAATCAGAACAGAACAAAAAGCCCAGACAATACAAACAACTAAACGACACAACAGCTGTTCATATTAATCTGACTGTTTAATTAAGCTAATTAATCTGACACTTTTTATCTTTAAAAGAACCAAATCATGACATAGTTCTACGAGGGCTGTCAAATAATTATATGACATAATGACTGAGACACAAACAGCCACTTGTGATGAAAATAATTTACTGATAAGAAATTGATTGTTTGTTGGCTTTGTTTATTTGTTGTTGTTTTTTCCCTTAAATCTGTTTATTTTACTATTATTGTTGTTATTACTGTCATTATCTATTTTGATTTATTTATTGGATGTGGATTTGTCTTAGATTTGTTTGTTTCTTGTCACTTCTCACATTGTTTACTCAGTAACACTTGACATTGTTAATAATGTGGTCATTTTTTTTAATGAAATGTCATGGTAATAATGCCTTTGTAAGCGCTTATTACAAGTAATGGAATGCTAATAAGTGCTTTAGTGAAGCTCCTAAAAATCTACTACAAGTTCTTATTATAGTGAAGTTTAAACTCCTGAGACCCAGTAACTGAACATATTCACCATTTTTGCATTAAATAATTTCTTTAATTTAATTTAATTTCTTTAATTGCAACCATTTTTTCAGACACACACACACACACACACACACACACATATATATATAGATAGATAGATAGATAGATAGATAGATAGATAGATAGATATAGCTGTATATATATCGATATAGCTCTTGTCCACTACCGAGGACATAAATGCACTGCTGGGTCTCAGTAGGTTAAAGTTCTTTGAAAATCGTTACAGTCTGTGTGCAAGTGTTTTTTGTGAACAACTTTTCATATTATTTCATCCATTGTTATTACTGTGTTTTATGTGTCTTTATGTAATACTGCTGAGGCTGCCCTCATGGCCAGATTTCTCTTGGAAAAACGACCTTTAGCTTCATTTATATGGTTTTAAATCCAGGGTTATTTATCCTGAGTGTAATATTTCAGAGTTATTGCTACTTCCTTTGTGTTTACATGGACATGTTAATTCCAAATAAAGGTTTAGATAGAAATAGGTGTATTCCGCACTAGTTAATCGGGTTTTAAAAGCTGGAGGTACAGAGGGTTCTGATTGGACAGAATGGCCACTTAACGTCTGTGTGTCTACTGGAAGAAAACAATCACGTCCACTTCCTGTTTTGCAATCGTTCCTACTATCAACATGTTAGACCAGATACTACATGTGATCTTAACACTTATTTTTGTGAGAAATTATGAAGCAGCAGCTCGACTGAATCAAAATACTAATGTCAAAAAATGTGCGTCATCGTGACGAAACCAGGACCATGTGTAGAATGACAGGAATAATGTTAAAGAGGGTTAGGATCCATGTCAGAGGAATTATATAGAATTAAGATCGGAATAACCCAGTGACTTTTTTTGGAATTAAGTTTAATTCCGAATGATCATTTTCAGATGGAATTAGTTGTTTACATTGTCATCTTAAAGTGGAATTAACTTTTATTCTGAATTAAACAGGAATAAAAACTAGTAACATTCATTAGTTTTATTCCGTGAGCATTTTACTTGTAAACCAGTGAAATACAATGAGAAAAATGTAATATATAAATGGATAATATATGACAAATGGTAATAAATCACTCCAGAAAGTCACACTGGGTTTTTATGGGTTAAAAATGAAGGCTGAACAGTAGGAACAGGACGGTCAAAAGCTGAGACTGTCCTGGCGTTAGAGCCTATTATGGTGAAAGTACCGTCCGTTATATGTCCTCCTCACCCCCCCCACCACATACACACACACACAGTCATCACAAGTGTTCGCTAGGGGGGGATTAGACGAGGAAACATAATGTCAGCAATAACACCAAAGACCTTGGTTTAACATTTCAGCCTGAACTGTGTCCCAGCTACAGCCTGAGGCAGAACTGGAAAGTAACTAAGTAAAAGTACTTTGTTACTGTCCTTAAGTACATATTTTTTAGGTATCTGTACTTTACTGGAGTATATATTTTTTAAGCAACTTTTTACTATTAGGTTAAATACTATTCTTTATTCTCCTTACATTCTCAGAATAGACGTGTTACTTTTTCAAACTAAACAGATGTGATGGGACGTGAATAAATCACTTCAGATGGAAAATCAGTAGTGGAGAAAAAATTGTGACTTTACGGTATATAGCCTATCATAATTATGACTTTTATCTCAAAATTGTGACTTTTCATGTCAGAATTTTGACTCCATATCTAACAATTATGCATTTTTATGTCATATTTCTGACTTTTTGTCTATAATTATGACTATTTATCTCCATTATGCTATTTTATCTCACAATTTCAACTTTTTCTCATAATTATGCATCTTTTATATCACATTTATAACCTTTTATCTCATAAATTTGACTATTTCATGTCATGAGTGTGACCTTTTTATGTCTTTTATCTCATATATTCCTATATATTACTTTTTACCTCCACCTGTCTGACTGTCAGCAGGATTGCGTAAAAAGTTCAGAATGAATTTTGATCAAACTTTCAGGAATGATAGATAATGGGTCAAGGAAGAACCCATTAGATTTTGAGCAATGAAGGTCAATGTTCAACAGCTAAAACACATCAGTGGTAATATCTCACGATTCAGACAAGATAGAATGTGGTGGGTTTTTTTTTTGCATTCGTCTCACCTTCAGACATCAGATGGGTCAACTTTGTCATGTACAAATGACAAATCAAGCCTTGGCAGAGGTCTGCTGTCTCTGACTGCCCTGTTTGTTTGTTTTTTAATCTCATAATGAGTCACTCATGACTAAATCAAACACATTATGTACCCAGTAACTCCCTTTTAAGTACTTTATTTTTGGAGACTTTTAAAACTTTTAAAATAAGTATTATTTATTTATTATATATATATTTATATCATCATTTCATTAATGGCAAAAAAAAAAGCTGTTTTAATTTTTTACTTTATTACAATTGAGAAGTTGTACTTTTTTGCTTTTACTTAAGTAAAGGCATTGATTCAGTACTTGTACTTTTATCAGAGATTTTTTCCCTGCAAAGAGCTGAGTGTAATTTTACCACCTCTGGCCTGGAGCCACTGGTACCAGTGTTGTGCTACAGTACGTATGCCTACGAAGAATTGTTTCCCCTAGCCACAGCAGTATAATTTCTCAAAGCCCATTTCTGCCACTGGAAGAAAAATATCCACATGGTACATCATAATCATGAAATAAAAAGTTAAAATTATGAACTAAAAAGTAAAAACTGTGACATGTAATTATAATGACCTGCATTTGACTTGTTAAAAACAGTCTGAATGACACAAATCTTTTTTTTAAAAATCTAACCCAGGCCACTTTCATCTGATACTATTATAAATTCTTTTATTAAGAGGATAGCCCCTTGAGATGAACCATCTCACCATCTCGGGGTCCTCATTTAAATCAGCACAAAAGAACCAAACGAGATGCACAAACAGAGGCAGTGATACAGAAAATGAAAAAATGAGAAAAAAAAAGTTCTCTGACCTCCTATCTTTTAACCTTTGACCTGTAATCATTCAGTCAACACACCTGCTTCCACTTAATTATCAGCTGCCTCACCTGCCTCTGTTACTCAGTGTGCTTTATTTAAGCCTCAGGTTTTCCAGCAGCCTGTGTCATTACGTCTTCACTGTGTGGTTTATTCATGAATTGGCTGCTCAACTCTGACCCCTGTATTGACCCTAACCCACCTGGTTCTCCCTGCTCTCCTGACCTGCTGCTGTGATCTGGGCTGTGAACTTTGCCTCTCGTCTCAGTGCTTCAGCCTGTCTTTTAAAGTTTTATTTCCGTTTTCCTATATCCCTAATGACAATGTCATGCAAATGAGCCACAGCTGACTCCGCCCCCCTCTTCTGACTCCACCCCTCTCTTCTTGGGTGGCTGTGGTTCAGTTGGTAGAGTGGGTCGCCCTATGACTGAGAGGATGGCGGTTCGCGTCCCGGTTCTGGTTGTCCACATGTCGAAGTGTCCTTGGGCAAGACACTGAACCCTGACTTAGGCCCCCAGTAGGACTTACCGTAGACCTTAGAAACCTACTGGTGTATGAGTGTGTGTGTGAATGGGTGAATGAGAGGCTAATGTAAAGCGCTTTGAGCACCATGAAGGTGGAAAAGAACTATATAAATGCAGTCCATTTAGCATTTTACCATCTTCTTCCACACAAAGAGGAAGAAGAGAAAAAATTGGAACCTGAAAAAATTCGAGGCAGAGAAAAAGACAAAAAGACACTTGATGAAATAAAATCATCTGGAGAGAATCAAAGTGGAGCGAGTGCTGAGTTTTACAGCCCTGGTGCCTTCAGGTCCTGTCATTGTGCCACCCATGGACCAGCCCGTCCCATCAACCCGGTACCGTAGACCGTAGACTTGGATGCACACGTACAGCGACCAGAGCTGAGACCCCAACGCACAGGACACGGTCTGGGAGCCTGAGCAGAGGTGTCTGTGACCAGTAGGTGGGGATAGCTGAGCTGGTGGGGTGGGGTATTCAAATTAATTTATGCATGTGACGTACGAAGCATAAAAAATCCAAAATGGAGCATTTTCATCCTCCTCCAACAAGAAATAGATCAGGAGAAAAGGAGGGTGGGTGTTTTTGTTCATAATTTAAGGCAGTGTTTCCCAACCCTGGTCCTTCAGGAACACTATCCTAAATGTTTTAGATGGTTCTCTCTCTAATCACACCTGATTCAAATGATCAGCCTATCATCCAGCTCTGCAGAAGAATGATAATGACCATCAGGTGTGTTGAAAGAGGGACACATCTATAACATGCAGGACAGTGTGCCTCGAGGACCACTTAAGTCTCCTCGCACACAGACAACACATTTGTGTTGGAAATACATTAGAAAGAGCATTTTTTAAGACTTGCTGTTTGAACATAGCCTTTGATGTTAAGTGGGGTCGACAAAATATTGTGCTGTGAGTTTGAGACCTGTGCTTTAGACCTTTCATGTGTGTGCAGTTCTGTTCCAGAGCTGCTTCTGGGTCATTGTAACCAACAACAGATGAAGATATTCTGTACATTGTGTAACGTACTTCCTGTTTTGGACTCAACATCGCTACAATAACCATAAAGTCCAACTGATGGGACGTGTTGGGTACCAGAGCAGAAATCCCATGTTCACAATCATAGCTCGTCATGATTTAAAGCCGTCCAACCACTGACATAACCTTTCAGACTGTCTCGGTGTCATTTGACGGCCCTGTGTATGTGTGTGTTGTGGCGTCATCCAGCGCGGTGCTCGGTTGCCGTGACACCCGTGGCCTTCTGGAACCCAGACACCCCCCGTGGAGCCCGGAGAGACGTGTCACCTTGATCACTGTGTCCCCGGGAGACTGCCGCCAACGCCACACGAATACATAGTCGCATTTACCCGACTGTGAGGACAAGTCATCCTATAATACTCACAATTATATACCACTGATGATGATGATGATGATAATAATAATAATAATAGCCTGTGTTGTTTTGCCTCTTTCTTCATCTTTCTATTATCTAAATCTATAAACAAAACAATGTTGGTGAATTATTTTTTCTACAGTTGGTTTTGTTTCAATGATTTCCAATAAGGAAAACAAACATGTACATGTTTCACTCTTTAAACCGTGTCTAGTTTTGTTATGACTATCCTATTTTACTGTATGTTTTCATAGTTTCTCAGTTCTTATATGTTGTTGAGTGTGATGTATTTTATATTATGTTTACAGGCTCGTATATGGGAAAAACACTGCACATTAGCTCCAGTTATAATTACTCTGTAAATCTATTCATCTGTTCATGCTGTAACTTAGTCACATAACAAAAGAAGGAAGAAAAAATAGTTTTTATTTGGCTTGAATGCTTCGTTTCAATTCACTTTTATATTAAAAAGAAAAATACACATAAGAAAACCTTCTAAATACATTTTCCATTAATCACCAGTTGTGCTACTGACAATGATTTCACCTTTTATGAACATCTACATCGGACATCACGGATTAGCAGACTCCGATCCGGATCTGGACTGGGAGATGGTTCTGTCTGGACCTGTGACAGTGGAATTTCTATGGAGTGGTTTTGAACCAGGCGTGGAAATTCACAGCGGGCACTGCTACTAGAGTTAATACGGCAAACTAGTGCTGGTAATCAACACCACCGATTGGAAACGTAAGTTTGTTGATGGTCATAGAAGCACATGCAACTAAAATACAGTGCAAATTCTCCGTGCTAAATCACATCCCAGGAATTCATTGCTCCCCCCCAAACACACCTACATAATTCCCAGCAACCCAAAGTGTACACAAACTGAACTCCTCTGTGGGAAAGCACCTATGTGATGCAAACGTCCGCCACAGTGATGTATTCTTTAAGCACTGAGGAAGTAGCGCTACTATAAACTAGAATAGAGAATGAGGAGGACACAGTGTTTATGTTCTGTATCACTGGAATGTTAATTATGGTCAAATACAGCATCTAATGTCAAGAATGGAGGAGTTTACAGAGTGTTAAGAGATAAAGAATCCAGTGGGAGGATATATGCCAATTTCATAGTATTAACGTAATAACAAAACCATGTTGTCGGTCCATTTATTTATTTATTCTACGGCCCTCTAGAAAATTGGGGCAGCTCCCGTTCACTTTGAATTGATGTTCCCAGCCTTCAGCAGGCGCATTGCTGCCAATGTCAACGGGTTTTGTCACTTCAGATTCACTGTACCATATCACTCCGCAGGTAATTCGGCCACTTTGAAAGTAAATATTCACTACATTGTAACGGCTATTGTACCCAGTCTGTTAGAGTAGTAGCAGTAATAAGCTGTAATAATAACCGTAGAATAAGCAAAAAATATTCCCCTTCAGGGTGGAACAACACCCCTCCACCTTTGACGTCGAGGTGCAGGGAATATTTTTCTGATAGTAACGCGTGGACAATGCATTATCCCTTGGTAGTTACATGTTTTCCAACACACAACTGATGCTACACAGACAGTTTTAAATATAATACTGCAAGATGAGGAAATAGGCGTGGTCTTGGCTCTACCAATCACCAGACACCTATGTCATATAGTTCCTAGAGAACTAAAAATGACCCTGCCTGCAAGTAGGGTTAGAAAAGGTTCCAGGAACTACCAAAGGTTCCTACAGTGGGAAAGCACCTACAGGATAGAGAAAATGAATTCCACTCAGTTTGCACTATTAGTTATTTTATTCAGTTTCTCTTTTGTTTGACTTGAAATAAAAGCCTTGAACTTATTTGACTGCATTGAACTACTTTTATTTATGATAAAAGAGATTGAATATGTTTAAGTGTTTGAAGTTAAAACAGTTACTTTTTAAAAATGTGGACTATGTAAAATGTGATAACTAGACCTTGGGGACTTTTAATTGAATACACCTGATCTACAGGAACAAATAAATAAATATAGAACTAGAAAAGCACTCTGAGAGCACAAACCTCCACCAAGGCAGACCTCCCCACTTAAAATGAAGAGAGGTCCGCCGAGTAGATATTAAATCCGAGTCAGTTTGTTTGTTTGACTTTCAGCAGAATTCCACAAAAGGTTCAGAATGGATTTTGGTAAAATATTTTCAGGATGTGTTGGGAATGTTACAAGGAACAAATGATTAAATTTTGGTGGTGATCTGGAATAGATCCTGGAATGTACATTTACAAAGAGAAAGTTTTTTACTTGTGAATATGTCTAGGTTATTATGAGACTGAATTGTTCTTAATGTGAACCATGAACTAAAAGGATTTATATCTTAGTGTAATTTTTACATTTCATAAATTCATCCAAAGGCCCAGATTGGACCCTTAGATGACCTGGATTTGGTCCTCGGGCCGCATGTTTGACACCTCTGCTGTATAGGGTTAGCATTAGCATCAGCTTGTGTGCTCCCGGCGGATGGAAATGTGAACAGGCAGCTTCGAGCTTTACATGATCAAGATGATTTCACAGCCCTCAAATCAATTAGAAACCGGGAGACAATATGGACGTGGGCTGGCCAGCGGCTGCAGACTCCCACCGGGGGAAATCTACTTCTTCTCTTTCCAAGCACGACTTCCAAGGACGGGTGTGATGTCTGGCGAGTAGAGTGGTGGAGGGTGGAGGGTGGAGGGCAGGGGGTCGGAGCGGCGGCGGTGGGCTCTCTGGAGCAGTCTGTGTCCCTCTTGTGACAGGTGATAAAGTTTGAAATGCCAAGTGGAGCTGTGCGGACACAGGTGTGGAGAATGTGTCCAGGAATAGTCCAACCCTCTGTTCACAAGTGTCCTGACACCACTGGGACCCACCTGGAACACACACACACACAAACACACACACACACACACACACACACACACACACACACACACAAACACACACACACACAAACACTGGACTGCACCAGGACACATGTCACCTTGGGTTCAGCTTTTTAGGAGATAGTTTGGACACTTTAGAGCAGGGCTCTCATCCTGATTTCATCTCCAATGGACCATACTAGTAAAATCAGAAGATAGTAACCTGTAAAATAATGACAACTCCAATTGTTTTAAAATTAAATTATAAATGTACTTTAAGAAATTATCCAAATGCAAAAAAAAACATTTAAGTTAAATTTCCTGAGAAAAATAAGGCAATTTTAACAATATCCTGCCTCAATTTATCATTAGTCCATGTGTTTTCTTATGGATCAGTTCTACAAAGACACTCAACTCTTTGTAACAAAAGTAGAAAATAGTTCAAATTGTGTCTAATTTTCTCCAGACATTTCAGGTTTTTCCCATTTGTTCAGGTTATTCACATCTTTTTGTCATATGATAGTTTGTAAATGTAAATATTTTCATAATTTAATATTATTTTTTTGCAGTAAAACAATAACAACAAACAACAAAAAGTTGTCATCATCAATAGGCAAAACAACTGAGAAGAACATTTAACATTTAACAGGTTATTATGCTCTTCATTCCAGGGGCCACATTGGAACCATTGTTGGGCCACATTTGGCCCCTGGGCCACATGTTTGAGACCCCTGCTTTAGACTAAAGAATCAGCTCAGGCATTTCTTAGTGGCCCCTGGACTAAAACCAGCCCGCCAAAGGTTCCAGTCTGGCCCCGTGGTGCAAAAATTACACTGAAGACATTAACATTAATGACAGATCCATATATCGGGATGATATATACACTGTTTTTTTGCATATCTTGTTGATATGCTCTTTTCTCCCTACCTTAATGTACTGACAGCTGAAGGAAAAAGAGGGAAAAAATAAGGGGGGGGGGGGGGGGGGGGGGGGGGGTTAAAACATGGGAGAAAAATTAAGCAGGAAGAAAACAAAAAAGAAGTCAAAATGGAAAAATTAAGCGAAAAAAGGTGAAAGTAACAAAAAAGGAGAAAAGGAACCAAAAAATAGGGAAAATGTAGAGAAATTATAAACAAAAGAACAAAAAGGGGGGAACAGAAAAGAAGAGAAAGGAAGATAGAAGAGAAAAAAGGGTGGAAATGAGGTGGTCGTTTGGTCATACTTATTAGGTTAACTGTCAAAATGTATATTTTCTAATTGTAAGTAAAGAAAATTTTGAATTACCATTTGACAGGAAAAATAATATATATATATATATATATATATATATATATATATATATATATATATATATATATATATATATATATATATATATATATATATATAAAAATGTTCCCCTCGCCCCACGTGGGCGGTGTCTCCTTCAGACTTGGGTCCTCTACCAGAGGCCTGGGAGCCTGAAGGTTCTGCGCAGGATCTTAGCTGTTCCTAGCAATGCGCTCTTTTGTACAGAGATCTCTGATGTTGTTCCTGGTATCTGCTGGAGACATTCTCCCAGTTAGGGGTTGAGGAACCAGGACACCCTGATACATACATACATATATATATATATATATATATATATATTTATATCAGCATTGGCTCCAAATGTCAGCTTAAAAATATCGGTGGCCTGTATCAGTCGTTGACTAAGGCTGATGTAAAAGTAATCTGTATTGGTATCGGCCCCCAGTGGATCACTATTCCTGATGTAATGATTTGATGTTTATTTGTAGAGACACAAACCCAGAGAATGAGACATACCATTCACGAAGATTTGCAAAATGATCATTTCCAATAAACACGGAAACACCATCAACATACTGAAACACCTTTTCCAGTTCCATATTTCATGTATTTGACACTCTACACACGAACGCCGCTGCCTCCCAACCAAGCAGCACGTCTGTTAGCGAGCATAAATATCCTGTTATAATCACATTAGCACCACGTAGGCAGAACCAGCAGATTCTACTTGGGCTGAGAAAACCTACGTGGATCTGGGAGAAATATTCTGCTCTTATTATTACTTTTTTCCCATGTTTAAACACTCCCATCCTCATCAGGACCATGTTTGACTGGATTCTCTTTTTTCAGGTTCAAGGATCAAGGTTGTTTTGCAGTCAGGGTGAACATTTGATTCTAACATCCAACACACAAGACTATATAAAAAGTACAAAAAACAGAACAAAGTGCTCAGTGTTCAATATAGCAGCATGGTTTGATAAAAGAATAAAATAATTAAGATCAAATTAATAAGACAAATATAATAAAAACCCAGAAATGTTAAAAGTCAAGAGTAGAAATAAATAGAATTTAAGAGTTTAGAGTCACAATAGTAATGATAACAAATAAAAAACAGAGCCAGGCCATGAAATAAATAACTAAAATAAGTGAATAAAGTGCAAAAGTGCAATGTCACTGTTTCTTGTGGAGCTCAGTGATGACAGCAGGAACAAAACTTTTTTTGTAACGCTGTGTCCTGCACCTTGGAACTTCTGCCTACAGGAGGAAGAATAGATGCCACCATCCTCTGGAACTGTTTAGTGTACAGGGAGGCGGGACATGACTGCGACTCACCAATCAGATGACTGGACCATCTGACAATTTGATTCAGTGAGTTTCTTTCTGTAACTGATGTGTGACTGAACCATGTCACCAGGCAGAAAGAAACAGACATATTTAATAATATAACGATAAAACAAAGTTAAAATGGAAATAAGTGGAAGTGTGCCAGTTTCCTCAGACAGTGAAGGCCCTGATGGGCCTTTTTACACAAACATCTGCAGTTTTCATTACATCATCAATTATTAATTATTATTGTATTGAGACTTTTTTGATTAGTTTGTTTACGTTAGCAATTTGTCCCGACATTTTCTCTGATCCAAACTATTGGTTGGATTTGTATTATGCAAACCTGAGCAATAACTGACCCTGTTCAGCCCGTATTACTGTAGGTCATTAGTAAAGTAAAAGCCAATGTAAATATATATCATCCTAATTTAAGAAGGATTTAATACATTTTATCATGATTTTAATTTGTTTCATTGGCAGATTTTTTTAAATTATTTTTTTATTTTATATTTTTGCTTCAGTTAAACAAAATATTCTTGAATTAAGCAAAAAAAAAAGTTGTCGTTATGAAAATTATCTTACTCAGGTTCCTTGAAACATGATTTTCAAGATCTGATGTCTAAAAGTCAGTTGAAAACATGGAAATGTTACCCTTTAGGTACTAAGAACTAGCCTAGCCGCGCTATCCCCATTTATTACATGTATAGGTCTAGTCGTGCTTCACAGGGAGGCGGGGCTAAAAGGTTGTCTTTCAAATCCTCTGTCTGCAATAGGACGGTACTACAACCAAACAGCGTAATCTTTAGGATGACATAGTTAGAGGGGGGAAAGTTCTCGGAGGATTCCAGAGAAAGTTATGATTGACTAAACAAAATGGTGAATTATGGAGTTTAACAACTGTTGTCGCTTCTGTAAAAAGAATTAAATTTTTCTCACATTCTTCACTCATCTTTGATAAAACGAAATCTCCACCCAGTTACCAGTCATCTATTGTCATTGTTTTTCTTCTTCTATGGCAGCATCACTTTGTTACACACGCCCGCCCTCTGACTGTAACGGACCGCTGGAAACCCAAGTGCAGAACCACAGACAATTCTAAAAGGTTAAGATATTTATTAATACAAGTCTGATTAATAAAACAATACAACAGATGGAAGAGAAACCCCCTTTTAAGTCTTTCAGAGTCCTGTACTGATAGTACAGACTGGTATCAGTAGACCTTCTCACGTCCGTGGGCGTAAACTGGGTCGGGGTTGGATCCGGTCAAAGGTCGATTCATTATTTAATGATTTATTCATTTATTTATTTAGGCACTTTTAGTCCTCCATAAGAAATCACTTTAAGAAAAGGCAAATATATCATGGAACTACCACCACTACGACCAATACTGGCTCTTTATGGGTTAATCTGTCTTAATTTTAACAACCCTAATTGTATTGTGATCCTAGTATTGTAATTTGTATCTTATGAGCAGATTATTTCTAATGTGCACCCCTATCTTTAACGTAGAACGTGAATGGCCTTTACAAGTCCACCGGTTCTGGACTCAGATCCCAGTAATGTCCGACAGCTGTTGTTCTTATCGTGGCTCATTTTACCATTTCCTCTGATGTTTGACTATTCTCACATTAGCCTCCTGACCACCGTCTCTGTGTGTGCGACAGGAGCTTCAAGATGTTTTCAAATCTCCGCTGCTAATGTCTTGCTGAGGGTGGCCATCTGTTTTTGCATCTCCCACCGAAGCTGTGCCGGGGACGGGCTCCTGGCTCCTGCCATCACTCAGCTTCTGTTGGGGGTAATAATGTGTGCTGGTTTTCGGGAGCCCAACTGGTGTCCATGAGTTTGTCCTTTACCGCCACTCATCCTTGTCCCAGTCACGCCGCAGCGAGGGCACAGAGCCATGCCGTGATGGAGTGGACTTCAGGGGGCTGCTTTCATCGCACACAGAGGATTGTGGGTATCCAAAGTGGAGCTGCACTCTCTCTTCAGCACGGATGTCAGGTTCTACTTTCAGCCTAATGTGATCTCCAGTGGAACCAGACCAGTCAAATTCATTCATTCACTTCATTTTATTCAGCTATATTGTATAAAGATAATAGTGAGGACATGACATTTTACATTTATATCATGTTAAATGGAACACTGTGGGAAGTAGGCCTGCACGATATTTTAAAAAACTGACATTGTGATTTTTTTTTTAACCCTGCGATATATATATATATATATATATATATATATTGCGATATGAAAAAATATTCAGGAGCAAATTACAGCTGTGTGGTGAAGAGGCAAATGGTCATATTAGTGGTCGACACAGAACATATGTTTTAGGATAATCCTTCTTGTAGCTGGAATGATTAAATAAAATTAGGAATTAAAAATTAAATAAATAAAAAATAGAATTTAAAAATGTTAGAAATTAATTACAAAAATAAATAAAAAATAAATAAATACAAGTAAATAAATAAAAAAATAAATAAAATAAATAAATACATGTAAAATAATGAGTCAATTAAAAGTATATGCAAATAAATAAATGAAAAAGAAAAAGAAAATTCCAATTAATAATTTCTTTCTGGGATTGGGCCTTTGGTTTTGGATGATTTTCTTTTGTTCGTTGCTCATTTTTCAGTCTTGTTACCCGTGACTCACACCAAACTGGTTCAGAATGATTGTGATGTGTTCAGTGTGTGTCAGGTTCTATTGAAATTAGACGAGAAAATGTTGATCTCATTTGTCTCCTTCATTGCAGGACCTGACATGTGACTATTGCAAATGTCTACATTGCAATGTCGATGCTCAAACATTATATTGAACCGCTCTAGATGTTAAGCTGGAGAACTTTTGAGAGAAAAACCAACAACACATGTAACAAAACTAGGGCTGTCAAAAAATAAAAAGTTTTTATCGGATTAATCACAGGGTTGCTGTGGATTAGTTGTAAATAGTCACAAATTTAATATCATTAATTTTTCATCTATATTAGTTGCTTTTTATTTTTCAAAAGCAACATCTTCCATCTTCATGGGTTGGTTCTGCTGCCCATCACTACCAGAACAAACTGATCATTAGCACATGCTAATGCTAATGCTAACTCTACTGGACAAACTGCCCAAAATGCACATTCAGTCATTTTGCTGTAGATGAGTTAATTACTTTCAATTTTTTTTATCAGATTAATCTTAATTAAGGATTAATCTACATTAACTCATTAATTTTGAAAGCGCTAAACATAACACAACACATTTTACAGTAAGACAATGATAACCGTAGGGGGCGGAGTTTGTTGTGCCTAGTGCCACTTGTTCAGAAAGTCTCCTCTCATCTCATCATCTGAACCCACTTTACCCTCACTAGGGTCATGGGGGTCACTGGGGGCCTAATCCAGCTCCAATGGGTGAAGGCGGGGCACACCCTGTATGAGTCTCCAGTTCATCTCAGGGCTGAACATATATAGACAAACAATCACTCTCACATTCACACCTATGGATAATTTAGATTAACTAATTAACCTATCAGTGCATGTGTTTGGATGGTGGGAGGAAACTGGAGTACCTGGAGAAAACCCACACAGACACGAGGAGAACATGTAAACTCCACACAGAAAGGTCTGGTGTGGGAATCGAACCAGGGACCTTCTGTCTGTGAGGCATGAGTGCTAACCACTGCACCACCCTCATTTAGAAAGTATTTGCTTTAAACATTAAATGTGCTAAATGTTACGTACTTTAATTAAATTAATCAGAAAACAAATGACTTTAGTGCTGGTTAGTTGTTTTTAATGTATATGATGGTGTGTTATTCCACATATATGCTGGTTTATGTACATGCATACAGTGGTTTTGTAAATATTCCACTAGAAATAACCTGTAAAATGAATGGATCATAATGTTCAGACAGTGTTTTGAAGTAGATCTGATACCAATATTCCTTTGGATTAAAACCTATTCTCTTGTTCATTCTAATAATGTCACATTTTGACCCCAGACTTATCTTGGAAACTTGATCCAACCAGCATTTAAGACTTGAGTTTTCTTTATCACTAACACACATGTGGTAAAATTTCCTTGTTTTTTTCCTGTATCCCGTAAGCATTTGACTTGTAGACCAGTGATAACAGGCAGGAGGAAGAGAAAAGCTGAGAGATTTGACTTTTAATCTTCACTTTTTATAGTTGTATTAACTGTCATGACTCTAATACAGTAGCGGCTATTAGAAATATTATGATGTCTGTAAAACCCTGCAGCTACGTTTTTATATCAGACTTCATTGGCTTTTATCAGTCCAGTTATTTGTTTTGCCCCTAAATTCTGTTTTGCCCGAACCAGTCTGAGCCCAAAGAAGAAGAAGAAGAAGTAGTTTTTTTCAGAATCAATCAAAGCCGTCATTGGAGCAAAGTCACGACTTCCTCTCAGGCCTGGCTCCTGCAAATGTGCTGATTTTGACACGAGGCCATTAGAAGGGGTGACTGGAGCCATAGATCAGGGTAATCGTGGCATTAGGCAGCAAATTGGAGCTAAAATAAGCAGATGCAGGGGCAGATATCCACGTCCCAATCCGATGAAGCTTCTTCCCAAGTTCAAGGAGAGTTCAAGCATAGAGACGGTAACGTAACCCCGGACCCGGACACACTCCTCCTGAAATTATCTTCACAAATATACGATTTCCGAAGGGTGTAATTGTCTTCACGCTTATGGTCATTCATGCCTCATTTAATTTTCCATAAGTCTATATTTTCCTTGGCCTATTACAAGGGTATGTTGCACCTAAGGCTGCCATGGGATTCGACCCTCGCCTTTTTTTTTTCCTTTTCCTGCGCTTTTCTCTGCAAACTCCTGTCAATATGGATTGTAAGGAATGGTGGTCATGTAAACTTTTATGGCAGCAATAAATGCACGCCGCCGTCTCCCAGCTGCCCCTGCATTTCCCATCAGCCCCCGGCCCGAACAGAAAGGAACATGAGACGTGACATTGGCCATTAGGACGCCGTTGTTCACTGATTTCCTCCGCGCTCATCAATCTTCACTATCTGCTGGTGTTTTTCCTTTTTTTTTTTTTTTAACGTGACCTCTGACAGGAAGTGATTGTAACATGTATTACCACGTGTTACTGTCACTTTAACCCTTTGATACATACTGGTCACTCCAGTGGACAGTTGTTCTACAGTTGTTCTTTTGTATATTCATGAGTTTAGTTGTTTTAGTTTCATATCAGTCAGTTCATATTATTACTGTAACTGGTCTGTTCTTAATACCTGATCTGCACTAACATGTTTATATGTAAATCAATTGCTTGTTGTTATTAGACTGTAATTAACAGTCTCTTCTTAAAGAAAAACTGCATTAAAATATTTAATTTCATAGTGTTCTGATATTGCTTTTTAAATACACATTTCTTTGGCTCAAAAATTAAACACATATTTTCCATAAAAAATAGGTTAATTAAAAAGATAGCTTTTTTTCATGCCTAAAGACGAAAACAAATACTTAGGGGAAAAAATCTTGACTACGGTTCTCATAATTCATGCCATCAAAGGGTTAAGGCCTCAGTCACTACATAATGATGTGTGTTAGTTAGTATAGGACTCATACTCACACTATGTGGACACAAGATATCGGATAATACAATAAATATTAATGTAAATCATTTTATTTCAGTTTTTAGACTATGCACTTTCTGTAAATAATACCATACCTACATTCTTGGCTACTTTACTTTGCACTATTCAGTTATCTTTACTGTCACATTCATATGTCGTTACACCGTACTGCATCTCTTTGTCAGTCTTACTTGTATGTGAATGCTGCTGTTGTTAAGGAATTTCACAATTGTGGGATCAATAAAATACTTCTATACTATTCTATAAGTATTGGAATGTTTTGAATTAACCCTTTGATACATACTGGTCACTCCAGTGGACAGTTGTTCTACAGTTGTTCTCTTGTATATTCATGAGTTTAGTTGTTTTAGTTTCATATCAGTCAGTTCTGACACAAGATCAGGAACCGTATGGAACTATAACATAACTGTGTTCTCCATAACAATGGAGAACACAGCAATATTAATGAAATAATGATGGAATAACACCTTTGAATACATTTAGTCATTTGTTTTCTGATTAATCTTATTAAAATACACAAAAAAACAAACAAACCCCCCCGCCCTCTAGAGTGATGTAATCAAAACCAAAGGTGGAGCAGTGAAATATTGCATGTGTGACTATTTTTTGTTTTATTTCTGATCATTGATTGGGATGTAATGACTAATCACTGACCGAGTCTAAAATAATATGATTGGCCCTGATTTCTGATCACATGATTGGATCAGGACATCCCTAATAGATGGATTCAACACTTTTTCCTGTTTGTTTGTTTTTTGACGAACACACAAATCCATGGGGGTCACTTGTGTTGAAATCTGCAAACATATGTTTCCCATCATCTCCATCAAACCGTCCAGTGAACCCTTCTGTCCTGTTCACATCCTGCAATAACCCCCAACCCCCCACTCCCCCATTAGGGTTTTTCCTTTAATTTGTCGTTATTTGTCTAATTACCATGTATCTAGTATTAAATCAAGAATTTATTCATCTTCAGCACCATCTTACAAACAAACAAAAACAAAACATGAATTCATTGTTTTATGTCCTTTTAAACATGGCACATAATTATTGTGATCCACATGAACTGTCTAACACTACAAGCTGCTGAATTACTTTTAAGACAATCGCAAAGAATCATCCTTTCAATTGCATCACTTCATTAGCTCCTACAATGGGACAATGAGTCCAATTACCCACAATCCCCCACCCGGCTCTCTAAGGCTCCATCTCTGACCGTCTGCAGGGGCTGGCTCAGTGCCAGGGTGCATTCAGCGTGCTCTGATTCGCCGTAATTATCTAAAATGTTCATTATTTTGCAATTTATTCAGACGGTGTGACAGCGTTTAAGTTTTGCCCAGTTTTCTCAAATTCAGACGAGGCCCGGAGGCAGAACAGGCGAAATGAAGCCTCTCACAGATCAATGAATATGGAAATTTGGCTGCAATTAAAGATGATGTCGAGAGGATTTGGAAGGAAAAGGGATTTTATTATTATTATTTTAATCTTTTTATTGATTTCAAGGTGAAGGAAAGTGGCAGTCGCATAAGAAAAGACATCATTTTGATGTTTTCTACATAATAAAGGAAAGAGACAGTAATGAAATAAAACAACCCCCACACAAATAAACAATAACAGATACAAAAACACACACACACACACACACACAAAACACACATAAATATGCACAACTACATAAAAACACAAATACACACAACACACAAATAGAAGTTTTAAAAAAATAATAAATAATAAAATAAATAATTATTAAGAATAATAAATAAAATTAATAAAAGGATCACACATCTCAACACATCTCCATCTAAGATTCTGTAAATAAATAAACTAAACTGTTTTAGACAATTTGCATGAAAATAAAAATGTCCCAAAAAGGAATATTTTTATTATCATGCAAGTGTGTGTGTGTGTGTGTGTGTGTGTGTGTGTGTGTGTGTGTGTGTGTGTGTGTGTGTGTGTGTGTGTTTACATGTTGAATAGTTTGACTGAAAAAGTGAAAAAAAAAGTATAATGGTGTAAAGATGTCATCAGTGGGTTTGACAAAGCTTTTTACATGAGGGGGGGGTTGGAGGAGGTTGAAGGGGTCGGGAGGAGGAGGAGGAGGAGGAGGAGGAGGAGGAGGAGGAGGAGGAGGAGGAGGAGGAGGAGGAGGAGGAGGAGGGGGAGGAGGGGGAGGAGGGGGAGGAGGGGGAGGAGGAGGGTCCTCCGTGGCTTTAGGCAATGACTAAAACACGATCAACCTTCTCCCCATCTCCTCCCGCTGTCGTGGCCCACTGCCCCCCCGCTAATTAAAGTGATACAACATCTCACAGGCCAGTGCACACATCTAATGGGTGGGTGAGGGTCTCCTGCCACATATACTCTATAGCACTCTACAGCCATGACCACACACACACACACACACAAACACATAGCGCCCGCATGCACAGATCATGAACCCAGCCCCGTCCTGACCCCCAGCAGGCCTCATCATGTCCTCAACACTACAGAACAAGCTAACGGGACGCTCAACAGTCACATAAATGTCAGTAAGGAAAGGCAGGTTTATTTATACAGTGACATTCATATATAAGATCATTCATATATAAGATCATTTATATATAAGATCATTCATATATAAGATCATTTATATATAAGATCATTCATATATAAGATCATTCATATATAAGATAATTTATATATAAGATCATTCATATATAAGATCATTCATATATAAGATCATTCATATAAAAGATCATTTATATATAAGATAATTTATATATAAGATCATTCATTCACTATCCACTCTCCTTTTCTTCTCATCTATTTCTTGTTGGATGGGGATGAAAATGCTCCATTTTGGATTTTCAATGCTTCATATGTCACATGCGTTCATTTGAATACCCCACCCACCAGCTCAGCTAACCCCACCCACTGGTCACACACACCTCTGCTCAGACTCACAGGTCCAACATTATTCTCTATCATATCCCAGTGTGCGTCCAGGTCCATAGTTGTTCTGACCCGTTTTTTTTTGTTTTTTTTTTGCATTTGTTCTCATTGTTTAACACAATAGAGAGGGTGTCAACATTGTTTGAGATCAATGCATTTTTTTAGTCTTGCAGCCAAATATTTTAATATTTAGTGTATGTGTGTGACCATCATTGGTCCTCCCTGAAAGCTGAGCAGACATCCTTTATTAGAACTCTCTATTATAAGCCAGGGAGGGCAGTGCTACACCTCAGTGATGTGTGGGGGAAACAAAGACTGGACAGGACGGACAGAACGAACAGGGAAAGAAATTAACAGGCGGTGCTATTGCAGTTAAAGATTGTAAGGTGGTGTGTTATTCCCAACTATTAACTGTCTATCAATAAAAAATAAATAAATAAATCAAAAAAAAGAGAAGAAAACCAAAACAGCACAAAAGAAAAAGAGATTCAATAAATAAATAATTAAACAAAATGGTAGTGAGCACTATAGTTGTGGATGACTTGATAGTGTAAAATAGAATGCAATAGAATAGAATAGAATAGAATAGAATAGAATAGAATAGAATAGAATAGAATAGAATAGAATAGAATAGGCCAGAAGAGGACACTAGTGCAAGAAGAGAATGAGTTTAGGGTAGAGATTCTGGAGAGATTCTCAGCACATTCTGGTGGGTCCCATCATTCACTGAAATGGGACTCGGCAGTAGCTGGTGAGACCCGATCAAACATGCAAGTGTGAAGGACCCCGAAGCCCAGAACAGCAATCACGGCAAGGCAGGGCCAAGCCAACAGGGCACCCCCCACCCCACCCCTAGAGAGCCACCGGAGCCACTGTGAACGACGCAAACCCGGAACACAAGAGGGAGCAGCTACAGACCCCCCCAGCACACCAAAGCCGACCCAGGCGGCCCAGGGCATGAAGACCCACCCTTTACTTTACTTTATTTTATTTTAGTTTAATTTGAGAAAATAAAATCATCAGATAACACAGAACCATACAACATAGTTAAGCAAAACTTTTCAGCACTCAAAAAGGAATGGAAGGAAGTACACCTTATAGGCTCCACCCCTTTTTTTGTTTACAAACTAATACTTAAATCAATTCTTCTTCTTTACTTTAACACACTTTTTCTGTATATTTTTCCAACAACACAAACTATTCACATATACTTCTTTATAGTTACCTCACACACAATCAGATTTATATAATCAACCATTTTTAATATAAAGTATATAACATTTATATGCACCTTAAATACTTTATTTACTACAAAGACATTGACAATACCTCCTAATTATGATAGTCTATGTTAATTCATTACAATAATATCTTATTTTAGGTATTCTTCTACATTATAACTAAATATGTTCTATATGTACAGATCATATATAAGGTTGCATTTGTAGATCACAGTCACCATCTGTTTATTTATTACAAACTGTTAAAAATTCACAATCTTGTAAAATATTATACATCAATAATCCAATACAAAGCATCTCACAAAGTACTACCAAATAATATACAAAACTTGTTCATAATTAGAGAAAGTACTCATTATCTGAGAGGCTTTGGAGCTTTTACAGTATCCAGATTTCAAACCACTCATAAATGTTTTTGTGTCTGTGTATGAAACTGTGGAACAGTCTGAACATCCAACACAAAAAACACCAGAATATTCACAGATTTAAACTGTTGTATAAACATATGGTTTGGTCCCAGTATAAAGATGGAGAGTGTTACGTAATGCTGATGTTCCTCCAATATTCTCTTTAAATTGTCTGTTCTTTCTTCCTTGTTTGGTTTTTATGTGTTTGTTCTTTACCTTCTTATAATTGTTGGTCTGTGGTTATTATGATGTGAGTTTAACTGTTGAATGTGTGAATGTGCTTTGTTTCTGTGTTCTATTCACATTTTGACTCCATGGTTTAGACACTGTTGAATGAGTAGATAGATAGATAGATAGATAGATAGATAGATAGATAGATAGATAGATAGATAGATAGATAGATAGATAGATAGATAGATAGATAGATAGATAGATAGATAGATAGATAGATAGATAGATAGATAGATAGATAGATAGATAGATAGATAGATAGATAGATAGATAGATAGATAGATAGAACTACTAAAATAAATACTAATAAAATAGGTAAGAAAATTGACAAAAATAGACAAACTAAGCGTGAAAATGAATAAAGACTAAAAAATTAAGCTGAGTGGAAAATTAACAAAATGAAGAAAAATTGAACAAAATAGATAAGAAGTTGAAGAAAATAATAGAAGAAACATTATACATCTAAAAAAAACTCTGATTCACTAGGATTTCAGATAATAATAATAATAATAATAATAATAATAATAATAATAATAATAATAATAATAATAATAATAATAATAATAATAATAATAATAATAATAATAATAATAATAATAATAGTCTGTAAAAGAGAAAAGAGTCTCAAAGGAATAAATTAAGATTTTTTCTCCCAAGAAAAAAGTGCCAAATACAACCGGATCCTTCAGTATAATCCATGTCTCAAATGGTTTATAAAAAGTGAAGTGAAGAAAGACAACAACAACAAAAAAGCTTTTTTTAAATGAATGGGAAGGTTTATACATGAAATAGGGGGAAAAAACACAATTGATTATTGGAATGACAAAGCAAATCACCTAAAACCCCTCAGACAGATGCAAACAAAACAAAATAAAATTATGTTGTAAGACTGAAACCAGATCTGTCTTTTTTTATTTTTTAATATTCAGGGTCATATCTTAAAAAAAACAAAACAAGAAACAGCATAATGATTAAAAAAGACAAAGAAAGTAGCCTCAAATAACTAAATATAGAGTTTCCCCTCCGAAAAAAGCAGAAAAATAAAAAGGCCAAAGCCAATACATGAGGAAAATAAAGACAAAATGGACAGAGAGATAATAAAGATTTCAGATTTAAGGGCAGGACAAAGAAAAACGATATAAAAAGACAGAAGGAGAAAACAAAGAGCGAATGTAAAACAGCAGGACAGATAAAGATTAAAAATAAATAGCACGAGATGAAAGAGAGAGAGAGAGAAAAAAAAAGAAAAAAGAGCGGGGCCTCTTAAAGAAAAGACAACAGCCAAGAAAGACAGAAACACAAATATGAAGTCAAAGAAGAAGAAGAAATGAAAGACAAACAGATACAATGAAAGAGAAAACAAAGAAGAGACGAAGCAAACACTGATAGAGCAGCCGGTGTTTGGTCATTTGGAAACTCTTCTCCTTCTTGGATGATGTTCGCTTGAACCCAGCATGTGTGTGTGTGTGTGTGTGAGTCCATGCACACACACACACACACACACACACACACACACACACACAGGGGGCGTAGACGTTGGCCACCACGCCTCGAGCCTCGCCTGCCAACATCAAAAATGAAGTGGTCAGCGGACAGCTTGGCTTGTCACAGGAAGCAGTAGGCAGCCACGCCACATGTAGCTCAGAGGACAGGCCAAGGAGGGGCGGTGGGTGGGGGTGGGCGGGGCCAAGGCTCTTCCAACACCCCCTAACCTGATCTCATCACGCCACATCTGTTGAGCTGTGAAGGTACGGGTGCAGGTGCAGGTGCAGGTGCAGGTGCAGGTGCAGGCAGGTCGGTGTCGTCATCCATACTTGATGAGTGTTACCGGTTTTTCAGTGTAAGACTTGAATCTGACATGAGCTCAAGTTGTATCGTCCCCTTCTGCATTAATAATGAACACACACACACACACACACACACACACACACACACATTATTCCACTTTGACTTTGGTAACTTTTCTGTTCTCACCACACACTGGAAAAAATGTTCCTGTTAAAACAAATAAATAACTGATTAATTCAGAGGTGTCCAAATCTGTCCTCAAGGACCGCTGTCCTACATGTTTTAGATATGTCCCTCTTCCACATGATTCAGTTTAACCGTTTAAGTTTGGCCATTTTTGTTCATTTTGTTGCTTATTTTAATTATTTTTACTGTGAAACTGATAAAGTCATCAACAACAATGAATAATAAACTGACACAATAATTAGTAACATGAAGAAAGTAAGACAGCAAAATTAAAGAAAAAAAAAGTTAAATGTAGAACAATAAGCAACAAAATTAACAAAAACTTGGTGTCTTACTTTGTTCTTATTGTTAAAGGTTTTGTGACATGTTGTATTCATAGCATTCAAAGTCTTTGACAATGAATTTAAAACGTGTTTCAAAAGTATTCAACCAAAAAACCCCACTCCATAATATTCATTTTTGTGGATTTCTGTGGTCTGAATCCAAGTACTATGCCTGCAACACATGAACACCTCAACAGACTACTTGGGGCGCTTCGCCTGTCAGTCATGTACTCGGCTCCACCCCCAAACTGCTGCGGCCAGCCCCCCCTCCTTCCTGCTGTACAGTATAAGAAATACTGTATCATATGCTGCCTAATAAAGAATGATACCAAGTATAAATAATGATAAACCAAGACTTTAAAACCAGATGTTAACTCATCCTGGCTTGTTACTTTATTTTTAATTCATAGTTTTGTTTTTAATTCATAGTTTCGTCGGATCGTTGGGGGGAAGGGGGGGGGTCTGCCGTCTCACCGCGACATTAAAAGTGTATTTATTATTTGTATTTTGTCACAACAGTTTGATATTCTAACAAACCAAGACTTTAAAACCAGATGTTAACTCATCATGTCTTGTTCATTTGTTATTATAAGTTTTTAATTCATAGTTTTGTCGAAAATGACCGGAACAAGTCTTGACTCTCTTGGGTAAATAAGCAGGAACGTTACCTTGGTAGATAAAAGCCAGCCACTGGGAACGTAGTTCTTCAGGGGAGCTTGGTAGGTCAAATAGTGATTGTTGCTGATCTACACAGCCAACAGCATGACATTTGAGGTGTGATTTAGGAGCCATTACGACACGAGTAAACCGTTCAGCGATGAAAAGGTTGTAAGAGCAGGAGCGCACGTGAACACCGTTTCTATAGTAACGTTGGTGGGGGCGGGGCTGAGCACAGGGGACGGGCAGAAGAGAAGAGAGGGGGGGTCTCCTTATTGCTCTCCCGAGTGTGACGTCGAAAGCGGGAGACAAATCAGAGAGAGTGTTTCATGCTCAGGCCTCCAAGAGCCCCAGACCATAGGAAAACCACTGAACAGTCTAGATTCATGTTTTTTTGATGTAAATGAGGCCAGACGACCCATATAGTAACATGAAAATATCAAAAATGAGTTTTGGACGTCACAATACCTTTAAATATTTTGTCTGCTTATTCATTTTTGTTCATTTTATTGATGACTTTGGCCATTTTTGTTCATGTTGTTGCTCATTTTAATTATTTTTACTGTGGAACTGATAAAGTTTCAGGAGTTAAAGGGTTAAACTGAATCATGTGCAAGAGGGAAATATCTAAAACATATTTTTCAAGATATTTTTACTTGAGTTAAGCAAAAACAAAACTGTGAATTAAGGCAAAAAAAACATATCTTGAATTAAACAAAAAAAAAAACTTGCATTAAGCAAAACAAAAAATCTTGAAGGGGGCAGAGTCACAGAGACAACTTTCTGACCAATCATTGTCTGCAGGGTTTATGTTATATTTTAGACCAATCAGGACACAAAATATAATGCTGGTTCATACACTGTAAAAGAAAAAATAAATAAAAAGAAAGAAAGAAAGAAAGAAAGAAAGAAAGAAAGAAAGAAAGAAAGAAAGAAAGAAAGAAAGGGAAAAAAGGCTTATAAAATCAGTAAAACAGAAAGACTGCAAAAGATACTGTTTTTGTTTCTATTTTTGTTTGTCTATTTGTCTATTTTTAGTAACTTTATGCAAAAACAAGTTGACCAATTTCCGTTAAATTTCCTGAAAACATGTGAGGTGGTTAAGAACAGATCTCATTAAATATTGGTGAATGTAGGTCAAAGGTCAAGGTCAATTATCAGAGATATGGTAAAACAGGATTTTCCTTTACATTCCTATATACTCAGTTTTACATATAGCTTCTTTTTGTTAATGTTTATTGACATCAGAACCTTGAAGGACAAATTTGAAGACTCAAAGTCAAAGGTCAAGGTCACAATAAAGGTCAACATTGAATTCTGGATATAGCATTTGAAGTACTCATCTTGCAGAGCTCTATTGAGCACCAAAATACTCATCTTTCAATTCTGTATATTGTTTGTATAGATTTTGACCTATTGTTGACCCAAAAGGTCAGAGGTCACTCAATCAATACCTAACAAATTAAAATGGAAATGGAAATGAGTGAAGATACAGACTTAGTTATTGTTATTGACAGATAGGAAACGTGGCATGGGCTTCACAATGGTGTCATGACCTTTGACCTTGAGAGACCTTGAAAGGTGAAAATCAAGGTCGCATGACTTTAAATGATCGTAATGCCAAAAAGAGTGGTGATAAGTACTCAGTAACTATTGTTGACATTTCGGAAACCACATGTAGGCTCCAAAATGGCATCATGACCTTTGACCTTGAAAGAATAATTTCACATTTTGAGAGGAAAATGTCCATTAAGAGCTAAACTGTTTGCGAGGGGTGGGGTTCATTGTGCTTGGAAACACTTCTGCTTTCTGTCTTTCATATTAAACAGAATGATTCCAGTTTCACAGAACAAACACCTGAATCAGTCAGGTCAGAGGTCACTCAGTCAGTACCTAAAAAAACTATTATAATTGAACATCATCCTCATTTCTTGCCGTGACAAGTTTTTCTTTCCTCCTGCCATAAAAGCAGCACTTACTTTAATGTAAACTGATGGAATAAAACAGATGTTATACAGTCATAAACAGAGAAAAATCACTCATATTCACTATTTTAACATGTTTATACACTCTGTCTGAATCAACATATAGTTTTGGATCAGCCTGGATCAGATCCATATTTACAGGGGTAGGTCACTATTTTTCACATGACTTTGTATGGGATCACTGTCTTTACTCTGGTGCACCCATAGTGACTTACCCCTGACAGTGTCCTGTGAGTTGAGTTCTGGTCCGATTTTAGTAAAAGCAAAAGTAGTCCCGGCAGGTTTCCTGGGGTCAACAAAATAAAATGTGTTTCTTCTCCAAACAGTATGTGTTTGAATGAGTGATTTATTTTCATAACAAAACCGTCACAGAACAATCTTGTAATTACTTGGAGCGACTTCCTCTCAATAGTGATCAATGCACGTTGTCACTGCTAACAGCTGTGCACCTGAACATAGCAGCTGCAAACGCTGCTGAACAACTGATGAAAGTAGTTTGCTAAGGCACACAGCTGTTAGCAGTGAGAGATTGTATGTCCAAGCAATTACGAGGTTTGAGTTTTTGTTCTGTGATGGTTTTGTTTTGCAAATAAATCACTCATTCAAACACTTATTGTTTTGAGAAGAAATGCTTTGTTGACCCCAGAGAATCTGCCTGGACTACTTTCACTAAGTACACTGTGAGTGCACCAGAGTAAAGACGGTGATCCCATACAAATTAATGTGAAAAATAATGAACTATCCCTTTAACATTTGCCTCAACTAGGACACTTACAATTCAATTCAAATCAGTTATATTCAAAACAAATGAAAGTGCAATTAATTACTGTTTATACCAGATCTGAGGCTCAAATTCATCTGGAATGAACCATACCAGTGAAATGATAACTTAGAAATAATGTCAACTCCAAGTTTTTGTCGATGTTTCAGACCAAAAATATTACAATTACATTATACAAAAGTTTACATCTACAAAATATCCTCCAAAAATGTGAGTAACATTGAAGAACCTGAAATGTATTAGGAAAAATAAGTACAAATGTAAGATCACAGTGGATCTACAAATACACAAAACATTTAATAACAGGCAGAATAGTGGGACGATTTTGGAATTAATTATTTATATTTTCAGGGTATTTTTTTTTCCTGTTTTTGATTATTTATTGTCTTGTTTATTATGATGGTACCATGACCTTTTTACTTAATTTTTTACCCATATGTGTGTATTATTCACAGGACATGAGTAGGATATGGGGAAGTGGAGTTTTTTTACTGGTGCGGACTAATATCACAGACGGCAGCGATGAATCTGAGGCTGTTGTGACTTGGATCTGACTCATGTAAACAGTATATTCCAGCTCAGTCCTGTTTGAGTGTGTTCATTTCACCTGCTGCTCTCTCATATATTAGTGGAAGTGTTAGTTTTTGTGGGGTTTTTTGGAGGAGGTTGATGTTTTTATGAGTTTAAACACATTGAGACATCTGAACTAGTGCGTGATCATCTGACGCTCAATACTTTGGCTGTTTTTGACTTTATTAAATTAAATTTAATGCCAAAGTGAGCCTTAAATTTTTAATAAGGAGCGAAAAATGTAGGAAAAGCAGGATTGTAGGTTTACTTTGTGCATATACGTACTCTGAACTCCAAGGCTCTTTGGTTTTTACAGAAAAGACTATTTTTATTTCATTATTTATTTTTACTTTTAATTTACTTCAAACCTGCAAAAAACAAATAAAACAAAATAAAGATAAAAACTCACATTTACATTTAAATTTACATGTAAATACATTTACAATTACATTTAAATGAACAGAATCTATCTTTAAAGGTATGGTAGGAGATGTTTTCGAGAGCATTTTTTTACAATATCGTTTAAAAAACCTTGTCACGGCCCCATTACACCCACTAAAGTAAAATGTTTGTCAAAAATACAAAAGGTTTTAGTCTGGTCTACAGGGTGTAACCAAGGGAAAACTCTAACCAATCAGTGTACTTCTGATGATTACACTGATTACATCCTGACACGTCCATCAAACCTCCTCCACCGCCTCCCCCTCCCCTTCTGAGCGTTCACCCACTTGTGAACCATAGCTCGTGCACAGGCGGCCGAGGAAGAGCACTTGAGGTGAACTTAGCCTAGCTATTTCAAACCCATGGAGTTAACTCACCAGGATTAACCGGTCTGAAAAGAAAAGGAAAAATTGTGCTTGAAAAAGTAACTGCTAGGATAAAAGACCCCGAAGAACGAAACAAGATGAGAGTGAACATCGATACAGCTTTCTAGCTCTGGCGTTAGCTAACAGTGGAAAAGAGGCTACAAAGCCATGCTAAGGTGACCCTGTTTCTACTGCATAGGTAAGATAAGATGATGTTTATATCATACTTTCAGATAATAATTGGTATCATATTTGGGATAATTGCATTATTCCAACAATCTGATGTTCCGACATCCCAGTAACATTTAAAGTCCTGGAGGGATGCCGCTTTGAATCAGGACGTCTTGGCGGGATCAGTGTTCGGCAGGTGGGTTTTGGATACCCCCCCAGTTTGTCGGAACATTGGGATGTCAGAATATTGAGCAGACCCTTCATATTCTCTCTGTCAGTGAGAATGAAACACGTTACAGGATGTTTTGCTAAGTTACCGACACTGTGTGTAAACTAAACTACTAGTGTAACACCATATGTTATTATCCTTGACCTTACTTTTCCCATAGTGTTTATTTCATGCTTCTAAAGCCTTTGTTTGCTAAGGGTCATGTGACACCAGGGGCAGAGATTTTGGTTCACTGGAGGGGGAGCGAGGACCTGTAGTGGGTCCTTCATATAGGCCTAGTACTGGCAATGTCAGTGTTCATCCAACACCATGGTTTTAATTAGTCCTCTTCATGTTGACATCAGTTTCGATTATAAAACACAACAGTGTACGTCTATATAGATCGTCTACTGCCAGTTACTTTGTAACAAGAGTACAGCAGGCCAGATAAACTTTGTGAAATCAACACACTCAACAAACCAGGGCACATTTACAGTTGTTTTTTGTTTTTCTCATACAATCAGGAAATAAGAGTTCGTAAATATAAGAAGACGCGGAAAAAGACAGCATGGTTATTGCACCCGAAGGCTGCACAAGATTTGGGCATTTTACACAAAGTTATAAGCGTGCAGGACGGTGCAGTGCAGTTCACACAGTGGTTGCTATGCTGTCGTTTTCCCCCTTTACTAGCGGAAGTGATGTCACCGTGAAGCTACGTATATTAAGGCAATAAATGAAGTTTGTCTAAGTGCATGAATACGAACTGACTGTCTGATTTTAAAACTCTTCTTAAAACCCACCACTTTCTTTTGACTTTCACAACATATTCGATGTTGATGTTCTGTGGAAGGGGATTTTATCTGGGCTTGACTGTCTGTCTGCCTTTATTCATTTTCACGACTATTTTTGTCAATTTTCTTACCTATTTTGTTAGTATTCATTTTATTAGTTCTATCTATCTATCTATCTATCTATCTATCTATCTATCTATCTATCTATCTATCTATCTATCTATCTATCTATCTATCTATCTATCTATCTATCTATCTATCTATCTATCTATCTATCTGTCTGTCTGTCTGTCTGTCTGTCTGTCTGTCTGTCTGTCTGTCTGTCTGTCTGTCTGTCTGTCTGTCTGTCTGTCTGTCTGTCTGTCTGCCTGTCTATCTATCTGTCTGCCCTATTTATCTTAGTATTTTTTTAATGTTTTATTTTATTTTATTTTATTGCACAGCACTTTAGAAACCTTGGTGGTTGTTTAAATATGTGCTTTATAAATTAAAAATGGATTGCATTGGTATTAGCCCTTTGTGTCACCCTAACCACCTCAGGGCTTTCGCTTCACACTGAATGATGCTACAAGTTCTGCAAAATGCAAACCCATTACAGGAGGAACAAGGTAATTATGGTACCTGCAGAAAACTAATAGCAGAGCAAAATATGGTCCAAACCATCCTGGAAAAGGACACACACTGGTATAAAATACAGTGATGTGGTCTGACAGGGGGGGGTGGGGGCAGCAGGACCACAGCATCCTGCCCCTGTCGGTGCGTTCAGGTGGCATTCAGACGCACTGGGCTCATGTAATTGGGGAGACAAAGAAAGAAGAGGCAGTGAGGTTTTAACTATCCCACGTCAGCAAAGGCTCCATCAGCCGTGAAACAAAAGGGACCCAGTGATTTATCCAGCAGAAGAAGAAGAGGGGGGGGGGGGGGGGGAGTGGGGGGGGGGGGTTGGACGATGGGGGTGAAGGCGGCCAGGAATTATCCACAAAGGTCATCCTCAATTTCTGTCCAGAAATGATCTTTTCCCACTATGTAATAAACATTTATCTGATCCCTTTATTGGCTTTATTAGATCTGACAGTTTAGTTAAGCCATTTCCAGCCGCCGCCGCAGGTCGTGACAGTTAACGTTGCGCAAAAAGTTCCATCGCCTAGGTTTGTATTCGCAGGGCTGAGGGGGCAAGGACAGTAGGTCTGAGCCTGGCATTATTACCAATGTGGACGCTGAGCCACTCATGCACAGTTAGAGGCCCATAAATATCCCTACACCACATGGCAGAGCAGAACATCCAGACACTGGAGCAGACCGCCGCCGCTGTTTAAGGTGAACATTTGAATGTCAATGAAAGATCAAAGCTGTAGCCCACTGTTGCTAAAGTTGGACTCTGGGGATGTTTTATTATGTCAGTTATTAATGTCAGTATTGCACATGAAGAAGGGAATTCATGCTTTTCTACAACGAGGTTATTATCGTTAAATAAAAACTAAGGAAATGACGGAAACTAGAATTGAAAGAACATTTTTGTTAACTGTAATAAATAAAAAACTAGAATTAAAATGTAAAATAAAAAATGATAAGTAATGAATATGTATTGTGTGCTGACAAAAGTAACTAAAAATTATGGGTGAAATTCCCTTTGTTTTTGTGAATATGTTGAGAAAAATAAAAAATATATGAAAAAATTTAAAGTCATACGAAAACTAAACTGCCTGCCAAACAAACCCTGCCCCCTTGGACAGATTTGACCTGATTTGCTCTATCTCTTATCATTGCGAAAACACAATATTTGGTGACTGTGACCTTGACCTTTGACCTACATTCACTAACATATAATGGGATCTATTCTGGACCACCTCACACCTTTCCTAAAAATTCCATGGAAATTGGTCAAATACATTTTGCATAAACCCGCTTATAAACTAACAGACAGACCAAGAAACAAACCAAAAACTAAACTAAATAATAAACTATCATGAAAAATCCAAAACTATTATAATCTTGTTCTACAAACGCGGGTACCTGTTTACTGACAAATAATGCCTATAAACAGCATCTCTGGTGTGTGTAAACAGCTGAGATGGACAATTATTGCAGTCAGCAGATGGAGGTTAGAGTCCAGAGCCAGGGTGGAGGTCACCGAGGTCAGCAGAGGATGATGTTCCATCCACTGTCCTCACATCCTTTACATCAGGGCTCTCAAACTCATTGTTTTTCAGGTTCCACATTCAACCAAATTTGACTTCCAATGGGCTGGAGCAATTACGTAATAAGATAATAACCTATTAATAATGACAAAAAAAATGAATATGGATTATGAAAATTATCTGATGATGATGATAATTATTATTAATACTACTACTACTACTACTACTACAACTACTACAACTACTACAACTACTACAACTACTACAACTACTACTACAACTACTACTACTACTACTACTACTACAACAACTACTACTACTACTACTACTACTACTACTACTACTACTACTACTACTACTACTATTACAACTACTACTACTACTACTACTACTACAACTACTACAACTACTACAACTACTACTACAACTACTACTACTACTACTACTACAACAACTACTACTACAACTACTACTACTACTACTACTACTACTACTACTACTACTACTACTACTACAACTACTACTACTACTACTACTACAACTACTACAACTACTACAACTACTACTACAACTACTACTACTACTACTACTACTACTACTACTACTACTACTACTACTACTACTACAACTACTACTACTACTACAACTACTACAACTACTACTACAACTACTACTACTACTACTACTACTACTACTACTACAACTACTACTACTACTACTACTACTACTACTACTACTACTACTACTACTACTACTACTACTACTACTACAACTACTACTACAACTACTACTACTACTACAACTACTACTACTACTATAACTACTACTACTACTACTACTACTACAACTACTACTACGACTACTACTACTACAACTACTACTACTACTACAACTACTACAACTACTACTACTACTACTACTACTACAACTACTACAACTACTACTACTACTACTACTACTACTACTACTACTACTACTACAACTACTACTACGACTACTACTACTACAACTACTACTACTACTACAACTACTACAACTACTACTACAACTACTACTACTACAACTACTACTACACTACTACTACGACTACTACTACAACTACTACTACTACTACAACTACTACTACCACTAATAATAATAATAATAATAATAATAATAATAATAATAATAATAATAATGAACTATTAAAAAAAGATGTGAAAAACCTGAAAAAAAGGAAAATCTGAAAAATAATTGCAAATGTCTCAATATTAAGGCAGGTCAGGTCAAATGTTTGCAAGGGGTGCAGTTTGTTGTGCCTGGCGCCACTTTTCTTTGCATGTTTGAAATAAACATCTTGACTTTTAACCTTTGACCTACATTCATCCAAATGTAATAGGATCTATTCTGGTCCAACTCACACCTTTCCCTGAAAATGTAATTAAAGGAAAGTTGCTGACAAACAAAGACAAAAAAAAAAGCCCAATACCGTCACCTGCCCTTTCTGGTCACAGGGTAATAAATAAATAAATAAATAAATAAACAAACAAAAAGCAAAGAAATAATTATTTGGGAAGTGACATAAAAGTAGCAGTGGCTCTTTATGGGTTAATTTAACCAACTTTATGACTTGATATAATTGTGCTTTTTGTCCAGATTCACTTGAATTCATCATCTTCTGTTTTACTCTGTGTTAAAGGTCGCAGTTCATCTAAATCTGTAGTAACGGAATAGACCACACACACACACACACACACACACACACACACACACACACACAGGTCAACACACGGGTGAATATAATGAAAGGAACCTGTCATTTAGTGATTAGCAGGTTACAAATCCTGGATAAAGGCTGATAAATGTGTCTTTAAGACGCTGTGTCGTCCTTCTGTAAGCTCAGCCAATCCTGCTGTTGACGCCTGCATCAGTATGCAGCGATAATGGTCGGGTTGCAGAAGCAGTTGGGGTTGTAAACAACGTCTGTCATTCAGTTTAATAGACTTGGGGGCATTGTAATGGCTTTGTACTGCTTTCACATTCACTGCACCAAATGTGTAGAGTAAAGCGCCCTAAGATCATTTTACCTTGAAAATAGATTAAATAAACCTTTCATCTCTTTCATAGCTCTATCTTCAAGGACGCCCCCTCCCTCGCCTGCCCCCCCCCCACCCACCCACCCCTACCTTCAGACCCCCCGCCAACCCCCCCTTTTCACTACAACTGCAGGATATATTCTGTCTCCATTTCAATCATTTGTGGAGGCAAATGACAAAAGCTCTTTGAAATGAATTCTTATTTGTCTATTTGAATGTCACTGTATTTACTCAGCTGTCGTCGGGTGAAATGCAGTCCATTTACGACACATTACCACATTAACACCCCCCCCCCCCACACACACACACACACACACAGACACACTCCCACCTTGCCTGATAAGAACACTACGTACAGTATTTTCTTTTTGATTTCTTTTTATTTGTTTTAATCACACTGGATTTATGTTTGATTAATGATAGATTTTGCCGAAAAAGTAACTTTTTCTTCATTTTTTTCTCTATTTCTGATATAACTAGGGCCGTGAAATTATTACAGTTTTTTCACATTAATCACAGGGTTGCTATGGATTTATTTAACCATGACCACCCCTAGTTTAGTTTAGTTTAGTTTAGTTTAGTTTAGTTTAGTTTAGTTTAGTTTAGTTTAGTTTAGTTTAGTTTATTTCAGTTTAGTTTAGTTTAGTTTAGTTATCAGGTACAATGCAATGCCGCCAAAGGTTCCAATGCAGCCATGGGATGAATCTGCAAAGTGCAAAAATTCCACAGTTAAAGCTGTGGAACTGATTTTAGTTCAGGTTCCACATACAGACCATTATGATCTACAGTCAAATTACAGCAGAATAACCTACAAAAAAGAAATACTCCATATTTTCTTCTCATTTTGATGTGAAAATAATTGACATTATACCCATAAATAATGACAACTTTAAATTTCTGTCTTTGTTATAGTGCAAAAAAAAAATCACATTCAATTCGGGAAATATTTATACTCCCAAACGATCGAGTAAAAATGAAATGTGACAAACCTGAGTAAAGATGAACAACCTGAAATTTCTAAAGAAAATTAAGCACAATTTTAACAATTTAGTGTCTTTGTGGTAGATCTGATCCATAATGTACGTGTGTAAATGATTAAGTGAGGCATAATATTGTTAGAATTGCACATATTTTTCTTGAGCAATTTCAGTTTTTTAGGTTATTCACACCTTTCTTGTTGGATAGTAAGCATGTTATTGGGTAATTGGGTTTGTTTGCACTAAAACAAAGACATAATTTTGGAATTGTCACTTTTTTCTCTGTTATTATGCTAATATTTTTCTAGTCTGGCCCGCTTGAGATCAAATTGGGCTGAATGTGGCCCCTGAAAGTCATGAGTTTTGAGACCCCTGACCTACACAAAAGAGGTAATATGTTTGTGCCATGTTATAGTAAAATTGCCAATTTCCGCCCTCAGTCCCTGGACAGGTTGATGTTAAAAAGATTCAAGATAAAATTCAGGCCAATAAAATATATGTATAGAGAACACAATATGAACACTCATTCAATTTTCATAAAACTCTTCACATTCAGAACAGGCATCACAGCCACACAATATTTACATATATGTGATTCAGTTTAACTTAAACTGAATCATGTAGAAGAAGGAAATATCTAAAACATGTAGGACACCGGCCCTCGAGGACTGGATTTGGACACCCCTGGCATAAGGCAAAAAAATTTACTAGATTTTTGAAATTCTCTTCAAATTGTTGTTCAAATACATGTGTGACATGATATGTATGATATGTTTTCCCTGCACGTTTTCAGAAGCGGCATGAAACCTAGCTGGATGATACTCTGGTAAAGGTAAACACATACAGAGAGCCAGAGGGGAGGGGGGGGGGTGTTCCTTCACACATTCTAAGCCAATCAGATATGCCTCATTACTGCGTCACGGACGTGTATGAGAAAGTACCTCAAGTCATTTTTGTACTGTGAAAAAAAAGCTGGAAACAAAACAATCTGGAGGTTTTTGAAATAGAACCAACACACAATGTATTAAGTAACAATGGAGAACACAGTAATATCAATGAAATAACCATGGAATGACAGTTTTAAAGTCATATTTTAGGTGTAATGAGATTAGGGATGTTAACTGATTGACCTCATCAACGTTGTCCAGTCATAGTTTTCTGTGGTCAGTTTAAAAAAAAAAAAACACACACCTCCTGCATCAGTCATTCCACTGCACAAACTCTTTTTCATAGAGTAGGTTATAAAGAGGAAGCTTTGTGATCTCTCCATAGCATATCTTTAAAAATGATGAATTTGAGCATTAGTAATACAAGATGGAATTTATTAATAGCAAACACAGAGCTCAAATAATCTATGTGGTACGACCATTTCACACCAGTTTACAACATTTACTCAAAACATAAACAAAACACGAAGTTAATGTGAGGTAATAGAAGTTCTAGAGCTAGCAGCTAGAGACTGGGACAGCCAGTTGTTACCATGACAACCCAACAGCGAGGTGGATGAGTTGTGTTATTCATCTGATAGGTCTACTTAACCCTTTAACTCCTGAGACTTTAACAGTTCTAGTCAAAGAATTTTAAAAACAAGCAACAAAATTGAAAATAACAGCCAAAAATGTACAATAAATCAACAAAATAATAAGTGACATGAACAAAATAAGACACAAAAAGAGAAGAAAAATTATAAAATACAATATTAAATGTAGAAATATAAAACAAAATAAGGAACAAAATTAACAAAAATGAATAAATACCTCATGTTACTTCTATTGGAGAAAGTTTTTTTTTGTTGTGAATTTTAAGTACAAGTAAAAATGCTAAATAAAATAAAATAAAATCCAAATTGCATTTATTTTTATGAAGTAATTTCAGATTTTCAGGTTATTCACATATTTGTTCCTTGGATAGTTCACAAAAGTATTTTCATAATTTACTGATGATTTTTTTGCAGTAAAACAAAGACAAACATTCTGGAGTTAACATTATTTTTATATTTTTATGCTATTATTGTATTCCAATGTGGCCCCTTAAATCACATTTTAAATGTCATGAGATATTTGGAGTAGAAATGACACAGCTACACTTGTTAAAATGTCTATTTTTATTCCAGTGTATATTTAACGTACAGTATTTCCAATCCCTTACCATAATAACGACCTCATGTTCCTCCTATTGGAGAAAATGTTTGTTTTTTTTTGTTGTGAATGTGTAAATACAAGTAAAAATGCTAAATAAATAAAATCCAAATTGCATTTATTTTTTTATGAAGGAATTTCAGATTTTCAGGTTATTCACATGTTTTTTCTTTGGATAGTTCACAAAAGTATTTTCATAATTTACTGATGATTTTTGCAGTAAAACAAAGACAAACATTCGGGAATTAACATAACGTAATTATGCTATTATTTTATTCCAATGTGGCCCCTTAAAATCACATTTTAAGTGTCATGACATATTTGGAGTAGAAATGACCCAGCTATAGATTTCTATTTTTATTCCAGTGTATATTTAATGTACAGTATTTCCAATCCTTTACCATAATAACGACCTCATGTTCCTCCTATTGGAGAAAGTGCTTGTTATTAGTGAGATTTATGAGGCTCCCCCTCGCCTCTATTGTGGTGGACCAGCCACCTCTGAATTAGTCATTGGCATCCCAAGGTTAATTAGGTTGATCATGTCTTTAAATAGCAGGATCATCATTGCTCTTTCTACTCCCCCTGGTTCCCTCTGCCGGATTGCACTGAGACTGCTCACCGTCTCGGCTGGCGTTCAGGAGCTGTCAGCTTTTACTTCTATTTTTTTTTTTTTTTTTTTTTTTATTTACCAGATCCTGGCTCTCAATGTGGGGCAGGCGGGCTAAGTTAGCGCGAAAGTGAAGTTGTCACTCAGAGACAGAGGAGGTGCGGTGCAGTGTGGGCCGGAGGAGCTAACGGTTTGCCTGCGCCTCGCCTCCAATCCAGACCATCTGTGGCCCCAGCTGGAGTGCCAGCGATGGTCTGGCACTTGTACCGCGCCATATTTACAGATCTAAACACAAATGGCTACTGCCTGATTGTTTCACGATTCATTAGTCAGACAAGCTCGGCTCTCGCGCCAGCCCAGCTGTTACAGAGTAAACCTTTGTCACTTAATAGGGCTGCTTATTGCCTCCCCATCAAACGTATTGATCTGTGGCCTCCTCCTTTAAGGTGAGGTGACGGGGAGCGGCGGGAGTGACAGGAGGAGGAGACTGTGACATGGGCGGGTCACCAGGACTCGTAAAGGGTTTATTAAAACATGAACTACCAAGAGAGAAGGCGATAAATAGAACAGTTCAACATCCAGGCAGATTTTTTTTTTTTGTCATTTTAGGAGGAGTCATGGGAGGACAGAGTAGGAAAGTATGGTTCAACTGCAACTGAGAATTATCTAAGAGAAGGAGAGAGAAATAGCATGGATTTTTATTAACGATAGAATGACGATGATAATACTAATAATAATGATAAATAGTTATGATGATAATAATAGTGATGATACTACTACTAAAAATATTTCCATTTCATTCATTTGTTTATTTTGAGCAAAGAAAGGAAGGAAGGAAGGAGGGAGGGAGGGAGGGAGGGAGGGAGGGAGGAAGGAAGGAAGGAGGGAGGGAGGGAGGAAGGAAGGAGGGAGGGAGGGAGGGAGGGAGGGAGGAAGGAAGGAGGGAGGGAGGGAGGGAGGAAGGAAGGAAGGAGGGAGGGAGGGAGGGAGGGAGGGAGGGAGGGAGGGAGGGAGGGAGGGAGGGAGGGAGGGAGGGAGGGAGGGAGGGAGGGAGGGAGGGAGGGAGGGAGGGAGGGAGGGAGGGAGGGAGGGAGGGAGGGAGGGAGGAAGAAAGGAGGGAGGGAGGGAAGGAAGAAATTATTCATTTACAGTCAAAGAAGAAAAATATATTTAATCCCATTACATTTTTGGTATTTTTTTCATCTTTTTTTTCTCTATTAATGGGGTGAACTTTTACAGGTCTTTAAAAATGTCAAATTTGTTTCAATTTACTTCACATTTGGAACATACTGTACAGTTGATATGGTGACATCAGCACATGCATAGACATGATGACATCACCTGGATCAATGCCAAAATAAGTAAATTTTTAGGAAAGGTGTGAGGTGGTCCAGAATAGACACTGTTACATTTTGGTGAATGTAGGTCAAAGGTCAAGGTCACCAAATATATGTTTTAACAATGATCAGAGATAACACAAATGAGGAATTTCCTCTTCATTCCTGTATAATCAGTTTTACATATAGCTTATTTTTGTTCTTACTGTTGATGTGCATTGACATCAGAACCTTTAAAGACAAATTTGAAAACTCTAGGTCAGAGGTCACAGTCACAAGCTTTGTCAAAATGTAATTTTGGATATAACTTTTGAATTGTTCATCTTAGAGACTTCCAATGAGCACCAAAATATGCTGGTCTTTCAATTCTGCATCTTGTATGTATAGATTTTGTTGACCCAAGGGGTCAGAGGTCACTGGGTAAATGGACTACAACAGAAATACAAGTGGAGATAGAAGCTGTGTCCGAAACCACTCACTCGTTCCCTCCTCCCTACATAGGGAACTACATGTAGTACCCTACATAGGGAACTCAATTGAAAACATTTCAAACTCTACTACTGCGCTGTTTAAATGCGTCATCACCGTCGAAGAATTCAAACGTAACAGTATCGTCTCAAAAAAATTTAAATACTTTTTAATGTTTTTTCTATTACTGTCTGTGCAATAAAATACAATGTGAATAAACTTGGTTCACGACTGTTTTATTTGTATTAACTGTTAAACAACTCTTGTCTCTTGAGTTAACGTTTACCGTTACTGAACAGCTGTAGCTCTGTCTGTCTCTGTTTCTTTTAATCATACAACTCTAGGTAACATTTATCCTGTGGCAGAGTTTCTGAAACAAATATTCATATTTGAGGTGGATCAATGCTCCTTCTGTAATACTGTTGATAAAACACCGGATAATTTTTTTTTTTGGATGTACTGTATCTCAGTGTTTTTGGTCTAATATACATAATTGGATTTCACTAAAAATTTACGGTGTACCATCCTTTGAATTACATCATATCATTTTTTAAAAGGATGATTTGGAATCTTCCTTATCAGACATTATTAATGTAATAATAATTCTGTAAGTATCATATTCACTGTGTAAAATGCAGAAACTGTAAGCCCTCTTTTATTAATGATTTTTTTTTCATGTCTCAAAAAATAAGACATTGGACGACATTTATTATTTTAACCAAAGAACTTCATTTTGTATCTATGCTCCGTGTTGTTTAATTTGAGGTGCCTAATGTAAACCTTATTTATACATTGTTTAATATTGTATATAACTGTAGTTTAGGTAGTTTTTTTTTAACAAAATCCCCAATTTTATGTTTATATATTTTATTTTGTATTTAATTTTAAGTTATTCTCATTGAAAGTCTGTATATTGTGATTACAATAAAGTTATTTTTTTTAAATCTCCGTCCTTCAGTCATTTTTAAATTTGTGCAATGCATGATGGGATATAGTGCTTTGGTTAGTGACCATTGATGCCCACTACATTTCGCGGTGGATTGTGGGATACATTGAGTTACTATGTAGGGCTCATAAGTAGTTCACTATATGTTTGGACACCCCTACAAAATGGCGTGGTCGTTATATAGGGCCCTATGTAGGGAGTAGCAAGAGACTTAGTTACTATTATTGACAGATACAAAACCTGACATGGGCTTCAAAATAGCAACATGACCTTTGACCTTGAAAGATCAAAATCACATAATTTTAAATGGTTGTAACTCCAAAAAGAGTGGTGATAAATACTCTGTTACTATTGTTTACAGATAGGAAACTAGATGTCGTCTTCAAAATGGCCTAATGACCTTTGACCTTGAAAGATCAAACCCATAGTCTCACATTTTGAGACGAAGAAGTCCATTAAAAGCTAAAATGTTTGTGAGGGGCAGGGTTTGTTGTGCCTGGCACCACTTGTTATTACGCCAAGGAATTGGTATATTCCCGTTATAGGGATGGAGGAATTTATAAAAAAATCTTGGCCGATGAACTGAATGTCATTAACCAGGTGAAGTTGGTCACCAAGAAAATAAAACAATCGCTTTTCCTGGCTCACACATTCACAAACACTACAGACCATGGTGCTTATTTCACTTTTTAAACACGAGTCACATTGCAAGGCTGAGCGATGTTATGTTAAATGTGTGATTCATACCAAGTAAATGTTGACACCAACCCAAGGAGCAAGTGATAAAAGTTTGGTGGTGACCAGTGTGTGTGTGTGTGTGTGTGTGTGTGGTTGGGGGGGGGGTCCTTCATATTGAACAGAATAATTCCAGTTCCAGTCTGGTTCTCTGTCCTCAAACTACAGACTCATTCCTTACAAGACAAAGACTGGGGTGAAAAAAGCCCACAGGTTATCCACAGGTCAAGTGCTCACCTCTGGTTAGAGGAGGGAGCTGTATCGATTTCCCATTAAGAGGCCTGTGTTAGCGTTAGCGGTGGCATAATTCACTGATCCGCACCTGAAAGTGGAGCCTGGACCATTGGCTTCCTGCCACCTTCCATCCTGCTCACAACAATCTATGAACAGCAGCCCAGCACACGGCGTATGGCAGCATAAACGGCACCATTGATCCTGGAGCCTTTTTGGGTGTAGATTTGTCACAGCTGATCACCAGGGAAAGGAAATGAGTGTTAGGGGTCAATGTGGGCGGGATCAAGGGTCAAATCAAGGGCTCTTGTGTAAAGATTGAAATCCCTGTGTGGATAATAGAAATAAAAAAAACTAATAAATAAAAACATTGAAGAAACAGAAAACAATACAAAACATTACATTATTATTATTATTATTATTATTATTAATCATCATCATCATCATCATAATCATAATAATGCATTTTCTATATCCTCCTGAGACCCAGCAATGCATTTTTTTCCCAGCTGTATTTAAAAATAAATAAATAAAAATATCCACTGAAAAGGAACACTACAACACTAATAAAATTACACAAATAAATAAATAAATCCCATAGATACATAAAATGGCAGAATTAGAATTTTATTGTGAATTTAACTAAATACAAAGTCAGAAGAGAAGATGAATAAAAGGCGTGTAATACAATTATATTTGATATGGATGGAAATATATATTTAAAATTTAAAATAGAATTAAAAAATAAATGCATACAAATAAATAAATGAAGAATTAAAAGTAATAGATACTTTTTAAAAATCAAATAAAAAACAATACTACAATTAAAGAATGAAAAGGAATAATATTTAAAAAAAAAAAAAAACTAGATCCCTGTGGAGCATTAAGTAACACAATGACACGTGTCTTGACTTTTGTGTGTCTGTACAGGAAAGGACATGTACGCTACAATAAGCACAACACGCCTCAGAACTTTAAATACCTGATTTAATTAACATGTTATTAGCTAATTAGCACATGTTGATTAATGCTCTATTAATTCTCTCCAGACCCAGTCAATCCTCCACAGCTACATCAGACATTAAAGTGCAAACAGTGTAATTATCAGGACGGGCTCTGCCGACGCCGCGCACACCTGACGTCATTTTACTGCGATCCTGCTCATCTATTGGTCCTTTAACTCCTCATTTAATTAACCCTTTATTGGACACTCATTGGAATACTGTAGAATTCAAAATGCTGACCTTAGTGTGTTGTGAGACTGTGAAAATCTAAATTGTACCAAGTGTATTTTTAACCTGACTGTCACCAGATGGTGTTTCACAATACCATCTGGGACCCTTCAGCAACCCAAAGGAGGGTTCTTATCTAAAATCCTTGCTTGTGATTAGATGAAAAATCTGTCCGTCATCTTAACTGACACGCCGCTTCAGCCACTCACGTTGAAGTCAAGCTGCTTAATCAGCAAAAATAGTTTTCATCAGGTATATACACATCAACAGAAGGGGCTTAAACTTACCATTTATATGTGACGTGAACCTCGTCTACTATGATGCCCACGAAGTTCTTCTGGTAAACGTCATAGGAAAGCATGGTTCTACATTCATCCTTCAGCCATGATTCGGGGCTACTGAACGCTATCTGCCAACATCTGTTACAGATGTGGTTGTCATTTCTTCCTCCCAGTTCCATTACTGTCAGCCATAGTTTACCAGCCTCTGTAACTTGGTCCTCTACCAACACAACCAGCGGGGTACCACAATAACCATGGGCTTCTGCACTGGTACTATTTCTTTATCCACTAGTGGAGCCATCTGATAGATCAAACTGTTGCCAAACCCAGTCGGAAGAAGAGTGAAATCATAATTTCCTTTAAAGGTGTCATCCTGCTGAAAACCACTTTTCTACGCTCCTTTTGGAATCTGATGGGTCACCCTGAGTTACCAACACATGCTCCTTTGACAGTGGTTCATCACCTCCACTGGCTGCATACTGCATTCACAGAAAACAACAAGAGGAACCAGGGACCCAGAAAAAGCTGGTCCATCTGATGTCAGAGGGACTTTAGCGTCACCCAGGTGGGCTTAAACCCGTCCCCATTGCAGCAAATCTGAAGTAGCATTAGCATTAGCATCTACAAGAGAAGACAGCGCCACAGTAGCTGCTGCACAAACTGGAAAAAAATGGCAGATCAAACTGGTTCATGTGCTCTCTGTGGAAATAAAGCCTAGTTTTTTTCCCCTGCACGTTTTCATAACAATCAATGGCACGAAACCTAGCTGGATGCTAGTTGGGTAAAAGTCAACACACATACAGCAAGAGGGGAGGGGGGAGTGTTCCTTCACACATTCTTGGCCAATCAGAGATGCCTCATCATTGTGTCATGGACATGTATGAGGAAGTAACAGTAAACTCTGGGTAACACTTTACAATAAGGGTACATGAATCATGTTGGAATCATGTTGGAATCATGGTCTGATTCATGATGAATTAACATATGACTCATGTATGTACTAATGATTAATATATCATGAGTCATGAAAGGATTCCTGTTGGAATCATGATGACTCATGATGAGTCACTATTAATATATCATGAATTAACACTGCTGTTAATTCATGTTGTTAATATATCATGAATTGTTAATTCATGTTGTTAATATATCATGAATTAACACTGCTGTTAATTCATGTTGTTAATATATCATGAATTGTTAATTCATGTTGTTAATATATCATGAATTAACACGGCTGTTAATTCATGTTGTTAATATATCATGAATTGTTAATTCATGTTGTTAATATATCATGAACATTGCTGTTAATTAATGCTGTTAATATATCATAACACTGCTGATAGCTATCAATCAAATTATATATGAATCAAACTTTAGTGAAGGGTGCATGAGTAATGATGAAGTAATATCTGTTTTATGGTGAATTAAAACTAGGACGGGGGCTTCCAACCTTCATATCCGTCACCTGCTGGCCGTGGTCTACTTACCCCTCTGCTGGACTCAGCCCCTGGCCTACTGTTTTCCACAAGTCATATTCATGATGAATTAACTTATTAATTAGCAAAATCTTTTGAGTCACTATATGAGTCATGATATATTAATGATTAACATATGATGAATTCATGTATGAACAAGCATATTCATGATGAATTAATGTATGAACAAGCATATTCATGATGAATTAATGTATTACTTAGCAAAATCTTTTGAGTCACTATAGGAGTCATGATATATTAATGATTAACATATCATGAATTAATGTATGAACAAGACATATTCCTACTGTGTTAATGCATACTCTGAAAATAATTCATGTCTGACTCATGATAGGTTGCCCCTTATTCTGCAGTCATGACATTATCATGATTACTACACCATGAGTTAATGTATGAACAAGCATATTCATGATGAGTTAATGTATGAACAAACATATTCATGATGAATTAATGTATTACTTAGCAAAATCTTTTGAGTCACTATAGGAGTCATGATATATTAATGATTAACATATCATGAATTAATGTATGAACAAGACATATTTCTAGTGAGTTAATACATACTCTGAAAATAATTCATGTCTGACTCATGATAGGTTGCCCCTTATTCTGCAGTCATGACATTATCATGATTACTACACCATGAGTTAATGTATGAACAAGCATATTCATGATGAGTTAATGTATGAACAAGAGATATTCATGATGAATTAACATATTACTTAGCAAAATCTTTTGAGTCACCATATGAGTCATGGTATATTAATGATTAACATACCATTAATTAATGTATAAAGATGTGATATTCAGAATGTGTTAATATATACTTAGAGAAGAAATTATGATTAAAGTTTTCTTTGCCTCTTATTGTAAAGTCATGACATCACAATCATAACTATACTATTAGCCAGTGTGTAATATACAATTACAATACAAATGATTTATATAAACCAAGTGAAATCACAGCATTGTGTATTTTCCGAATGTCATCAATACAACCAAAATACCAGATTGGGTACAACAACATTTTAATTACCAAAAATATCCAAAGGCAGATCACAGAGAGAGAGGGAGAGAGACAAAGAGAGAAAGAAAGAGAGAGAGAAACGAAAAGTCATTCTCCACAGTACACGGATGCATTGTCCTGCATGAAAAAAGTTAAAAAGTGCCCAAAAGTCAAGTCAAAATCTGCCTTGTTCAGAGAGACAACCAGAAGGAGGTTTTCCTGCCGCCTTCTCCGCAACCAGCCGTTTCTGGCGATCATGCACTCCTAATATGCCGAATACCCACTTTTTCTGTCGGCATGTTGCTGCAGCCCTTCCGCGGTGATACTGTAAAACACAAAAAGCAAAGATGGCAGACTCATGGTGAGGACAAGGGGGAGTTTGTTAAAAAAAAAAAAAGTTTGAGAACTACCACGTTAGTGTATGTGACCTTTTCTTTTTTGCAGCATATCATCAAAATAGTGTCCACCATGCCAAACAACGCCAAAGCGATCACATGGAACAAGCTCCAGCAGCACCTACTGTCCCATGCCCACACTAAACTAAATATGTGGATTAGAGATGGTCTCCACAGCCACCTTTTGCACCACAAGAACAAAACATTCACTGACAGGACACTGTGTATAATAATAATAATAATAATAATAATAATAATAATAATAATAATAATAATAATAATAATAATAATAATAATAATAATAATAATAATAATAATAATAGACTTGTCTTTTTATGTCACCAATGCTGACCTCATTTAAAATAATATAAGTGCTTGTGAATTTTGCCTTTGAGTAGTAAACAAGTGCATGCAAAATTTTAGCTGTTTTGTAAAAATAATAAAAAAAGACAAAGTTTGGCCCTTGATTTCATCCCAGATTAAAATTTTGCCCCACTGTGAATTTCAGTTTGACACCCCTGCCCTATCCCACCAAAATACTGCCTCTGGTTCAGTTTCATCATGCAAATATTCCACTATTTTAGCCACCTTGGGTTCCATGAAAGGCACCATATAAAACTAAGTTATTATTTTCACATTGCTGTAAGAACAACAGTGTTTCGGGGAAATTGTCAGAGGTGGAAAAACTACTGAAAAAATATAGTTGAATAAAATTATCTTTACTTTGTTTAAATTCTACTCAGAGTAAAAGTACACATCTAAAAATATACAAAATTACTTTATTTAAAATATAACTTGAGTACAAATTACTTCATTAAAAGTTTCAACCTGCGCAGAGATCAACCACGCATCTATGAGGGGTCAGATAGTCAACAAATGACATGATACGTTCCATACATGATATCTAGCAACTGGAGAACATCAGCCAAATGATATGTCTACAGCCGTTTTTTTACGTTCAGAACTAATAAATTATGAGAGATTACCGGCACAAATTACAAAGCGGGAGGGGGCGGGAGATGGGTCTGAAATACGGGAGAGTCCTGGGAAAAACGGGAATGTTAGCAGTTCAGTGTAAACATTTTTCAGTCCCATTGTACAGCCCACAACATGAGAATAAAGAAATTTAAACAACAATTAAAACTATTCAAACACACAAAATGCACGCAACACAAAGTGTTGAACTACGACTATTATCCCATTACCTCGTCTACTTCCCTTGATCAGGGTAAAAATAATATAACGGCACATTGTGTCCCGTTGTTACACGGGGTGTTTAAAACAAACAATAAATTATCCGTTTGTGATGTGATGACTTACCACCACAAGCTTTCGCTAATTTTGACGTAGAATTCTTCTCGGAATCCTTCAATTTCAGAAAGTTTGCTAGCAAGACAAGGTCACGCAACTGACGTTCACTTCCGGGGTCAAAATGTTCCGCCCAAATATATTTTCCCCCACTATCAATATTGTACTCAGTAATGTGAGGGGTTTAAAATATAGCGTGTAAAATACTTGCATCAAAATGTAATTGAGTAAAAGTAAAAATTGCACATTTAACAAACCACTCTAAAAATTACAAGTTAAAACAACCGTGACCGCGGAAGTGAACGTCAGTTGCGTGACCTTGTCTTGCTAGCAACCTTTCTGAAGTTGAAGATATCATGGACGAGGATTCCGAGAAGAATTCTACGTCAAATTAGCGAAAGCATGTGGCGGTAAATTAACACACGTGCCTTGTCCCTCACATTACAAACGGGTAATTTATTGTTTGTTTTAAACACCCCGCATAACAACCTTCCCATGTAAGCACAACGTGGTGCCGTCATATTATTTTTACTCTGATCAAGGGAAGTAGACAAGGGAATGGGATGATAGTCGTAGTTCAAAAGAATGTATTTTAAACAGTTGGACCCAATGTGGACATTTTTAATTTTAGGATCCTGTGGGCACTTTGTGTTGCGTGCATTTTGTGTTTTTGAATAGTTTTAATTGCCGTTTAAATTTATTTATTCTCATGTTATGGGCTGTACAATGGGACTGAAAAATGTTTGCACTGAACTGCTAACATTCCCGTTTTTCCCAGGACTCTCCCGTATTTCAGACCCATCTCCCGCCCCCTCCCGCTTTGTAATTTGTGCCGGTAATCTCTCATAATTTATTAGTTCTGAACGTCAAAAACAAACTGTGGACATATCATTTGGCTGATGTTCTCCAGTTGCTAGAATTATGGAACATAATTTGTTGACTATCTGACCCCTCATAGATGCGTGGTTGATCTCTGCGCAGGTTGAAACTTTTAATGAAGTAATTTGTACTCAAGTTATATTTTAAATAAAGTAATTTTGTATATTTTTAGATGTGTACTTTTACTCTGAGTAGAATTTAAACAAAGTAAAGATAATTTTATTCAACTATATTTTTTCAGTAGTTTTTCCACCTCTGACAATTTCCCCGAAACACTGTTGTTCTTACAGCAATGTGAAAATAATAACTTAGTTTTATATGGTGCCTTTCATGGAACCCAAGGTGGCTAAAATAGTGGAATATTTGCATGATGAAACTGAACCAGAGGCAGTATTTTGGTGGGATAGGGCAGGGGTGTCAAACTGAAATTCACAGTGGGGCAAAATTTTAATCTGGGATGAAATCAAGGGCCAAACTTTGTCTTTTTTTATTATTATTTTTACAAAACAGCTAAAATTTTGCATGCACTTGTTTACTACTCAAAGGCAAAATTCACAAGCACTTATATTATTTTAAATGAGGTCAGCATTGGTGACATAAAAAGACAAGTCTATTATTATTATTATTATTATTATTATTATTATTATTATTATTATTATTATTATTATTATACACAGTGTCCTGTCAGTGAAGGTTTTGTTCTTGTGGTGCAAAAGGTGGCTGTGGAGACCATCTCTAATCCACATATTTAGTTTAGTGTGGGCATGGGACAGTAGGTGCTGCTGGAGCTTGTTCCATGTGATCGCTTTGGCGTTGTTTGGCATGGTGGACACTATTTTGATGATATGCTGCAAAAAAGAAAAGGTCACATACACTAACGTGGTAGTTCTCAAACTTTTTTTTTTTTTAACAAACTCCCCCTTGTCCTCACCATGAGTCTGCCATCTTTGCTTTTTGTGTTTTACAGTATCACCGCGGAAGGGCTGCAGCAACATGCCGACAGAAAAAGTGGGTATTCGGCATATTAGGAGTGCATGATCGCCAGAAACGGCTGGTTGCGGAGAAGGCGGCAGGAAAACCTCCTTCTGGTTGTCTCTCTGAACAAGGCAGATTTTGACTTGACTTTTGGGCACTTTTTAACTTTTTTCATGCAGGACAATGCATCCGTGTACTGTGGAGAATGACTTTTATTTCTCTCTCTCTTTCTTTCTCTCTTTGTCTCTCTCTCTCTCTCTCTGTGATCTGCCTTTGGATATTTTTGGTAATTAAAATGTTGTTGTACCCAATCTGGTATTTTGGTTGTATTGATGACATTCGGAAAATACACAATGCTGTGATTTCACTTGGTTTATATAAATCATTTGTATTGTAATTGTATATTACACACTGGCTAATAGTATAGTTATGATTGTGATGTCATGACTTTACAATAAGAGGCAAAGAAAACTTTAATCATAATTTCTTCTCTAAGTATATATTAACACATTCTGAATATCACATCTTTATACATTAATTAATGGTATGTTAATCATTAATATACCATGACTCATATGGTGACTCAAAAGATTTTGCTAAGTAATATGTTAATTCATCATGAATATCTCTTGTTCATACATTAACTCATCATGAATATGCTTGTTCATACATTAACTCATGGTGTAGTAATCATGATAATGTCATGACTGCAGAATAAGGGGCAACCTATCATGAGTCAGACATGAATTATTTTCAGAGTATGTATTAACTCACTAGAAATATGTCTTGTTCATACATTAATTCATGATATGTTAATCATTAATATATCATGACTCCTATAGTGACTCAAAAGATTTTGCTAAGTAATACATTAATTCATCATGAATATGTTTGTTCATACATTAACTCATCATGAATATGCTTGTTCATACATTAACTCATCATGAATATGCTTGTTCATACATTAACTCATGGTGTAGTAATCATGATAATGTCATGACTGCAGAATAAGGGGCAACCTATCATGAGTCAGACATGAATTATTTTCAGAGTATGTGTTAAGTCTCTCTCTAGTTCCACTCCAAAAGGACACACGGACAACTCTTGATTCAATTATTGATCAACTTTTTATTTCCCAACTTAAGGTTTTGTTGGCCTCATGTTGATCGTGTTAAATCATCAGGTTGTAAACCTTCAAAAACACAGAAAACAAATATTAACAACAATGTAATTTAACAAAATATCTTCAAACAATGTTTTGACTAATAATGAATGTTTTTAAACTTTGACAAATAATGTTAACAAATAATGTTAAACATTCCAATTAATTGTTTTCTAAACATAATGTTTTAAGTAGCTGTTTTTAAACAAATGCATTTTAATTAGCTGTTTTTAAACAAATGCATTTTAATTAGCTGTTTTTAAACAAATACATTTGTCAATAATTAATTTAGTAATTATATTAAATGAATTAACCATTTTAAATGATTTAACCACCTTAAATGAATTAAACAGTTAAATCTATCAAATTGAATAAGCATTTTAAATGAATCAAACAATTTAATGCCATTAAATGGAATAAAGAAAATAACGAAAAATGGCTACGAGCTTGTAGATCAGCTCTTTTCTCTAGGTATTTTAAACCTTTAACATTTCAAATGCATTTAGCAAGAGTTTAACAACCATTAACTTTGTGTTAACCTTTAGTTATTTAAACTTAACTTAAGCTTTTAACATTTTAGCTTTTAACTTGTGCTTTTAACTTTTTAAACAGTAAGTCAGTGCTCAAAACATTGTGGCAATGTGGTTGATCCATTTGAAATGTTAACAATTAAACAAACAAATTAAAACAAACAAATTAAGAAGCATTGCAGATATAAATTAAGCATTCCAACTTAAGCATTTCAGGCGGCATAAAAATAAAGAACATATTTACCGACCATTGGTGCATTTGGAGTAAACTCCTGAGTAGAGCTTGCTGCTTCTTGCTGTTCTTCCTTGCAGTTTGTTGCATGAAGGACTGAGAGCCTCCATTGCTTTTCAGGTGCTCTTAATAAACAATCAGCGGCCATTTTGCTGGTGCATTCTGGGAATTGTAGTTTTGACTGGAACTCCATTCCTCAGTTTTAACTTTACAGTATGCATTAACACAGTAGGAATATGTCTTGTTCATACATTAATTCATGATATGTTAATCATTAATATATCATGACTCCTATAGTGACTCAAAAGATTTTGCTAAGTAATACATTAATTCATCATGAATATGCTTGTTCATACATTAATTCATCATGAATATGCTTGTTCATACATGAATTCATCATATGTTAATCATTAATATATCATGACTCATATAGTGACTCAAAAGATTTTGCTAATTAATAAGTTAATTCATCATGAATATGACTTGTGGAAAACAGTAGGCCAGGGGCTGAGTCCAGCAGAGGGGTAAGTAGACCACGGCCAGCAGGTGATGGATATGAAGGTTGGAAGCCCCCGTCCTAGTTTTAATTCACCATAAAACAGATATTACTTCATCATTACTCATGCACCCTTCACTAAAGTTTGATTCATATATAATTTGATTGATAGCTATCAGCAGTGTTATGATATATTAACAGCATTAATTAACAGCAATGTTAATTCATGATATATTAACAACATGAATTAACAATTCATGATATATTAACAACATGAATTAACAGCCGTGTTAATTCATGATATATTAACAACATGAATTAACAATTCATGATATATTAACAACATGAATTAACAGCAGTGTTAATTCATGATATATTAACAACATGAATTAACAATTCATGATATATTAACAACATGAATTAACAGCAGTGTTAATTCATGATATATTAATAGTGACTCATCATGATTCCAACAGGAATCCTTTCATGACTCATGATATATTAATCATTAGTACATACATGAGTCATATGTTAATTCATCATGAATCAGACCATGATTCCAACATTATTCATGTACCCTTATTGTAAAGTGTTACCAAACTCTGTTGTTCGACCTCAAGTCAATTTTCTACCGTGAAAAAACAGCTGGAAACAAAACAATGCGGACATTTTTTTAAATAGAGCCAACACACAATGTATTCAATAACAATGGAGAACACAGTAATATTAATGAAATAACAATGGAATGACACCTTTAACAAATGCTTCCAAAGCCGTACTCTGTTCATCTTTTAAGGAACAAACACTTCCTGTGATTGGTGCAGATGGTGTTGTGTGATTTTACGTCCTTAAAATCAGACAGAATCACCTAAAGATGAACTTTTCAGTGAAATATAAGAACTGATTTATAGACAGTAGATCTCAAGATTTCAAGAAATCCTAACAAGATCATTTTCACATCTACTGTATTTAGGACTTTTATTCTGACACTTATTTTTACTTCTTGGTCTTTAATTTTTCTTTCTTTTATTTTCATTTATTTATAAAGTACAGTAAAACCCCAAAATAAAATGTACATAAACAAATTTTAACCTGCATTTTGAAATCCTTTTATTTCATATTGGTTCTTATAATAATATACAGTGATTCAGAGAGTATTTATGGATATTTTAAAGCTTTAAATAGAGAATATGGGAGATTTTCAGTATGTAATAGTTGTTAGTAGTAGCTAGTTGTTTATTTACTTATTTGGTAGTATTGTTTTTTACTCACTCGTCATCTAAACCCGCTTTATAATCTCTATGGTCATGGGGGTCTAATCCAGCTACAATGGGTAAAGGCGGGGTACACAGTGCATGAGTCTCCAGTTCATCTCAGGGCTGAACATATGTAGACAAACAATCACTCTCACATTCACACCTATGGACAATTTAGATTAACTAATTAACCTATCAGTGCATGTGTTTGGATGGTGGGAGGAAACTGGAGTACCTGGAGAAAACCCACGCAGACAAGAGGAGAACATGCAAACTCCACACAGAAAGGTCTGGTGTGGGAATAGAACCAGGGATCTTCTTGTTGTGAGGCATGAGTGCTAACCACTGCACCACCGTGACACCTGGTATTGTTTTTTATTTATTTATTTTTCTTATTTAATATTTTTGTAACTCTTTTCATTATGTTTTTTTAACTTGTTTTTGATTTTACTGTTTTTATTTATTTATATGTATATGTAATTGCTATATATACATTATTATTATTTATTTATTTTGTATTATTATTTTACCTGTTAATTTTTCAGATTTTTTTAATAATTGATTAATCATTTTTAATTGTTCAATTGTATGTATTTCTTCATGTATTTACATATATATATATATATATATATATATATATATATATATATATATATATATATATATATATATATATATATATATATGTGTGTGTGTGTGTGTGTGTGTGTGTGTGTGTGTGTGTGTGTGTATAATTTACATTTTTTTTTTACTTCTTAGTCATGTTGTTAGTTGTTAATAAAAGTTGGGGGGGGGGATCACAACTATTCAACAAATTTATAATCTCTTAAAGTAATCAGATTAGGATTTTCTAACATATTGATCATGTTCATGTAACGTTTCTCTTGAATTCATCATTTCTTCATAGAACGTGTGTGTTTTTTTTACTACATGTTAAATTCTTTCACTTACCATCAGGTTGTTTTCTTTTGATTTCCACTGTTTTCATATTCATCCAAATGTGTATGTAGGTGTGTTGGCACATGCATTTTCTCATGTTTTAGAGCGTGCACGTGCATGTGTGTGTTGTTGCCACACACACACACACACACACACACACACACACACACACACACACACACACACACACACACACACACACACACACATGGCCAGATCTGTGGCTTTGTACAGCTGCCGACCCTGGGAGAGGCGTGCTGGGGGCAGCGTGAGCCTCCAGTGCATCTATCATGGCGCTGACAGGGCTGCCGTCCCCACACACTGTTCAAAGTGAGATCTTCAGTATGGCTGCTTAGCAAATAATTGATGGGGTGCTTCCCGCTTTTTAAGGAGAGGAGCGGTTAGACGGCAGGCCAGCGACAAGCACTTTTAATGTGACGCGTGAATCACTCTTTCATGACCCATAAAGCCATCTGGAATAACAAAGCACCCGGCTGCCGGTTGGGTTTTTTTATTCAGACTTTCACAAACTTAACACTAGATTTGTTCTTAATTTTTTATTTTTTTCCCAAAGAACAAGATTTTCCACCTCATGCTTGATTCACTTGGTATTCTGAGTCTATTTAAGATGTTTTAGTTTAATCCTTAAAGACCAAAATATCCACTGTCAACCAAAACCATCTAATCTGAACTGTTTAATACCTGTGGATCCATTAATCCTATCAATACGTGTCAATAATCAGTATAAAATATAGTTTTGCTTCAATTTTTCATACGATAAAATTTCCAAAAACTGGTAAAAGAAGAATAAAGAAAAAAATACCACCCCAAAAAACTGTATATATGGCATAAAAGTGAACAAATACTGGGAAAATGTGTGAAATATAAAGATAATTCATCATTTTAATGACATCCAGAAACCTGTATTTATTTCTATATTTATTTAACCCTCAAAGAAAAAAAAGATCTACTGATCTAAACTATTTAATACCTATTGATCCAGTAATTCTATGAATGCATGTAAATAATCAGTATAAAATACAGTTTTACTTCAATTATTCCTGGTATAAAGTGTACAATAACTTATACAATGAGAAGAAAATGAGCAAAACACTTAAAAAATAAGGGGAGGAATAACCAATGTTTTTTTTTTTTAATATGACATAAAAGTGAAAAAGTCCTTGTAATGTGATCTGAAAAATAAAGCAAAATACCTGTAAAATGATAATTCATAATTTTAACAACATGCAAAACCCTTTATTTATTCTGTTAACCCTCAAAAACCACAACTATCTCCTGATCTAAACTGTTTAATGCCTGTTGATCCACAACTATTGTATTGTATTGTATTGTATTGTATTGTATTGTATTGTATTGTATTGTATTGTATTGTATTGTATTGTATTGTATTGTATTGTATTGTATTGTATTGAACAAAGTGAATGAACAAAGTACTTTTAAACAAAAGGAAAATTTGAAGTAGACCTTTCATGCCGATCCGTGTTTTTCTACATACATATGTTACCAGGCCATGGTAACTCCAAAAAAAATTAACAAAAGTTTAACTTTTTGACAAAAGCAAACTCAAATATTTTAAAATGGATGCACTGGTGTGAAAACAAAAGCACAGAGACATAGATTTCCCCCAAAACATGAGCTATAGTGTTTATGTCGTAATCCTACAGTGTAGTTTCCTGTTACTATAAACAGTTCATTGTGAGACGTTGGTGAGATGTGGACAAAAACTGACGTCAAGTTGAAGTGTCCAACTGGGACGACTGCTCCAACAGTGTGGAACTGGCGCCAAAACACGCCCACCCAGCATATAATAGAAACTTCCCCAGGAGTGACATTTACAACCTGAAGAAGAAGAGACAAGGTGTCTCCCAAAACAGTCCATCATTGTTTTTTCAGCTGTGAAGGAAAATATCAAATGCTTTCCTCTCCAAAAGATGTCCAGGCCATAAACCTGTGGGACGCTTTTATTTTTGCCAATGTAACGTAACTTAATGCACCAGTGATCCAAAATATGAACATGTTTGACTCCCCCTGGTTCAATAATGAGAGCGACCTCACTGAGGTGTAGCACTGCCCTCCCTGGCTTATAATAGAGAGTTCTAATAAAGGATGTCTGCTCAGCTTTCAGGGAGGACCGATGATGGTCACACACATGCACTAAATATTAAAATATTTGGCTGCAAGACTAAAAAATGCATTGATCTCAAACAATGTTGACTCCCTCTCTGTGGTGTTAAACAATGAGAAAACAAATGCAGACAAAACATTTATATTAAGACTGAAAATCATGTGACTTGATAGCTTTGTGTACAGTAGCCTATGTTAGCTTAAAGCTATCACACAGTAAACAAATACACATGTGGGGGCGGACCCGAAAACTTTGGTCTGCCTCTTGCTCTGCCCCCCCCCCTCTCAAGCCTCCACTGAGCTGGCCAATCAGAGAACAGCAATATTGGCCATAAGTGAACTTTTGTGAATGTCGGTATAAGATAACTATGGAGGTTTTGAGCTGGAAATCGTACAAAACTACTGAAAACTCATATAATGACTGAGTATAACAGGTCTCCTTTAACCAAAACAAACCTTGAAATATGGCATAAAGGTGAACAAATACCTCTAAAATGAAAAGAAAGTAAAGTAAAATAGTTGAAAAATGAAAATGTATTATTTTAATTACATCTATAACCTTGTGTTTATTCTGTTAACCCTTAAAAACCAAAACCATCTACTGATCTAAACTGTTTAATACCAGTTGATCCACTAATCATGTCAATATATGTAAATAACTGGTGTAAAATACACTTCTTCATCTTTTCATGGTCATCATATATGACCCATTAGGTCAAGGGTGTCAAACATGAGGCCCAGGGGCCAAATCTGGGCCACCAAAGCGTCCAATCCGGCCCTTTGGATGAGTTTGTGAAATGTAAAAATGACACTAATATATAAATCATTTTAGTTGAGGTTCCACATTCACACCAATTCACTCTCATAAAATAACCTATAAAAACTCACAAGTCAAGGTTTTTTTTTTTTCATTTAGTTACACTAAAACAAAGTATAATTTCCCTCCCAAAACAATCTGAAAAACTGGAACAAATATGAACAACCTGAAATGCCTTAAGAGAAGTAAATAGAATTTTAATAATGTTCTAACAATTACTAAATGCTATATCATGCTATTTACATTTTTTGAAAGGATGGTTTGTAGATTTTAAACATTTTCATCATGTAAATTTCCTTTGTTTTTCCTCTAAAACATGGACAACAGATTGGAGTTGATTATTATTTATATATTTTTATGTTTTATTTTATTGGCCCGGCCCATTGCTGATCAAATTTAGCTGAATGTAGTCCCTGAACTAACATGACTTTTGTAATAACTTTTGCTTTTTGTAATAAACATCCAAAATGTGAAAAACTTTTCCATTTCATTTTGTAATAATATATTTTATTATATTTATATATACATATTATATGTATATTATATGTATAATATATTATATTATATTATATATTCATATATGTTGCCTATATATTATAGGCAAAATATATTAATTTATAAAATATATTAATATATTTTGCCTCATTATGTAATAATTTATTCCATTTTGCAGCAGCAGGTGCTTTGGTGGTGTGACATTAAAACTCAAGGAGCTGTTTGGGAAACATTCCAAATGTTTTATGTCTTGGCTGGTAATTAAACATATTAGACATGGACAATTTTAAATTGTCTCAGCAGGTCTAGGAAATGTATGATGTGCATATGTAAATGATGAACAGAGACATAATACCATTAAAATTGTACAGAGTTTTCTTAAGAAATGTCATGTTGTTGAGTTACTTCACATTTTTAGTGGATAGTGTGTAGATGTAAATAATATAATTGCACTTTTTTTAAACCTTAAAACATTGAGAAACCTTTGGTATTGTCATAATTTATAGATTATTCTGTTGTTTTTCTGTGTTTGACCCATTGAAGATCATATTGGTCTGAATATGGAACCTGAACTGAAATAAGTTTCACATATTTGATTTAATGCAATGGCTGAATATTTACCCCAAGCAAAAAGAAACATATAAACACAATAAAAGTCTATATATTTAACAGTAGAAGGTTGTTGTGTTAGTGATAAAGGAGTGTTGGAGTCTCCTATCAGATGTTAAAGATGGTGTACAAAGTCAGACTCCAGCGTCACACAGTAAATCAGCTTCTTATCAGAGTTTCCACCTGTGTGAGTTTGTGCCGTTGAGCTTATGTTTTAGTTTGTGCAGCTTCTGTTTGGTTATAGACGTCATTTTCAGCAAAATGCATGAGCTACTGCCAAGATGTCCTCCAAGTTAACGACAGGAAACTAGCCTTAAACTAGACTGTATACTGGTGAACAAAAGAGGGAAATTAGAAATGTGTTCGAGCTTGTATGGCAGAAGTGTCAAAATGACTTTAGTTCAGTTCCACATTCATCCAGTATGATCTGCAAAGGCCCAGAGCAGTAAAATAATAACAGTGAGAAGAATAAGATTACATTATGATAAGGGATGGGACACGAATTTCGAATATTTGAATATTCGTCACATGCTCGAATATAGAATATTGATTTGATTTGATTTTAATGATTTATTTCGAACATGTGCAGAATGCAACTATAATCAATACAATAATAATAATAATAATAATAATAATAATAATAATAATAATAATAATAATAATAATAATAATAATAATAATAATAATAATAATAATGATGATGATGATGATGATGATGATGATGGTGATGGTGATAATAATAATAACGACGTACCTATGCTGCTCTTCTATGATATTGTAGCAGATTACGGACAAATGTTTAAAAAAGATGAAGGGAAACATGCATTTTCACACTAATCTCTGAAATTAATCAACTTTAACTTTGTCGTCATCCAACATCTTCTTCTTCTGTTTCTTATTTTTTTTTTGTGAACTTTTTGCCCCTGTCTTTCACCGTAGCGTTGTATTTGAGTCCCTAAACGAATGAGTAATTTCCCTAATTCTACCAGGTGCCGCTATTATACATTCGACAAAAAGAAAGTACAGTATACAATAAACAATAGTTGGCAACAATGCAGTGAACAAGCAAAAGTTCCTCCTTTACATTGATAAGACAAAATGAAGTGGAATAGAATCTCTGCCTAGTAAAGCTAACATCCCATAATTCAACCACTACCATGCAAAACCACCTGAAAGAGAAACAACCTGTGGGAGTGACTTCAACACAACACTATTGTTGTTAAATCTGTTTAATATTGCAGTTGTTTCACCCGGTTCCACCTGGACAGTTTAATGAAATATAGCATTGGCTGCATTATTAGGATTTCAAAATAAAAGCCGTACTTGTTTCATACAGAAGATGAGATGAGTTGTAGAGGAGATTAACATGTTTTGGGTGATTTGTAATATTGTTTATTCAGTAAATACAGTGTTTGATGACCTTTTTTTTACTCTTTCTGTCATCACAGGTGTGTTTGGGTGTGGAGGAGCACATGTGAGGGGGGGGGTGGAAACACGTTTGATTTTCTAATAATATTTAAATCGTTTCTAGCAAATTTTCCAATAGTGTTTTGTACCAAAGGTCACATCCCTAAGTGTGAAAATGTTTAAATCTCTAATGTTTCCTTCAAAATGTGAATAATATCAACATGTCTTAAGAAAAACAACTGCAATTTTAATTTGCACATGTGCAGAACAACATATATTTCAATTACAAATACACAAAATGTTAAGTAACAAGCAGAATATTTGTAAAATGACACTTACTTATATTCAGATATTTCTGGTGGGTCATATTTGTTCAGGTATTTATTCCGATTTTGTAAAAGAACGGTTTGTTAATATAAAGATCTTCATGTAATTTGGCTTTTTTTTGCATTAAAATCAGTAGTTTTCATAATTTATAGGTAATATGACCTTTGGTGAACTACTAATGCCATTAAAGTGCTTAATACTGAGGCTGTGTGTTCTGTAAACGAAAGAAAATATAGTGGTGTCTTGTTTATCACGGGGGTTATGTTCTAAAAATAACTCATAATAGGGGAAATCTGTGAAGTGTTTCCCATCACATCTTTCATCACCTCACTGTTTGGCAGATTTCTTTTGCGTAATTTTGCATTCTTTATTTTTTTACAGTGTATGAATGCACATTGTGTGTTGTGTTCTGATTGGCTACTTGACTGTAGGCCATCAACATCTATTTTTTCTTTTTTTTTTTTATTCACTCGTTACATTGCAGTTTTGTGTAATCTACCATTTGTGCTAGAGTTGAAAAAACACCTCTTACCAGTGCAAAAATATTTAATCAAAAAACAAGGTACATTTTTAGTACGTATGTGCAAGTTATATTTGCAGAGAGATAGAAAGATGCTTTTTAAGGCTTAAGATGTAGTTTTGTTACCATTTTATTTTGTTTACATTTTTTGACTATTATTTATTTACATTTTAAAATACTCATTAAATGACTGAAATAAATAAATTGTTCGATCATATTCATCACACAGTTAGTAGGATGGATGGATGAATAGATAGATAGATAGATAGATAGATAGATAGATAGATAGATAGATAGATAGATAGATAGATAGATAGATAGATAGATAGATAGATAGATAGATAGATAGATAGATAGATAGATAGATAGATAGATAGATAGATAGATAGATAGATAGATAGATAGATAGATAGAACTAATAAAATGAATACTAACAAAATAGGTAAGAAAATTGACAAAAATAGTCGTGAAAATGAATAAAGGCAGACAGACAGTCAAGCCCAGATAAAATCCCCTTCCACAGAACATCAAGATCGTATATGTTGTGAAAGTCCAAAGAAAGTGGTGGGTTTTAAGAAGAGTTTTAAAATCAGACAGTCAGTTCGTATTCATGCACTTAGACAAACTTCATTTATTGCCTTAATATACGTAGCTTCACGGTGACATCACTTCCGCTAGTAAAGGGGGAAAACGACAGCATAGCAACCACTGTGTGAACTGCACTGCACCGTCCTGCACGCTTATAACTTTGTGTAAAATGCCCAAATCTTGTGCAGCCTTCGGGTGCAATAACCATGCTGTCTTTTTCCGCGTCTTCTTATATTTACGAACTCTTATTTCCTGATTGTATGAGAAAAACAAAAAACAACTGTAAATGTGCCCTGGTTTGTTGAGTGTGTTGATTTCACAAAGTTTATCTGGCCTGCTGTACTCTTGTTACAAAGTAACTGGCAGTAGACGATCTATAGACGTACACTGTTGTGTTTTATAATCGAATCTGATGTCAACATGAAGAGGACTAATTAAAACCATGGTGTTGGATGAACACTGACATTGCCAGTACTAGGCCTATATGAAGGACCCACTACAGGTCCTCGCTCCCCCTCCAGTGAACCAAAATCTCTGCCCCTGGTGTCACATGACCCTTAGCAAACAAAGGCTTTAGAAGCATGAAATAAACACTATGGGAAAAGTAAGGTCAAGGATAATAACATATGGTGTTACACTAGTAGTTTAGTTTACACACAGTGTCGGTAACTTAGCAAAACATCCTGTAACGTGTTTCATTCTCACTGACAGAGAGAATATGAAGGGTCTGCTCAATATTCTGACTTCCCAATGTTCCGACAAACTGGGGGGGTATCCAAAACCCACCTGCCGAACACTGATCCCGCCAAGACGTCCTGATTCAAAGCGGCATCCCTCCAGGACTTTAAATGTTACTGGGATGTCGGAACATCAGATTGTTGGAATAATGCAATTATCCCAAATATGATACCAATTATTATCTGAAAGTATGATATAAACATCATCTTATCTTACCTATGCAGTAGAAACAGGGTCACCTTAGCATGGCTTTGTAGCCTCTTTTCCACTGTTAGCTAACGCCAGAGCTAGAAAGCTGTATCGATGTTCACTCTCATCTTGTTTCGTTCTTCGGGGTCTTTTATCCTAGCAGTTACTTTTTCAAGCACAATTTTTCCTTTTCTTTTCAGACCGGTTAATCCTGGTGAGTTAACTCCATGGGTTTGAAATAGCTAGGCTAAGTTCACCTCAAGTGCTCTTCCTCGGCCGCCTGTGCACGAGCTATGGTTCACAAGTGGGTGAACGCTCAGAAGGGGAGGGGGAGGCGGTGGAGGAGGTTTGATGGACGTGTCAGGATGTAATCAGTGTAATCATCAGAAGTACACTGATTGGTTAGAGTTTTCCCTTGGTTACACCCTGTAGACCAGACTAAAACCTTTTGTATTTTTGACAAACATTCTACTTTAGTGGGTGTAATGGGGCCGTGACAAGGTTTTTTAAACGATATTGTAAAAAAATGCTCTCGAAAACATCTCCTACCATACCTTTAAAGATAGATTCTGTCCATTTAAATGTAATTGTAAATGTATTTACATGTAAATTTAAATGTAAATGTGAGTTTTTATCTTTATTTTGTTTTATTTGTTTTTTGCAGGCTTAAGATGTAGTTTTGTTACCATTTTATTTTGTTTACATTTTTTGACTATTATTTATTTACATTTTAAAATTCTCATTAAATGACTGAAATAAATAAATTGTTCGATCATATTCATCACACAGTTAGTAGGATGGATGGATGAATAGATAGATAGATAGATAGATAGATAGATAGATAGATAGATAGATAGATAGATAGATAGATAGATAGATAGATAGATAGATAGATAGATAGATAGATAGATAGATAGATAGATAGATAGATAGACAGATAGATAGATAGATAGATAGATAGATAGATAGATAGATAGATAGATAGATAGATAGATAGATAGATAGATAGATAGATAGATAGATAGATAGATAGATAGATAGATAGATAGATAGATAGATAGATAGATAGATAGATAGATAGATAGATAGATAGATAGATAGATAGATAGATAGATAGGGTTAAATAATATAGTAAAACATCTTTACATGTTAAAGTCAGGCCTCATACTCTTCTGTAGGACCATCATGCATTGCTTCAGACTCCAGATAAGTGTGTGTCGTCCTCCTCCCACTACCCAAAGATAATAAATACATCTGAAATAGTGGCCAGTTGTAAAACCCAAACTCAGAAGTTGTGTGCGGTCTGTTGCCAAAATCAGAATTCCTCTTGGCCTGACATCTGTATTGACAGAACAGAGAGTGATGCCTTGCGCCGTCTGCGTGCCGTGGTTCCACTTCCTGTTATTGTCCAGCCTGTTTGAATGGCGTCTGGAGCCCACTGCACCTTCCCAGCAGATGGACTGCAAATATGGCCTCTGATTTATCTGGCCACTGATTAACTGTGAGAAAACAACACTCCACCAAATGTGTATGTGTATGTGTGTGGTGGGTGGCGCTGGTGGGGAGGACGCTAATATATTCATGAAAATGTATTCATAAAAAATTATAATTGTGATCGAAACCCCTCCGTGGCTCCGAGGATGAGTCAATAAAAAAGCAGGCGAAATTGACAGGCGCCTGTTATATGGACAGCACTTGCAATAACAGATGGGGGGGCAGAGGGATGGACTGTGCACGGGCGCCTGATTGATCACACTGAAGTGGGTGAGTGTTAAAATGTTACGCAACAAGCTTTTATTTCCTTCCCTTGCACTGCCTCATCATACGTGATTATTCTACAGTGAGAAGAATATTTAGTTAATTCTATTTCAGTCTGCTGCCACATCTGAACACACGCACTAACATTATTCAGTGACCAGTCTGAGACACTAAGTTATTTAAGGTTAATAACAGGTGAGTCCACTCACTACACAGTCAATTTTGCAGTGTTAAATCAACACTTAGAGAGTTTATTTAACTTCTTCTAGAGTGTATTTGGTCCCATTGTCTCCAAATTAACACTGCAAATTCTACAGTGTAGAAATGGAAATGAAAGACTATTAAAAGATAAACATGTAGGAACACACTGGATAAAATGTCACTGTAAAAACATGTTTTAAAGGCATTAATACAAGATGTGTTTGCTTGAGTTCAGCAAAAAAATAATAAAAAAAAAAAATGCTAATGGAAAAGTGAAAATTGATTTTGTTCATATTTTTATACATCAGATTTTCCAGATTTACTGTTTATAAATTAGTTTTTATATCTGACTGTAAAGTTCCTCTGTAGGTGATTCTGTCTGATTTTAAGTGTGATTAAATATTTGGACGAGAAATGAGAAAAATACACTTGGTAATTTTTTTTTTATTATTTCAGTGTCTGACCAATAATAAAATAATGTTCACTTTCTCCAAATTAACCAAAAAAATAAATTAAAAAAATAAATAATCTTGAATTAAACAGAAAAAATAATATTAGATAAAGCAAAAGAAAATTAAAAAAATAATAATCTTGAATAACACAAAACAAAACAAAAAAAATTAATTAAGCAGAAAAAAATAATCTGCCAATGGAGCAAATAAAAAAAGATCTTGGTCAGATTTCTTAAAATATAAAACAACAACATGTAGGAACACACTGGATAAAATATCACTGTAAAAACATGATTTAAAGACATTAATACAAGATGTGTTTGTTTGACCCTGATGTGTCAACACTGGTGCGTCTGAATGGATGGTTTAGTTTAAAAATTCAGGTTTTTTAGTGATAATTTTGTTGATGGAACTGATGAACACGTGTTAAAAAGCAACTGATTGAAAAAAAGAAAAAGGCCAAACTAAAACTACAGGAACCAAATTACAACACTAGTTATTTATTCCATTTTTAACTTTTTTGTGTGTGCATTTTTCTATGTTATTTGTTATTTTGTGAATATTTGTTAGTTTCTGTTGATGTTGTTTCTCATTTTTGTTTATTTTTTCTACATTTTTACAGTTTATTTATTTTATTATTTTTCTTCAATTGTGTTCTGTTAGTGTCTTACTTTGTTCATGTTACATATTATTTTGTTAGTTTAATATTCATTTTTGTTCATTTTACTGTTCACTTTGGCAATTTTTGTTAATTGTGTTGCTTATTTTATTTTATCTTATGTTATTTTTTTCTGTGGAATTGCTTAAGTCTCAGGAGTTAAAGGTTAAATAATAAAAATAAAAGATCTGCTCATGGAAAAAGTGAAAATTAGTCTTGTTCAGATTTCTGTACATCAGATCTATTATCTATAAATCACTTCTTATATCTGACTGAAAAGTTCTTCTGTAGGTGATTCTGTCTGATTTTAAGTGTGATTAAATATTTGGACTAGAAATGAGAAAAATACACTTAGTAAGATTTTTTTTCAGTGTCGATAATGTTCACTTTTTCCAAATTAACCACAACATAAATAAATAAATTAATAAATTAATAAATTAATAAATTAATAAATTAATAAATTAATAAATTAATAATAATAATAATAATAATAATAATAATAATAATAATAATAATAATAATAATAATAATAATAATAATAATAATAAATCTTGAATTAAGCACAAAAAATAATGATAAATAATGAAGCAAAAGAAATCTTGAGATAATAAAAAATAATCTTGAATAACACAAAACACAAAATTCAATTAACCGGGGGGAAAAAAATCTGCTAATGGAGCAAGTTATTAATCCAGATCTATTGTCTATAAATCAGTTCTTATATCTGTAGGTGATTCTGTCTGATTTGAAGTGGTTGATTAGTGTTAAAATGTTTTTATTTCCTTCTCTTGCACTGCCTCATCATACATGATTATTCTACAGTGAGAAGAATATTTAGTTAATTGTATTTCAGTCTGCTGCCACATCTGAACACACGCACTAACATTATACATGTAACGAAATTATCAATATAGCAAAAGGTCAAAGGTCAAGCGCACATTTAGCAGAAAGGTCAATATCACATTATTGGCTTTAATTCAAGAACAGGTTGTTATAGAAACGTGAGATTGGCACAAAACAGGCATTCTCTGAATACATGTTTATTATTGTATCCTGTCTTGTCCTATGTTAACATATCCTAATTATTACTGTTATCTTATGTTTTATTTGATTTGATCTTGTTGTATCATATCTTATATTATGTTGTCTTAACTTATCTAATCATATCTTATCATGTTTTATTTGATCTTATCTTAATGTGTTTTATATTATTGTATCCTATGTTATGTTATGTTATGTTATGTTATGTTATGTTATGTTATGTTATGTTATGCTATGTTATGTTATGTTATGTTATGTTATGTTATGTTATGTTATGTTATGTTATGTTATGTTATGTTATGTTATGCTATGCTATGTTATGCTATGCTATGCTATGTTATGCTATGTTATGTTATGTTATGTTATGTTATGTTATGTTATGTTATGTTATGTTATGTTATGTTATGCTCTGCTATGCTATGCTATGCTATGCTATGCTATGTTATGTTATGTTATGTTATGTTATGCTATGCTATGTTATGCTATGCTATGCTATGTTATGCTATGTTATGTTATGTTATGTTATGTTATGTTATGTTATGTTATGTTATGTTATGTTATGTTATGTTATGCTATGCTATGTTATGCTATGCTATGCTATGTTATGCTATGTTATGTTATGTTATGTTATGTTATGCTCTGCTATGCTATGCTATGCTATGCTATGCTATGCTATGTTATGTTATGTTATGTTATGTTATGCTATGCTATGTTATGCTATGCTATGCTATGCTATGTTATGTTATGTTATGTTATGATATGTTATGTTATGTTATGCTCTGCTATGCTATGCTATGCTATGTTATGTTATGTTATGTTATGCTATGCTATGTTATGCTATGCTATGCTATGTTATGCTATGTTATGTTATGTTATGTTATGTTATGTTATGTTATGTTATGTTATGTTATGTTATGCTCTGCTATGCTATGCTATGCTATGCTATGTTATGTTATGTTATGCTATGCTATGCTATGCTATCTTGATTTGTTTGATCTTATTTTATCTTAACGTAACTTATCTTATGGTAACTCACCTTATCCTATTTTATGTTATCTTCTCTTTACCTACCACGGAAAGTGTTTCACAGTGTAAACCATTTATCATCAAATTTTTTTTTTATCTTATCTTATCTTATCTGTAACAGACACAGATCTGTACTTTCTCTTCAATTTTCTCCACTAAGTTCTTGTGTGTGTGTGTGTGTGGGGGGGGGGGGGGCGTTGTTTAGTTGTGTTTTTTTTCCTAGTCAGACTTCAGCTCCCTCGTTGTGTGAGCGTTTAGCGGCGACTTGGACAAGACTCAGACATAGATGAATGTCAGCCATTATCGCGGGCGGCCATTTGTGCTGGTATTTGACTCACTAATGATCGTCTTCCAGGCGGGGTTCATCAGCTTCAGTGCCACACACACATACACACACACACAGACCCAGAATCAAACTTGGGGCTAATTTGTTCGTCTAGTTTATCGTTTCACCACAACAATCAGCTCGTACACACAAACACAGCCTCGTCTTTTAACACACACACACACACTCACACTGCAAAAATATAACTCTGACCAAGTGGGTTTTTTTTCATTTCTTTTCCAAATATCTCATCACACTTAACCCTAGAACAATCGGCTGATTTTCACACACACACACACACACACTTGTGGTCATGTGATTTTCATTGTGCTGCTGCCTTTTTAAAGGATCCCCCATGCTACCCTTTTTGACTTTATGTCATATTGTATTTTGTGAAATTAAAGAAGAGTACTACAGTTTGGCATAGAGGAGTACTTTTACATAAATTGATGAAAACTGTATTTTATCTGGGACATTATATCGAGTAAAATATAACTGACATTAGTGATTGTGGTACTAATTTTACCATTCATGTTCTGGGGTTAAGCTCATGACAGAATCACCAAGATTTGTAATTAATTCAATATATATATATATATATATATGTACTTACTAATTCAACATATTTTTTTAATTTAAGCTTTATTTATTTATTGCTTTATCAAGCTATAAATTACTGAATTATTTATTATTTATTTAGTTCTTATGCTGAATTCAATATTTTTTATTCATTAATTCATATATTTATTTTTTGCTAATTAAGGATTTTTATTTATTTATTGCTTAATTTAAAATTTTCTTTTTTGGATAATACAAGATTTTTATTTAATAATGTATTTATTTTTTGCTTAATTCAAGATTTCTTTGCTTAATTCAAAAAAAAATTTCTTCAAGTTTTAAATTAATTACATATTTTGCAAACAATCTGCCATTGTACAACAGATCTTTAAAATCTGATTTCGAGAACTCTAAGATATTTTTAATTTGTTCCATTGGCAGATTAATTAATTTATTTTTGCTTCATTCAAGCAAAAGCATTTTTTTAAATTAATTTGCTATTCACTTGTTTTTGGAGGGGTATGTTTTCCAGTGCAGAACATGTCTTTGATGGCTTTAGCTGAGGCACTTTGGCAACAGGTCCAACCCCCCCCACATCCCCCACCCCCATGAGGACCTGGCACCTGGATCTGTGGACAGTGGGGGTGGGGGTGTTTATTTGTGTGCATTTTAGAAATAAATCACCAACAAATGAAGCTGCAAAGGAACAAAATTGTGTATTCTGGGTCGAAACCAAAAGCACAAACTGGCGCTGAAGTGGAAGAAACAGTAACTGGGAATAGATGTGTTTATTTAGAATGATGGATTTTCACACAAGCGCAGAATGAATGTGCAAATGGACATGGATGTAAATGCATGTTAAAATATGACATAAAAATATGTTAATACTGAGATAAATAGACAGACAGACATATTTTAAAGAGATTATATATATATATATTTTAGAAAGATATGTGTAGAAATATGTAGAAAGAAAAGAACCTGTTCAAATCTGATCTAAAAAATAATTAAATGAATTAGAGGAGAAACGTCAGAAATAATTAAACTATAATGAAAAATCCAAAACTGTTATAACCTTCGTTTTAACTTTGACAGAACAGAGCATGTGTATAAGTGAACATGACATTACACCAGAGATGTCAAACATGTGGCCTGGGGTCCAAATTGGGGCCTCCAAAGGGTCCAGTCTGGCCCCTGGGATGAGTTTGTGAAATGTAGAAATGATATAAATAATTTTAGTTCAGGTTCTACATACAGACAATTTAATTTCATGTGGGTCAGATCAGTAATGCTATTATAATAACATATACAGTACATGTTCACAATTCTAAATGTTTTTCTTTTGAAATGTAAAAACCTTCATGTCATTTTATGATTTGTGATTATTTCACAAAAATACAAATAACCTGAACAAATCTGAACATTTTTGAAATGTCTGAAGGACAACTTTACCAATAATCTGGCTGTTATTAAATGTTTTATGTATGTTTTGTTGATCTACTGCGATCTGTAAATTATAATTTATAGGTGTTAATGATAAACTGAGACATAATATTGTTAAAACTGCACATAGAAATAACAAATTAAGAATGAAAGTAATGTCAGTTTGTTCACATTATTCACATTGTTTTAAAGGATGTTAACACTTTCATGACATAACTTTATTTTTTTTTACTCTACAACATAGAGGAAAGTTTGTAGTTGACATTGTTTTTATATTATTATATTATTATTTCGCTGGTCCGGCTACACTGCAGATAACATTTGGTTTAATGTGACCCCTGAACTGAACCTGCATTAGACATAAGTGTGATTCTCAGAGTAATATATTACAGATATTTACATATTTGTTTCGCTCACTGACTTAAATTCAGGAGCATAGAAGCCTATATTTAATACCAACACTTTTTTAAAAATATTTTAAAGTGTTAAATAGTGATTTATTTCCTGCTATAACTAAATTTTGTTATTAATTGATTTTCAAAATGACAGCACTTCTTAAACACTGTTCACAAATGAATCCATTCCAATAAGAGAGTGAATGAAACAGAAGAAGATAGACGATAACTGGAGTCATTATCAGCGTTACGGCCTCGTCTTATGTGATATTTAATCTGTTTGCAGGATATTGAAATTAAAAACACACTCATTCATTGCTCTGCTCAGAGGCTCTTCAGCGCAATGGAGATTCATGAACAAATATGAATATTTAATATTTAAGTGTTGATATTAATTATTCATATTACGGGCACTTTGCAAATGGATGAAATTAATTATGTTGATAGAATTAGACTAGATTTGGAGGTTAATATAATAATGTTTGTATTATATTTGCTGTAATGGATTTGAAGCCATACTCTATTAATTGGATTGATGACAGTTCAAAGCCGCCAGGGTCATTTGTGCATCTTTGAGGTTTTATATTAGACAAGTTGGATGAGGCAAAGTGGATAAAGTGACTGTAGAAGATGATGTGTGGAGTCTCCTTCCACTTTAATCCAAAGTGTTCCAAATCCACTATGAACAAATGTACATGATGTTGGTTTTAGGATGTAGAGCAGGGCTGTCCAACTCATTTTAGTTCAGGGGCCACATTACTTTACTAATTTGATCTGAAGTGGAAATAATAACATATATAAATATATAAATAGTATTAACTTAAAACTTTTCTCTATGTTTTAAAGTGAAAATGTTAAATTATGTGATGAAAATGTTTACATCTACCAACTATTCTGAATAGAATGTGAATAACATGAAGAAACTGAAGTTTAAATAAAGTGAGGTCAGGTGAGGTGAGGTGAGGTGAGGTGAGGTGAGGTGAGATGAGGTGATTTGAGGTGAGATGAGATGAGATGAGATGAGGTGAGATGAGGTAAGGTAAGGTGAGGTGACTTGAGGTGAGGTGAGATGAGGTGATTTGAGGTGAGGTGAGATGAGATGAGATGAGATGAGATGAGATGAGGTGAGTTGAGGTGAGACAAGGTGAGGTGAGGTGAGGTGAGATGAGGTAAGGTAAGGTGAGGTGATTTGAGGTGAGGTGAGGTGAGATGAGGTGAGGTGAGGTGAGATGAGGTGATTTGAGGTGAGGTGAGGAGAGGTGAGGTGAGGTGAGGTGAGGTGAGGTGAGGTGAGGTGAGGTGAGATGAGGTGAGTTGAGGTGAGATGAGGTGATTTGAGGTGAGGTGAGGTGAGATGAGATGAGATGAGATGAGATGAGGTGAGTTGAGGTGAGATGAGGTGAGGTGAGGGAGAGGTGAGGTGATTTGAGGTGAGGTGAGATGAGGTGAGGTGAGTTGAGGTGAGGTGAGTTGAGGTTCTTAGAACTCAGACTAACTTAAATGATATGATGAAAATATTCACACCTGCCAACTGTCCTTAAAACGTGAATAAAATAAATAAACTGACATTTAAATGACATGTGAATGACAAATTCCATTGTATTCCATACAACTTTCATACAATGAAATTTGGGTTCACCTCCAGAAAATATATTCTAATAAGATGAATATAATATATATCTTAAGTACCAAAACAGGAAGTTCTTAGAACTCTGATGTACGATTTTGCCCAAAACTCCAAACCTTCCTCTAAGTTTTAGAGAAAACAAAGTTAACTTATTTGATGAAAGTGTTGACACCTACAAACTATCCTTTAAAACAATGTGAATAACATGAACAAACTGAAATTTCCTCAGAACATTAAGTGCAATTTAAAGAATATTCTGTCTTAGTTGATCATTTACACATGTCACAGATCACTCTGGATCAAAACATTGAATGAATGAAAATTTGACCTGAATATTGTTAGCCCGTCCAGGCTAATGTTAGTGTCCGGGACACAAGAGTTGATCCACGTCTAGGTGAGAATGAGGATGCAGCAGTCTGGTGGATCATGTTTGGTGTTTAAATCCAGCTTCAGGTAGACCAGTTTGTTTTCCAATGAGTGTACGTTGGCGAGCAGGACTGATGGAAGAGGCGGTCGGAACAGGTTAACTCTTTGCTTAGGTGTAAATCCACAGCGACAGCCACGCTTCACAGAGACGGACTCTGTGGGGGAGACTCCACTGTAGGACACTGGATATTGACTGGCGCAGCAGACCAAGGTTCTGTAGAACGGTTTGCATCTCCAGGCTTGCGGAGTCCAAGTTTTTAACAATTTTTCTTAAGCTGATGATAGTCTGTTGGTCATATACTCTTCTTGAACCGTTTGGCTGAACTTTTACTAAAAGTGCTGGTCTAGGTGGAGAAATGACCGTTAAAGTGTCTGTGTTACACAGCAGCCACAGGGTGCCGCTCCATGATGAATGAGGGTCAATGGGTAATGAAAAGCATCATGGGTAGTTCCCTCATCGCTAATGGGATTCTATGTATAGTACGTGCGTGACATATTTACGTACATTACGTAGTTACGTATAGTAATGTACTGTATTTATGTCTGGAAGGTTTCAGTTTCCTTTCATTAATAGAATGTATTTAATTATTTCGTATTCAGAGACAAAAACTTGAGGTAAAGGTTTTTCGTAACTTGGATTTTTCGTTAGCTGGGTCTTTCATGAGTACAGGTATGACTGGTACATCCATGCATTGTATGGAACAATAAAGAGTCTTATCTTATCTCATTTTATCTTATCTTATATTATCTTACAGTAATTCACTTTACCTTATTTTACCTTTTATAATTGCATTTGATGAATCCATTTGTTAAATGAAACACAATGGCAATAAAGTGTCTTATCTAACTTTACCTTACTTTATCATATATCTTAATTGACCTGACCATATTGTATCTTATCAAATACATCTATTTATCTTATTAATTCTTGAGAAAAGTCAGAAACTGCAGGAAAAAAAATCTCCAAATTACGACTCTTCTGACCGTTTCCTATTGAAGTGAAAGTGTCGGATGTGAGCAGGACGCTGCAGACACAGAAATCAGCCCTTAAAAACTGCCATCAGTCAAACTCTGGTTGAAGTGGTCCGATCCCTCCTTCCAGCCCTGTGCCAACACACTTCCTGGCTTTTAAAATCATATTACATTTGTGGAGGCCTGCGTATAAATTTTCTCCTAGAGTCTCATCAGGGCCCCCCGCTCAGTATGGCCTCTCCTCTGACTGATATTGGCTCATCATACTTAATCTAGGGTGAAATTTCCTAGTCTGTGCTAAATGACTTGCAGCCTTCACGAGAGAGGAGATATTTATTTTTCTCAGGGCTAATGACCTGTCCCCCGGACCCACCCACTGATGGTTATTTACTAGGGCCCAGATGCTTGGGCTCAAAATGAGTGGTAATGTCAGCAGGCGCCATCCTTCATCGGGCCGCCCCTGATTGAATCCGAGTGATCCCATTGACATTGACTCTGTGACTTTTAAGGCCATTACCTTCCACCGCCCACGATGATCACCTCATCATCGCTTCCGAGCTGACAGCTGATTAGCAACAAATTACTGACAGGAGAAGGCTCTGACACCGGGTGCAAGAGGTTGGCGAGTGTGTATGTGTGTGCAAAGAGAGGTGGAGGAGGGGTTGCCAAGGAGTCAGAGGCCTCCTCCTCCTCCTCCTCCACCACCTCCTCCTCAGTGCATCCACAGGCTCAGAGTCAGACGCTCAAAGTAATAGCCGTGTCTATGATGCAGCGGCGCCCTCGCTGCTGAGCTCATGATAATGTAATAAGTGTGGAGGGAAAACGCCAGAGCTCATATGTTTAGCCTTACTGCAACCACGATACAAGCAGCTGCTCCTCATTGGTGGAGAGCGAGGGCACTTCATTTCAGTTGGACGCTGACGGGGTTGATGTGACAACATACAATCCTGACTTTAAAGGAGCAATATTTTGCTTCTTCTTTTTTTTCAACGGAATACTTCATTTGTCAAACATTTCCTTGTGGTCTACATAAGCTGTAAACGCTGTTTGGGTCTGAATTCTTCATTAATTCAACCCCACGGGTCCATTTTGAACCCAATTTCTGAGTAATGACCAGAGCTGGAGGGTGGCACGATGGTGCAGTGGTTAGCACTTGTGCCTCACAGCAAGAAGGTCCCTGGTTCTCCTCGTATCTGCGTGGGTTTTCTCCAGTTTCCTCCCACCATCCAAACACAAATTAGTTAATCTAAATTGTCCATAGGTGTGAATGTGAGAGTGATTGTTTGTCTATATATGTTCAGTCCTGAAATTAACTGGAGACTCATACAGGGTGTACCCCGCCTTCACCCATTGTAGCTGGATTAAGCCCCCAGTGACCCTAGTGAGGATAAAGCAGGTTCAGATGATGAGATGAGACCAGAGGTGAGTAATCACAGTCCTGCCATGTATTGGTTCCAACCTGTTCACTAAACACAGGTGATTCCACTATTTATCCCATTTACCTGGATGAGGCATTGTGCTAATCACAATGGGCTGGTGTGATGAACAGGTTTGAACCAATACATGGCAGGACTTTGACTTGAAGAACCTGGGATTACCCACCTCTGGCAATGACCACAGACTGTATATAAAATATGGACAAAGCTTCTGTTCACGTGACCCATTGGTTTCCGAAGCGATAAAATAAAGCAAAGTGGGCGGTTCCCAAAAGTCAAGGTCTAGGTACGTGATCATATGTTTTCATCATTTTCAGAAATTCCAAAAATGGGCCCAGAGGTGGAGCTGAGAGTGTGGGGGAGATTGATTGACACACAAAAAAGATGGATCAAAAACAGTACCCTTATCTCCCCTTCAGGGGGTGGGGTGAAAAGGTCTAAAAACATTGTCTATATGGTTAAAAAAAAATCAAAATACAGAGTAACGTGTCCAAAATTCCAAAAAGTCAAGGCCTAGAAATCCACATCGTTTAACCCTTGACATTAAATAAAGACTGATTAAAGAAAGGTAATTCTCCAATAAGAATAACATCAGTCCCACCACATGTCACTGCAACAGCTGTTCCAGTTTTCAGCCACAATTATCAAATGTTTTGCCTTGAAGATTTCTCCAAAATGTCTCCAGCCGGTTGTAAACATCAACTTTCTCCTGAGGACAAACTAAACCTCCTGTGCCTCCTGGAGTAGCATCTGTCTGGACCTCCAGCCCTCCAGGACCACATAAGATGGCAGCAGATGAGCGGGAGATGCTCCATTTGCTGCCAACAGGATCCATTTTTAATGCTCGGGGGCAATTTAAGGCCCCCATTTAATTACACACAAGTCCCAGGATGCCAGGAGTCATGGATGGAGGGAAACTGGAAGTGTTTGAGGGCTCGGTGGCCTCGTAGGTGCTTTGGTCCAGGTCTGGGGACTGAAGTGAGATGCTGGAGTTGACAGCTGACCTCAACGCTGAGTTTTTAAAGAAGTTAGAAGCCTCTGCGGAGCCCACGGGGAGGATGAAATGGTCTCCACTTGGGTCTCAGAGGGGAAGATCTGGGACCGAACAGGCTGGAAAAGCACTTTCCTGCAATTACAGGAGGCAGAACGTCCCACATATGACCTGCCAGAAAATCAGCCCCAGAAGTCAATGGAATCCAGACTGAGGTGTAGTGACACAGGTGCAGTTGTACCTGCCCGGACCAGACCTGAGGGCGGACGGGGAACTGGATCAAAACAAAAACAGCAAAGACCTAAAGAGTCATTTTAGTTCAAGGACCATATTCAACCCAACAGAGGGTGTTAAGTAGAAGCACTTTGTCACTAGATTTTTTTAGGTATCTGTACTCTACTTGAGTATTTATTTTTCTGGAAACTTTTTACTTTTACTCCCTACATTTGGTAATAAATATCTGTACCTTATACTCCTTACATTCCCAGAATAGACACATTACTTATTTAATTAAATGGGCGTGAGTGGATTATTATGACTTTTATCTCATGATTGTGACTTTATTTCATAATTTTGACTTTTTCTCATAATTATACATTTCTTACTACCTTATATTTATGAATTTATCTCAGAATGTTGATGTTTATTATCTCACAACTTTGACTTTTAATGTCATAATTCTGAAAAAAGATGACTTTTTTTTATCTCATTTGTGACTTTTTTTCCCCATTTATCCTAGATTTCCTGTCCCTATCCACAAAACTCTGTAACTGTGACCTGATCAAAGACATTATCGACACAGTAACTCACTTTTAAGGGGTTTATTTTTGGATACTTTGAAATATTTCTGCTTTTTCTGGTTAAATATTTCATCCAGGGCAAAAAAATCCAGTCTTACTTTTTTACAATTGAGAAGTTATATATATTTTTTTATTTTTATTTCAGTAAAGGCATTGAATCAGTACTTCTATGTTTACCAGAATATTTTTTCATACAAGTAGCTGTACTTCTACTTAAGTAGACTACTTAATGAGTACTGGTTTGACTCAACTCGACTGTCATTTTTGTGTTTCCATTATGCACACATACACACGTATCCAGGGTGCGATTTATCAAAAAACAGAGGGGGGGGAATACGAATAACATAAATGAGGCTCAAATCACTAAATAAACATTTAAAATCATATTTTTTCTCTGATGGCACAGTTCATGTGACCTGCTGCCCACGTGCGAGGGTGCAGTACAGCGGTGCGCCCAGGACCAGGATCAGTTCTCTCCGGCCAGCGTCAGGTCAAACTGAGAACATGAGATGCATCTCTGGATGGTCCACATTCAGTCCTGGACCTCCCCCCGTGTCTGGTTTGTGCACATTTCCTCTGTGCACTGGCTCAGGGAGGACCAGGAATGGTCAGTGGGAAGGTGGATCGCGGGCCCCCCTCTGTTCTGACTTCACTGTATGAGGTTCATCTTTCAGGCATTTTGTGTTTACACCATCAGAAAGACTGATAGACCACAGGACCAGAGGGGGGGATGAACCCACCCCCCCGCAAATTGCACCCAGCATGCATCCAACAATAAAACAAGGGCAGCTGCGCAAAAGTAACCGACAGAACAACTTACATTATATCACATCAACCATGAATGGTGAAAGCAGGCTCTGTTTTTTGTTAATCAAGCCTTTGCTTGTGCAGCAGTGGCTCTTGGGAACTTGTGATGAAGCAGCCAAAGGAGAGCAGCTAGCTTTGGGTTGGCAGGGCAGGATGGTCTGTGGTGGACTTTGAGTAGAGGCTGTTCAGAGTTACAAACTATTTTGTTCAGTAATGTTAGCATGCTAAGTGCTGCTACAGTGATTGCTACCATTGAGATGTGTGGTGCTATGAATATGAAGAAAGTCTGCACAAATATGAAAGACTGCATTGGGAGCTATATGACCACTAAAAACTGTTCTGCTGTCATTTATACTTTATTATTTATGTATAGCAGCCTATAAAAATACTGTAGCTATAGGGTGGATTCGCCTAATATGGGACAATTTTTCCAATTCTGATTTCTGGTCTATATTGTGATATGAAGGCCTAGTAGCATTCTGAATTCCTTAGGGTTTGATCTATTGAAATCAAATGAGAAAATGCTGGGTTAGGGTTAAACAATCACACTTAGTGCTAAGTTGTCTAAAAAAAATCTTTACTTCCTAATGTGGGACAGTCCTTTCCCAAATGTGGGACACCCAAATAATTTCCAATTACTTCATGGAATAAGAAATTAAAGCTACATTTTCAAACCCAGCAGTAAAATTACAACTCAGAATTTTATGTAAGCTATGGTACTGTAAGTTGAACCAAGAAGAGAACTGTACGGACAACAATTCATGACTTTCATTCAAACACACACACACACACACACACACGCACACACACACACACACACAAACTTAACCTGTGTGACATCATTCACATGTTTTCATTTTGGGAATCAAGCTTCAACTGTTAATCTGATTTCATCTCGTCATTTGAACCCGCTTTATCCTCACTAGGGTCACAGGGGTCACTGGGGGTCTAATCCAGCTACAATGGGTGAAGGTGGGGTACACCCTGTATGAGTCTCCAGTTCATCTCAGAGTTGAACATATATAGACAAACAATCACTGTCACATTCACACCTATGGACAATTTAGATTAACCAGTTAACCTATCAGTGCATGTGTTTGGATGGTGGGAGGAAACTGGAGTACCTGGAGAAGAACATGTAAACTCCACACAGAAAGGTCTGGTGTGGGAATAGAACCAGGGACTAGTGCTAACCACTGCACCACCATGCTGCCCCCTGTTAAACTGATTTCTTTACATACTCCAACCAAGAGGGAATCCATGTTTTCCTCAGCTGGAGATTATTTGGCCCAGTTGTTTTTCATCTTCTGTATAAATTAATGACTTCCTCTCAATAATATGTTGACAGTGACCATCAGTATCATCACCAGTATCTCTCTGTTGAACAGTGGATTTCAGGACATTCTAGTTCTTGGCTAAAAGCCTCAGTTAAGGGACTCCTCCATCCTCTATAATCAATGGCTCCTCTCATTCTTTCTTCCTTCCACTGATTGAATTTTCTCACCTCATTCTTTTTTTGTTGCCCCTTCCTTTCTTTTTGCCCCCACCTCATGTTGATCTGATATTCATGCAGGAATTAAAGAAAGACATACACAAATCTTTCTCAACAGCTCAGAGTGGATCAGAGGTGTGTGGTATCATGCATGTCTCTAATCACACTCCTCACTTACAGCATCAATAAGGCAAAACTGCCATCTGACTGTTAAATAAGCACTTTAAATAAGGAATGTCCAATTAATGGACATGGATATTTCTATTTAGATGTGCAGTAAGTATTATCTTTTTAAAGTAGTTTTAGGCCACTAGGTACACTTTCTTTTACATCAGTATTTTAACCCGAAGGGGTGAGGGGTATTGGGTTTGAGTTGGGTTATTTGTTGGTCTGTCTGTTTGTTTGTTTGTAAGTAGGTTTGTGCAAAAACTACTGGACCAACTTCCATGACCTTTTCCAGAAAGGTGTGAGGTGATCCAGAATTCCATTCCATTTTGATGAATGTAGGTCAAAGGACACAGCCACCAAAACTGTGTTTTCACAATAATAAGAGATATCTATCTATCTATCTATCTATCTATCTATCTATCTATCTATCTATCTATCTATCTATCTATCTATCTATCTATCTATCTATCTATCTATCTATCTATCTATCTATCTATCTATCTATCTATCTATCTATCTATCTATCTATCATGGGCCACAGCACACTGGTTGGGAAACACTGTTGTGGAGGCTTCAAACGTCATGAATCAAATATAATGCATTCAATGTTCTAGGTTTAGAAGTGGTTCCTGATCAGTTCTGTCTAAGTGTACAAGGCAGGTGTTGCATTTTTTGGGTCATTCACTAAAAGTGTGGGTCACAGAATGACCCCCAGTGTGTGACAGTCATAGTGTATCTGATCCAAACACACACGTCCATGAGCTGAGTGTCCCCGTCAGCCTCCCGCCTCATGCCATACATCACTGCCTGGATTACAGTCTGTTTGTCTGCCGCCACCCCCCCCAGCCTGCAGAGGCTGAACTCTGGCCACTGTGATGCATCATGGCTGCTGTTTGATCAGCGTGGGGGGGTTATGGGGAGGTTAGTGGGGGCTCAGACCCGGTCCTCTCGGTGTCTGGCCTCTGAGAACATCAGGCGTTGAAGACAGAGATGAAGCCCCCCCCCCCCCCTCCTCTGCTGGACCGGTTCACGTCGCTGTGTCTGTCACTTAGCCTGGCTGACTCTCTCCTCTCCATCTCCCTCTCTGTCGTCCTGTCAGGATGGCAGATGACAGCGGGGGCCGCCGGGGGACCGCCGGCTCCCGGTGAAGCTCCATTTGCTGCCCTCCGTGGAGATCCCCCCCCCCACCGGCTGTATTTCAAGACCGTCGCACTGCTGTCACGGCAAAGACGCCGGGAACAAGGCGAGGCCTCTCCCATAAAACATCAAAAGCGTCCGCTGCAATGAAAACACAAGTGGGGGGGGCCTTGTCAATCTTTACAGCTCTTCTTCTAAGTGACTGTAGCCCAAACGCCACTACACAGGCTTCCACGCTATTCATTCATTTTTCATGCTGCGCAGTCGGTGATCCAAAATGTGCCATCTATTCTGCAGCTGACATGTCCAAATGTCTGCGTTACCATATAATGCTGCACAGAACGGAGCTGTCACTGCAGAGTTTTATGATATGGTAATACGTTAAAGCAGCTGGGACCGACAGACATTATGGGGCCTGAAAGAACACGAACACAAAGCTGGGAGGGCGCTTTGTTTCAGTCTCTGTACAGTGGAAATAATGAACGGTGGTACTTACATGACCTTTACATGTGTTTAAACCATGTCTGAAACTGCATACACACTTTTATTTGTTTCATAGAGTGAAGAAACTTCTACTTTACTGTCAAAAACACAGCAGAGAGAGATGGCACAACTGTGAATATATATATATATATATATATATATATATATATATATATATATCAATGATGTGCGGACTGACCCCGCGGTGCTCACAGTTGAGAATAACTGCAAAATATATTTAATGATACACTTTATTAAGTGAATTTCTGTGAAGATGACATCAGAAGTATCCTACAATATGGAGGGAGCAAGAGAGAAAGTCAAGTTAGGAGAGTGGAAGCTCCGAAAACATACAAACAAAAACAGTTAGGGTTTGGGACACATGCACTGAGATGTTTAAAGATGATGAGCGGCTCCCAGTGTTTTCTTTTCTGTGGAAACTGGGTTCAAATGTGGGTGTTGGGTGTTACAGGTTGTCCACCCCTGGTTTAGATGCTGAACATTGATAATTTTTGAATGATATTTTCTCAACGTATTAACTTGAGAGAAATGACATGGGATTTTAACAGGTATGTGAGTAAGGTCATGTGATGGTCATAAAGACCATTGACTACTTTTTAAAAATGTGGGTCCAGAAGCAGGTTGGGTCCATCCTTTTCAAATATATTTCTTGTGGTCTGAGTTGCGGGCATTTTATTTTAAAAAGCAGTGGTTATGTTGTGTGTGTGTTATACTATACTATAATACACTACACTGTACTGTATCATACGATACTATACTTTGCTAAGCTGTACTATACTATATGATGCAACACTATACTACATTATACTACACTATACTCAGTGTTGTACCTGAACGCGTTCATTGAACGATCGTTCACAAACTATATCATATTTTTGACGGACGTGAACGACTCGTTCACTTTTGCCAAATGAATGGGAATTTGTGAACACGGTTATTCTGGCATTTATTGAACTGCGCTCTTATGTAGTTCACATGTCATTCTTATCACGTTGTAATTATTGAGTCCTATAATGTATAAAATGGGATAAAAACACAGCATTATCATAGATGTCATTTTTGTATTAATCTGAACAAATGTTGGCAACATAATGTTGTGGAATAGCCAATGAGAAGTGTTGTGGGCGGAGCAGAGAGAGAGAGAGAGAGAGAGAGAGAGAGAGAGAGAGAGAGAGAGAGGGGGGTGCAGAGAGTTTTTGGGACAAAAATATCCAGACAATCATATGTACAACTTGTAGAACTTGACATTACAAACATTACTTTTGTTCATGATAATGAATAACTTTATATCAAAAATAAGTAAGAATAAAAGTAACCTGACGCACGTCATCTGGCTGTATTTCACTAAGCTCCCGCATCCATCTGAGTATCATGTAGTTCAGGCTTTCTGAAAAATGAAGAAGTCCATCAGTGTCGCTGGGTCAGACTTTCTTTGACTGGGCAGTGTTGTGTCTGTGTGTCTGTCTGTGTGTCTGTCTGTGTGTCTGTCTGTGTGTCTGTCTGTCTGTCTGTCTGTCTGTCTGTCTGTCTGTCTGTCTGTCTGTCTGTCTGTGTGTCTGTCTGTCTGTGTGTCTGTCTGTCTGTGTGTCTGTCTGTCTGTGTGTCTGTCTGTCTGTGTGTCTGTCTGTCTGTCTGTCTGTGTGTCTGTCTGTCTGTCTGTCTGTCTGTCTGTCTGTCTGTCTGTCTGTCTGTCTGTCTGTACCACAGGTGATGTGTCCGTGGTCTGTTTGGCACTGGGTTCCTCTTCAGCTTTTGTCCATTCCCTTCTAGTGTCCACAGTACTCTGGTGTCTCCCTACCAAGCAAAGGCATTTCAGAAATATGTGAGAGGAATTAAGACCAAGTTCTGCAAACCACTGTTCTACCTGTTTTCCATAGGGACGTTCAGGGAGTATCCACCGGCTGTTGCCTTTTATCCTCAGATTTTTCCTGTGCATTTGACAATGGTCATTTACAGACAACGCAGCGGTGTGTTTAGGTGCAGCCATACTGTGGTGTTTGTTTTAATCGAAATTTTCTTTTACCTTTAACACATATTTCATACAAAATTGGTAAATTTGTATATTTTCAAAGGGTTTGGGGGCAGTATTTGGGGCCTTGGAATGAATCAGGACTTTTACATGTAAAATGCGACTACTTACGACAAATTCACAGAATGAAAACAGAATTAATTTAATAAGTAGAGGTACCACTGTACTGACCTGAGTGAAAGAAGAAATCAGTTATTTTCTTGATTAATTCCTTAATTTTTTACTCTTTTGTAACTGTTTTTTTTTATCTCTCCTGGTGATACTGTATCCTTTGTGTGTTCTTTATTTTCTTTCCATTTTTAGTCTTTTTATTTATTTTTTTCTTCTTCTTAACTCTCTTGGTTATTTTTTTTTTATTTAGTTGATTCAAGGTTATTTTACTGTTTAACTTGTCTTTAACCCTTTTGTTTAGACAAAAGAGTTAAAGACAAGTGAAGTTAAAGTTACAATTATGGTATTTATTTTCTGTCGTTTTATACCAGGTTTCATTCAAATCTAATTGTTTTTGTTGTTTCTTCTCATGAGGTCAGGGGTCACAATAAATAGTGACTTTAACCTTCATAACACATTGATTTCAGTTTATTTGTTATCCTTTAATGTTGTATATGTTTACTGAATTGTTTGTTGTTTTGTCTGAAGTACATACTGTATGCATAAAGGTGGAATTACACAATACTACACATATTTATTTAACACTGACATGCACATATTTCACATATTATATGATGTTTTTCTACACATTTTCAGCAGGTTAACTACTATCAATGTAGTGTGATCATCTTTAATTTTCTTTTGTTTTTCACTTCCTTTGGATCCACATTTTCAGTTTAAGTTATTATCAAAACCCCTAGAAGCTATAACATGTAAATGTATTTAATCAACAACTAACATCAAGTCTGTGATAATGTACCTAACACAGAAAAAAAATATGTTTATATTTTGTTTTTATTAAATCTTTATTAACCACGAGAAGTGTGGCATCCTGGTCACAGCACAATTAACATAATTACAGATATGCAAAGTAGTCATCAAAAATTCATCTCCAATCATCAATATCAGGGACCAAACAGGGGCAACATGAGCCAATCAAAACATCTGCAGCCAGATGTGCCAGTGTCCAAGTCATTTAATATAATTTCAGATTCATTTAGTCAGACCGGCTCCTTGAGATTGAGGTAATTTTGCAAATGATTCCAAGCAGAGGGGGCAGTGTATTTAAATGGCATTTCTCCAAATCCATTATGAGCTTTAGAGACGGGCGTTGGTTCAGATGATGGTGTAGAAACAACCACAATGTAAAGATTCTATATTTCTATGGTGGAATCTAATCTTCTTTAACTGATTTATTATAATGTTCTCTGTATTTTGCATTTTTTCAGACAAAACAGTCATATGATTCAGTAAAACGGCATTAAAGCCACTATAATTTATGTGAAATACAGACCAAGTGAAGATCAGCAACAAAGATTCTCTTTGCTTTTTGTGATTTATTACCATTTATTCGAATGCTATTTTGCATTTTTCAATGTAAATCATGTATTTTCTTATATTTAATTCACTTATGATATAGATGTTCATAAAAGTTCAGAGTAGATTCAACGATTATTATATCAGAAACAAAGAAAACTCAAGAAAAATTTCCTTTAAAAAAGAAAAAACTTATTTTGGTTTGGGGTTTTTTTTTGCTTCCATGCAAAGAACTTTGGAAAATTTGGAAAATGTTAAAAAACTATATTTTGGCAATGAAATGTGAATAACCTGAACAAATATGAATAACCAGAAATATTTAAAGAAAATTAAGTGCAATTTTAACAAACTACTGACTGTATTAATTGTTTTGTGCCTTTGTAAATCTGATATTGTTAAACTTTCACTTCTTTTTCTTCAAGTGAAATACTTGGAAAAAAAAGGGGGAATGAACCAAAATCCTGTGAAACGGCGAAAAAAAAGTTTGAAAATTTATACAATAAAAAAAAAACCCAAAAACTTTAATATATGGCATATAAGTGAAGAAATACTTGGAAAGTGAGTGAAACACTTGAAAAGATTCATAAAAATAAACCAAAGCCTTTAATATGTGGCATAAAAGTGAAGAAATACTTTGAAAAACAGTAAAATACTTGAAAAATAACGACTAAAAGTACAAAAACATGGTTAAAAAGTACCTTACTTTTAACACCAAAACAACAGATTATTTTTTGCACTAAAAGTGAAACTATAACATTAACCATGAAAATATTTACATTTATAAACTATCTTTTAACAATCACATGTGAATAACCTGAACAAATATGAACAACCAGAAGTATTTTAAGAAAATAAAGCAATATTTTAACAATATTATACCTTTTACTAAACGTTTTGTGCCTTTGTAGATCTTTTTAAATCTAAAGTTACACTTATTTTTTTCACTTTTTACACTTATTTGTTTCAGGTTGTCCACACATGTTTTGTTTGGATGGTTTTAAAAATGTAAATATTTTCATAATTTAATGTTATTTTTGCAGTTGTCATTATTTACACATTATTGTGATATTATTTTACTTGAGGTGGAATTGAGTTGAATATAAAACCTGAACCCTGGTCTAAATGTTCCTTTCATTCCTAAAACAACAGAATCACAATTCATGAAATACTTGAAAAAAAACAACAAAAACTCTTGAAATTTGGCATAAAGATTAACAGATATTTATGAAATATATAAAATACTCAAAAAATAAGGGTGGAAAATAAACCAAAAACCTTGAAATATGGTATATAAAAAACTGAACAAATACTTAGAAAATGACTGAAATACTTGAAAAATAAGGGAAAAATTTACAAAAAAACTTTAATAAATGGCATAAAAGTGAAGAAACACTTAGAAAAATAGTACAATACTTGAAAAATAACTACTAAAAGTAGCAAAACATGGCTAAAAATTCCATAAATGTTACATAACACCAAAACAAGAGATTTTTTTTGTACAATCAGAAAAAATATAATATTAATTCATGAAAATATTTACATTTATAAACTATCCTTTAGCAATAAAATGTGAATAACAGATTATTCTGATATCATTTGACTTGAGGTGGAATTGAGCTGAATATGGAACCTGAACTTAAACTTGTTTGACACCCCTGGTCCTTTTAATGTTCCTTTTAACCCTAAAACAACGGAGTGACGGACTCTGAAAACGTCCTCCTTAAGGAACAATGGCTGCAGCATGAAGGTCCATAAGTCATGGTGTTTCTCACAGAGATAGATGTACAGGAAGACGCTCTCCACCCCCACAGAGATGAATCCTGTATGCATTATGTCCAGACTGACACGTCAAGAGGCCCTAGATTAACTGCTCCCCCCTCCAGACTTCCTTTTATCCCCTTCGTTCCAGGGGCCACGCTCATTTACATAAACAGATAATCCTTGATAAAAATTTCCATTAGACAAAGGTGAAATGGATCAATTTCTGCTGCCAAGATAAATCTCACGTTTTACACCGACAGGGTCATTACACAAGCCACATTTCAGGAATAATGTATTTAAAAAGTCCGCCGATAGCGGCCATTTCCCGCTTTCCAATTACCTTTAAGAAAAGCTTATTCTGTGGACAATAAAGCACATTACGGCACAATATGATACAGTCCATAAAGATCAGCGTGTTTGATGAGAGGTTAGCGAAAGCTCAGCATATTTCGGGGGGGATGTCACAACCCCGTGGTTATCGCTGACACCTCGCTGTGCCCGCCATGCAAATGTCCTATTACCAACAGTCCAAGTAGATTAACAGGCCTGCTCCCAAATAAACACTTTTTTCCTGTTTTTTTTTTTTTTTTTTTTTTTAGCAGTGGCGGCAGAGACAGAAGAAGAAGGAGGAGGAGGAGATGGCGACGGTGATGGGTGAGGAGGGGTGGGTAGGTGGGGGTGGATTGACAGGACAGGGAGGTGATGCCACCGGTCCAGGGCAGCCGCAGAACGGAAAAACTCATTAGTCTGCTTCCACCCCAATTCGCCGCTCTGCCTTTGACCTTCAGACATCCACTCCCCCTGATGCCCTGCCCACTCACCCCCCCCCCCCTCCTTCCCCTCCACCACTAGCAGACACCCCACCACCACTACCTCCTCCGTTTACTCCCCCAACCCACCCACTGTCGCCTATTTAAGGTGAAATGACACTGCAGGGTTCATCATCTTCACTGCATATTATTACAACTAGTCCTGTCAAAATACTAGAAGAAGAAGAAGAAGAAGATGTGCAGATGAGCCATTGTTCCTACAGGATCAAACGTAACCTCAGTGTATGAAAACCAGACCAACAAGTAGTGCCAGCCACAACAAACCCTGCTCTTCATAAAGATTTGAATGGACATCTCCCTCTGAAAATGGGAGATTATGGACTTGACCTTTGAAGTTATGATGCCATTTTATGAACCTACGTGAACTGTCCTGTCTGTCGAAAATAGTAACTGAGTACTGTTACAGAATTACTTCAGTTTAATTAAAAATGAAGCTGGAATCAGAATAATCTTTAGAAAAATAATTATAATGAGTTCAGTTCAACACACACACACACACACACACACACACACAGGAGCATGTGTGTGGAGAGATCTCTGCCAGACCATGGAGAGACTTATACAGATATAACTGGACAATCAAAGGAGACACAAAAATTCATCTAGGTGTGATAACCAGACCCCCTCTTACTGTTGCTGACTGGTTTAAACATGTCCTGTGTTAAGCACAGTCAACAGTTAACACTATCAGATGGGATTTACAAAGACAAAGTAATAATACAAAGAATAAAGAAATAATAAAATGTTAAGATACAATATAATTTAATTACAGTTAAAATTATGTGATGTTGATTTTCACCTTTTAAGGTCACAACACCATTTTTGAAGTCCATGCCAGGTTTCCTATAGTATCTGTCAATAATAATAATAATAATAATAATAATAATAATAATAAAAACAATAATAATAATAACTCAGTCTCTATCTCCACTTGTTTTTCTGTTGTACTCCATTTTAGCTTTTTAGGTGTTGACTGAGTGACCCCTGACCTCTTGGGTCAACAATAGGTCAAAATCTATACACACAAGAATCAGAATTGAAAGACTAAGACTTTTGTTTTCATTGGAAGTCTCTAAGATGAATAGTTCAAACGTTACATCCAAAATTTGATTTGAACCTTTATTTGAACCTTGACCTTTGACCTTCAAATGTGTCCTTCAAGATTCTAATGTTAATGCACATCAACAGTGAGAACAAAAAGTAGTAAAGGCAGTACAGGCATGAAAAAGAAAATCCTGATCATTGTGGAAACACTGGAAACAAAGCATTTTTTAAAAATAAAACCAACACACAATGTATTCAATAACAATGGAGAACACAGTAATATTAATGAAATAACCATTGAATGACAACTTTAATATGTCAATGGAATGAATGAATACATGCCACTATGTAAGGAGTTCTACAGTAAACTTACATCAGACTCCATTTCCATTTCCAGACAGAAAACTTACACCTGAAACTTAATCAGAAATTCCAGTTCTATTTGGAGAAGAGTTATGTCAACATGTATAATAAGGCATAGTGATCATTTTGAAGACAATTTGTTGACGTTGATATTCCTGGATTACACATTTCAGTGATGTTTGTGATCCGTTAAGCTAAAGCTAATTATGCTAACTCTCATATTAGAGACTGAGCACCATTAGCAGCCGTGACTGACCCATCACAACAGCTTTTCTGTATATTCAGGCACAGAATGATATTATTTTTATGTCATTTTACTAATTAGTCAACACATGAGGAATGCACAGGTGGAGACCAAGCACTGCTACCAGCCATGACTGACCAATCACAAGTAGGGTTACCAATTCCCCGAGAGAAAATATTGTATTTCCTGCATTCTAATATATTTTAGAGTAATTTTAGGGCAAATCCTATCTGATTCACAGCCCTCTGATTTTTTTTAATGTAAACAATAGCAAGATTGAGAATTTTTATTTTTATGCAAGTCACTCAAGTTTCTTTTTGTGTACAGTATTGTGTACAGTATTGTGTACAGTATTGTGTACAGTGTGTTCAATACATAATTGTGTTTGGTGTTTGTACAGCAGTGATTAGTTAAAGCTATCCTTCCATGGTTATTTCATTAATATTACTGTGTTCTCCGTTGTTATTGAATACATTGTGTGTTGGTTCTATTTTTTTTTAAAAACGTCCGGATTGTTTTGTTTCCAGCTGTTTTTTCACGGTACTTCCTCATACATGTCCATGACGCGGTGATGAGGCGTCTCTGATTGGCTCAGAATGTGTGAAGGAACATTCCCCCCTTCCCCTTTCACTCCGTGTGTGTTTACCTTTAACCAAGTAGCATCCAGCTAAATTTCGTGCTGTTGCTTGTTCTGAAAACGTGCAGGAAAAAAAAAAACTAGACTTTATTTCCACAGAGAGCACATGAACCAGTTTGATCCAAAAATGTTTTCCAGTTTGTGCAGCAGTTACTGTGGTGCCGTCTTCTCTTGTAGATGCTCATGCTAATGCTACTTCAGATTCACTGCAATGGGGAACGGACTTGACCCCACGTGGGTGACGCTAAAGTCCATCTGACGTCAGATGGACTGGCTTTTTCTGGGTCCCTGGTTCCTCTTGTTGTTTTCTGTGAATGCAGTATGCAGCCAGTGGAGGTGATGAACCACTGTCAAAGGAGCATGTGTTGGTGAGTCTGGGTGACCCATCAGATTACAAAAGAAGCATGGAAAAGTGGTTTTCAGCAGAATGACACCTTTAAAGTTTGCCCTGCATGTGCATGTACAGTATTATGTGCAGTATACATGATCATTACGTTAGGTCATTTGTTTAAGCTTATTAACCTACCCTGAACAGTGGCTAATTTCTGTTTCTGTCAGCCAGAAGGAAGAGCTGGTGAACTAGTGAACGTCCAGAAGAATGAAATGTGGAAGCAGAACTCTGTTACACAAAGCATTAGAAAACTCCAGTCAAGTCACTGGATCAAAACAAAAGTATTCTTTTCACAGTCACCTTTTATTTCCTGTCATACAAACCTGTTCAGGGTGTCCTCCACCTGTAGCATGGAGAACATTAAAGACATAAAATAATTCCTCCCAGACACGTATCAGCAGATCACCTTCCACTGAGTTGATCTCTGTTGTTATTGGATGGTTAGCTCTTTCATTTTCTTCTCCTCTATGATGATGTTTGAGTACTGTAATCAATTCATGCTTTTTGAAAATCTCTGTATAATTACAGTAAAAGTATACATGTTATGTTAAACTAAAATAGAAACAAGTCAATAGATACAGAAACATGATATCCTGAAACAGAAGTATTCATACAAAAGTTAAAATACCTAAACGTATAGTTTATAAAAAGCAGTATATCCTCCACACCACACACATATGGAGTTGTTGAGGACGTTCATAGAGTGACAATGACAGGTATGATGGGAATGTTTGACAGTTACCCACCTAGCATTCCTGTTAGCGATAGTATTAAACAGTGGCGGACTGGCACCAAAAAGAGGCCCTGGCAATTTTGATAGAGAGAGGCCACATTTGTGGGCACATTGTCGGGCACAGGCTTTTTAGAGAATAACTCCACAATATTTGCGCTTTTCCAGATTCAGCCAATAAAGCCTTATGCTTCTTCTCTCTTTTTTTTCTGCTCCACCCTTTTCTACTCGCCGTTTACTCCCCCCTCGATCCATTTTATTTAATTCCGTATTGTTGACCTGCTCGCATTACCCATCATTCAATTGTCATTTGATCCGTCATCTCACCAGGTCAACAATCGCGAGAAAATCCACTGACGACCGAAAAACATCCAAAAAACCTTATAACAGATTACACATTAGATAAATTCAGGCTATTTGTCCTTTATAGGAAAAAAATGTCATTATTATTATTTAGTTTAGTAGGCCTATTATTTGTCAGGGTTAACTGGCTGTTTTGTTTGTTAGCTTTTTTCCCTCTCTTTTTTGTGGCCACCTTCAGCTCCGCTTTATTATTTTTTGTATTATTTTTATTTATTCATTTATTGATTTGCGGCCGCTAGTGATGCACGGTAGGGGGGTTTTACAGAAATCTGCCCTGCCCAACCCCAAGACGTGGCTCGGCCCGCCCCGCCCAACCCGCATGATGTCAACCCGCGAGCTTAAATTTGTCTCTAAACTCACATAGTACATTCGCGGCAGCTTTACCTTGCGCTTCTAATGTTAAAAGTCATGAAGCATAATTTTTGCCTCCTTTCTAACGTCTCAATATGCACTCCAGCACATAAAATAGACTCCACCCACATCATCACTTTATAAAGCCAACACATACAACATTTCCGTACAACCTTCGCATCGCCTGTTTTAATCTTCTCCCTGATCAAGTCAGACATTTTTCACTCTTATCTCTAAGTGTTCAGGGAGATTTGGCGCTAATAACAAATAGCAAAAAGTTGGGATAAAAAAGCATTCAAAACAGGAACTGATGGGCTTGCACATGCGCGAACCAAGCACGCACGCACGCACGCACGCACGCACGCACGCACGCACGCACGCACGCACACACACACACACACACACACACCTCAGCGGGTATTGATCGTCCCTGACCCGCCCCACCCGCATCTGCAATATGTATTAATACTGCGACCCAGCCCGCCTGACTCGCGGGTCACCTGCAGATATCTGCTGGCCAGCGGGTAGCCCGCGCAACACTAGCGGCCGCCTATCGACGCAGCCGGTCCGCTTTATTTATTTATTTATTCATTCATTCATTCAGCCTAATCATTTGCGGCCGCCTATTGATGCGGCTGCTCCGCTTTATATTTTGATTTATTTATTTGTTTGTGATGCCGCCTGTTGTGGCCGTTTGGTGATGCGGCCGAAAGCCGCGAGCGGCCGCATCACCAAACGGCCACAGTGGCATTTGCCCACATTGCCCAATGGCCAGTCCGTCCCTGGTATTAAACAATACAAGCACCGAAATGTTATCAAAACAAAATTAACTCAGCGGTTGATGCATTTTTCAAAAACCCTCATAATCTGTTTTATTTATTTACGTATAGAGGCTTGTTCTTTTTCTTATGTTATAATTTTTATCAGTTTAATTTGCTTAACTGGCTTAACTTAAAAATTTTCATTTTAACTGTCGACTGTTTTGCTCATTAACTCTAATAGATTGTATCATGTTAGGCGACCATCTAAAGGAGTTACGATTTGCTAGTTGATAAACTAGGACCCCTTTTGCTTAGGGCCCCCACGATCCTCCACAACCCCCCCCCCTCAATTGTGACCAAGTTATACAACTACTTGTACAATGGTATGAAAGACACAGAGAAAAAAATAACCCATTTTCCTTGACGGTGATGCAATACAGATTTTGTGAAAAAAAAAAAACATGCAGAAATCATGGTCTCTACTCTAAGTAAAACTAAGTGGTGCCAGACACAACAAACCCCGCTCTTAAAGGACAACTCCCTCTCAAAAGCTGAGACTATGGTTTTTTTCCTTTTAAGTTCAAAGGTCCTGATACCATTTTGAAGCCCATGCCAAGTTGCCTATCTGTCAGTAATAGTAACTCAGTCTTATCTTCACTAATTTTTCAGTTATAGACTATTATAGCTTTTCTATTCTATTGTATTCTATTGTATTCTATTCTATTCTATTATAGATAGATAGATAGATAGATAGATAGATAGATAGATAGATAGATAGATAGATAGATAGATAGATAGATAGATAGATAGATAGATAGATAGATAGATAGATAGATAGATAGATAGATAGATAGATAGATAGATAGATAGATAGATAGATAGATAGATATTGATAGAATTAAAAACAAACAGTATTTTGTTGCTCATTGGAAGTCTGTAAGATGAATAGCTGAGAAGATATGTCCATCCTTTAATATTGACCTTCATTGTGACCTTGACCTTTGACCTAGAGAATTTGTCCTTCAAGGTTCTGATATGAATACACATCAAGAGTGAGAGCAAAAAAACTTGGCCTTTCACTTACATTCACCAAAATGTCATGTTCTGTATCACCTCACACTTTTTCTGAAAATTCCATGAATATTGGTAAAGTTGTTTTTGTGTAAATTTGCTGACAAACAGAATAAACAAACAAAAACAAACCATAAACTAGAACATTCCGAGAGAGCAGACCTCTGTGGAGCAGCACCAGTCTGCCAAGGTTTGGATCTGGATGTTCATAACTTATTTGTAAACTAGTGTTCCATGTTCACTAACAATTTATTTTATGGCTCATTAGCAATCCCTTATGCTACGGCTACACCAAACACAAATTTTCGTGTGTACGCTTGTAACACGCCGTCTAAACACCCGAGTGTTAATTCGTGGCCACTCTGAACACAAAACTTGTACACTCCAAATGTGCAACGCCCGAGTCTGTACTCTGGATAAACTAAATCTTCATCTATCGCTCAGATCAGTTGTGTTACTCTGTACCTGCTCTGGACGTCCCATACGTCTGAGGCCCAGACACAGTCGCTTTTGGGTTCACCTGATCCTGCAGAAGCAGCAGGGGGAATTCCACCACCTTCTCCAGGAACTGATGAAGTCCGCTTTTGCCGGAATTTCAGGCTCAGTTTTTCTTTCTGCCGCCTTCCGGGTCGGTCCGAGCGTCTATCACGATGTTGGAAGCACCTCAACACTGATTGGCTTTCATAGCACGGTGTCACGCGAATTCGCCTGAAAAGTTCAATATTTTCAACTCCAGCATTTACGTGGATTACGCCCAGATGCTCCAACGCACCGCAGAAACTCCCCCATCGCACTGCAGGAATGCTTCAAACGCACCGCCCCAGGCGAATCTGCGTCCAAACATGACTCTCCTTTGACTTTGTATGTAACCTCAACATGCGGATGTGAAAATTGGCATTCAGTGTGGCCGTAACATTAGAGGGGTTAAACAAATATAAAGAAATTCTCGGTCTCATTTGAGATGTGTCCATTTCAATATTCGACCACGTTTGACATCACTCTGATGTTATGTGACGTCACACAACGACCAAATGTCACATGTTAGATCTAATGTTAAATATGAAGCACAAGATATTGTCGGATTTAACTGAATATGTCAATAACCCTGCTTTAAGGTAAAGGTCATACATTTATCAAATTGATGCCATAATACGTCAAAACGTGACGTCATCGAGCCTCTCAAAACCAAAGGTCAGACGAAGGGAATGAAAAAAAGCATGTGATCTTGTCTGGATTCTGAGACTTATGTATTTTAGCTGTTGACCTTGACTGTAACCTTGACCTTTGACCTTTATAGATCAAAGTGTAATGCTTTCTTCCTTGACTCATTATCAATCATCTCTGAAAGTTTCATCAAAGTTTTTGAGTTACTGGCAACTCATACAGGGTGTACCTTCAATTACTGTAGCTGGATTAGAACCCCACAGACCCCCACAGACCCCCACAGACCCCCACAGTGATGAGACAAGACGTTTTGAGTTATCTTGCTGACAAACAGAAACAAACAGAAGCACAGTAATGTCATGTTTCTGGGAGGCGGGATTAAAGTTGTGATTAATATTTTGAACAGAATGGTGCAGCCATAGTTTTTGGTCATTAGTTTTGGCTGTAGACCTGGTCTGACATGGTCTGAGGGGTCGGAGGTCTGGGATCCTCAGGAGGTCCCCATAGATGACAGATGGGTCATGAGGCTCTGCGGCTGTCAGAGTTAGATTAACATGTCAAATATTATCCTAGTAACAAACACCAATGGATCATCAAAAGACAGTAAAAAAGGTGATTATTTTCCACCTCATTCACCTTCAATATGAATTAAAATAGGATTTAATTAAATCAGCCAAAGACAAGTAGAAACAAATCAAAAAGAAAATGAAACCATTGTAAGTATTTGTCTGTAAAGTGTAGTCAGTTCTGGGAAAGAAAAGAAAATATCATGAAAAAATTGATCATTATCACAATAAATTACAAACAATTATTACTTTAAAGTCCTGAGTCCAGAAATATCAAAAATAAATAAAATGTATTATCTCAGGTTATTATTCTGAACACAGTGGATTTAAAACATTTAACAACAGGGTGAATATTATTAATAAAATTGCACTTGTTTTTCTTAAGACATTTTTGTTTTGTTCATATTTGTTCAGATTATTCATATTTTATTGTAATAGGACAGTTTGTGCATGTAAATACTGTCATTTTATAATTGTACCTGATTCACATTAATTTGTTGTTGAAAAATAAAATTACTTGTTTACGACAGCTCTGGTGGAAAGAAAAAATGTCTTTAAAAAACTAATTTAAAAAAAGGAACTAAATGGGAATATATTGTGTGTTTTTTTTGTTTGTTTTTTTTTTTACTTGTATCGGCTCCAAATATCAGCTTAGAAATATTTGGGGCCTGTATTTGTCATTGGCTAATGCTGATGTTAAAACTATCAGTACGAAAAAATTCATTTTGGTCTATCACTAGTATTCCTCCTCCTCTTCATTTTTCCCTCCTCTTCATCCTCCTTTTCTTCCTCCTCTTCATCCAACCTAAGGATTCGTCCCAACTTGTGAGGTATTCATTTTTCGGTACTTTTGATCTGTAACTGTGGTCTGACAGGGCCGGAACAAAAGAAACGACAAGTGTTGGTGTGTGCCCCCCCCCCCCCACACACACACACACACACACACACACACACACACCCCTCACTCCACACCCCATACAATTCTGTTGAACAAACCGTTGGATCCTAAAAACAGACCACTACCACAGACAGATCAGGGGTTAAAGGTCAAATGGTTAAAGCTCTTAAGCTCTTTCCACCTTTACTCTCATTTTTCTTGTTTCCCAGTGTCTGCCTGGATGGAAACCTCCTCCTCCTCTTCCTCCACCTTTTCTTCTTCCTTCATCTTCCTCATCTTCCTCCTCTTCCAACCTGAGGACTCGTCCAAAGTTATTATATATTTATATTCGTCCAAAAGTATACTTAAACGAACACTACTATAAACACGTCAGAGGTTAAAGGTTAAATGGTTAAAGCTCTGAAAAAAGCTTGAATTGTGACTTGATTATTGATTTTCTTTTCCCACTTTTAATCTCCTTTTTTCTTGTTTTCCAGTTTCTGTCTGTATGGAAACCTACTCCTCCACTTCCTCCTCCTTTTTCTTTTTCTTTTCATTCTCCTCTTCCTCCACCTCCTCTTCCTCTTCCTCTTCCTCCTCGTCCAACCTGAGGACTCGTCCCAACTTGTGAGGTACACATTTTTCGGTACTTTTGATCTGTAACTGTGCTCTGACAGGGCCGGAACAAAAGAACCCCCCCCCCCACCCCCCCCCACCTTCCCTATTGAACAAACTGTTGAATTTTTATGAATATTTAAATCAGTCGTACAAATAGAACACGTCAGGGGTTAAAGGTTAAATGGTTGAAGCTCCAAAAAAAGCTTGAATTGTGAATTGATTATCGATTTTTTTAACACCTTTCATCTTTTTCTTTTTCTTGTCTTCAAGTGTCTGTATGGAAACCTCCTCTTCCTCCTCCTCCTCCTCCTCCTCCTCCTCCTCTTCCACCTTTTCTTCATCCTCCTCCTTTTCCTCCTCTTCCTCTTCTCTATTCTCCTCCTTTTCCTTCTTATCTTCCTTCTCCTATGTCTCTTCCTCCTCCTTTTTCTCTTCATCCTCCTCTTCCTTCACCTCCTCCTCCCTTTTCATTCTCTTCCTCCTCCTTTTCGCTCCTCCTCCTCCTCCTCATCTTCCTCCTCTTAGTCCCAACTTGTGAGGTATTCATTTTTCTGTACTTTTGATCCGTAACTCTGCGATCTGACAGGGCCGGAACAAAAGAAACCACAAGCGTCGGTCCTCCTCTGCCCCCCCCACCCCACCCACCTCCCTCCTCCCCCACCTCAAACACCAGGAGTCATGAAACCCATTATCTTGATGGGATCAGGCAGCATCTATCTTCATAGCATTGGTCGTACGATGACAGTGGTGACTGTGGGATAAAAACACGCCACCAGTTCCGACGCTTCCTGGTGGGAAACCCAAGCAAATCCCACCAGGAAAATCTTCTCCCTACAAAAAAAAAAAAAAGACTGTGCTTATATCTCAATCTGGTTTAATCTAACTGTGAATTATTTATCAAAATGAGATCTATCTGTCTGTCCACGCATCTATTTTTCATCGGCAGCGGCTCCCAAACCTGTCATTTCCTTAATCATAACTTCAATTATTTCCCTGATCTAATGCACTAACTTTTAATAAATCATTCCACTTCAAATGGTACAGAATTTATTTATTATTATTGGCCTGATGCAGAAGCCAGTTTGTGGGTCTCACGCACTTAACACAGAGTTGATATCTCAATAGACGGAAGCAGAAGGAGATACCATAGCGCCACCTGCTGCCTCCAGGGGGGAGGGGTCAATGGTTTTGGTTTTTCCCTCCCAGTCTGATTCATCGCTCTGCAGCTGTGAGTCTTTTGTTGCAGCCGTTCAGTGAAACAGCAAGTAACAACAGCTGGCTTTAGTGTGTGATTTACTGTACGTGAGTCACCAAGATGCTTTATTCAGACCATTATTTTCACATTTTTAGCCTTATTTAGCACAAAAAAAACTTACAAAAACAGTCAATAAATTAAATAAAAACACATAAAACTTAAAGAAAAAGTGTTGATTTAAGGTTTAGTGGGAGAAAATGAAAGGAAAAAAAACCCAATAGAAGCAGGTTGTTTTTATTTGTACTGTTATTTTAATGAATCTGTGTTGAAGAAGTGAGGTTAATTAGCAGCATTGTGTGTAAATGTTAATTGTAATGGTGGTAATTATGATCATTATGCCCTGTGTGGATACATACTGTACAGTCAGGTTTTCCTCCTCTAATGACAGACAGATTCCACTCATCAGTTCAGTGTTTAATGGAAAGCAGCTCGTGTTCAGTGGGTGGCCTTCTGCTGTGGCATCCACGTCCACAGCAGGTACACACTGACCTCTACAGGACACACACGGAACTGCAGCCTCATGTCAGGAACTCAAAATAGATGGGATAAAACTGTCAAATTATATTAAACTTTAAAGAAAAGAAAAAACCAGTGAACTTGTATGTTATAATTTCTTTGTATGTATTTTTATGCTTTGTTTTACATTTTGTTACACTGGTAAAAATCCCCATCTAAAAACAAGTTAAAAATAAATAAATAAATAAAAAAATACTGACATTGTGATTTGTTTTTTGTAACCCTACGTAAATGACATTAAAAAAATACTATAGTTTAGTAAATAACAGCTGTGTGGTGCCGATGTAAACAGTCAAACAGATTATTGGTCGACATAGAACATACGTTTCAGTGTCGTCCTTCTTGTAGCTAAAATAATTAAATAAAATTATAATAAAAAATAAATTAATAAATTTAATTTTAAAAAATAAATAATAAAACAAAAATAAATAAATGAGCCAAACACTTAAAATAAATAACTAATAAAATCCAAATATATACAAATAAATAAAATAAAATAAATTAAAACTATTGCAGGACCTGCTCCATGACCATGTCGATGCTGAAACAATATATGGTAAAGCTCTAATACAAGATACGTTTGAATTCAGAAAAAAATATATGTTGCCTAAAAATAAATTCTTAAGTATTTACACAAAATACACTACAAAAACCAAAATCTTACCCAGTGTATTGTTCTCATTTCTAATCCAAATATCTCATTACACTTAAAATCAGACAGAATCACCTAAAGAGTAACTTGTAATTGAGAAATAAAAACTGATTTATAGACAATAGATCTTGAAAATCTTTGCTATGGTTAATTTCACGTGTTCCATTGATAGATTTTTATTTTTATTTTCACCTCCACCAAGGAGGTTATGTCTGTTTGTCTGTTAATTAGCAAGATAACTCAAAAACTTATGGAAGAATTTTGATGGAATTTAAACGATAGGTTGGTAATGAGGAGATCTGGTAGTTATTCGATTTTGGTGATGATCCGAGGGGGGTGGGGGGTATCTACCTTGGTGGAGGGCTGCACTCTCTGAGTATTTTTCTAGTTTTTATTTTTTAATTAATTGCTATTATTATTATTATTATTATTATTATTATTATTATTATTATTATTATTATTATTATTATTATTATTATTATTATTATTATTATTATTATTATTATTATTATTATTATTATTATTGTTGTTGTTGTTGTTGTTGTTGTTGTTGTTGCATTGCAAAAAATATTGAATTAGGCAATAAGTAAGTAAGTAAGTAAATAAATAAATACAAATTTGCCAATGGATCAAGTAAAAATGATCATCTTCTTCTTATATCTCAATTACAAGCACTACTTGGAAAACTTTAATTTTAATTTTTAAATTTTAATTTTAATAAAGATGTTTTATTCAGTTAATTCAACATAAAAGATGGAACCAGTACATTTTATAGACTCATAAAGTGGAATATTTCAAACATTGTTGTAATTTGGCTGATTATGATTTACAGAAAAGTGGAATGTTGCTTGAAAGTGAGTTTTCCTAATCAGCAAAAACAAATAAAAGCTTGAAATACATTGATTCAGATACTGTTTGTCTATATAATGTGTACATTTTAGCCTGAAGATAAAGGTTTGTGACAGAAATGTATGCACTTTTTCAGAATATTCACATTTTAGAAGTAGTACCTATATGTTTTATTTTAAGTGTGATGAGATATTAGAACTAGAAATGAAGAAAAATACACTTGATTTTTGTACTGACATAAAAGCAGGTGTTAAAAGTACTAAGTAAGTAGAAGTACAGCTACTTGTGTGAAAAAATACTCTGGTAAAAGTAAAAGTACTGATTCAGCTTCTTTATTGAAGTAAAAGTAAAACAGCATTTTTTTTTCATGAACACAATAATACTGATTTAACCAAGAAAGTATCAAAATTAAAGCCTTTAAAAGTGATTTACTGTGTTGAAAGTCACAGTTAATCAGTGTTGTTGATATAGACAGAAAATTTATGAAAATAAAAAAGTCACAATTGAGATAAAAAAAAGTAATCATGATATTTTTAAAAAGTTATAAATATGAGGTTAAAAAATACAGAATTTTAAGATAAAATGTTAAAATTGTGAAATTAAAAGTCAAAATTCTGAGATAGTAGTAATATAACTCTAATATATAAAGTTAGTTTCTCTCCTCCACTGATTTTACGTCTGAAGTGACTAATGTTTGTAATGTCACATCTGTTTAATTTGAAATTCTGACAATATAAAGAGTATAAAGTACAGATATTTCTAAATATTTCAAATATCCAAATCATACCAAGTGTTTTTTTTCTTTTCTAGTTCAAATATCTTGTCAAAAAAATTTTCAGTGAGATATAAAGAGCTTGTTTTTAGACAATAAATCTGGAAAATATGATTTCAGAAAATCTTATCAAGATTATTTTTTACTTGTTCCATTGTCAGAATTTTTTTTCGTGAATTAATCATTTTTCAAAATCATCTAAATTGGCCAGAAATTGGGAATTAATAAAACAAATCTTGAACTAGTAAAGCACTCAAGGTAGAACCCCCCACCCACCCCGATCACCCCCAAAATAAAATCCATTCCAACAAATCTTGAAAATTTCATCACAATCCATCCATAACTTTTAAAGTTATCTTGAACACAGACAAACAGACAAACAGATAAACACCGGCAAAAACATAACCTCCTTGGCGGAGGTAAATAGGCAAAGAAAATGTTGAAATTAAGTAAAAATCACACTTTACCAATTTACCTGGAACCCACACACAGGGAGAACATGAAAACTAACACTTTTTTTCTTTGGTAAAATTGTGTTTTGCAAATTGTGTGTTCAAAAAATATGCAAAATCATCCATTAATAGCAGCAGAATGTTTATAAAAGCAGTGTTTATCATTTGTGATTAATACTGTCTTCATGTGCTATGGAAATGATGGGAAATATTACTTACAAACTCAAAAATTGTACTTGAACGTCCCATCATGTCATATTTTCTACTGGAGAACTGAGAAAACATGTGGATACATGAGTAGCAGAGATGAAAATGACCTCTGACCTTTTCAACAAGGCTCCAGAGAGTAATAAGGGATTCATCAATATTAATTATTATTTTATTCATTCACTAAAATGATGAATACTCCTCATTATTCAAGTATTTTACTCATTTTCTCTTCATTATCTAAGTATTTGTTCACTATTATACTATATTTCCAGATTGTTTACTTAATTTTTCTTCTTTTTCAAGTATTTTGCTCATTTGTCTTTTTTTTTCCTTTTTTTTTTTTTTTACATTTTTATCCCATGAATAATCGAAGTAAAACTGCATTTCACACCTATTATTGACATGTATTGATAGGATTAGTGGATCAACAGGTATTAAACCATTTATATCAATAGATTATTTTTAGTTTTTAAGGGTTAACAGAAATATACAGAGTTCTGGATGTTATAAAATGATGATTCCCCTTGTTTTTCAAGTATTTTACAAATTTTCCAAGTATTTTTTCACTTTAATGTCATATTTTCTTCCTATAAAACATACACACATATATATATATATATATATATATATATATATATATATATATATATATATATATATAATGTTGCGACAGCTCCCATTGACTTTGAATGGACGTTCCCAGTGTTCTGCGGGTGGATTTTTTTTGATAAACGTTTAACAGTTTAACGTCAACAAATAGGGCTAGCAGATCAGAGGCAGCAATGGCTAGACAGCGGCACAACAAAGTAGCCTATACAGTGCCAGTGGAGTGTTGCTTAGGAACAACTTTGTTCCAACTGGACTACGTTTTCTCTACAGAAGCCATGGTCGATATGAATAAACTCATAATCATTTTGGTAAACAATTATCTGTCTTTTCTCAAACTAAGCAGTAATAAGCTGTAATAATAAGCGGATATTGCCCACGTGTGACTATTGAAAAATATTACCCTTCGGGACAGAACAATACCACTCCGCCTTCGGTGTCAGGGTACTGTTTCGGGAAATGTTTTTCTGATATATATACATGAATATAATATATGTATTTATATATATATATATATATATATATATCTGTTTTTTCATGCTTAAATAAGTATTATTTCATCAAGTTTTACTTTTTACTTTATTGCAATTAAGAAGTTGTAATTTTTTTACTTTTACTTCAGTAAAGGAGTTGAATCAGTACTTCTACTTTTACCAGAGTATTTTTTCACACAAGTAGCTGTATTTCTACTTAAGTACAGAATGGGAGTACTTTGACCACCTCTGGTTATGTGCGTACTTTAAAATTATTCTACCCTCTCTGCTGTTGCGTCACATGTTTGTGTAGAGGATGAACAATAGAGGAGACACCACACATCCTTATGTTGAGCCAGTGGAGGACGTAACCTGATCTAAGATAGCTCCATTCACTCTCACTCTCTGTGTCCTGTCAGTTTTTGTATATTTTACTTGTAGATATGTGTTTAGCACATGTACAAATGATAAGTTGAGGTAGGATATTGTTAAAAATCTTATCTTAAATTTCAGTTTTTCAGGTTATACAGATCTTTTTTTTTCTTTTTTGTATAGTTTATAAAAGTTAGTATTTTCATCATTTAATTGTTTGTTTGTTTTTTTGCACTAAAACAAAGACAACTAGTGCCAGTCACAACAAACCATGTCCTCTCATAAACAGTTCAGCTCTTCATTAACATCTCCCTCTCAAAATGTGAGTCTATGGGTTTGACCTTTCAAGGTTGCTCGAGGTCAAAGGTCATGATGCCATTTTGGAGCCTACATGTAATTTCCTATCTATCAATAATAGTAACTAAGTCTCTATCTCCACTGGTTTTCCATTACAGTCTATTCCAGAATTTTACATTTTGACCCCAGACTAATTTTGGAAACTTGAGTGAACCAACAATTAACACTTGAGTTTTCTTTATCAGTAACACATGTGGTAAAATGTCATTAGTGTTATTACGGGGTGGTTGTGGCTCAGTTGGTAGAGCAGATCGTCCAATGACCAAAGCGTCCCAGCTCTGGCTGTCCACATGTTGAAGTGTGTCCTTGGGCAAAGACACTGAACCCTGACTTATTCTCCCAGTAGAACTGACAGAACGTTAGAATCCATGTATCATTTGTTTTTCAAAATGAAACCAAAAGTAAGACAATGGAAAAAAAACTACTCATTTCTTCATTATTTGTTTCCAAAACCAAAATGAAAAAATGGATATCAATCTGTTTTTAATTTTTCTTTTTTGTGTTTAAATGAATAATGGAGAAAACGGATAATGACCGTTTCCCGTTTCATCCAATTTTTAATTTTTTTTATCCAGGTTTTTGTGAGGGCTAGATGCTACCCATCGCAATGAAAAAAGAGGATCCTCACAAAGTCCAGGTTTGATCAGTGTTTATACATTTACTATGACTTTACTACTGTTCACTGGCTGCAGTTACACTTATATAACTATTTCTATTCTTTCCTTCCAGTGCTACTGTTGTTTACTGCTGACACTGATGTACTGGCATCTAAAGGCTAAAGATCCTAACTACAGTTTAAGTCCAACATTACTTATTTGTGTTCAACATAACATTCAAAACCATGGAGATTTGTTTTATATCAACTCATACCGACGTTAACAGCTGCTGTTTTTGACACCGTTCATATACTGGCTCCTTTTTCCTGTAGTAATATAATCATTCCAAGAAAAATGCTAGGGACACACTCTGGTTTCAAACAGTCTTCCCCAGGATGTAGTGTTCTGATGTGAAGTGTCTGCTGCAGACATAAATGCTCCTTTTTAATTATAAAAGTCGTCCCTTCATAACGCTGAATAGCCGGCAGCTGTTAACGAAATATAAGACTGCTTCTGGACATTACAACAACATCCTGGTATGTTACAATAACTATGGTCATTGCTGTCATATTTGCCATTTAAGTTTTGCCGGTGTGGAAGTAGGGGTACGCTCCTCTGACGTATGTCCGGTGCGAAATGTGGAAGTTGTGAAAAAGGTCCATGGTGTTGTTGTTTTTAGCTCCGCCCCCTCTGTCATTCCCACCATACACTGGCAGTAAAAAACGAACTGAAGTCAACTGGAATTGTTTGCACTTTAAAATTAGAATTTGGGTTTATTGGCTTCATTAAAATTAGTTTTCAGGGTCTTTTAATTTATTTTTCATGTATTTTATTCAGTTGTAGAATACTGTAGATATTATGTTGAAAGTTAAAATGTGTGTACCCAGTTAGTTCATAATAAATGAGTCATTTTTTCTTCAACCTACTGTTGTTCTCTGTTTCAGTAACATCACTTGATCAAACCTTTTCTAACACACACACACACACACACACACACTCACACACACATGCACACACACACATGCACACACACACACACACACACACACACACACTTGTGGAATTAGCATGATGCAAGATCCCATGCTGCGTTTTTTGAACAATGTTTTATTTTGAGAATAGAGTTTACAGTTTGATGGAAGGATAACACTTCTATTTGAGTTTGTTACATTTTTATTTTGTGGATACAGTGTGTAATTGTTTAATAGAATATGTTTAATTTATAAAATATAGTTTGTATATAGTTTGATGGAAGGATAACAGTTCTACTTATGTATGTGGTGTGACATTCTTTAATGGAATATGTTTCATTTTGAGCATATAATTTGAATATAGTCTATATATTCTATATCAGCTTGTAATGAAAATGTAGTTTTAAATAAAGTTGACAGGTTTTTTTAAATTAAATGTGCCCTTTTTTCATATTTGAGCCCCTGGCCCTCCAAAAGTCTCTGTTTGGCCCTGATAGGCAACAATACACTATATAGGTTTTTTTTCTTTTTAAATATAAATGTTATTGTCATCATTATGTTTTTTTTAATTTTTTTTCAAGGGGAGCTCATGTTTCACCAGGACGGGGGGGGGGGGGGGGGGGGCGGGGGGGGGGGGGGGGTGTTGGGGGGGCGGTCTATGGCTCCTCCAGATTCCCCATTTTTTCACACCCTGCCTTTATCAACAGACCAATGTCTTGGAAAATTTTAGAGTTTTATTTGTAAAAAAAAAACCAAAAAGAGCATTTTTTCTATGGTTATGTTTATTCATTTTACAGAGGGTAAATCTTGGGAATTATAATTTTTTTCCATAGTGACTACATTTGGAATTTTTGGGGGAAAAATTAATAACAATTGAATACTTTAGGATAGGGGTGTCCCTGTGCATATTTATATTACCCTTCTCTATATTTAGGGGCCGAGCCTGCAGGGCTATGTGAGCAAATGCGTTTTTTATTATTTTACCGCCACCACTTTGAACTGGATTTTGACCTCCTAAACATGGCGTATGATGAAAAAAAATTCTGCATCCATTCCATAATAATGGTTGTACACAGAAAATTTTGCAGTGTTAAATCAACACTTAGAGAGTTTATTTAACTTCTTCTAGAGTGTATTTGGTCCCATTGTCTCCAAATTAACACTGCAAAATCTGCAGTGTAGAACACAAAAACGAAGTGAAAAGGAAAGGCACCAAACGAACATCAAAAGTTTCGCCTGACATTGCCCGAGACAGACAAGCCAAAGTATATATATATATATGTAATATCTACATGCTGGAACCAGAGGTTAATTTAACTCAAAAATACACATTAAAAGACATACAGTCATAGGCCAGTAGTTTCTGCCATTATTAAAGTGAGGGTCACTGCACGGTATTAAGATGAATTCTTGTAACGTTGTCATGCATATTGACACTGCAGTGGACAAGTGGACACCTATTGTACAGCTGTTCTCTTGAATATTCATGGATTGTATTGTTTTATTTGCACAGAGGACACTTAAATGCATCATCTCATACACTGTAATTGATACCATTACTGTAATTTTCCTGTTATTAGACTCCTGAGACCCTGAGTCCTCTTTCAAGAATAAGACTTTCACAACTTTACTATAGAAAGAAAAATGCTGTCCACTACAAAGGACATTCCATAAAAAACTTAAAAATCCATCTTAAAAAACTGTTATATTATACTGTTTCCAAAAATGCAATTATTTTAACATACAAAAGTAAAAACTTGCAGTTTATAGGGTCTCAAGAAGTTAATAAACCTGATGTGTAGAAACACAAATGAATGACTTTTTAGATTTATTTATTTATTTTGGGGAGGGGGTAAGAAAAATTGTTTTTTTTTGTTTGTTTGTTTTTAGTGAATAGTATCTCCATAGAGTGAATAATAAGTAGCATGAGTTATTGTTAAAATGTGACAAAACAGCAGATTATCAGCATTAACCCCTTAACACCTGAATTCAAATACAAGTATATAGACAAATGTCCCATGGTATTTCCTTTTTGGAAACTATTAAAACTAAATGTACAATTACTTGGTCCTCTCAGCTTTGTCTATTAGGGCAGAGGTCTTCAAGGCCCACTGCTCTAACACACCTGACTCAAATGATCAGCTCATTATCAAGAGCCATTTATCAACATGTGTTCTTGTCTCGTGTCCTTCTGAAATGTCAGCAGTTTCAGCACAAGTACGGTTCCATTACACAAGGTCACATGTCGCTAAAAACGGTTAAAATTCCCAGACCTTTTCTCAACACGCCCACTTTATTGAGGAAGCATCAGGTGGTAACTTGTGTGGACTTGGGGCAACATCCTATCCCAGAATGCATTTCACATCAAATATGGTTTGTCTATATATGTTCAGACTCATACAGGGTGTACCCCACCTTCACCCATTGTAGCTGGATTAGACCCCCAGTGACCCCCTATGACCCTAGTGAGGATAAAGCGGGTTCAGATAATGAAAAAAAATAAAAAGTTTTACACAATATGTCAGTTTGTACATGTTTTTTTTTTGCTTCAAAAATCAAACACCTGCTGTCCAGCTGAGTGACCATGAAAAATAGATTCATTAGAAAATTTGTTTTTTTTTTTGTTCATGCTTAAACAGGAGTAAAAAAAAAACCACACACAGGAAATAAATACTGATTTAAGGTTCTCGTAATTCATGCATCAAAGGGTTAATAACCCTAACATTTCCAGTTTGTACATCATGTCAGAAACCTGCTGTTATTGTCCTGTGAACCTGCAGAGTGGTTTTTACATCCAACCTGAAGCATGTTATTGAAGGTATGTTGGAACCAAAATCCAAAGGTAGTCTGGATGAGTACAAGTAGCAATCATTAAAAAGACCATTTTGGCTAAAAAAAAAATATATATATATACATAAGTGACATCGTTTTTCACTTTAATCTGTTTGGAAAAGTGAAGAAAACCAATCTGCGTAGCATGTAACCCTGCAGAAAGAGGATAACTGTAGTGTTACATATGCAGGTCTAATCTACAGCCCGTTTGATAATAAAGGGCTTATTTTGTCATTGTTCAGAAATAAAACAAAAAAATAAAAAATAAAAAGCCTGCACACATACTCTTTGTCAAAAAGCTTAAACAGTTTGTCTGTGTGATGAGGGTGGGCTTACGATTTCTGATCCATTAGGGATTAACAGGAAGTTTGGTCCGGCTGCAAAAAAAGTGCAACATGTGGCAGCAGTTGTTTCTGTTTGAAAGCATTAATCCCATTCACTAAATGTCCTAAAACAACCAGAGCATCCGCCACTTTAATCCGTTCGCTGATGCAGAAATTGTTTTCGCTTTTCTTCTGAATCCCAGCAGGAATTACAAGACACACAACCAGATGTATCCTTTAAGACTAACACACACAAAAAAAAGTAAAAGTAAGCCAAGAGATTAAGACTAATGCCTTTCAATATTGTTATACAGATGAAAGTTGCAACAAAAAACAGAGGAAATAAAGAGTACATGGAGAATAAGAAACAATGCCATTTTTTTTTCTTTTTATAAAAGTCAAGTATGCGAGTGCATACAATAAGAAAGTAACAGAAGTTTATCAAAATGAACAAAATACATGAAAAATAAGGGAAAATTAAGCAAAACACTTTGATATATATATATATATATATATATAAAACTGAACAAATACTCATGAGATGTGAGAGGAGTGAATAAAATAGATGAAAAGTGTGGAGAATTTATCATTTTAATAACATCCAGAACCCTCTATTTATTCTGTGAACTCTCAAAAACCAAAAACACCTATTAATCTAAACTGTTTAATATCTGTTCATCCACTAATGTTATCAATACATGGAAATAATTTGTGTAAAATATAGTTTTATCTCAATTGTTCATGGGACGATATGTACAAAAAACGTATAAAATGACAATAGCATGAACAAAATACTTAAAAAATAGGTGGAAATGAAGGGGGAAAAAACCTGGAAATGTGGCATAAAAGTGAATAAATACTTCTAATATGGAGAGAAAATGAGTAAAATACCTGAAAAATTAGGAGAATTAATAATTTAAATAACATTCTAACCCTATATTTATTCTATTAACTCCCATAAAGCTAAACCATCTACTGATCAAAACTATTTAATACCTACTGATCCACAAATCCTATCAATACATGGAGATGATTGGTGTAAAATGCAGTTTTACCTCAGTTATTCACGGAATAAAATGCACAAAAATACTTGAAAAATAAGGGGAAATGAAGCAAAAAAAAAGGTAAAAAGAAAATGTGGCATAAAAGTAAAAAAAAAAAAAAGTCCCTGTAAAGTGCAGAAAAACATTTTAAATAACATCTTAGCTCTGTATCTATTCTCTTAACCCTCAAAAACTAAAACCATCTATTGATCTAAACTGTTTAATACCTATTGATTCACTAATACTATTAATGCATGTAAATAATTGGTATAGCATATATTTTTACTTCAATTATTCATATGATAAAAAAGTACAAAAATGTGTAACACTGAAAAAAACCCATTAAAACAGGATAAATCATCCCTCCCCCTCCAAAAAAATCCCTCAAAATATGACAGAAAAGTAAACAAACGTCATCTTAAAATGACAAGAAAATTTGCACAATACTTGAAAAATTATCTTGTCTCCATACAGGTGAGAAGTTGTGAAAATTTCATGTAAGATCCACTGAGTAATAATGGAGAAAAACCCAGGAGTTAGACGTTAAAAGCATGTTTCACTGTAGTTATGGAACACACACCCATAACTGATCTGACAAAAAAATTAAAAAACACACCCCTGTATTTTTTTTTTTGACAAACTGGACTGTGGCGATGAGTAGCATGAGTCTGTTTGTCTGATAAATACAACTGGATGAAAATGTTAGAATTATAACGATAATGTCAAACTAGCTACTGTAGTGTCCTAAAGTAATTATGCCATATAGGCGATCTGAAGCTAGGGTTATATAATGTTTGTGCTCGCTACGATAGTCCTGTTTTATTTATTTATTTATTCATTCATTCATTTATTAATTTATATTGAATTCAGTGTAAAATAAAGTGGCAGTTAAACAAGAAAAAAATATGTATTTTGGATTTTCTACAAAAAAAAAACAGACAAAAAAAAGCAAAGAACCCCCCCCCCCCCCCCCCCCACACACACACACACACACACACACACACACACACACACACACACACACACACACTCATTTTATGTCTCATGAGGACCAAGTTTGTAATCAAGTAGCCATTGGGTAGTGAGTGTACACATTTTTTTAAATTGAAATAAAATAAAAAATTATAATAATAAGAATTTTAAATTTTTAAAAAATAAATTGAGTTTAAAAAAAAAAAGAATGAGTGAATAAATTTTTTTTTTTAATTAAATAAATCAATCATAATAATAATAATAATATTTGAAAAGAAGTCGATAATTTTTTTTTAATTACAAAAAAGGAAAAGCATCTTCAAATCTTTTAAAAATACATGCTTTGCTTTGCACCTATTTATTTATATTTAACCCTCGTGGGGACCTGGATTTTGGTCCCCATAGTGTTACTGTGTAAACTTATCAATGTCTCCATAAAGATAGGAATACAAGCACACACACACACACAATCTTGTTTGAGGGTATAGTTTCTTGTCTGTTTGTCAGCAACTTTACACAAAAACTACTCGACTCATTTCCACAAAATTTTCAGGAAAGGTGTGAGGTGGTCCAGCATAAATCCTATTACATTTTAGTGAATGTAGGTCAAAGGTCAAGGTCACCATAAATGTGTTCATATCACAGATAGAGAAAATCAGGAATTTTCTTTCCTGTATACTCAGCCTTGAATTTAGCTTCTTTTTGTTCTCACTGTTGATGTGCATTGACATCAGAACCTTGAAGGACAAATTTGAGTATTCTAGGTCAAAGGTCAAGGTCACAATAAAGGTCCAAATCAAATTTTGGATATTATTATTCATGAACTATTCATTTTACAGACTTCCAATGAGCATTAAAAATGCTAGCATTTCAATTCTGCAAACTGTGTGAATATATTTTGACCTATGGTTGATACAAGAGGTCAGGGGTCACTGGGTCAATACCTAAAAAAAAATTAAATGGACTATAACAGAAAAGCCAGTGATGATAGAGACTTAGTTACTATTATTGACAGATAAGAAACCTGGCATCAGCAATGACATCATGACTTTTAAACATAACTTATCATCAAAGGTCAAAATCAAGGTCACAAAAGAATAAGTACAGTTATTATTGTCGACAGATAGGAAAGTATATGTAGGCTCCAAAATGACCTCAACTTTTCATCTTCAAAGATTGAGCCCATAGTCTCACATTTTGAGAGAGAGATGTCTATGGGGAGTTTAAGTCTCCGCCCCTTCCGGGAGGTTCATGGAGCCTGAGATCAGAAAAATAATGAATGGTATTCAATGGCAAATAAAATGTTAAAATCATATCTAGTTTGTCATGTGAACTGAGTCACACCAATATTGTACGTCATAATAAATGATAATTATTGATGTGTGTTTCAACTGCTTCTGTTAAACAACGGCTGATTCATTTGTGAGTAAAACCCGTTAATAATTTGGATTACACACCTGACGCACATGTGACATCACCACAGCTGAGCGGAGTGTGACGTCACATACACAACACATTATAGTTTCTTACTAAACCCACATAAAACTTAACATCATGTTTGTTTCTCATCAAAAACAGGTGGTCTGTCTATGACACATCAAATATTTCTTATTAATCGCTATCACATGTGAATTTCAGAGCACTTGTCAAACTGAATCAGAATTTATCTTGACTCACTCCATTCACTCCCATTAAATTTTTTTGTGAGCTAAGCACCCATGGACCGGAAGTAGAAGGGCGTGGCTTAACCTCTCCATTAAGAGCTAAAGCATTTGGGAAGGGCAGGGTTTGTTGGTATTTAGTTCTACCCAATGCAGTGGCGAATCTAGATGGCTATTTTTAGACAGGCCTAAGTGATGTCGGGGTGGGCAAGACCCCCGTATAACAACAACGTAATAGCATTTCCAGAATTGAAACAGATTTTTTTTTTTTTTAAATAAACACAAATAATTAAATATACATTGTTCATTTCCATTGACATTTACAAATAAAAAACTACATTAAGGATATTGATCAACATTCCAGTTTGATGAGGCAATGAAAATCGGTCTGGAATTCGGTTTCTGAGCTTGTGATTGGGTGCCACAGCTGTCAATCAAGGTGAGCCCCGCCCATAGATCCACCCCTGACCTAATGAGTACCAAACTTACTAATGTAATGGCCTCTAAATGTTTTATTTATTTATTTACTTAATCTTAGCTGGAGATGTGCTCCAGAGCCTTCAAAGCCTCCTCCTACCATTGCTGCCCCCCCCCCACCCCTAGGTGACAATGGTTTGGCTGCTGTGGACAAAGTGGGCACAGACCAGTCCAGTTCTCCATTGATACTATGAACTCTACAGATCTGCTTCTACCTTATGTTTGGGGTTTTTCAGGCTTTCTCCAGTTGGTTCTTTTTAGGAACATGTAAATATGTAGCCCCCCCCCCCCCCTTCCTTTTCAGTCTGACACCACCCCCAGCTCTGTGGGATGAGCAGAGACCTGTCCATGGTGTTTTGTGTCAAGACCGGAGCTTGGTCGTCCATAGATCCAGACGTCCTCGATGTGAAGACGACGGCGGAGGAACAGGAACTCTGTGTGACACTGGGGAGGGGTGGGTGGGTGGGAGAGGGGGAGACGAGGCCGCATCAGACGACCACCGAGCTGCATCCGAGTGTCAGTTTCCCAAAATAGTGTCGAGCAGCGACTGCAGTGAAGACGGCAAACAAACAACAACAGCTCTCAGATCACGTAAACATCGGATAACACACACGACACGACAAACTGTGAAGCCTCCCTCTGTCTTCCGGTCTCGTTAATCAGAGCTGAGGAGAAGGCGATCGGAGAAGACGCTGCCGCCGCCTCTCCCCTCCTCTGACCCAGGTCCTTGCAAACACTTTGCCTTTCGGAAAAAAAAAAAAAAAAAAAAAAAACCTTGACAAGCTCCCTCTGTGCTGTGCTGTGTGGACACAGAGGACAGAGTCTCGTCTGCAGCAGATGTCTTGTGGCGCCGACTATAAATAAAGCCAATGAGACCAGCCGGCCGCTGACGAGCACAAGCCGCCGCGAGGCCGTGTTAGCTTTGCAAAGGGCCTGTCTAGTCTTGGCACAGCAGGCGGGCTAACATTTGGCGGGCCCGGCATTGAAGCCTGTGATGCCTGAGAGCTTTGTGTTCAGGGTTTGAGAGGGAAATAAAGATTGCGAGGCTTTATCGATGTTACTTTTCATGTCAGAGCAGGTGGAAGAGGACGGAGACGTACAAAGGAAGAGGCGCCTCAGGGAAGCCAACATGGACGCAGTGGAAAACATGTCATGAATTGTTAATTTCTCTTCCGTGCTCAGTTCTATAGTCAATTTAACATGCGTTTAACATCAGCCAGAAGCAGCACAACATCCTCTGTATTTACCATAAGCAAAGGTACATAAGTGCAGGAGCGGCGGGAGAACGAACGTCGCACCAGTGTTTCGTTGACGACCCTGACAATCCCAAAGGACGTTGGTAGCCTGGGGGCCTGTCTGTCTCTATTTAAGCCCGTCTAACAGCCCCTTGTTTGGAAAGGACACACTTCCACTTGTAAAGACACTGGAGACACACTCAATTAAGTCATTATGAAGCGTCTTCTCAAATTTTTTTTTCCCAAACTTATATTTATTTAGATTTTTACAGCTTATACATATACATAAAGAACCATATAAATAATCAAAATAGCAAACGAAGAGGGACATTTAACCATAATGTTTGAATCCTTCCACATAAAGGGTAATATTGTTAGAGGACAGCATATGCATACTTGATTCTCCTACATGTTAACGATGTAAAACAGAGGATGGTTAGCTTGTACATGCACTGTGGTTTTGTGACGAAGTCCAACAATTCGGGAAAATGATTCACAGTCACATTAATGAAATGTCACAGACACACACTGACTTTTGTCTGAGATTATTTGTACTGGGAGATGGAACAGTCTTAACTGAGGGGAAGACAAACGTGAAAAGCTGCATCCAAACTAGTATAATGATACGATAATGATAGTTTTAAGAGGGTGGAAAGCAGAGGTGGTTCCCTCATTTTAAGAATGAACTGCTGAACTGGCCAGAGTCATGGCATTTGAAAAAAAATGTCAAACAGAAAGTTTGGATGGATGGACTTGAATAGCAAAAAATAAGAGTTGTATGTGTCATTTATAACCAGGAATGACTGATGAAAGTGTGGTGTGACACAGACTTATTCTGTTTCATCTTTTGTGTTTTTTTTTTCCTTCTTCTTGTTTTTGTAACGTGTATTTGTTGAGCTGTATTTTGTAATAAATGTCCAAAATCTAATAACTTTTTCATTTCATTTTGTAACAAAACTATTTTTGTAACTAACTATTTCCTCACTTGGCCACGCCCCCTACCTGTTGAGGGTGAGTCAGTGTGTCTGGGAGTTCTGGTCTTCTGTTACTTGGATATCTATTTATCTATTTTTATTATTACTGAAAGACCGAAAATGCCACCAAAAAGATCGGAAGACATGGAGGAGATAAAGATTTCTCTCAACTTTTTGTCAGACAAGGTTGACACTGTGCTGAAACAGCAAAGTGAATTGTCCGACCTACTGAAGGAGATACGTGAATTAAAGACGGCCTTAAAGGAGAAAGATAAAATAATATCAGCATTGGAGCAGCGTGTGGATGATTTAGAGCAATACTCACGTATGGATGATCTGCTGATAAGTGGACTGAAAACCAAACCGCAAAGTTATTCCCGTGCGGTGGCTAATACAGATGATGCTACACCTACCGAGCAAGCTTCCCTGGAGGAACAGGTACTGACATTTTTTCAGCACCATAATATAAAAATAGAAGCCAACACGATCTCTGCCTGCCACTCACTCCCATTAAAAGACAAGACTGCCAAACCATTAATTGTAATGCGTTTTGTAAATCGCAAAACTAAAGTGGAGCTATTATCACAAGCTAATAAGTTGAAGGGATCGGATGTTTTTTTGAACGAACATTTGACCAAAAGGAATGCCGACATCGCAAGACACGCACGAATACTGAAGAAACAAACCAAAATACAATCCACCTGGACAAGGAACTGCAGAGTATGGATCAAGCCAAATGGTTCTCCTGAAACGAAAGCCATCAGGGTAAGAGAATTGAAAGAACTTGACAAATACCGTTAAGAACCTATAGCCTAGTAGGCTAACTGACTAGTATGGATCTGAAGTGGACTATAATGACACCAATGGGTGTACAAAGACTGTTCTGTTTTAATATATTTTTGATATTGTGCATTTTTCAATTAAGCACCTGTTTTGGACAGACTTTTTTTTGTTGGGACCAGGTTGATGGCATGCTTATTTTTCATTTCTTTCTGCCAACACTAGTAAAAACTCAGGATGTCGGGAGGTCCGTGTTTACTTTAAGAAGATTTTTTTTTCTACCCGGGACATACTCTATGTATGACATATGCTTGATCTATGCGATTATTTTTCCTTTGCATGTTTGGAACTATTGGAAGACATGGATTATTTTGTTGTTGCTATTGGGATGCATTTGTGCAGGACGACGACCACCCAATTGGACTGTATTTTACTTTTATATTGGACTAAAGTATGCGTGGGTGCGTGTTGGATGTACAAAGCAGTGTGATATGGAAAAGATTATTATTATTTTTTCTTCTCTCCATCTCTTTCCTTTTATTTCATTTCTTACTTTGGTTATAGTACTCATTCATTTATTTCTTTGCCCGCTCATTTGTTTCTCTTTCTCTGGCTCTTTGTCTTCTGGATGGGATTTGTTTATTTATTTATTTGTTCAAATATTTGTCATTGGTGACATATTGTGCATGCAGGGTTTTACATGCACTTGCTATGGAAATGGCTGTTATTAATGTAAATAAGTGTTATGTCAAAATATGAACTGTATCTTTTGAATTATGACAGATTTTGAAAAGGTGCTACTTCCATTTCAAGAGCTTGAGATGATCAACATTGCTGATGATATACCCAGTTCTAGAAATAGGGAAGATAATCTTTATAGTAAATATGAAAAAAATAATTTTAATACATTTGATACCACTGAACATAAAACATATGAAATAGAAATGTATCTTGATCCTGAAAACAACTTCTATAATAATTTAAATAACAACTGTGAGTATTATACTGATGATCAGTTCAAGACTCTCAAGATGGAAGGGAATTTCTCTGTGATTCACTTTAACAGCAGGAGTCTAAACAAAAACTTTACACACATTAGGGATTATCTGAGCCAGTTCAAACCCTTTAGTGTGGTTGCTGTGTCTGAGACTTGGTTAGATCATGACAAAACACTTGGTATTGAAATGGATGGGTATGAATTATTTACATCACACAGGACTAATAGAACAGGTGGAGGAGTTGCATTATATATTGATAAATTATTGCAGTGTAAATTGGTAAATACTAACAACGTTGATAATATTCTTGAGTCCATAACGGTAGAAATAATATTTAAAAGAGCAAAGAACATAGTGTTAACATGTATATACAGAACGCCGGGATCCTGTGCGGACACTTTCACCTCAATTCTTGACAATATGTTTGTCAACACAAACAATAAGATGCACTTAACTATTGGCGATTTTAACATCGACATTCTTAAGTCCCATGAAAACACTAAAACTAGCAATTTTATCAGCACTAGGTTTTCTAATAATCAGTTCCCTACAATAACAAAACCCAGCAGAATTACACTAGAGACAGCCACATTAATTGATAATATATACACAAACGCTATAGAAAAACAAACAACAGCTGGTCTACTTATCAACGACATAACTGACCATCTTCCCATATTTGCAATATTCCATCATAAGTGTAACAATGAAAGAACTCCTACAAGAAACACATATACACTAACACGCTTAAGAACTCCTGATGCAATCAATGCACTCAGAGACGACCTCCAAAAACAGACCTGGAATGAAGTCTATTCGGCAGCTGACCCAAACGTGGCTTATAATGCCTTTTTATCTGTTTTAACGGTGCTTTATGACAGACATTGTCCCTTCAAAAAGATTTCATGTAAAAATCAACAAATGCATGTCAAGCCTTGGATGACTAAGGGAATAAAAAATGCTTGCAGTAAGAAAAATCTACTTTATAAAACCTTCTTGATAGACAGAAATGAGGAGTCAGAAACGAGATACAAAAAGTATAAAAACAAGCTAACTAATATTATTAGGAAAAGTAAAAAGGACTATTATTATAAAATACTGGACCAACACAAAAGTAATATTCAAGGTACTTGGAAAATACTTAACAGCATAATTAAGAAGGGCACCAGTAATATAAACCTCCCAAATCACATTAATAAAAACAACACAATAATAGACAGACCAAAAGAGATTGCAGATGCGTTCAATGATTTTTTTGTGAATGTAGGACCGAATCTCGCAAAGAAAATAGTAGAGCCTAATGATAAGCACGGTTTAGATGAAAAAGTGATTAATATGAATCCACATTCTATTTTCATTAACAGTGTAGATGAGCATGAAATACTAACAATTGTTAATAACTTTAAAAATAAGAAATCAACTGACCACACCAATATAGATATAATCTTAATTAAAAGTATAATTGAAACTATTTTAAAACCTTTCACATACATTTGTAACTTATCACTCCAAGCAGGTATTTTCCCAGATGAAATGAAAATTGCAAAAGTTATCCCTATATATAAAAACGGAGACAAACAACTACTTAACAATTACAGACCAATTTCACTACTCCCTCAATTTTCCAAAATCCTTGAAAAACTTTTTATGGATAGGTTGGACAGTTTTATTAATAAGCACCATCTGCTAAATAAACATCAATATGGTTTTAGACCAAAAAGATCTACCTCAATGGCTGTAATTGAACTTATTGACAGTATTTCAAATGCTACAGACAGCTCAGAATTCACCGTAGGAGTGTTTATAGATTTAAGTAAGGCATTTGATACAATACATCATGCAACATTACTCAAAAAACTGTACAGATATGGAATAAGAGGCACTGCTTACACATGGCTAAAAAGCTACCTTACTAACAGGAAACAATATGTACATTTAAATGGAGCAAATTCAGATATCCAAATGGTATCATATGGAGTTCCACAAGGCTCTGTTCTCGGCCCCAAGCTTTTTATTTTGTTCATAAATGATATCTGTGATGTTTTGCAAAATGTTAATTGTGTTTTATTTGCGGATGATACAAGCCTGTATGCCTCTGGTCCAGAGCTTGAACAGCTCTTGAATGCAGTTGAAAATGATCTAAAAATTCTTAAAAAATGGTTTGACATAAATCAATTATCATTAAATATAAATAAAACAAATTTCATTTTATTTGGAAATAAAAAGATCAAAATTCCAATAAAACTATCCATTGATGACAGAGCTATTGAACAAGTAAACCAAACAAAATTTCTAGGTGTAATAATTGATGATAAATTAAATTGGAAGGCCCATATTGACAACTTAAAAAGAAAAATATCTAAAACAATTGCTATTTTACACAAAGTCAAATACTCTGTAAACAAAAAATCACTCCACACATTATACTGCTCTCTATTACTGCCATATTTAACTTACTGTGTGGAGGTGTGGGGGCACACGTTTAAATCAATAATCCATTCAGTTTTTATACTGCAAAAAAAAGCAATAAGGATTATCAATCATTGTGACTATCTTATACCAACAAATTCACTCTTCATCAAAAGCAGACTTCTAAAACTGGAAGACTTAACAAACCTAAACACAGCTGTTATCATGTATAAAGCATACCATAATATTCTCCCAGACTGCATGCAAGAACTGTTCATCCAAAGAGAGACCAAATATAATCTGAGGGGCACTGCAATATTTAATAAAATAAAAGTGAGAACAAATACTAAAGGAAAATGCACTACAGTCAAAGGGGTAAATCTGTGGAACACCCTGGACAATGAACTAAAAACAGCTAACTCTATACACATATTCAAAAAATTATACAAAACAAGAGTCATTGATAAATACACTGCTTTGTAGTAGCAAATAAACCTTACAACACATATTACACAAACTCACAACTAAACTGTCTTATTATTATTATTATTATTATTATTATTATTATTATTATTATTATTATTATTATTATTATTATTATTATCACTACTACTCCTATTACTACCTAACTGAATGATTGACTAATCAATTTACTATTTTTGTTTGTTCTGTAATCTATTTCTGTTTATCTTTTCTATATGTGCGTATGTTTGTTGTTGTTGTTTTGTTTGTTTGTTTTTTTTCCTGCAGAACATATTGCAGTAAGATATTGGTAATGGTGGGCTAAATAAGCTTCGGCTTCAGCCCTAAACCTTTTCGGTCAAGCAGTACATTCATTATGTGTGAAAATGTGTCTACCTGCCTTGTGCTTGTGCTTGTTTTTGTTTTGTTTTGTTTTGTTTTGTATTTTGACCGAGATAAAATAAAAAAAAAAAAAAAAAAAAAAATGTTGTACATTACACATTATGTAATAAGTTATTACATTTTGAGAAGATTATTACAAAATGCACTTGCAACTTTTTTATTCTGTAGAAAATGTAAAAACATTGTACATTATGTAATAACAATTCTAAAACATAGCTTGTTTGTTAATTGTATTTTACTTTAATTTGGGTGTGCATTTTTGGCAGAATTTACCAGAAAACCCTAGCCTAGGATCTAGTCTGTCCCCAGTGGCCGCAAATGGTATTTGCTACGGAGACAGACTAGACAGCCTCGGATCTGAAAATCCAAAATGGACCGGACCAATCAAATCGTGAGGGGCGGGATTGGAGCCCGCCCTGCCTCATGACGACACAAATACGACACGTAATGTTGTAGTCGCAGAGACGTAGCAGCTAGCACACATTGCCGTAACACCAGTTGCTAGCTGCTAGACAACATGGCTCATCACCAGGAACAACCATTCGAGCTGGCTTTGGCAGCAACGCTAGGGGATTTAAAATTACAGTTTTCCCTGCGAGCGGAGCAGAAAACGGCACTTTAGCTGTTTTTTGAAAAAAGGGACGTTGTTGGAGTTTTGCCCACCGGGTATGGCAAAAGTTTGATTTATCAGCTGGCTCCGCTAGTGGGACGACGCATGGGTCTGCACAACCCGCTGGTGATTGTTGTGTCACCCCTTTTAGCCCTAATGGATGACCAGTTGCAAGAGGCCGAAAAACTGGGAATACGAGCAGCACAACTCGGCAAAGGCGACCCGGAGGAGATCCGAAGCGGCCGGTGCCAAATAGTGTACGGGAGTCCGGAATCCTGGCTGGTTAGACCTGCTCCATGTTAGACCTGCTCCATGTTCATCGCTCTGATTGGTTGGCTCTGACTGGTTGGCTCTGACTGGTTACCCATCCAATAGCGTGGCGTTGTGTAAAGAGAAAATTTGACAGACAGCGGTTATCCCGCCCACAAATTTGCCTAGACTTTCTAGACTCTCCCCATAGCAAATACCATTTGCGACCACTGGGGACAGTCTAGATCCTAGGCTAAGAAAACCCCATTGGGGCATAAGAGATTAAACAACGTTAAGTGTCTTCTGCTTGTTTACAGAGCTGCTGTGACCAGATAATTTATTCACTAAGATTCATTTTAAACACATATGAAATTGCCTCAAAAGGTTAAATAAACAACAACATTTCTATTTCCAAAATATATCCATAATTTCCCAAACAGCTCCTTGAGTTTTAATGGTACACTAACAAAGCGCCCTGCTGCTGCAAAATGTAATAAAATGTGTGTCTCTAAAACATTGAAAGCAATAAAAATGGTCAATCATAAAAATAGTATAACATATGATCGCAGACCTGTCCAGGAAAGTAATTATGGCGTCCTAGAAACCCTCAACAAATCAGACAAATCTTTGTTCTTAATATAGTTAATGAAACAGCCCCAGACTTTTTCAAAAAATGTCTTGTTTGTCTTTTAAAGTGTATGTGATCTGTTCCATTGGTACATAAAGACAATTGTTTGAGCCATTTTACTGCTCAGTTTGTCTATTTCTTTCCATGACAGAGGGATCATTCTCTTTACTTGTAATATTCTCAAATTATAAGAATTTTCCCATGATAAATGTTACCGCATTACATAATAAGTTATTACATTTTGATACCGGGCCGATATATTTTTCTTGTATTGGTAATGGTCCTTTGTGTTGGCTGATAATCTCTTTATTTTCTAATTAAGGTTTTCTGACATGTCTTATCATTTGACAGAAAAACTGACAGAAAAAGTTCACAGCACCTCTGTGTTCTTACAGATACTGATGTCCACACTGAAAAATGTTTTTTTGGGTGTAGTGTATTTATTAGGTGGTGGGTATCACCTGTGCCTCACATGCAGAAGGACCCTGGTTAGATTCCAACACCAGACCTTTCTGTGTGGAGTTTCCATGTTCTCCCCATGTCTGTGTAGGTTTTCTCTGGGTAAATGGACTGTACTTATGTTGCACATTTTATACACCAGTACACAGTAAATTTTGCAGTGTTGAATCAACACTTAGAAAGTTTATTTAACTTCTTCTAGAGTGTATTTGGTCCCATTGTCTCCAAATTAACACTGCAAAATCTACAGTGTAGGTGCCCAAAGCGCTTTACAATTCCTCACATTCACCCATTCACACACACTCATATACCAGTAGACTCCAGGTACTCCAGTTTCCTCCCACCATCCAAACACATGCACTGATAGGTTAATTGGTTAATCTAAATTGTCCATAGGTGTGAATGTGAGAGTGATTGTTTGTCTATATATGTTCAGCCCTGAGATGAACTGGAGACTCATACAGGGTGTACCCCACCTTCACCCATTGTAGCTGGATTAGGCCCCCAGTGACCCCTGTGACCCTAGTGAGGATAAAGCGGGTTCAGTAGATGAATGAATGAATATTTATTAGGTTAACTGTCAGCATTTTTATTTTACATTTTTAAGTGAAGAAGATTTTCTAATGTTTGTTTAAAACAAATTAAAAAATAAAAATCTGTATCAGCTCCAAATATTGGTGGCCTTGAACAGTCATCGGCTAAGGCTGGTGTAAAAAAAAAAAAAAAATCAGCCTTAAAAAAAGTCCATATTGGTCCATTAATAAAAAAGTCTGCACTAAAACAAGTTGCTCTAAAGCCGTGTCTGAAAACAGGCATTAATGAGGGGCTGTGGAGATTCAATAAGGAGGAGTTCAGACCAAAGTGCTGTAGTTCTAGAGTAGACCATCAGTGAATGACTGACATGTGAAAAAGAAGGATTTAAAAACATGATCTGTCCACTTTAATGGAAAACCTGACATTACACACTTCTGTTTTTGTACCTTTAATAAATATTAGTAAAGTTTTGTGCTGATGGTCAATGGAAAAGCCACTTGTGTAAAACTTCCACTTATAACCCTCATATATATATATATATATATATATATATATATATATATATATATATATATATATATATATATATATAAATGGACAAACTGAGCTGTTACATATATAATTTGTGGACATATATAATTTGTGGACAGGTCAACATTAGTTGATGGTCTTAGTTGCCAGTGTCTGTTTGAGTTTTAATAAGTTAGACCAAGACATTTAATAAGAAAAAAAGTTGTAAACAACTCCACATAATAGCACATACTTTTTGGTTAAAGTCCAGTAGTAAATGGGTTGGACTCCCCTAGTTTTTGTTTATTAAAGATGTGCCATTTTAAAAGCTTTGGTGTGAACTGAAGGCCTGAGGGTTTTTCAAGTGAAGGCACTATGTTATGTCGTATGTTGCCAACATTTTTCAGTAGAATTTTGGTGATAATTTTATATTTTATATAGACTCATTTAAAAACACACCCTAGTTATTCCAAAAATTCTAAATTGAGTGGATGGATGGATGGATGGATGGATGGATGGATGGATGGATGGATGGATGGATGGATAGATAGATAGATAGATAGATAGATAGATAGATAGATAGATAGATAGATAGATAGATAGATAGATAGATAGATAGATAGATAGATAGATAGATAGCATCAGCAACAAAAAAAGTAGAAAATCTAATGAGAAATTAACAAAATTGCCAAGGAATTATGAACAAAAATGAACATCAATTAACTGATGGGTAAATAAATTATTAAATACTGTATTTTTTGTATTGAGCTAGACAGTAAGAAAATTATTCTGTACAAGACACTCACATTAACTTTATTTTTAATTTTTATTAATATTATTATTTTTAGTCTTCCTTCTAATGCTAAACAGTAAACAAGTGCACATCACTGCCAACTCAAAGCCCACAGAATCAATTAACTGTGCAGCGAGTGCAGCAGCAGCAGATTCTCGGCTTTGGCCCTTCGCATGTTGGAGTTTAGCGTCTTAACTGGGCGGCTGACACTGTGCCAGAGTGGATGTGCTGAGAGGTGTATTAGAAGTGATAATGAACAGCACACTTCCACTTGAGAATGAGTGTTAAGTGGGGTGTAAACAGCAGAGGGAAGACTGAGTGTGACTTCGCTCCTGAGGGAATCCTCCAACATCTCACACCTGAGAGCGGAGCAGAGGAGGCCGCTCGCTCTGACGGACATTCCCCATGACAGGAAGTGCTGAGAGGATGTGACAGCCGACAACAGCCAGGAGACGGGGAGCTGCAGACAGTCATGTGCCCAGGTACGTATGAATGCTGGAGTAGAATGGTTTCCCCTGGCAACGGGAGCATCATTTTAAAAAAAATTTTTTAATGAGCTTTTAATAAAACAAATATACACAAGACTGGACCAAACAACAAACTGGGAATAACAACACACAAACAAAAAAACAAGTGGCATCAGGCACAACAAACCCCGCCCCCCACGTAAACATTTGAGCTCTTAATGGGCCTCTCCCTTTCAAAACGTGAGACTATAGTTTTTATTGTTCAAAGTTGCTCAAGGTCAAATGTCATAATGTCATTTTGGAGCCTACATGTAGTTTTTTATCTGTAAACAATAGTCACTGGGTACTTATCACCACTCTTTTGGGGAGGAACGACCATTTAAATGACTTTTAAGTGACCAAGGTCAAAGGTCAAGACAAAATTTTCAATCTCATACTGTACTCGGTTTTCTATCTGTCAATCACACACACACACACACACACACACACACACAGACATATTTTACCTAATTTGTCCTCCAGGGTTCTCAAGTCTCACACAATGAGTGTGAGACACACGCATTTCAACAACTTCACACGCTCACACCACACATGTAATTTCTCATGCTGACCCACAAGGTTCTGTTCAGTGGCCTGAACCAGGGTGACTATTGGTGTAGAATGGAACAGTGGGCGGGGCTTTAATTTGATTTCCAGTGTGTTATAGGCTGGTCTACCTGTCAAAAACTTGTGGTACCTCCACATCCTCTTACGAGAAAGTCACCTGAGCCAATCAGTACTCACCATTCGGCACAGAACACCCAATCATGTTTTCTGAGTTGATGCTCAATGTTTACTTTGTAATATTTAGAAGCTGTTTACCCGAACTGTGTCAAACTTGTTTGCAGTGGCGGGCTGTGCATTTCAACATTAGGCCTTCAGTGGCGCCCCACATATTAACTTCACCTCAATATAGACTAGTCAAGAAGCACTTTATTTCAGGAGCATTTAAAAAGCATCAAGTATGCATTCACAACTAAGATGAGGAAACTAATTACAGATATTGTAAAAAATAAAAAGGTGATTTAAAAATACGCTGTTTCATATAAGACACCAACCAGACAATAACAAAACAAACTATTTTTAAAAAAAAATAAAGTTAAGAGACCATTTGCATTTTTGAGAATAGGATACACAACAGCAAATAACTGAAAAAGTTGCAATGACAAGAATAAATAAAAAAAATAAAATGCATTTACTCACCAACATAGTTTACCACAGTATCTGCTTATTTGAAAATAAAGTGGAGCCTCCTTTCTTTTCTCTAGAACACTTCAGTGGTTGTTGTACAGTTTATCTGTGTGTTTCAGGTCCATCAGTCAGTTCCTTCTCCATGGACATGGAGGCTAATGCTGAAAGATGTTTCTGTCCGGTTGTGTTTCTGGCATAAATTTGAATTTGCTTTAACGCTGAAAATGACTGTTCGACAGAACAGCCAAAACAGTAACAGCCAAACAGACCAGTGTGTAAAGTTGTCCCAAACTCTCTCTCAGATTTTTGCTCCAATGAAAAATACAGGGTTAAAATACAGCTGAATTTCTGTGTTTAGTTCCATTAGATATTCTCCAGACTGCCGCTAGCAGGTGCTAATCCAATCACTGAACATGTACATGTCACGTTTAGCGTAAGACTTTGTAGCTTGCCTTGGGATGCAGATGGAGAAATGATTGCCTATTGCAACCTGACTGGTCCTGTTCAGTTACAGTGCAGGTGGCCTGCTATGTCTGTTCTGAAGGTCTCAAGCAAATGTAATTTACCTGACAACACAAGCTAGCTGAAATATAATTGGTTAAAAACTCTACCATAAAAAACACCATTGGAAGTCACTCGACTAAGTGGAAATAATATGTCATGAAGAATACAGAAAATAGACAATTATTTATGAAAATAAAATAACATACATTTACTTTTCTGAGCATGTTTAGGCCAGCAGACAAGACCTTTCTGGCCCTGACTGCCCACCACTGATTAACGGGTACTTATTAATTAACATCAATAAATACACCACATAATAATAATAATAATAATAATAATAATAATAATAATAACAACAACAACAACAACAACAACAACAACAACAACAACAACAACAACAACAACAACAACAACAACAACAACAATAACAATAATAATAATAATAATAATAATACATTTGATCATCGGTCCCATGTCAGGCCAAAGCCAGCCTCACATCAGGATGGATGTATATAATTGATAAACTATTGGAGTTCTACAGCTTATATGTATTTCAATAAGTTCTGTGAAGAATTCACAACATATCACATATTTCTATTCTGGGGTGACTTTAGGAATATTGGAGCTGGAAACCAGAATAATCCTAATGCATGCAGCATGTGGTTTAAAACTGATTAAAAACAGGCTAAATCTGTGACAGAATGAGACATTGTTTTTATTTTTCGTTGCATTTTTATTTTATTTCATTTCATTTTATTTTTTATCCCAATGTGATCTGTTATTTTCGTTCAGGCGGTCTTTGGGTCAGACTGTAAGGGTCCACTAATGATGACGTCGGTGGTGATTTGGAAGATGTTGTAGCTGAAACTTGTCAAACGTTGGCGTAGTTTCATTTTATTTTAAATTAATGTTAATATTTTTATACAAATGCGCAGTGCCTATTTTAAGCCTCAAAATGGGACTCATACTTCATACACCAAATTAAAAGGTGAGTAAATTGATGATTTGTTTGCGCAAAACAATGCGGCACGTTAGCTAGCTTAGCTTAAATTAGCCTGTTAAATTCGTTTGTATTAACTGAACCACATTGAAAGTTGGTGCAAAATACTTATTGTTTACTCACTATGGCTTTTGTGTTTCCTCAGAAAGTTTACATAAAATGTTCTCAAATGAATTGGAGTCTCTTGACATTTTCAGCGTTGAGTATATTGAGAAAGTACTATCTTTTATATTTCTACCAGTGTTAAACACCGGCCTGTAACTTGTGATTAAATAACCTAAAAACACACCTGGTGAAACCACCAATATTAATTTCAAGGAATAAACGCCCTTTAGTTTTTCCGATATTCGTTGAAGTAAAGCATGGTCGCTAGTGTTAAATCCAAAGTGTTGAGCAACGTTTGTGGGTGTTAATGTGAATAATCAGCATATATTAGACCGGTTTGGTGTTGGAACATAAAGCAGTCAATGTCAACTCATTTATTTGTGGCACCTGAGAGATTATCTGTAAGTATGTCTAGGAATTTACAAGTAGTTTGCCGTGCTGGGAGGCTTATACATATCCTTCACTTGGGTCAAAGTAAAAAATAAAGCACAGAGAATAAACTGGAAGAAAAACATTTCACCATCCAAACAACCAGTCAAAGCTTTAGGTGTTTGTTATGATAACTATGCAGTGGAATGGTCTGTATGTAATTCTGTAAAGCAATGTGGGGAAACCTTGTTATATAGGACTCTGTGAATAAAACTGAATTGTAATTTGGTCACTTTATTGGATTTTACTGATTTAAATGTTTAAGATTGACGTTGTAAACAGTTGGTTTAATCTGTAGCCATGCATCATGTTCTATATGATCATCACATCTTTGTAATGTTACTGAATGAGTCATGTATCTGTAAAAGCTTTCAAAAGCTCATAAAAAAAACTTAAGCTTTGTTACAGTTTAGTTATAAAATGCCTCATTTATGTTATGAAGAATGACAATGTGGAGCTCAAACATTAGATTAAATGCAATCTGAAAAGGAACTATAAAACTGCCAGACAAACATAGTACAGTAAAATGGGCAGTATTTGCTTCTCTGTCACAAGTTTTACCTTTACTTTAATTTATTTAATATTTATCTAAATAAAAACAAAGTAAAAAACATCAATTGATCCAAGTTATCCATCCACAAAATGATATATTTTCCTTCTATTAGAGTGAAAGACACAAAGATTTCCTTTCTTTTTTGTCAGACCGATAGAAAATAATAATAATTTCCCTTGACACATTTCAACTACAACCTGTAGCTACAGCAAATTTTCAATCTGTCTGATTTAAAAAAAAAAAAAAAAAAAAAGGACATCTTTGGATTTTGATTAGACCATATTAATGATAGGCCAATATATATTAAGCCTATATTTAATTTTTTTGTCTTCTATTGGTGTTGGCCGGTACGCTCTTTTTATCCCTGTGGTGATTTACTGACAGGCAGTGTTCATGGCACCTCCCTCTTCTTGGAGATACTGTTACTTGTTCTAGCTCACCTGGATGTTTATTTTACAAAAATTGACTTGAAGTATTAAGTTACTGAACACTTAGTTGAACATATGAATATACGTTTAATTATGTGAAATGTTCATTTTACCTACCTTACCTTTTTGATTTACCCGTAGTTTGATATTAATTTTAGTTCAATAAATATTTCCTTTAAAAATATTTTCATTTAAGTTTTTCATTTATCATTTGACAGAAAAATGCATCAGCTCCAAATTTCACTATGGGGGAAAAAAGTCAGTGTCAGCCCCAAAAAATATCCTTATTTGTTGATTACTAGACAGTATGAACCTAATTGAATTAGAAATGGACAAATGTACACCCTCAGAATGTGATGGTCTTCTTTTTATTAATGATGATAGAATAAATCTCTAATAGGCTCTGGTGTGGATGTGCATTTATGTTTTTTAGCTGCAGGTTATTCAACGGCAGGCTCTGCTGGTTCAGCCATGCCTCAGAAAGTGCAGAAGAATGCTCAGACTGCACACTACATCGAGCTGGGGGGTTACCAGTACTGGCCTGTGCTGGTTCCCAGAGGTATCAGACTGTACACTTACGAACAGATCCCAGTGTTTCTGAGGGAGAACCCGTACATCACAGATGGATATAGAGCCTACCTGCCCTCCAGACTCTGCATCAAAAGGTAAGTCATGGAAATGAGTAATTATGGGGAATTCATCCTGTACGATTATGAGGAAGTTCTCCACCGTGAACTGAAAATGGGGTTTATTCTTTTCGAAGGCATGATTTGTAGATAATGGAGTACTTTTGCCTAGTTAAAGGTGGGGTGCAAGATGTTTTCCTGGTGCATTTTTACTAGATTACTTATAATCCCCTTCACACCCTGATTATAACCAACTAATTAAATGCTCTAATATAAAAAAAAAAAAAAAAAAATCACCCGTGGAATGGACAGAACTGAAAAAAACACCACCCAATAATTTTGAGCGTCTACTCCAAATGATTGAATGGTGAGATGTCAGTCAAACTAAACTGTCCCTCCCCTTGTTCGTACCCCTCCTGCATGAATCGTTCGTTCTCAGAGGTTTGTAGCATTAGTACAGGAAGTAAAGCTAAAGCCAGGGTGGTTATATCAGCAATGTTAGGATGTAAAGTTCTCTGGAAAACTGTTTATTCACTAACATAAACCAGTAGTAAATGTAATGTTAGCCAGATAAATGTGAACTGGGGCTGCTCTATAAGATGGGGAGAGGGGTGGGGGGGTGGACGAGACTGAATGAGGTATGTATGGACCGGAGTTGAAGTTGGAACCTGAGCTCCTATTGGAGCCTGACCATCACTGGAGCTCAAAACGGAGCCACGTGAATTGTTGCTAAAATGAATAAAAGGGTGGTGGAGAAAAGATGGTTTTTCAGATCAGTTTTGCATGACTGAGCTATTTGAGCATAAATATTGTAATTATTCTAGTTTATTGTACTAATTACTAGTATATAGACTCACACATTGAACCAACTTATACACAGATGATGTATCCTTTTTAACCCATAAAGACCCAGAGCTACTTTAGTGACAGTTCTCTAATTAATTTTGTCATGTTAACAGTGTTTTTCCTTTTGTCTTGTTTCAGTCTCTTTATTATGTCCAATGAGACAGTGAACATCTGGAGCCATCTGCTGGGCTTCCTGCTCTTCTTCATTCTCGCCGTTTACAACATGGCGTCGGTTCTGCCGGACATCGGCGCCTCCAGAGAAGACTACGTCATCTACTCCATTGGACTCTTCTGCTTCCAGGTACAAGTTTGTATCTAAACGGCACAAATGAAGCATGATGATGTCGCAGTACCTAGAACTGGGATGTTTTAAGTCATTTTAGCTTTCAGGTTCCACGTTTGACCCTAACTGGACTGGAACAGTAAAATAATAACAATAACCTACAAATAATGACAAGTTCAAATGATTCTTCTCAGTTTAATTGTGAAGAAATGACATTAAATAATGAAAATATTTACAAACTATCAAATTAAACGTGTAAAACGGGAATGTGTTGGGAAAAACAGGTGTGATTGTAATAATACTTTGCCTCAAATTATTATTTACAGTGAGAGTAAAAAGTATTTGATCCCTTGCTGATTTTGTTGGTTTGCCCACTAATAAAGACATGATCATTCTATACTTTTAATGGTAGATGTATTCTAACATGAAGAGACAGATTATCAAAATGAAAATCCAGAAAATAACTTCAAAGAATTTATTTTAATTCATTTGTTTTTCATTGAGGGAAATAAGTATTTGATCCCTCTATCCGAAAGCACTTAATACTTGGTGGCAAAGCCTTTGTTTGCAAGCACAGCGGTCAAACGCTTGTTGTAGTTAACCACAAGGTGAGCACACATATCAGGGGGAATTTTGGCCCACTCTTCTTTGCAGATCCTCTCTAAATCATTAAGGTTGGTGGGCTGTCGCTTGGCAACTTGGACCTTCAGCTCTCTCCATAGATTTTCGATTGGATTGAGGTCCGGAGACTGGCTGGGCCACTCCATGACCTTAATATGGTTCTTCTTGAGCCAGTCCTTTGTTGCCTTTGCTGTATGCTTTGGGTCGTTGTCATGTTGGAAGACCCAGCCACGGCCCATTTTCAGCTTCCTAGCAGAGGGGAGGAGGTTGTCCCTCAGGACTGCTCGGTACATGGCTCCATCCATCTTCCCACTGATGTGGTGAAGTAGCCCTGTGCCTTTGGCAGAGAAACACCCCCAAAACATAATGTTTCCACCACCATGCTTGACGGTGGGCACAGTGTTCCTGGGATCATAGGCAGCATTTTTCTTCCTCCACACATGACGAGTAGAGTTTAGGCCAAATAGTTCAATTTTGGTCTCGTCTGACCACAGAACCTTCTCCCAATCACTTTGTGCATCTTTGAGGTGATCATTGGCATACTTTAGTCGATATAACTGGGGTGATATTTCTGTTTTTTCTCGTCTTGGTATTGACATGTTGCGTTGTCTGCAGTGCCCCCACCCCCATAATTTACTGACTGGTGAAGGAAAGAGGTAAAGAAAAAAGTAGGGTGGAGAAAACAAAAAATGGAGAGAAGGGAGAAAAGGCCGAAAGGAAAAAAAGGGATAAAAGAACAAGAAAAGGAGAGAGAAAAAAGGGGGGATAAACAAAAAAAAGGAGCGTAAGGTGGATGTTTGATCATATTAGTTTAACTGTCACTATTTTTATTTTCTAATTGTAATTAAAGAAGATTTTCTGACATTTATTATCATTTTGCAGAGAAAGTAAGTCAGTATCAGCCTCGGCCATCAGCGAAGATTGATGTAAAAAAAAAAAAAAAAAAAAAAAAAAAAATCTGTACTGCCCCCAAACAATCCATGTCAGTTGATTGCTAATTAGAACCTTTGATCGCTTGTTCGACATCTCTGACCTAAAACGACACAGAACCACATTTTTACAAACTCTTAAAATAAGACTTAAATGGGTTCTATGTTAAAAGCCTTTCATTGTTGTCGCATCTCTGACAAAGCTTTAGTTTTATTAAGTCTTTCACATTTCGTTTCATTCTCTAACATTAAATTGAAAACTGAATCGCATCATAATTTTAGGTATTTTAGTCTGATATTTGGTGAATAATTGTTTAATTTTCATTTCAGATACACTGCACCACCTGAAATACTGGTGTTTAAAACAATCATTTGGCCAAAGTCTGGTGTTACAGAATAATTTCTTGCTTAGTTTATTTAAATTTCTTCCATTTCTGTCGGAAGTAAAAGAAAACATTCCTCAGTACAAAAGTTCCATAAACTGATCTGTGTGTGTGTGTGTGTGTTGGTTCCTCAGCTGTGTATGCTCTGTTCTGTGGGTTATCACCTGTTCTGCTGCCATCGATCGGAGAAAACCAGCCGCCGCTGGATGGCGCTGGACTATGCCGGTGTGTCCATCGGCATTCTGGGGTGTTATGTTCCTGGGGTCTTCTACACCTTCTACTGCAATAATGTAAGTGAATGACACCGAGGGGGCGGTTTCACCCACCACCTGGTTTTATTTTTTTAAATAAAATATTAAAGATCTTACTCTCTGGCCTAATGTGAAACACAAAAATGTTGAATTGTTTCAGTAAAAACAGCTAATCTTCCATAATCATTGTATTTTTACATTTGTGTTTTTTGGTGTATCCAAAAAAGTTGACTCTCTGAAACGTATCCACCAAATTTATGATTGAACATTTTCATGAAATATCTTTGTTTGCACATATTGGTGTTCAGTCCAAACCAAAGTTTATTACATGATAACATGCATGACTGAACATGGAACCTTTTATTAATCCTTCTAGACAATTAAAACTTGAGTTTAAACTTTGTACCATATTCAACCCATCGGGTCTTCACGCTCAAATATTATTTGATTGTGGCTCAGTTGGTAGAGTGGGTCGTCCAATGACTGAAGGGTTGGCAGTTCGCGTCCCGCCTCAGTCCTTGGGCAAGACACTGAACCCTAAGTTGCAGCCGTCTACTGGTGGATGAATGTGTGTGTGAATGGGTGAATGTGAGGAATTGTAAAGCGTTTTGGGAACCAGCTGGTGAATAAAATGCGCTATATAAGTACAGTCCATTTACCATTATTTTTAAAGAAACAAAAACATAATATAGAACAAACATGTCTTAACAAATTGATAATTCATTTTCTAAATGGCCAAAATTCTTCCTTATTACTGATAGGTTTGTAGTGTCACTGGAAAGGCCTCTGGTGAATAAATTCCTTCCCCTGGTGGATTATCTGTGTATTAGATGTAACTAATTATTTACATTGACTTTTTGAAGACAAAATATCCTACTGAACTTGTAGAGGGCTTCAGTGCAGTGGTTAGCACTCATGCCTCACAGACAGAAGGTCCCTGGTTCAAATCCTGCACCAGACCTTTCTGTGTGGAGTTTGCATGTTCTCCTCGTGTCTGCGTGGGTTTTCTCCAGCTACTCCAGTTTCCTCCCACCACATGCACTGATAAGTTAATTAGTTAATCTAAATTGTCCATAGGTGTGAATGTGACAGTGATTGTTGTCTATATATGTTCAGCCCTGAGATGAACTGGAGACTCATACAGGGTGTACCCCGCCTTCACCCACTGTAGCTGGATTGTGACCCTAGTGAGGATAAAGAGGGTTCAGATGACGAGACAAGTTGTAGGTACTAACTCAAGCTTTCCATTAGGTGTGTAAGAAAATATCAGTTCTGCAATATATCACAATATTTAATTTCACAACACTGTTGATATTTTTAGGTATTTATTTAAATGCAGACATGGCAAGTGTTAATTTTTGTGTTTTCTTTTTTAATTTGAAGCATCTTGTCTGAGGAAAAACATATTAGTTCCTTTGTTGTTGTATAAAAATAATGTTACAATGGTTATGTTTATATTGACTTGGAGAAATTCAAATTATTGCCATACTCCGATTAAAGTCAGAGTTTTCAAAGTCATGTAAACACTTTAATCGGAGTGGAATTGAATTGAAGTGGAGTTTAAGAAGTCAGACTAACCAAGTCAGATAATGTGATTGTAATCAAATTTCTCCGTGCACCACCCAACCTTAGCTCAACTAAGATGGACCTGGACACAGGATTGGTCCTTCAGGAAGAGACCAGAGTCACCATGACAACATGTACGTTATGTGTAATAAATCAGAGTTTAACAGTACGTACCACATATACTGAGCGGCTGCATCATCACCCAAATCTTGATGCTTTTTTTAGTTATTGTTGTTCTTCTATGGCAGTGGTTCCCAATCCTGGTCCTGAAGAACCACTGTCCTGGATGTTTTAGATGTTTCCCTCTTCCAACACACCTGACGGTCATTATCAAGTTCCTGCTGATCATTTGAATCAGGTGTGTTGGTAAAGGGATACATCTAAAACATGGAGGATAGTGGTACCTGAGGACCAGTGTTGGTAACCACAGTTCTATTGCACCAACTGGAAGCATGCTAACGAGAAAGGGCATGTAATGGCACCTAGTGTCTGGGAGTGGAACAGTAATTTGAATTAAACGCAGAGTTCCGGGAAACACCAGTCAAGCTCTTACTCAAAGTAAGGCAGTAATTTGAATTTCTTAGTGCATGTAAATGTATTCAGTGTTAGTTTTTAACTAGTATAACATGAGCGTTTGAGGAGGGTCTTAATCTGTAATGTTGGTAAAAGGGAAAATTTTGTGAAAAATCATTAGATCCTGTCCTGATCAATAAAAATGTCTGCATATTTCTGGTGAAATTCAACTCTTCCAAAGAATATATATATATATATATATATATATATATATCATGATATATTGTGATTTATATCGTATTGCCAGATTTTTGTTGATAAATACCTTTACTTTACGTAGACTTTGGTTTTTGCCCTCACTGCAGAATGTTGTCATCAGTTCGTCGTCTGCATGTGCAAAAATTTTGGCGTGGACTGAAGGCCGAGGGTTTTTCAAGTTCGGCTATATTTTTGTTTACGGAAGGGAAACCCTTGGAAATGCGGAAACCTCCATCTACCTTCCCACCTAGACTGCCCTGTTGTCGTGTTCGTTGCTCATGTGGTTGTCGGTCATATCTTTCTGCTCGCTGACACCATGTATACGTTCGATACGACTCTAAATTTGTGCGTGTGAGTTTGTGCTGATCTCCCTGGAGGCAGTTGAGCAGCTCGTGGTCGGCCTCGCAGGCGCCATAATTGAATAAAGCTGAAGTGGAGCCACCGTCTGGCTGCGCTTGTTGACTCATTGTTCCCGGTGAATAAGCGACACGACACCTTCGCTGCCGCAGCCATGCTCGCCGTTTGGAAAACAGCCTCTGATGACACAAGCCAGTTTGAGTTCCCTATTTCAGCCGCCCACCATCAGCTCTTCTCTCTCTCTCTCTCTCTCTCTCTCTGTCTATCTCTGTCTTTTTTTTCCCTGTCCTGGTGGCTCCTCTTATCTGGTTTCCTGCTGCAGCGTTTGGCGCTCCGCCGCTCTGTTCGCTTTCCCCCGCATATTGGACGCGCCGGGTTATTTTGCCCCCAGAACGCAGCTGAAATCTGCTCCAGCCCAAACCAGATGGCTGTGTTCACGGAGCGTCCGTCACTCCTGTTCCCCACCATATGACACTCGCAAGTCTGAGCGACGTCTCGGCAAAGGAGCCCCTCCCCCCCACCACCCACCCCCCTGTCCCTGCCAACGCCGGTGCTCCGCTCCCGTGGCACGCCAAGTCCCTCAAGAAAATCACATTTTATATTTAGCCGGTCAGACTCCTCGTCTCAACAGCGGCATTTAAAGAAAAACGCAGAATTGGGGGAAGGAACACGGAGTCTGTTGTGAGAGTTTAAAAAATTTGGCTGAACGCGAGTGGGGCCTTGTTCCGGGTGTAAATTTATTCACTGTGAAATTCAGCAGAACTCGTCACATGAGGACGTGTGACTGGACGGAGGCCCTGCTTCCACACAAATGGACAGAAGGATGAGACGGGGACGTCCACAGTCACACTTCTACAAGTTTAGAGACAAAGTGCAGCCCAAGTTTCTGCACAAGACACGACAAACAAGCGCCAACAGAGCTTTATTTAATTTTACTTTATCCATAGAATAAGAAAATTCCAGCTCCAGAGGACACGTTCAGATTGTGTTTCAGTGGATGAACAGTTCCTCCAAAGTCTTTCAGCTTTAAACACTTATCGTCGTTTCGTTTTGATGTTTTCTTTAAATTGTTTCGTGCTGTTATATCTTCAACATCCAGTGCTCCACCACCTCTTTTCCAAACCAGGGCTGTCAAACTCATTTTAGTTCAGGTTCCACATTCAGCCCAATATCATCAGAAGTGGATCCCAACAAGGAAAATGAAACTAAAATCTGCTTTATATCAAAACAAAGCACGAT